>JARKIE010000016.1:0-736504 GCA_029378255.1 Mycena rosella | reverse complement strand
TATTTTTGTGACCAGATACTGTGATTTCCTTATTTAGATCTCTTGTTTGTATAAATACCTGTAGTTCTCTAGGGGGAAGCCAGTGGATTCTACCCTTTTTTACCCAGAGACCAAGGCTACCAGCTAGGTCTTGTGTGGGAACGTCTAGACTCTATTCGGCACAACTCTAGGAACTTTTAGTTCTTTCAGTTAGCTTACATTGTGGGAATAAATTTGATTTCGATTGATATTTGAACGCGAGACAAGTTGAGAAGTTCGAAAGAGCTAATCAAGTGCAAGTTACAAGTTACCAGTACGCGCGAACAAGTTGAACATCGGATTTCTGTGGAGCTGTGACCTTCGTCGTTACTTTGCCATAAGTTTATCAAGCCCGTTACCAGAATATAAGTGCCAGACAAAAATCCTATTGATCTTAAGATCACTTTGGAAGTAATTCCAAACCCCTGTTGTCCCAATCCTACTTTCCTTACCCTCTGAGGTCGCGTCAAGTGCCTAGAACGGTCTGGTTATCCCAAAAATCACCTTTAGCTAAAAACCGCTTTTGCGTTGTAAAGTCCCAAATTGCCACTGCCTAATACCTGGTAGGAACCCCGAACTTGCGTGTTTGATAGTTTGAGTTTTTGTGTGTTGTTGGTGTTGTTGGTTGTTCACTTTTGTGCTCAGCTTCCACGCTTTATTTCACCAGTGGTTCAATAGTCAGTGTTTCACTGTATATTGCTTGTTGTACCCAGTGGCTCAGCAGTGGTTCGAACCGAACCTCTACGACACCTCCGGTGTGTTTCCGGCCTGGGACGGAAACTTTCCTCGCATCATTCAGGAGCTGCAGGATAACTTTGGTCCGCATGACCCCGTCGGGGATGCGGAGGATCTTATTTGGATGGTCCGGATGGAACACTCCGACCGTCTCGCCATCTACATTGTGGAATTTGATTGACTCACCGTTCTCACTCAGTGGGGCGATAACGCACTCTGGCACCAGTTTTGTGAGGGTCTCCCTCGGCGCATCAAGGACGACATGGTTCATCATAACTATCCCAACACCTTGCTCAGCGTCAAAATGGTCACTCGCCGGATCAACGCCTGCTACTCGAAATGTGAGACGGAGAAGCAGCGGAAACATGAGCACGAGAAAGCCTCCAGTTCCGGTTCCGGTGCTCAGGCCGGTAGCTCTGGGGCCACCTCTGGTGGACAGAAGAGCGGGAAAAAGGGGCCTCCGAAGGCTTCCGCTTCCTCTCCCTCCAACCAAGCGACTTCCAGTCAGAAGTCCTCTGGCAACACCAAACCCTCCGGCAACTCGAAACCCAACTCTGGTTCTCCTGCGGCAAAGGCTACTCCAAAGCCCTATGCCAACAAGCTCTACAGTTTGGCCCTGTTGTTTTTCTAGTTGTTTGTCTCATGTATTACCTACATTCGCCTGTGCCAGCTTGAGCTCGGCCTCCCTGTCGGGGAGTCTGTGCAAGAGAGCTTTGGTGCCTGCAGACACTGTTAAATATATGAATTCTGTACCGAATATAACTGTCTTACCGTCGCCTTCTTGTAGATGCAACTAGAATATAGACGGCCAGTGACTGCGCAGATCTCTAGAGAATCCAGTGCTACGGGGATCTCTCCAGACCCTGGTTCAACATGGCTGGGGTATGTCCAAATTGAAGTGGCCTACAGCTGCGCAATGGCCCGACATCACGATGTACCTGATCAATGTCGGAATTCGAGGGGCATGCGATAAAAATCCGATTAGATTGAGTGGGAAGCCCTCGTGTTGTTGTCCAACGGCTAGCTCGAAGAACTAGGCTTCTGACAGAACAGATGATTCAATTGCCTGCAGAATTTGGTGTAAGACACAAGTGTAATCAATGAAATATTATCACTGTAGGTGCGAGATATGTCCTTGGATTCGGCTTCTTCGACTGTAATAACAATGCTCTGTCCAATTACAATCTGAAATATCTTTTTTTTTTTTGGCGCAACTCACGTGTGGTTTATGTTATAGGGATTCACCCAGATATCGCCCATAACTGAATGGATTGATCCCAGGTCTTGAACCATTCTGGGAAGAGGTATCGTCCAGGGTGCGGCCCCTTTCGATCGTAATTCACAAGAGCAAGAAAGTCCACACATGAAGTATAGTGGCACTCGCAATCGAGCCGCAGACAAGTTTCATCGCAATATCTGGCACTTTTACAGGACCTGCAACATTCCATCTGCCTATATCACGCGTAGACCATAAACGAGAGCATTAATTGCACACCTGTGCAGGATGGAGTAGGTCAGATATAGGAGGCATAACGGGAGTCGACAAGAGTTGAAAGCCTTGCTGCACCGGAAATTGATCCGCTGTGGACACTCGATAATTTCCGTGATGGTGCACATCCTTTCGGCAGATTGTGCCGGCAGCTCTCCGGGCCGAAATGTATACTCTCTTGATCTTCACCTCCATGTCAAATTTCGCCATTGCATTCTACCTACTTACTACATCAGACTCTAGCTGCTAGGCTCATTCATCACATCCATCGTGACCTCTCTGGCTTGCATCCTCAACATTGCCAGGCACCGTCCAGTGGCATGACAATCTCCCTCGCATTGTTGAGCTCACGGAAGTCAAGCTGTTTCTTTATGAGTCTCTGGACAGAACACGTCCAATTAATTATGGTTGCATCCAGCTTGGCATTGTTCGTGGAACATTTTTGAAATGCTGGCTCCAGATATCGGCACACGACAATGAATAAATACTATGGTACCTATCTTCGCAAACGAGTTGTCAATGTCAACGATGGTCCTTGGGTCAACCTGTCTGTGACCGCTGTCACGTACCGTGACTTCGGACCCCATCGGCTCCCGAGTATTTCTGAATCGTTCCTATTGGGTCCCTTTTTACATCACGACACAGCTCCACGCTATGATATCCCTCCCTCGGAACTATCGGTCCTCCGAAATCTCTGCCACAGCATTGACTCATATGTACAGCAGTGACTCATTGCTATCATGGAGCCTCGGTGCCCCGACGGCTCCAACACTTAAGTAATAACTTAGACTTTAGTATAAATAGCCTTATGTACACCCTGTTCTAGCCAGTTTGAATATCGACTAAGACTTCCTCCCTACCTTCGTCCTCTCCTCAGTCTTCCATTGGCCTCCGACCTTTTCCGAAATTGGACACGGGTTGTAGAGAAGGGCACAGCGCATGAGCTGAAGCCAAGTCCACTCTGTCCTGGTCGGCTCCGCCTCGGTCCTGACTGGACTTCGCACTTTCCACGCGAAGTCCATATCTTGTGTAGTGTTCACCTCTCGCTCACATTCAACTTGTCTTGACAGGACCCCTCGGATCCGATCGGTCCCGACGGCAATCTGGTACTTGACAACCAAGCACAACAGAACCACAAGTCCTAGCCCAGGTGTTGAGAGGATCTGGCCGTTCATGGTGAACATACGAACAGCCGACGACCGAGAATCGCTCCCAGGAGTAGTTCAACCAGAGGTTAGACAGTGGTTGAAGTAGTCCTGATGGGCCAAGGATAATCGACCCGATGTGGGCCATATCCCGACAGGATTACCGGCGGGATTATGAAATGACACACATGGGTTGATCATAGACCAGCGAAAGGGAGGGAGGATCCAGGGATATCTGACAGAGGCTTCTTCGGACTCTACGCTCTAATGCTGAGAGATGTAGGAATAGTTGTGGTGGTGGTGGTTGTCTCCCTCTAATCCTGAATGCGATCAAGACTCCATGTCCATGCCACTGAGAGTCTTGATACCAATGTTATCCCGTAGGCTAGTCCTTCACAACCCTACAACCCACCACTAGGCTCTGTCAACGGAATTCGAGAAAGGTCCGAGACAGGAGTTGAGATAGGAGACAAGGGTTTGCCAGCAGAACAAAGTGGAGAGGGAAACCTGAGTCAACGAGATAGCGAAAGCAGAGAAAGCTTAGGCTGAACACAGGTCAAGAACAGGCCAAAGCAAGACCGGTGAATAGACGAGGTAGAATCTAAAGTACAGGGGATTCTACCTGGGGTTTATATACTACTGTATCTAGGAGTCCGATTGTAATATACCCTATGTGTAACATAAAGGGGTTTATTTGAAACCAGAAAGGAGTAAAAATGAAACATATAGGGATGTGATCGCGGGTTAACGGGCTCCCGTGATCGCGGTTTGATCCGGCTTCGGGATCTGAAAAGCCGAATCATGACAGTCAAGCAGAGTCATCGTGCGCCAAACTAGCTTGCAGATATTTTTGTCCTATTCGGCTCTGGAAGTCTGTTAGAATACTAACCCAACCTCCTATCTGCAGGATGCTTCATGGTCCATGACCCGTCACCATGCGGAATACCATTGGGTCGAGGTACCAGCGGGAGTCAATGCCCAACATGACTGCAGTATTCCGGGCCTGATTAGCGCTCCTGTGAACTTATGCTGTTTCGGAATGATGGCTGAGGCAGTAAGGACTTCTAACTATTGTTAAGCGCCTCTGATACTAGTATTGGGAAGATGGGCGGGTGATTTTTCGTCGTCCCAGCTGGAACCACTGGCTCGGGCTGCTCGGTCGTGAATTGGGCTTAAGTTCGACAGCCAACTCATCACACTCTGCCATGTGATTGACGCCGCTGAACATTCATTAGTCAAGGATTTCGTCACTCCAGATAGGGGCCATGGTCTCTGTCCAGGTGTCGCTGTTCAGATGTGATTGCTATGCAAATTCTAAGGTGATTAAAGTGTACGCTGTGCTGGCGACTTCCTTTATAGTCCTATCTCATTGATTACTTACATTAAATATGTATTGTTCAATGCATGGGTTCTACTATGCTCAGTGATGAGCGTGCACAATGTCGCCTTGTTTTTTGCTCGCACAACCTTGAAGTCCGTCCTGCACCCAAATTATGAAGGAAGAAAAAATAAAAGAAGGTCTCCTTGCTGCAACATTTTTTTATATAAAAAATGCACAAGTACGAGTTTGCCGGGCTGTGCCACGGCCTATTACCCCCAAGTTTTAATATCAACTATAGGTGGAAGACTCAGGCAACGCACCGACCAAATTTGCAACAAGACAAAGATTGACGTCTAATCCAAGCCAGATTAGGTGTTGAAGTGGGACGTGAGCAAACTTGAAACTTACTGACGCCCCTTCCGACGCAGAGGAATTCGATTGACCCCTCCGTGGTGCTAGTAGAGTTCGTAGTACCGTTGTTCACAGCTGTAGAATTCATGCCGGTCGCTGGACGCTCGCACCCATCCCGGCTGGCTTCTATGTGTCGGGTTTAGGCGTTTGCTTTGACTGGGGTTTACTCCCAGTCGGCTTCTTGGCAGCGTCGCCGAACTTCTTGCTATGGAGGAGATAAGAATCGCCCTTCGAGCGGAAGTCGTCATCGAATGCTTTAGTCTGCTGAGTGTTAAATGAGACATACTTTCCGGGTACATGTCCGTTGAATTTAATCTGGTCGGCTATAAAAGCAACTCTGCGGGTTCTCAATAAAATTCCGATCGGTGCCAGCCAGCTGTAGAACGAAATCCGAGCAATGTCACGCAGGCGCAGATGCACTGTCGGCGCTCTTTCGAATGTCCCATTTCAGGAAGCCATGGCCTGCTCCGAGCCCACTCTATTAATTAACAGATGAAGTGAAATGCAGGAAGCCGCATGTCATCGAACGCCAACTTTCCTCTGTTGGGACCTTCAAGGGAAGGGAAGTACTCTGCAAGCCGCCAGGTGAGGACCCCGGTGCATTCCCACTGCCAGTAGATTGCTAGTACAACCATGTCGATCTACCGGAAGAGTACGGCTTGTTTCACTTGCCGATTGGGCGAGGGAGGAAGGCTCGATGGTGACGTGGGAAGAGGAAAGTTCGGGCCGATCATCGCGAGGATGATCGATCAATATGTGATTGCCGGCGTTATCGCCGGCCGGTCGGTTGATTCTTAGCTAATTCAACCAAAATCCGGATCGGAGGAGTCAAATTGAAAGGAACCCGCTGAACAAGCTTATTTTATTTAAGATAACTGCTTAGGCTAAAAACTTTGTACAAAAATTCGTCCACTATCGGATCAAATACGCGGGGGGAGGGGATTTATTTGGGATTTATTATACTCGTAGGTCCACAATATAAACACGTATGTATCAAAATTCGGCCTGCGACTCGGACGACACTGCGTCTCAATTAATTTGAATCTCTGAAAGCTCTGGCTTGTGGCAAATTGCGGCAAGGACCCTGTTATATGGTATATCCTGGTAGTTGTTCTTGCCTTTCCGACATTCGGCATCAGTGTACTATGCCCATCCATAAATGACAGGTCGGGTTGTGCTTTCATGGCTTTGCCAGATTTTTATACGGACCAACGGAAATCATATTGCAAAGCTTTTTACTGGGACCCACTTTCTCCTGGTTCGTATGAGATGTAGTGAGATTTGCAACTTAATCAGACTGTGGACATGAGGAGGCTGTCACCATTTGCCGTCTTAGTCGCACAGGGGCAGAGCACTTTTCAACTCCGTCGGTGGGCCCGACTTCGATTGGACCGTTGATGTCACGAGGAGCACGGCAGCGTTGACGGTGGTAGTCAACACAGCGAGGGTGAGGCGAACATTTCGGAAAGAGAGTTACATTGCTGATGATGGGTTTCAAGTTGTATGAATGGCCCAGGTTTACTGAACAGTCGTGTTTTTAATACGTAGGCGAGCGTCCCCATATGTTCGTGTTCCAAGGAGGAGCGTTGCGCAATGACAAGGCCTCAGTTTTATGATGCAGTCAACATTTGACGTCAGATGGTAATCATGATGATTGATTTTGTCAAGCTGTTTCTTAACGCGGACACTAGCGACCGCCGTGGTATGCTTGGTTTTTTCCTGAAACCCCGGGGGTCTCCCAGTTTCTGGCCATTGACGTTCTCCAGGTTCACCTACCCATTTAGCGGCCACCATGGGATTTAGGTGGCCTTTCATTCCAACTGGAATGGCAACCCTCATTTTATGTTAGAATCGCGAGCAGGAAACTCTTATCCAAACTCTAGACCGCGGGAGACAACTGTGGATACCCCATGGATTTACCCAACACATCATGTTCCCTGTCCATTAACCTATTCATTGAGTTGCGTTGGGTCGACCACGGTCGAGGTACCGTGGATGTCCGGACAGCTCTGGGATATGCGGAGATAGTCATGCCGCCCCGAGTACATACGTACGTGTTATGTTGTTAAACAAGTCCTTAGAGACGTCATTTACGCTACCCGCTATCCATGCCCAGCTCCACTCGACTGCCAGTACTGCTCCACCGGGACTTCGCCCGCAAATAAATGTTCGAGATGTGTCTGCCAGTCGGTGACCCTAAACATGAAGCTGAAGCGTCAGCCATAGATAATGCATATTCTCAGATTATTACCCGAAGCCCGCAGGGGCACGACACCAAGAGTGTTCTTGTAGACTGTTCAATCCCAGAGAGCCATCGTGCGCACTGAATCCAAGATCTGGGGCGAAAATGAATTCGTTGCGAGAGCTCTCTCTAGCACCAGGGGCCCTGGAAGGAGCCTGGAGTCTGTCGCTCGCGTGATAGGGAAACCACAGCTTCGTTTCAAGGTAGTCGCCTGCCGGCGGCGGTAAAACCTCCATTTGTGACTCATGCGGTACCAAGTCGCACATGGGACGCCCTGATTGATGATAACCCTGAGATATGTCCATCGCAATTGAGCCGTGGGGTGGACTGGCCGGCGTAAATGAGAGGGCGACGAGCCCTTCAAGCATTTCCCTGGTCATTGGGATGAGACATTTGAACTCGTTGGAAACAAAATAATACTGACAGCAAATGGTCAACGGATGGACATCTGTTATAGAGGAGGAAGTAAATCCAGCTCCATAAATGCAGATGTTCAAAGCTCACTGTCGTCGTTGGGCACGGAGGACCAGGATGCATCGGTGGAAACCATCGAGATCTTCGGTGGTCTCTATTACATTTCCGGCTCCGCCCCATACATTCATCAACAACACGATCGCGGATGTGAACAGTGCTGTCTGGGAGTGAATGTTCGAATGACCAACATGCAGAGTAGCTTTATGTACCTTGCTGAACAGTAAGGATTATTTGGGCGTCGGCGGTGCTGGATCTCTGCGACTTGGCTGCACGCGCGCGCTGCCACGGTACATATCTGGAGAAATATGTGAGATTGCACAGGACGTAGTCGATCCACTTACTTGTCGACTGGCTCTACCCTCAGCTGCAGAGATGAGGGGACGGTGGATGACGATACGTGTGTGGTGGTACGCGCAATGAAGTGCAGCGGATTGGTCGAAAAATGTATCGTCCTGAATTGGGAAGCTTGGATCCCACCGAACTGGAGCGTCTAGTGAGTCGCTGAACATAGGCCAGTAGAGAGCAATTACGGTGATGTGGGATTATCTCGAACCACGCATTTAGGGCAGATTCCAGTTCCCCGACGATCTTGCCCTGCCAGCCCTCGGCTTCCAGCCCCACTTGAAGTCTCTCTAAGTCGGATGAATACTGTCCGGGATTAAATGGTTGAATATGCGGTGGAAAGTTCAAGAGTTGCTCACCATGATCTTACAACTGAGGGCGAGAATTCGATTCAAGTGGATCATACAGTTGAAAAATGCTACGACTGATGGCTTCTCCGGGGGCTGCCGGAATATGCCACGAGGATTGGTGATTTCTGGGCTGCCCCAGTACTCGTCGTCGCATATGATAGGCATATGAAGCTCGAACCTGCGATGCTTGAGTAAATGGGTAAAGACTAAAGCTGCAACGAACTCATGTGATTCCAACGTACTTCCCCGACCCAACGCGGCACCGATCTGCGTATCGAATAGCAATAACACCCTAGGTAAAGGAAGTAGAAGCTACGATATCATTTTCAAAGTCAATGGCGACGTACCACGATGCCCGCCTTTCCAACTCTCGTTCAAACGCCGTCGCCCGACTGTCCATATTGAAGCGGTGGAGCCCGATATCCTGTCCCGCGCGCAGCGCAAAGCCGACGATATTCCAGCAGATCCGCGGATTGGCGGTGGCGTCCAGGAACATAATTGTGAGCTGCCGAGAAACACTGATCAACGCCAGGGTTCAATGTTTAATCAATATGGAGACCTACGCAGGAGCACTGGACATCAATGATGCTTGTGTGCTCGGACCTGAAATGCTGACAGATTTGCACTTGTTCAAACCACTGCCAGCCCGGGGCTTTTCCAGCTGACGATAGGTGAACGCGAGGATCAGTGGAGTATCGTGCGCCGAGGGCGCACACCAGGAGGACGGTTCGAGCCATCGCTTCGTCAGCTCTGTGAGAGCGGTGACGTACGGCCCTCTCGAAACTAGGACGGTGCAGCAGCGGCAGAAATGTGTTGTTTTCGAAATACAAGGAAACGAGGGAAAAGAGCAGGTCCTCGTCTGGGAATGTGTAGTTCGTTGCTGGGGGTCGCGGTTTCGACACAGATACAGGCTCCATGGGTTCCGGCGGGCCCAAGTTCCCGTTCTTGAGGTCGACCGCGGTTTTCACCAGCATCGCTCCACTGCTCTTGCCGTGAAACCCACGGGTATCCTTGTCTTTGATGCGGAGAGTCTGAAAGCTAGCGTCAATGTCCGCAAAGGCTAGGTCATCGTAATGCGGAAGGGCTATGGGTCCCTTGAGGCCACGAATGGCTCTGCGAGCGAGCTGCACTCCGAGGATCTCGTTGGCGCCAGTAGTCTCCTCCGCGAGAAGGGCTTCGGCCATCTGCAGTCGCATTTCCAAGTCTTCGACATACTGTCTACTGGGGAATAAAGGCCCAGATAATGATCCTACGCCATTGGAAGCCAATTGGGTGTAGTAAATCTAAAGAAAATGCATCAGCTACAGCCTCCGAAATGATGTCTACCCGGAGATACCGATTGCTCATCGTACGCGCAGGTGCGGTTGAGTTTCGCGCACAGACCGCACGGGTCTCTTCCATCGCCTTGAACAACGTCAAATCAGCGCAGCATAGATGATGGAGGACCTCACATCGTCCTATTCGTTCGGTTAGCGAGGAGAACAGGGTGCGACGCAAACAACTTGCTTTTTTTACGCCTGCACACATTGCACGCACGCTGGATACGCTTGGGATTTTTCGATCCTGCTGCTTTTGACGCTGCTTTGGATGTATCTTCGTCATTGGACATCGAGGGGACGCAAGTGGGAGATTCTAGACAGGAGTAAGTAAGGGAAGGCAAAGGGAAGGCGAAAATAGACCGTGAGATGAAAATAGTTATATATAAACCCGAGTCTGCCCGAGTCACTACGGTCCAGGTGCTACGCTGGTAATGTACTTAGATTCGATGACTAAGTTCCTTACCAACATTGACAGTTCCTGGCACGCTGATTCTCGGCAAAGGTACAAATGGTGGATTGCTCAACCAAGATATGGCGAGATGTGTTGCGACTGGGGCCGAATTTTGATTGAAGGTCGTTTTAGAAGCCTCATCTCGGCCTCTTTGTTGTTTCCCTCGGTGTACATGGCGTGCCGCGTTACGTATCGGTATCATTCCGCTGTGAGGTCGCTGGAAATGGGGATGCATATTGAGGGAGGAAACTGTCGGAGTCGGGTCCAAGCTGCATGGTAGCGAAGGATAAATAAGGCACAGTACATACAAGAGCTCATAAGTTGGGGAAAGCCAGAATGAAGGGCGTAAGAGGTTTGTCACTGGATTTGACACCACCGATGCAGAATCGGCGCCAGGAAGTCGGTGTTCTTATTTCGTGCTAAAATTAACTCAGTCTCACACCAGGGAATTCATCGCCGAGCTGAATACAACTCACGGGCGTAGGGAATACAGTGCCTCCTCAGTGGCACGCCGGTTGTGGGAAGAAAATCCCCGCCTATTTGGAGTGACAATACCCTCGGCTTTGTGTTTTTTTTGCACACCCTCGGGTCAATATTAATATCCGAAACCAAGTATCTCTTCTGGGCAATGAAAATCAAAGAAAAAAATGCTGTAGCAATTTGTATGGGTGAAACAGCTTTTGGAGTGTGACTGAAACGGTGAGGTTGAGACATGAAATGACCCTAGTGTTACGTATTACAGTTGAAACGAAACTACGATTTTTGGGGAAAATCAGTGATCTTAGCGGAAATTTTGCGATATAATGGAAAATTTCGGTGAAACAGACCCTCCGTTATGCGTTACATGGTGGGAAATTTTGAAACGAAACGACCTCATCGTTAAGACCCCACCGTTACGCGTTACGTTTCACCCAAATTGCTACAGTAACCATCGATCCACCGATCCACCGTAAAGAGGCGCCAGAACGCGTGCAGAGTTGAGGGAGGCGTTTATTCATCAGCAAAACCTGGGCCCGCTCTCGGCGCTCTGGAGCGCCAGTAGGACCCCGTAGCGCTCGTAGCGTCGTAGCCGAGGTCCCTATGTCTGGAGCACTCTAGAGCACCCGCGTGGCAGTGGCGTAGGACTCGCGTAGGACTCGCGTAGCAGCCGCGTATGTAGCACTCGCGTAGCAGCCGCGTAGCAACCACGTAGCACGTGGTAGCAGCCACGTAGCAGCTCGTAGCAGCACGTAGTAGGGTTAAGGTTACCTATGACAGTATTTATCACTGAATATTAAGTGCGTGTTATACCATACATCGTAGGCACTCAATCCGAACTAAAGCGTACAACATGGGCAGTGCAAGCACCACAATTCGTACGGTGTGAACCGTGCTGCCATGCACGTGGACCAAATTGTACTTGATGGTTCGTACTCTCCGATCCTGCTCTCTGTACTTGTTCTGGTTCATGCTCTATACTAGGTACCATCCTAATCTCAATGTGGTTCCACGTGCTTGCTTTAGCCGAGTACCGAGGTCGTGCTGGTTTTCCCAAAGCAGGGATATCCCCGAGAGGTGACGGACCGATCAAGCTATCAAACCATACAGTACTTGCAATTGGTCACTGGTCAGTACGGATGGTACGGTACAGGTCCAATGGTACCGTACCCTTTCCTGGGAGTATACCATGGCCTCTGAGTAATCCCACACTCATGGGGAATCTCCAGATATTCACTGCCAATACCAACACACATAAGTACCAACCAGACATCGGCTCTTTCTTATGTATGCGTCCTTCGTCCTGACATATTTTAGTAATTCATTTATTCAATTGTTACACTGCGAAACTAATTTGTCGTCGGAATGGTAGAGTGGCCGGGGTGTAGTCCTGGGATATATCCAAGATATACCAGTGTTTTGATTGATGATTCGTCGGTTTGACAGGCGGCCAGTCCTGGTCTAAGTAATGGTTTTCGTGTGGTATGATGGGCCATCACTTGTGTTTGATGGCTCGGAAGGATCCACAGGGAATTTGTTCTGGGTAAAAGCAGGTTGTACGAAAATGTGGTTTGGTGTGCATGCATGTTTAACAAAGTGGGTATACAGAGGCTGTGTCCACCTGGTTTGTCCACCTGGTTACGAGTCCACGCACGAAATACAACCACAGAGCTCAGCGCCACATAGAACAAACCGCGGTCAAGGGTGTACATAATTTCCTGTGAAAAATACTTTTATAGTTACCGCGTAGAAGCTCGTAGGAGCTCGTAGGAGTCCGTAGAACTGTAATAGATGCTCGTAGAACTGTTGTAGCACTCCGGCGAACCATAGTAGAGGCTCGTAGCAGCCGCGTAGCAGTGGCGTAGAAGCACGTAGGATCAGATAGTAAGGTTAGGGTTACGGCGTAGAAGCTCGTAGGAGCTCGTAGAGCTGCCGTAGGACCCTGTAGGACCGTAGTAGAACCTGGTAGAAACAGGGTAGTGGCTCGTAGGAGTGGCGTAGAAGTCGTAGAGCAACGTAGCAGCTGGTAGAGCGGCGTAGGAGCGGCATAGGAGCTCGTAGCACCGCGTAGCAACCGCGTAGCAGCTGGTAGCAGCGCGGTAGAAACTGAGAGCCTCGTTTACTACTTAGTAGATTCAAACGACAGCTCATTCAAAAAATCATATTCTACTGTTGTGCTACCACACACTTCAACCTACTCAATAGAAACATACGGAGGTTGGTCCCGAACAAGGTTGCCCCACGCACTTTGCGAGTGCTCGATAGAAGAGGTCGTGCCTGAAAAACGAGTCAGTGAACTCTGGCAAGGCAACACGAACACGCACCGAATACGTTCGAGATCTTTGAGTACATTGAAGATTGACTGAACACATTTCCCGGCGCTGAAACTGTCCGCATAATGGTCATATCCGGGCGTTCGAGGATCGACAACCTCGGGGGCCAGATAGGCGCAAACAGACTACTTCGCGTTGAGTAGAAGCGCAATGGGGAAAGGGAAATAGTAGTACCGTCATCAACTGCTGGCGGCTGAGGTCCTTCTAAATCTTGGCCAATCCGAAATCAGCCACTTTGATGAAGGGGATACCATCCACGACGCGAAGAAGAATATTCTGGATAACAGTTCAAAAGGAATCAGAGACGAAGGGTTGTTCGTGCCGTACCTCTGGCTTCAAATTGCGGTGCGTGATTCCCAACGTGTATATGTGACATGGCATGGCACAGTTGATACATAATTTCGTGGACGCCCTTTTCGGCTGCGGCAGTATGAATATCTTTGCGATCTGAGCCAGTGCAGCGCACTCACGTTTACCCTTCCGGAGCGCTCCTGTGTCGAGTTCCTGCTTTATATAACTAAATATATTATCCGGCATGTACTCGAGGACCAGATCTATGGAAGCGTGATCATGGCGACCGGTAATCATAGCGCACATATAGTTGACTTATAAGCCGCATGGTGTGAGGCGAACATCTTGATGAGGTGCGGATGCTGGATATTTTCTAGGGCCGTGATCTGCAAATACGCAATGAAATTCAGCCATCTTGGTCTTGTGTGGACGGGCATACCTCTGTCAAGGTCGACTGTAGCTGCGGCACGTAATTCACGTCCACAGACTAGAAAAAGTCCGGCATAAACATAGAGCTATTGCGCGAATTGGGAGCGGACGAACATATGTCAGGCACTTGACAGCAACAATCCGACCACTCTTCTTTTCAGCGGCCATGAAGACTGTGCCATACGCCCCCCGAGTCGAGGTGGGTCCCTCGGGCGTATATCTCGTCGAATTTCAACTGAGGCTGTGCCGACACGGCGTGCAAGTGGTAGCCTGCTCAGGATGAACAAAAAAAAGTGGCCAAGATGAGAGACGGACACACGGTAGTCATATAGGCTGTCGTGGTCGGTCACAGCGACCGGCGCCCCAAAGCTAATTTCAGCACCATGTAGAAGTCTGTAATCAATTCCACGGTCGAGGCGGTGACCATCTACCTGTCGGACCGTCAGAACGCCGCAGGAGGCAAAATACCCAGCACCCACCCAAGTCCCACCGGAAAAGCCTCCTGCCAAAGCTCGAGCTCGACGGACGTGGCGAGCTGCGCGAAGCACGTGTCGAGGTGGTGCTGCAGCGTGTCGGGGTCCGCGAGGTTGATCAGGTGCTGCAGGTTGCACAAATCAGAGATCCACAACGATAGCATTCCATTTGGCGTAATCACCAGACGGGATGCCAGCGTATGTAAAAGAGACAAAGAAGCTGCGGCGCTCTTGCAAGCCGCCGCAGCCAGGTCGGGGAGATTAGCATGAGTACCAAAAAAAAACTGTTAGTGAGGTACATATGGTGCGCAGGAGTAAACACACACACCACGGTTCAGCTTCTTAACCCGGTGGTGAGGCGCACTGAAAGCAGGAGACGATGGAGAATGTAAAATATGAACACGTTGAAGTTTACAAAAGAAAAACGCACGGTAGTTGGATGCGCGAAATATAAACCGCGGCTCTGCGGTCAGCGCTGAGTATACGAAGACAGCTGCGAAAAGCGCGGATAGGTACCTCCGCGCATGAGAAGAGAGGCTATAGAGGGACCGGTCAATACAACGGACTTGGGAACCAAAAAGAACGCACCTTCCTGCTGTATCTCCTCATCGGGGCGGAGATGGGCACTTTCGGGGCCCTCGGGGTACGCTTCTGGCGCGGGACGCAGTGCCGAGAAATGCCTGCTCTGTTGTCCCTTGGTCATCATCTGCCTTTATAATGAGGCCAGAGACATACCAGTGCTAATGCGGGCACGCGGCACGTGCGGGGTGAATAATGCCGAAGGTGGGAAGTGCTGATGTCTGGCGAATGTCAGAGAGGATAAGCATTGGAAGGGAGAACGCACAGTAACACAGCTCTATCGCTCTTCACACCACTGGGCTCGCACTTCGAAAGCATCTTGAGGCAGGTCTTGAATGGCGAGATCTTGAGCTGAGCTTACATAAACTTGACCCCAGACTTGAATCTTGCTGGAAATGTCTTGAAGCACTAGCTTTCCATGTTCTTGAACCTGAACGTTTGACTCGTTGACGGGGAGTATCACGGACGAACTGTTTGAAGTCGAAGTCGAAAGCACAGGAGCTTCAAAATTTGCGGAATGGTCCAAAAGCAATCGCATAGTAGCGCGGATTGGGAAGTTGGCATGAATTGGACAGAAGATCAACCACGACCAAATATTTACTCACGTGGATCGTTTGCCATGAGATTTTTTTTCTAAGTCCGAATCGCGCCTTGATCCCGCCCAACTAACGTCCCGCACTGCCGCAGTCTGTCAACGCGCTCCCCAGCACTCGGCCTCGGCCCCCTCCCCCTCATCCTCTTCCCCCCATATTGCGCGCGACCTCCCGCACCAGCAAGCAGGCTCGACAATGTCTCGCAGCAGTCGCTCATCAAGAACTTCGCACCGCACGACCTGCGCCCTCCGTCATCCTCATGGAGTGCTTTGTCGCTTGGAAGGTGATTATGAAGCAGCTTATCGCATACCTCGAGGGTGTCATGGTCCTCATGGACATACATAACAGCACCGCGGAGGAGCTCACGAAGCTCGGCGCGATCGTACAGGTGCCGTTTCGCGCAGGGAATCAGTTCCTGGGCGAGCGGGCTGCAGGTGTGCTCAGACGTACTTTGTTAATAATTTCTAGGCTAACATGCCCGCAGGACATCTACTACAATATCCGGGACAAGACGTGCGTCATTGCGAACCAGCATGCAAATCTGGGCCGCACGATCGACAGCTCCATTGTCCAGCGCCTGCAAAATTTGCGCACGGAAATCAAGGCACACATAAAGGTGTGTTTACGCTGGTATCATATCCTCGTCTGCCAGTAGCGCGCTGCCTTCAGGCTTCCAGTGGGTCCACCGCGGTTGGTTCCACGTTTGAGAGCATGGCCAAACGACGCACGAGGTCGAGCGTAGGAGGCTCTTCGCGCGCGGGCGTCCGGCGGGCTTGCACAGCGTCGCCGAGGACGGGTTCGTGAGGTTATAGCGCCCGAGCGCGCTCCACGGTCGATTTGCGTAGGGCATGTGATTGCTGCACACCACGCACCGTTGGCGCGACCATCCCCGATGTGGGACCTCCTGCATATGGGGTTGCCGTGCCGTGCTTTCCATTCGTGCGTCGCCACATTGTGATCCCAGCGCGAGACGCTCACTCGGGCTCGAGTTGGCAGCGATGCGTTCGTCGAGGGGCTGCGCTGGACCTACCGCGGACGACAGAGCGCGCGCCGTGCTACGAGCGCAACCTCCTCATGCTCAACTTGTGAAGCGAGAACATCGCGAGCTCTTCGCCATTGATACGGGAGCGCGGGGCGTGCCTGCACGTCGTCGGACGAACCCGAGGACCAGCGGGGCGTGTGTCGCGATTGTGTTCTTTAATTATTTCTCTCCCAGCCAAAACGAATATCCACTAACGCTATCCAGAATGTCCAAAACGACACCGGTAAGCTCGCCACCAACATCGCCAAAGAGCGCGAGCTCTCCACGCGCCTCATCGCCAAGCTCTCCGCCGGCATCTCGTCGTTCAAAGACACGTCCATGGCAGTGACGAGACGAGCAAGACGGACCCCTATGTCGCCAACGCGGCCGTCGTGCGCCAGCTCAACGCGCAGCGGGTTGCTTCTTCCCCTCCTCTTCCGAGCGGGTACGTATTTTTTCTTTGTTTTTTCCTTTATCGGCGGTGACTCATAGCCTCGGTAGAAACGGCCGGAACGATTCCCGCTCCTCGGCCCCGCCTGCCCGGGGCAGCTACGGAGGATCGAATGGCTTTTCTGACAGAGGAGCCCGTGGTGGTGGTTTCAACACCTCTCCTCGCGGAGGCGGTGGCGGCGGCGGCGTCTCGTCGATCTCATCGAGCGCGCGCGCATCGGCCTCGCCAACATCAAGTATCTTGTCCTCGACGAGGCCGACCCCATGCTTGACATGGGTTTCGAGCCCCAAATTCGCTGCATCGTGCAGGGCGAGGACATGCCCAGTGTCAAGGAGCGCCAGACGCTCATGTTCAGCACCACGTTCCCCTGCGACATTCAAATGCTCGCCAAGGACTTCCTCAAGGACTATGTCTTCCTTAGTGTCGGGCGTGTCGGCAGCCGAGAACACCACTCAGAAGATTGAGTACGTCGAGGACAACGACAAGCTCAGCGTCCTGCTCGATATCCTGGCGTCGGACCCCGGCTCCCTCGGCCTCACGCTCGTGTTCGTCGGGACGAAGCGCATGGCGGACATGCTGAGCAACTTCATGGGGAACAGCCTCCCCGCGACTTCCATCCACGGCGACCGCACCCAGCGCGAGCGTGAGATGGCGCTGCAGACCTTCCGCACGGGCGCACCCCCATCATGATCGCCACCGCCGTCGATCAACATTCCCAATCACACCGATGATTATCATCTTTAGGGCCCAACTAGGTGCAATTCGAACACCCAAGTCTCGAATTGCACATAGGTGGGCCTGAAAGTTAATTTACTTCTGATAGTTTTAGTCCCACTGATTTTGGAACCTAAAGTAATGGAATAAAATTACGATTCGGCTGCCCTGAAACCCATCTGAAAGCATACAAACTAGATTACACAAAGGTCTGACTGAAATCGAAACCGAAATTATGAGTATCGTGATTGGAAACGGGGCGCTCACGACTCTGTGTCTCAGTAGCACCAAAATCAAAGCCGGAACTCAAAAAAAGTGTTTCTCATTTCAGCCGTTCCGAAAGCTATTGAAATCCCAAATTTCGGTTTAAATTTCAGCCCAAGCCGAAATGCAAACCAATATCAGTCTTCCGAACGCGCTGAAATTTAGTCTGCGGACGATCCGTGGACCGTCCGCTGCTCATCCGCCGACGATCCGCCGACCGTCTGCTGCCCATCTGCGGACGATCCACCGATGGTCCGCTCCTCGTCTGCGGATTATCCACTAGGGACGCGCCGCTAATCCGCGGGTGGTCTGTTGCCCTGTTGTTTGCGTCCCCAATGTTCTCCCTGGGGTACACGCTTGGCGCCGCCGCCGCGAGCAGTGCACACACACCGCGCTGTGTGCGAAAACGACGGGGCAACAGACCACCCGCGGATGAGCGGCGCGTCCTTAGCGGACAATCCGCAGGAGTGGATCGTCGGTGGATCGTCCGCGGACGGGCAGCGGGCGGTCGGCGGATCATCGGCGGATGAGCAGCGGACGGTCCGTGGATCGTCCACCGACTAAATTTCAGCGCGTTCGGAAGAACCGATTTCGGTTTGCGTTTCGGCTTGCGCTGAAATTCAAACCGAAATTCGAAATTTATATAGGTTTCGGGGCGACTGGAATGAAAATCAGAATTTTGAGTTCGGGCTTTGATTTCGGTGCCATTGAGAGACAGAGTCTCGGGCACCCCGGTCCTAATTTCGATATGAATAATTTCGGTTTCCAATTTCAGTTGAACTTCTATGTAATCTGAGTGGTAGACTTTCGAATGGGTTTCAGGGCAGCCGAATCGTAAATTTATTCCATTACTTTAGGTTCCAAAATCAGTGGGACCAAAACTACTAGAAGTACATTAACTTTCAGGCCCACCTATGTGCAATTCGAGACTTGGGTGTTCGAATTGCACCTAGTTGGGCCCTAAAGATGATAATCGTCGGTGTGAATGTCACGCACGTCGTCAACTACGACCTTCCCAGCGACATCGACGACTCCGCCCACCGCATCGGTCGTACCGGGTGTCTCCACCGCGTTCTTCAACCGCGGGAACAAGAACATTGTGCGGGAGCTCGTCGAGCTCCTGCGCAAGGCGCAGGAGATCCCGCCTTGGCTCGAGACGGTGGCGAACGAGGCCCTCGAGGCCTCGTTCGGCGGCTCGTTCAGAGCTCGCAGCGGGCGCGGCGGTGGGAGCCGTGGATCTAGCCGCGGTGGACGTGACTATCACGCGTCCAGCGGTGGCAGCTGAGGAAGCGCCTCTTACGGCGGCGGGTCGGCGTCGTACGGCGGCGGTGGAGGATTGGGCGGAGGATACGGAGGCGGCTCCGGCAGCGGGTCATGGTGGTAAATCAACAGGGCACGACTCCCATCCCAACTCCTATGACTTTCCCTTCTATGCTGCCCCGATTCTCGTCCCGACCCGGATCCCGTTCTCCCTATGCCCGACCGCCTCTACCGAATAAAAGCCCCCGAAAAACCCGCAAAAAAAACCTCTTTTCCGCCCCGCATGCATATAATCGTCGACCACCCATATCTTGCCAATACTTATTCGCTTGACCGTCTTGAGCTGCGACCACGACCATGACCACACGATCCGCTCCGATGCGCTACTGCTCCTCACGACCAAAATTGTCTCATCTCGTCCCCCCGTTTCTGATGAACCTCACGCTGCTCATGTCTGCCCCGACCGCTATCTTACCCGTTTCCGCCAATTCACGTCTTTAACTGGAACGCGCACTGTAATCCCCTTGCTCCCACTGCCCGTGGTGGTGGTGCCCGCGTCTATCACGGGCAATGTCCCCATCAGTCTTCCAAGCGATACACCAATTCACTCTGTTATACCCCGAACAAAAGCTGTATCATCGTCCACGTAGACTGATAATTCGCATCATAGACACGATACGAGACAATCCTCGAGCATTTTCCTTACTGCATAGAGCCTCCACACACATTATCTTGTACCCTTAGGTCCCTCTCGAGCTTTTTTTTTTTTTCTTATTATGTATGAATCGTCTTTCTTGTCTTCCTTGATATCTTCTGTTTTTATGGATGGGTGTGCTTAGTAGCTGTTTGTTAATCGAGACGTTCACCATGCAAGATTGTCGCACTAGTCCCACAACCCACAGTTGTCAATCACACCAGCTCTATAATACAAATGCTACCGGAGGCACTGCAGGCTGATTAATCTTTCGCAAGCACTGCCAGCCATTTCAGCTCGTAATGTTGACGTCGGACGATAAGTTCCCCTGGGAAATTTAGTAAAGGGATGAATAATCCACGACCCCTATTGAACGCGAGTGATCTGCAGTGGTATTTATTCAAGTAAGTCCATGCGAGACACGAACACATGTCTTCCAGCATCCTCCTCCTCGCCACCACCGGCGCCGGCGGTCTCGCGCTCAGCCAGCCCACTCTACCGAAGCTGACACCCTATATTCGCCCTGGGTCGCACGCCAAGCTGCCTGCGGGGATCGAAGCACATTGAAGGGGCAGCTTACGGATGGAGACGCGTTGTGGGAAGCGATGGACGGCGTGGACATCGTCGTCGCTTCGCCGGACACGCTTGCGCCGCGCAGCACTGAGCCGCCGATGAAGCGAAGCGGGCCTCAATACTTGAATGCCGCCGTACATTCTTCTGTAGCCTCAAGAGGTGAGCGGGCAATCAAATCCCGGACACATACCTCTTTTGGAACCCTTTCCGGCCGTACGCCCTGCCCCGCCAGCGGGCAATGAAATGACTTGTACCGGGTACAAGCCAGGAATTATATGTGTAATTCTTGCTGCAAAATTCGAAGAAAATGTGAAAGCGTTGACCGGCCACAACGATGCCGATCGAAACTGAGAAATCGCGATCAATTTTCGTCCCTTTCTTGATGGGAATCAAAAACACTTTAATTCACTCCACTGCCCTCGTTTCGCGAAATTAACTATCTGAATAGGTAGCACATATACGTAAATGGGGGGATGTCGTCCGCCAAAATGACGCAAAATATTGAGATTTGAGGTCGCTAGAGAGATGCCGAAGAACCGTGGGAAAATAATGTACACCCCTCGAACTCACCCATCCATATAGTTGACCCCCTCGGATAACAACAAAAATGCTTCTATAGGCCTGAAATTACATAAAAGAGGTTGGTGTATTTTGTAGGAATCCCGCTCACCTCTTGTGTAGCCTGCATGCATTTCTATCGCATTTAATATTGTAATTCATGATTTGTTCATTTGTAAGTTAATTAGGGGCCATAAGAAGGCACCCTGCTGTGAAAAATCCGGGTCTCCTACCCCGCCGCTACGGAGATGTGGGGTCTCCTACGCGGTGCTACGGAAAAGTTGGGTCCGCTACGCGCTGCTACGCGGCGCTACGGAGACGGCGGATCTGCTACGCGGTGCTACCACGTGCTACGCCGCTACGGACCCAAATCAGGGTTTGCTGATGTTTTTGCGCGGCTACCCAACGGCTACCCGACAAATCGGCAAATATCGAAGGGATGGATACCAGTAATAACGCACACTACGCGCGTCCTCCGTGTACAGGTCGGATCGACGGAAGTACGGCTAGAATCGAGTGACAGGCGGGTTGAGAGCCAACTCAGAGCGCTTGTCGCTTCTGAGCACCTTAGCACCGTGAACGGTGATTTGTTGTAATACTTCATGTTTCGCTTGAGTTCGTATGACACTCACGCGACCTGCCGACTCCTGCCGACCTTATAACTTTATCTCTGTGTTTCAGCCTTCTCGTTGTACTACGGTGAGTCAAACCTTTCCCGAATATGGCTGCGACCCAACAAGATGTATATTAATGGCTGTCTGGAGTTTCAGCCGTTGTGGCGTCGGAACCATGTCTATGAGAGCTTTTTTCGTCGTTTATTTCTTCTTCAAGGGCACAGTCCTCAGTCTCTTCAAGGGCACAGTCCTTACAGTCCAGCTAGAGTGCACTCTGCAGTCCCATAGTTTTTGAGAAGTCTCAACGGTCCTGGGTTCCAGTTTCTGGCACAGTTCAAATTGTTGCAATAGATGATCGTTGCATCATGATTGGCTACAGTCTGGCGGATGAAATGAAAACGGTTGTCGATATGATTGGTGCGAGCGTGGAAAGCGCCGTCCTTGTTCAGAGTAATGGCAGATTGATTGTCACAGAAAAGAGTTGTTGGACGCAAGATTAGGATGGAAAGCTCGGTGAGAAGCTTTCGAAGCCATAGGAGATTTTTGGCTGCATGCGTGAGCGCAACATATTCGGATTCCGTGCTAGAAAGTGTGACCAAGGCCTGCTTTTTGGAGTTCCAATCGATAAGGCTGTTTCCAAGGAAGAATGCGTAACCAGAAACAGAGTGACGGTCGGAGTGTGAGGACCAATCAGCATCCGAATATCCGGTCAGCGTCAGATCCGATCCGCCGAGGACGAGGCTATGATGGCGCGTACCTGAGAGATACTTGAAAACACGTTGGAGAACCTTTATATGCATAGTACGAGGTGCGTGCATATATTGAGAAAGATTCGAGACATGATATGTGATCTCGGGATGAGTGATGGTCGCATACATCAGGAAGCCAACGCCCTTGCAGTATTCAGCTGTCTCAGAGCTCGTGAGAACTTGCGATGAAACCGCGGGTGAATCATAGGTCAGATCAACACCGGGCTCCATCGGGATTAAGCAGGGAGCCGCGTCAGACATGCACATATGAGCTAGAATTTGCTCGACGTATGCAGTCTGGCTCAGGGTAATGGTTTTGGATTTCCGGTCGCGCCGGATGTGAATACCAAGTAACCAATTAATTTCCCCAAGATCGACCGTCTCGAAATGTTCGTTGAGCTATTGTTTGATACGGCTGACATCTGCGACTGTCTTGCCAATGATAGTGAAGTCATCGGTAGCGGACGCGACAATGGTGGACTTGTCTCGGCTGATGAACACGGCTTGATCAGCTTGGAGAACTGAGTAGCCGAACGAGATGAACGTCTCGCGCAGCTTAATATACCAGCTTTTGCCGCCTTGTTTAGTGCCGTACAAGCTCTTCTTGAGCTTACAGACGAGTCGTTGTCCAGGTGAGACGGAAGGGAGAGGTTTGGAGCTGAATTTAGCGTAGAATTCTGGGATTGCCATATAAATTGTTTCGTCAAGCGGCGCATTGAGGTACGCATTTTTGCTGTCGGCTTGGTGGATTTCCCAGTTGTTGGTAGCGGCGATGGTGAGAAGGACACGTAAAGTCACGTGCCGTACGACTGGCGCGTAAGTATTGGTAAAATTTATGCCGTATACTTGTGTTTAAGGAGTTGGTTGAAAGCATCACGCTTGATAGTGAGGACGTAGTGGCACCGGATGATATTTGCCCCAGGCGGAGCTACGACGATGTCCCAAGTGTCGAGTTTTTCAAGTTGAGTGAACTCGGCCTGAGCCGCCGGCAACCAGTGTTTGACATCATCCCCTTTGAGCGCTTCGCGTAAACTTATCAGCACGTACTCCGTGACCATCGCAAACTCCACGAACTGACTGTAAAACGCCGTCACCTCGATGTCCAGCTGAAGATTGCAGTCGCTCTCCTCCATCTCAAGAATCTCGAGCAGTGCCGCCACATCCTCCGTGCCAAGTTCCGCCGCACCGGCTCTTCCCTCATTAAGCTTGTGGTAGAATCCGGGCGGTCTTCTTGCAGTGGTTCGTTGGCCACGTCCCGTATTCGGCTCGGGCTCAATCAGGCCGTCGCTACGTGGTTTACGGGCATGTGGAGGTGGTGGTGCAGGCGCGACAGGTGCGGAAGCCTCTTGTGTTGGCGCGAGGTTAGGTTCGGGAGAGGGTGATTGGCGAAGATTTTCAGGGATTGGAGGTTCAACGATATCGGTGAGTCCCTCCATCTGATGATTCCCTGTTCTTTCGTCGCCTTTGGGAGTTGTTTTCGATGTGTTTGGAATAGTCGGAGCCTCGGGAGTTATGAGATCGTCATCATCATCCCACTCCCCCTCGATCGAGGCAGTGGCAGGCTCCGTGGCTGCTTTCTTGTCGAAATACACATCCCTCTCAATTGTTATTCTTCGCTTACCTGGCCAATAGACTCGGAGGCCCTTTGCTTTCGTAGCCCACAAATCGCACTTCGGTCGCTTGCGGCTCGAAATCTTTCGCGCTTTTGAATTTGACCCAAATTTGTGTTCCCCAAGTTAGCAGCTTCGTTATGTTTGGGTTCTTTTTCGTTGCCGCCTCCTTGGGAGTGATGTGATTGGGTAGCGCAGACGTCGGCGACCGATTTCGCAACCAAATGGAGTGTCTCCAGCCCTTGGCCCACAGGAACTTCGGCAGTCCAGCTTCGATTAACAATGTGCGGGTTCGTTCCACATGGGTGCGCTGCGCACGTTCCGCGATGCTGTTCTCGCTGGGTGTATCGTGCACAGTTAGATGTCGGACCGCGCCGCCCTTCTCCAAATGATCGCAAAATTGTTTCGAGGTAAATTCTCCTCCTCCATCTGATCCCAGTACTTTAATGATGGCTCCCCCTCGCTGCACCTTCACCCAGGCTTCATACTTCTTGTAGTTCTCCAACGCATTAAACTTGAGCTTCAAAAAATAGCCCTTTTCTTCGTGCGTGGATAAGTCCATGGGTGTAATCGCATAGTGGGCGCCGCCGATGGATTGTACTGACATTTAGGTCAATCACCACTTTTCCGCCATACTCATTCGGCCGTTGGCTTGTCGCGACCCGTGGGATTGGCAATCGCGCTGCCTTCGCTTGCACACAGACTTCGCAAAATTGCGGTTCAGAAGACATGTCGAGTTTGACGCCCGTGATTGTGCCTTCTTTGACTGCCCGCATTAATGTGTTCTGGTCTGCATGGCCCATCAGCCGATGAAATTGGAAGATGGTTAACTGGTGCGAGGCGAGGTAAGCGGTTTCGGCGAATTGCGCAATCTTGGCTGATCGGGTTGCACGATAGAGGCCGCGAACCATCGGGAAATTCGCGATTGGTTTGCATGTTGGTTTGGGGGTCATGATCGTGCAGATATCGTCCTCGACGTGAACGGAATAGCCGGCACGGTCGAGCGTACTGACGGAAATGAGGGTGTAGGCCATATTTGGAGAGTAGTAAGTGTTTTGTAGCGTTATGCGTGTCGGCTTCTGGCTGATACCCATTGGGAAGTAGGTATCATAGTCGCCCTTGCCGATTGCGTCAAAGCTTCTGCCGTCTGCAGCGCGGATAGGAACTGGTGGGATTTCTTTGTAATTGGAGAAGTTTTCCTGGTCGGGCGAGAAGTGATGGGTGGCGCCACCATCGACAATCATGTCGCAGCCAGCGGACGGAGTAGCGGCATTGGCTTTGGTCTCCTCAGCGTCGCGGAAGTCGGATGAGATGTTCAGTGCGATGTTCTCCTGGGCGTTATCGTCCGGGAGACTGATCACCAATGTGGTCAACACTACATTTTCATAGTCATTGCCGTCCGGTAGACCAATGAATAATGCATCATTTTCTGGATCCTCTGCCGCCGCCTTCTCTTTTCCCTTTTCCTTCTTGGCCTCGAGGTGTTTGAGATACCAAGCGGGCCGGTCCTTCTCCTTCCCGCCGCCGTCTGCGAAGCATCCAGCCTTCGTGTGACCTTTGATGTCGCAGTTGGAACAGTGCTCATCCTTGTTAGCATTCTTCTTCCCACCCTTTTTGCCCTTGGTTTTCGCCGCGTTCTCATTCTCGTGATCAATTTGTTTGTTGACGTTCCGGCTCAACCACTCGTTCGTCAGCTCCTGTATGAGTAGGGCGCTGTTTACAGGACGGGGGGGAACCGACAAGCGTGCAGCTGTAGTGATGGTGGTAAGGAGGGTTCGATAGTGCTCAGGGATGGATGCACGGATATACGCGGCAAATTGGAGGTCGGACAGTGGATTTCCGCCCTTAAGGAGTATGTCTTTGAGTTTCGACATCTCCACACTGGGGACAATAAGCAATATACAGGCCCTGTATATCCTCAGGATATGCTCAGGATATTACAAACATCCCCAGTATATACCCGCAATATCCGGTGGCCGGATATGCTCTGGATATTAGCCAATATACCGGGGATATCTGGAGCCAGGATATGCCCAGTATATTAGCTAATATCCGGAGCATATCCTTACAATGTCCTGAGGTCTGATGGCTACCATATATGGACTCAGGATATGCTCAGGATATTGTAACACAACATGTACAAACAATCTCCAAAAATGGAAATAAAGACCTGCCTTGTAAGGAGAAGGCTCAGCCAAGTGCAATCTGAAACTTGATGCTAGGGTTAGGGTTTCCTTAAAGGGAAGTAGATAAGATAAGATATACCTTATAAGGGAACCCTAACCCTAACTTTGATTTTCCCAATTGCCCTTGGCTGAGCCTTCTCCTTACAAGGCAGGTCTTTATTTCCATTTTTGGAGATTGTTTGTACATGTTGTGTTACAATATCCTGAGCATATCCTGAGTCCATATATGGTAGCCATCAGACCTCAGGACATTGTAAGGATATGCTCCGGATATTAGCTAATATACTGGGCATATCCTGGCTCCAGATATCCCCGGTATATTGGCTAATATCCAGAGCATATCCGGCCACCGGATATTGCGGGTATATACTGGGGATGTTTGTAATATCCTGAGCATATCCTGAGGATATACAGGGCCTGTATATTGCTTATTGTCCCCAGTGCCATCAGATGCTTTTGTAGGTCGCCGTCTTCGTCGCAATGCATCTGCTGCAGTTTGGTGAGTACGGACATCTGGACCATGTCACCCTGGTTCTCGTTTAATTGAACGATTCAGTTCCAGACATTTGCGGCAATGTTCTCGTCCTTGACTTGGGCGAACCGCGTAGCACTGATTGTTTGGTAAATGATATCTCGCAGCTTCGATTCTTTTGTCTCGTAATTATCCTGCTTCTTCTCGTGTGTTTCTAGCTCATCCTTGTCTAACGGAGTATTGGAACCTGCAATGAACCAGTCCCCGACGACGTCTTGAGTAAGTTCAGATGGTTTATGTGTGGTACCGGCAGGATGGCGTCCTAAACCTTTGGCCTTCGCGTGAGTGGTTATCCGCTCGGCATGGTGGATCCAGTTCCCGGAGTCATCCTGGAAAACTGGGGGGCTGGTTTTGCGTTCATCTAGATCCTTGGTATCGGGGCCCATAACCTGTGAAGATTCGGAAAGGGACCAGCTACAAGATTTGAGTGCGGGACTAATAGAATCGGAAGATTTCAGCAGTGCAGAGCAGAACTCATAATATTGAAGTAACTAATAGAATCGGAACTAAACTACAGTGAGTATGAATGAACTGGCTAGGAATGAGGACTCACGATCTCAGCAGTGCAGAGCAAAACTGAGACCCAAATATTTATACAATGGCCAGTATTAGTACGCCGGAAACTTTAGAAATAAATAGGTACAACATTATGCATTCACCTGACTCTCTAGATCTCAACACCTAGGACTAAAACCTGCACCGAAACTTGATACTACCAACTCAGATTACAGCTGTTTTCATTAAAGTGTACCGGTTTCGATCGAGTGGGGCTCTTCGATTTGTGCTTACCTTCGTTTGACGCCACGTCTCGTCTGTTCCACTCATGCATGTTCCCTTGCTCCACATGTCTGCACAGCAGGCTCAGGACCAGGTGGTGGAGCAAGCAAAATACATCTGTCCTGTTGCCGGGTGTGCTCCCGGTAGTGCGACAAGGTTTGGTTGCTATTCACTGACATGAGGAAGCCGTGTTCGTGGTGGTAAGATAGAAAGAAATTAAATTCCTGTGTCTAAATACATGCAGCCAGTGCAGCGGAGCCCACACTGGGGACAATGAGCAATATAACAACCCTGTATATCCTCAGTATATCCTCAGTATTTTACAAAAATCCTCAGAATATACACCCAATATACAGGGTCCGTATATGCTCAGTATTTTACATAAATCCCAAGGAAATACCCAGAATATCCTGGGTCCAGATATGCTCGGTATATTAGCTAATATCCTGGGCATATCCTTACAAAATCCTGAGTCCATATATGGTAGCCATCAGACCTCAGTATTTTGCAAGTATATTGCAACCAAACAACCTAAAAAAGATAGGAACAATTGCTTAACTGAGTAATAATAGTTGTCACAACTACAGTTTCTATAAGAGGGGTTGTGATTTGGGGCTGTGCCATTGGAGGCTATACATTGGGTTGTATGATATTTGGACCAACACCTCTTCTTCATGTTCCTTCATGTTCTTCTCCTTAATTTGTTTTCCCTTTCCAATTATCCGCTTTGGCAGCAGAGACATTGGGGTGGCTGGCTTTGGCAGCAGGCTACCATTTCTCTGATTCTCCTGGTCATCAGCTTTGGCAGCAGGCAATCAGGAGCCAGCTTGCTTTGGCAGCAGGCTGTGTTTTTCTCTCTTTTTATTCTTCAGCTTTGGCAGCAGAATTATGGAGGCAGCCTGCTTTGGCAGCAGGCCACAATTCTGTTTCTGTTTCTTATCACTTCTGGCTACTAAATTCCCCTTCGGCACTTTGTCTTTTCATAAACATTATGAATGGCATCACTCATATTTTGTATATTCAGGAGAGAGGACAAAACTAGTAGTGCAAGGTATGCCCAGAAAGTGGCTGTAATACAAAAGGGCAAGAGGAGAAGGTCAAATATATATATGGGTGGGGAAATTGGAGAATCAAAGTCCCGTGACCATAGAGCAAGCCCTATGGTCATATGATTTATTACTGAATATAGAAATAAACCACGTGACACCTCAACACAAAAGAATGGTAGTTGAAATCAATACAGTTGACTGGCTCATAATGTATAATGCTCATAACACATAGGATCTGGGATCCACTAAACTACTGATTTATGCTGTAGAAATGTGGTCATAATGCATAGGATTTGGCTGAATTTTGGGGGAACAAACCTTATGCATTATGAGCCAGTCAACTGTAGTGTCTTCAATAATAAGGCCAACACTGTCTAAAAGTCAGAGAAATAAGGATGCATCAAGATGCAGAAAAAAAAGAACTCTACCAGGTTTGAGCCCAGGAGCCTGAGGAGCAGTAGCTTATGTCATTGAAGGTCACAAGCTCCCTCAACCAGCCAAACAAACTCATGACCAGGGTCATATGACATATAGTACATGCTCCCTTAGCCTAACTTGTTAGAGAGCATGGACCACAATCATGATAAAGTAAGATTAAGTTTGGTAACCCATGAATATACAGTGGTGTTATAATGATCTGCATGGGGCCGTTCCAGCTCATTTCTGGCCTACATGACTTCAAATAAAATTGCAGTATGAGATAAACAAAGTTTTGAGAACTTTTACACAGTTTAACCCATACCATCCTTGTGCGGTTCTCCCAGGAAAAAAAGATTTGGTGGTGTCAGAAACATTGACTTTGTGGATTTACCTTGGAGACAAAAACCTCTACTCACCTGAAAGTACTTGTAAAATGAACATTATCTAGTTGTCCCAAATCACTCTGGATTTGAGCTCGAAATGTGGCACTCAAGTCAGTGATTTTTCGCATTTTACACTCAATATGGTCAAAACTACCCAAATGCTCAACTTGTACGTGCCATTGTGAGCCCAAATCTCTATCAATTCATGTGAACTAAAGTGGTAAGTAGGTCCAATTTACGAGTACTTTCAAGGTATATAGGCCATTTTTCAATACAGGATGAAACCAGGGAGTCGGTTTTTCAGAAAACATCCAAATAATTCATTGTGAGAGAAAGACATGGGTGAGGTATGGTTTTAACTGCTCTAAAAATCCTAGAATCACTTGACATTCATGCCAGCATTTTATTTGAAGCAATTCAGCCCAGAAATAGGCTCAAACAGGTGTGTGCAGAACATTATAGCACCACTGTATATTGCCTTAATAATACCATGATAAATATCAGGTCTTTATATGCATAAATATATGATGTACCACTCTAGATGTGCACCAAAACATCTTTACTATAATATTAACAGTGTTGTCATGCTAGAAGGTCACATGACCCCAAAGCACTTTTGGGGTCATGTGATACTTGGAACCAGTGCACAGACCAAGATGAGATAATCAGATCCATTTTGGTCTCAAGTTTAACTTTTATGTTCTTTATTTAGCATGTGACATGGTCCATGCTGTACATATGAACTGTGGCTTTCCATGGATATTATAATATTGTCCTGTTTAATGGCTTTATATACACCCTACAACATTTCCTTTGATAATTGTGATTTGATTCATATGTATATAAATCCTTCTGGCCCTCAGAGGCCCCAATATGACTTGAAATGAGCCAGATCAGTCCCATCAGAACCACAACAACCAATTGAGGGAATTTCTGCTAAATCCCCTTTGCCCAAGCAGATTTCAGGTGGGTACAACATATAATCATATGTACCAGAGTGTTTATGCATCGCGGATCATTCCACTCTGTTATGTCATAGTTTCACGAATTTCATCAAACTGGCAATAATCACCCAGATGACCATTTATTGGGTGAGAGCTGGAAGTGCAGCCAAAATCAGGTTGAAACATAGCTAGGATTATGTACCATTAGTTGGATAGCCTACATACACACCATGACAATGCATAGTACCACATCTGAGCTATAGTTCTTATTGTTTTTTAGTTGCACCCACTGAGAGAAGGAATGAGAACAGGCTCTTGCAATTTGTCCTCTATTATGTAGGCTGAAGTTCAGAAGTTTTGAATCTGGTAAGCAATCCCCTCCATTAATCTAATCATGATCAGACAATTGACTTCTGGTGTGACAACTATTATTACTCAGTTAAGCAATTGTTCCTATCATTTTTTTAGCTTGTTTGGTTGCAATATACTTGCAAAATACTGAGGTCTGATGGCTACCATATATGGACTCAGGATTTTGTAAGGATATGCCCAGGATATTAGCTAATATACTGAGCATATCTGGACCCAGAATATTCTGGGTATTTCCTTGGGATTTATGTAAAATACTGAGCATATACGGACTCTGTATATTGGGTGTATATTCTGAGGATTTCTGTAAAATACTGAGGATATACTGAGGATATACAGGGTCGTTATATTGCTTATTGTCCCCAGTGCCAGGTGGAGTCACAACACCCATGTTCGAGAAATGACGAGGGAGCGGAGGAGACGCGACATCAAACAAAGGTAAGCACAAATTGAAGAGCCCCACTCGATCTAAACCCGTACACTTTAATGAAAACAGCTACAATAAATACTGTCATACATGTCAGAACAGGAATCGGCCGTCGGCACAGGAATTGGCCGTGGGAACCAAGTCGGAAAGGAATATCCTGGGTCTGAAATTTGACTTGCCAGATGCAGGTCCCACGAGCAGATGTGGGTGTGCAGAAACGACAGCGAAGGATGTGCGAGCGGTGAAGTGGCAGAGGTTGGTGGCAAGTGCCACGGGCATAACTCCCGACTTTCCGCTTTAACCCGTAAATCCCCATATGGAATTAATGTTCAGATATTGGGCGACTTCCGGGAGCGCGCAGGGAGCACGTGCCACTTCTTATGTTCTTTCGGCTGCTTTGGAAGAACTTTGCATAAATTGACCCACTGGCAGGGCGGAAACTATGCGCCATTAGTTTCTTTAGACAGACACTACAACGTGAACACACTCGTTCCTCGCTCATTGTAATATGCCATGGGCTTTGCTACTGATTTGTTGGCTACAAGACCTATGCTCTAGCGCTGTAAAACAAAACGATAATGTTTCGCCACTTTATTGCCTGTCTGGACTCTGGGTGGCAGTTTTGTCTCAGATGACGGATTGATGTCAAGGCAACACTGCGGTTCCAAACCTTCCGCATTCTGTTTATAATATTGACCAGATCCAGAAAACACCGACTGTTTTGCGCCTATAAGTCGGGCATAAAATAACAATGTCGGACCGCAACGTTGGCGAGATTTAGAGAATGAAATAGAGAAAAAAATCATGTTATGACTACATTAATATTACACGCACTTATAATTACTGGATAACTTCCTGTAAGCATAAAATATTCCTCGCGCATTTCTGAGCTTGTTTGAGAGTGCCAGTGATGGCATCAAACCATAAGGTATACAAGTCATCCACCACAGACCTGCATTCCCATAAAAAAGAATAAATAAATCCAACTCATCTTCAGCCTTGGAGAAGAGCCGGAATGCACTCCGATGGGTAGTGGGAGGTTGCTCGAATTTTGACGACATGAATCGGAGCTTGCTGGTTGAGGAAGAGGGTGAAGAGTGGACATTTGATGCCAAAACATTTTATTCCGTCTGATAAATATGGCGGTCCAGTTGCACTTTTAAAAATTTTAGACCTCCGCCCCTAAAACTCGGTGTTTTCCGGTCTCCCGCGCTAAAAACAGCCACCCCGATGGGGCATTTTTTGATGCACGCAACTCGAACTTCCGCGCAAAATAAACTTGACCCCCGCGCAAGATAAAGTCAAGTCCCGCGCAACAAAAACACAATTTCCCCTTCACAAAACAGAGAACCAGATATGGTGTACCTGCACACAAGGCTTCCTTTTGGATGAGCAGGGATCAATTCGTTGTGTTTCCCACGGTTCAGGCTACTCATCTTCGTCGTAGAATCCCGAACAAAAAACAGCTTCTGAACAGTTTTGCCCATCTTGACCCACCGAGCTGACCCGCATATGACTAGGTGGCAATTAACGTCCGGTGGGTCTGTAAAAGTGTGTGAATAGCGGTACATATCAGCGTGGAAGAAGCATTTTATCTTACAATAGCGTTGAATATAATGCCCGTTAATTTACCAGGGTTTGGGCACTGCGGGGATCACCGAAATTTAGTCAGCAAAAAACCGGCTAGAATCATGTTGTTTGTTTAGTGGGCCCAAGTTTTAGTGGGGAAAAAATTCTACTGAAATATAGGATCTTTGTCTCTTTGTTTCTCTCACAAAAATCCAGAATTTTAGTGCGAGAAAAAGTTGGGGACAAAGGGAAAGGTCACGTGTTCCTGTTTTGTCCGACTAAAATATAGAGTCTTTGTAGGGGAAAGGAAGAAAGAAAGATCCCATCTTTTAGTGTAGTTTTTTCCCCACTAAAACTTGAGCCCACTAAATGAATGACATGATTCTAGCCCGTTTTTCCCTGATTAAGTTTTGGTGATCGCCGCAGTGGGGTAAAGTGAAGCACCTTATCAATTGGGTGCTTCTGACCAAAATTCGGAACACCAGGTGCCGTTATTAACGAACCACCCTTCAATGAAGAATGTGAAAGACCCACTCGGTATTCGGCTAGAAATTATACCGCCAAGGCGGACTGCTCACATCAATGCTGGATTTGGTAATAGAAATCCAGCTTAGGCTGAATCAACGGTGTCACTTACCTGAATGCTGCAAGGTATTCTCTGGAGGATAGTTGCTCTGTGGACTAACACAATAAGATGAAGCAGGTACTTCAGAGAGGTTCTTATGGTTGAACAATTTAAATCAGACTTCAATGCAGCTGTTGGATTAGAGTTGCAAATCAAAAAAAAAAGTGCACTGAGCTGTTGAATCAAACAAGTGCACTGAACTGTTGGAGGCCCATAGGAGACAGGAAATAGGAAGGTGACTGACTGTGCACCGAAACTCTGAATGATGGGGAAGCTGAAATGCCAAAGTTGTGGCTGCACTTATAGTTTGGGTAACTGAATGTGCATCACTCTGGTCCCTTCAAGTAAGGTGAAGAAGCTGCAGTTAATGCAGGAGGACCTGATATCTAAGTGTGTACATGCAAATAGTAAGTGGACTGCTGAGTACTGACCGGTGGAAGGCCAGAATACAGAGAAGTTGAAGGAGACTCTGAGAGCCATTGATATTGTCTTTGGGGTAGGATTAAACCTGAAGTTGAAAGTGGAAGACCCAAAATGACATACCTGCTTACTTTAGAACCTCTCGAGCAAGAACTGTGAAGCCATCTGCATAATTACTACTTGGGGGTGAGGCCGTGGCAGGGCCCGGTGGGTATGAGTACTCCAATTTCTTTGTACAGACTTGGCAAACCAGAATCGCTCCTGGACTTTCCATGTACCTCCACAATTCAATTGAAACTCCGACATCAGGCCGAAATGTGGTGCCGGCCATCGGAATTTGATGCCTTGGAACACAGGCATCCAAATTTACAGCTGTTCTGATAACAACACAATCTCGAGATTGGGCTAAAATGGGCTAGAGCCTATGTCAAGAACTACGACTACAAGAATTCCGGAATTATCGAACCAAGCCAACCACCGTGAGAAAGGCGCACGTGTGCACGACAAATTTTGGCGGGCAGCGACCCGAACGCACGGTACATGGCCGGACACTGGCCAGTTTTGGGTAGGCATATTGATCTGATACACACAATGTAAAGCCAGCCCAATTTAAGGTGATATTACCAAACTGGAAAGGTGCAGGACGGCGGGAAAATCTGCCGAAACCAAACACAGAGACACAGCCACAAGGAATTCAATGCGAACCAGAGGTAACAGGTCCGATTCGCATGCTGAAAGTTGTACGGGACCATAAGGAACACATTCGAAAACGATTTGCGCAAAAATAACTGCACAAGTGCGGGAGACAGAGCCAAAACCAAAAGAACAAGTAGCAATTAGGTAAGGGGATGTACGAGGGTTAGGGTTTGTGGCTGTACAATATCACAAAAAATGAAGGCTTTTTCACTATTGTTGCTTCAACACAGCCACTATTGCCCGTACTTCGTTAAAACAGGACTAATAAATCACCAGATGTTTTGGACCCGCTTCGCGGTTTCTAAGAACGAGTTACAGTAGTACTCGTAATAAATCAGCACCCAATATTGACTTTGAAGAATGAAAGGAATCTAAAGTCTTTGTGAGAGGTTCTAGAGTCAGGATGTGCACATCCACGGCCCGCTAGCAATGGAAGACTAAACAGTACTTACATGCTGGGGGGTTTTGTCCTGGTTGAAGGCCATAACTGGCACATTCACGTGGGCTACTTGAATGCGTAAGAAAAATGGTTCAACAAGATTAGCATGTTGTGCCTGTGCGATTTAAAAGCCAAGGTTCTGAGATACACACCATCAAGACCATGATGGTAACGGAATAGCCACCAGAAACCGCCGCAGTCGGGATCTCATGATGGAGGGCAGTAAATTCCGGTGGGACCTGGCTCCGTGGGTTCGATCGCGAACACCTGAACCTTCAAGCTTCAAGTCCTTGCTTGTTTCTTTTGGACGGAGACTTTTTTTTTTTTTTTTTTTTGCGTGGGACTTGACTTTATCTTGCGCGGGGGTCGAGTTTATTTTGCGCGGAGATACGAGTTGCGCGCATCAAAAATTGCCCCATCGGGGTGTCTGTTTTTAGCGCGGGAGACCGGAAAACACCGAGTTTTAGGGGCGGAGGTTTAAAAATGTTGCGCGGGAATAAAAGTGTATCCGGACCGCCATAGATAAAATCTGTAGGGGGGGTAGGGACCCCCCCTACAGACTTTCTTAGATTCAGAATAAATCTTGAACGCTTTTGGGTTGCCCATTGATGGGTCCTGACAGCTGCTTCGGCAGTGGCGGCGGCAAGAAGTAAATATTCTCGGGAATTTATCTATGCTTACGGGAAGTCACCCACTGAGCTGACTGCAGTTTCGCTGGAATTAAATAAAGCAAAGCCGCGTGCCTTGAGCCCCGTTTTCTTGCACGATTTTTAGGTAATTCCTATTTTCCTCGCTCCAAGTAATGCTCATCATCCCGGGAAGTTGCGACGCTGATATCCAGCGAAATTGCCGTGGGCCTCGACCTCATGTCACTGTATGAATCCTGCGCCCAGCCCAAGCCAACCCGTGCATGGATGAGGACAACGGACAGTCCAAACACCACCGGCTCCAGTGCCGTGAGCGCCGACTGCATTCCGAGCCCGACTTTCAGAGAGACACATAGAAGAACGGTCATTGTCCTTGACAGTCGAGTCAGTGAGCCCAAACTCGCGGTGCAATACTGAGGACGCACGTCTGGATGTGTCGCCAAATATAGCGAAGGGATCAGCCCGGTCAGCATCTTTCTGCCGCTACATGAATTCGGGGCTTGCCTGGAGAGCAGAAGACTCTATCATGATTACAAGTATTCTCTATGTTATGGTGAGGCTCAGGGACGGACGATGCGTAGAAATAGCGAACCATCAGACGTTTTCCCGCAGTGGCACTCCCTGTGAGCCGTCGAAGGTAACGCGACATGCTCACGATTTTGTAACTGAGCATGGCTGATGACTGTTAGCTCCGAACTCGTCGTATGGTGGGAATGGTGTACCAGAGGAATAGCTACTGACTCTGCGGAGACTGATTCATTATTTGCGCCCCACAATTTGTTTCTTACTCACATGAGGGATGAACCATAGCTGGCAATCACCCATGGAGTGAACAGGGCGCCAGGATCCACCTGCGTTGAGACCGCGAGATCGTAGATAACGTGAGCCCCGCTCGCTTGGTAGGCGTATATCAGAACACATCCCTGGAGAGCAATTGTCGGAGTGTACATACCAACTTGAACGAGTAGAATGATAAGTGGAAATATCACTACCCGATAATTACACGACCAGACGACGTATAACCGATGGATCTGGATGTCCTTAGTCAGACGGAGTGAGTACCGAACCAAGTGATGGACTTACTACGAGGGAGTCTGTAATGATGATCACTATTGCCACAAAGCTGATATCTGCCATGTCCGTTGGGGATGCCTCCGTAAGGTAGAACACCGCGGCCGCGACCCCTCCGCCAAGATGTACAAATGCAAAATATAGCGCATAAACGGTGTTGATCATATGCTGGGAAATTAAAATGGGGTATAACTAATGCTGATGCGTCACGGAGGTAAGAAATTTACGAACACCGGTTACGGACAAGAAAAGGACGACGAGAGCTAGAAAGACGAGGAAGGTAGGGCGGTTCTTGGCCAGGAGTCCGCGGGACCAAAATAGGTACACGACCGCAGAAAAGAGGACCGCGAACGCGCCGTAAAGGAAGAGTTCCAGCACGACCTGGGTAATTGCGGCCGCGAGGACGAAGGGGACGAAGGACGTTGTGCTGGACACTGACATGAGAGCATCGAGACGGTCCACTTTGCGGCATTTTATCATCGGAACGAGCTCGGGTGCGAATATGTGGATGGAGCTAACGAAGGTCAGAGGGTACCGTTGCTGGGGAAGTGGCCCCTCATTGGAAAGGGTGCTTTAGAACTTGGAACGGATCCTGTCCCAAAAGTTCCGCCACCGGTTGACAAGAGACATTGCCGTAAGAATTCCCATGTATAAGTCGTCGGCAGTCGACAGAGTTGACTGATCCAACCTTATTCCTTGATATCCGGGTGGGCCTTCCGACGCAGCGTTGTCTCAGCCACTTCCGGAACATGGGTCCAATGTTTGGAGAAGAAGTTGCGGGGGGGTACAGTAGTCTCACAATCACCGTCAATGCAACCGCCACTCCGCCTGATCGCCAAAAATGGAGCCTCTTCTGATATTGATATTCATCAAGCCAGAATAACGCGGTGAAACGCGGGGATTTTTAGTAGGTCAGAAGAAGCTTGCTTGGGGATGAGAAAATCTTGCTGTTGGTGGCATGCTCTCGACTTAACTTCGCGTGGTAGATAGATTCGACGGACAGCGACATGGTGGCGCATTCGCCGCCCTTCTATGATCCTGAAAACATTTAGCAGCCCACCGTGGGCTGCTGAATGCAAGTTCGGATCATGGTAGAAGTGATCCAGAAATTAAATTGAGCTGTAAGTGGAGGGGAGGAACCATGAGCATGAGCTAACAGGTCTGAAATAAACGGGTCTCATAAAAACGGGGGGGAAACAGCGTTTAAAACCGACCCCAATCGACCGGCATTCGCCGGACTTATTGATTGGCGAAGAAAGAACTGCGCGTCACCTTCTGTCACTTGGCGTCACCACACTCGACCGTTGCTCGGCCTCAGCAGCTGTTTGAGCTAAGTTTGAGTATCCTACTCGAAAGGACCGCTCAGACTCGTTCCCACGTTTTCATCCATACCTGTCGACATGCGCATGTCTAAACTTAAACGTCTTTCGGGCCGAACTTGGCATCGCGACCGGCGAGTTTGTCGTGGCGGGGGACCTTCACGTTCAAGAGCTGGATCCGGCCCATCACTCCTGTTCAGTCTGCAGCGGATCTGCTCGCACCCCTTCTCGAGCACGCGGATCACAGCAAGGGCGCCATCGAGCCGTCCACCGTCTACCTACGGAGATTATATCTGAATTCCTCCGTGCGACTGCGCGATGTGGATCTCGATGACTCGGGATACACCCCGGCACTTGGGCTATGTCTGCCGCTACTGGAGGGCTGTCTCACTAGCAGCCGGCGCTCTATGGTCCTTCGTCGTTCTAGACACACCGAAATATTCACTTGAGACACTCCAAATCCATCTTTACCGTTCCCGGAATTCGTCTTTGAAAGTCTGGCAGTGGTTTTCCGTGTATACGCCGCCCGCGCTGCCAAATTCCTCCGACTGTTGGTCGATTGTGCACCTCGGTGGATACGGATAGCGCCAGACAAGATTTTCTAACTTGCTGGACTCCGCGATGGTATCCCGACCTTCGTTTCTTGCCTATCAATGCCAAACATCCCAGCGGTTCTAAACGACTGAACAAAGCAACCACTCCAAAATCGCCGCGAAATTACGGGAAGTATCCTTCGACTTTTGTTCCGGCCGCCCCTCCCTCCGTTCGTCCTCGCAGCAACTTTGGCGCACAGTCTTCGGCTCGAGCAGGCAAATATCCAGTTGACCGAAGAACCCGTTGGCTATGGTCTGGCGAATCAAACCCGACGCATGCGTCTTCTGGTCCTCCGCCGTCTCTGCGTCGGCATGGACCGACTCCAATTGCCAGCCTTCAAAGAACTTATGGCTGACGCTCCGGTGGGGCGTCACGCCCCACCGGATTCTCTCGTCTCCCTCGCCCGCTGCATCACCGCCAAAGTCAAAATCCTGATTGTCTTCCCGTGCACTCCGCCCAACATCACCATGATCCTCCAGGCGTCTCCGACTGTGGAGATGCTCGAGATCCAGACCATATTCAACGACAGCCGGATGACCTCCTACGCGACCTATCCGTCCGATCAACGGGCGCAAAGGTCCGTCGACGTCAGGCCGAAGATGCACTCCATCGCCTTCGGTGTCGACACCGCGAAGATGGATCAGAGTCGCGCTGACGGTCCAGAAACTCAGGGCCCTTCAATCAGAAGGATTACAGGTGGTCAAATAGATCTGCAAAATTTGTATTCGCTCCCGCCCAATCTGTATTTGACTGGGAACACATGCCGGCGATTACCACTGATTTATGACTTTGCTTAGTGTCTTCTTGGTCTCTTATCATCAGCTCATCGATACCCTTGGGATTCGCGGGGTGATTTCAGGTACGCAGCAAAGGTTCCATCTTACAGTAATCAGCCCATCTTCCACTGCTCGGAATCGGATGGAACAATTCCCTGACGTCGGACAGCCATCCATTTTCGGCAGCCGCGGATTAATCAAGTTTCCATCGTACCTTTCCTCGCCCGTCGAGGAATTTCGGCAGGGCTTCTTCTGGCGCATGTCCCCGGACCAGATCAGCTATGAATCAGCCTATCTAGTTACTCAGCGTACTTGTATACTTAGCGACTCTGCTGGGTATTTAAGGCCACGGTTGAGAGCATATGCAATTACCACCTACCTCTCATGTTCTCACAATTCTTCGAGCCCCTCAAAGTCGGAAACATTGGGGTATATACGAGAAACGAAAACGGTTTCCGTATATATAGATGTTCCGGGTGATGGCCGCGCATCGGCCGGTAACTGTGCCGTGAGTGCTAAGCGGTCACACCCCGACGTTGGCGCGGGGCGCATCAAATTCACCAAATGACTAAATACGCATTGAATGCGGGTGCTCAGTTGTTGGACTCTGCAATACTAACAAACCATCTATTACTTAGTGTCCAATAATTATATACACCAAAATTTTCTGGGCTGACAAATCCCCCTCGGGAGGGGGACACATTGAATAAGGAAATAAGTCACACGGTGTACAAGCAAGGCCAAAGATGGATGTCGCGTCACCAGCAAACTTTGCTAGTTGCTTCTTCTACGCGGGGTTTGTCAACGGTATCGGGCTAGATCTCTGTTGGCGCCACAACCACAGTTATGATGTATTATTTTTAACAACAAGGGCCGTCGCAACTGATATCGTTGTGAGTATCTAGGTACAAGTAATAGTTTACATCACATGCTTTCCTCATTTCTGTTTCCATATAAAATCGTGAATTTGTTCAGAGTGAATTGCTAGCATTTTTCTAGCCAGACATTGTGAGTTGAAGATTATCTACGCATGTTAACGAGCACGGAAACGAAAACCGTTTACCCCATAGAACGACGGCGACTCAGGCCTTGAATAACTGAAGCACACCAAGCAAGGGGATCCAAAGATAAGAAAATATGATATCACCTACAAATTTTTTTTTCTGGGGGTTCGGATAGCCCCCTACCCTACGTAAGCAGCACGTGATGGGAAAGTTGCCTTTTGGGAAACTCCGCTTGTCAAAGCCGACGGGTTGGGACAAAATAATACACCATGGATGGGGGCACTGTGAATTTTTTTAAATGATGTGGGGATCTTCTGTTCATTTGAAGTGGTTTTTGACAGTCACCCCTTAACAAACATCAGAAGTAATGTCCAGGGAAATTCCGACTCAAACCACCTGTTGACCACATCCAACAGAAATCATAGTGGGGTCCTAACTATTCCAGGAGTACTTAGTGCATATTTGGCTACTACCTGAAGCCTGGTTTCAATACAGTATGTATTCAAATGTGATGAATTGCACTGTAACACAAACAAGTGCAAAAATGTTCGGGTCATTACACTGTAAATATAAAGTACAAACACCTCAAAAAAATTGTGTAAGCTCCTGAACATGGGAGGAATGTAAATTGAATCTATGGTCTGCATACGAGCTGTGCCTTCCTCGTACCATGTCTGTTCATTATATTTGATGGTATTCACCCTATTGGGAATACCAATCAAAACAGCACTCGAAAAATTGTATTTATGAATGGAAACATTGCTCTTGGGAGTCTTTCCTCACTCAGGGAGCTCGAGGTAAGCTGCAAAAAACATCCCTTGTGTCTCAGAGCTCCCCAGAAGCTCTCTAGCCCTCAAAAAAATTGTATGCAATTTTTTTTTCTCGGGGTCCAGGTACCCCCCTCACCCTCTACCCCATATGGCAATTGCTTATCTTTGGACCCCCTTGACACCAAGAATGGCTCAACTTGGAATGCTCAACTCGGGAGGCCGTGTCAATTAGCGGGTGTAGGTTGTATTAGAAGAGGACATTAGGCCCCCAAACTGACTGAATCACATCCTACACAGTTCTTGCGGTGGGTGTCGCCGGCGTCAGAGGTACGGCAGGGTACGGCACGGCGGGGCACTGCCTTATGATTAGCGGTGTGTGACGCCTGGTGCTGTGATCGCCGTGCAGCCGTTTGATGGCAACGAAAACCGTTTTCGATTCTCGTTAGTACCGGAAACATTGCGCTGCAGCACCGCGTCGTGCTGGCACCCCTCACGCGCTTCAAGGCCACCATGACCGAGCAAGTCCCGTACCTCCGCTCCTGGCGGACTACTACGCCCAGCGTGCGAGCACGCCCGGCACGCTGCTCATCACGGAAGCGACGTTCATCGCCGCGCGCGTGGGCGGGTACAACCACATCCAGGACATCTGGAGTCCCGCGCAGATCGCCGCGTCGAAAGTCGTGCGTATTGCTATTTCTTTAAAAGTCGAGATTCTACACTGATTTGGTACGCCAAGGGCTCGATCTCTTGTTCCCCATATCTCGGCCTCGGAAGTGCAACGTCCAGGGTATAAAAGTGCGCTGCGGCCACTCACCGTTCCCGAGATAACGGAATATGTCGGGTTGTACGCACAGGCCGCAAAGAACGCGATAGAGGCCGGATTCGACGGCGTGGAGATCCACGGTCCGTCCCAGTTTATAAGTTGCGCTGCCAGATTCATTTATCAAATTCGTGCAGCGGCGAATGGTTACCTCCCTAACCAGTCCTGCAGGCCGTGACCAACACGCGCACGGACGGATATGGGGGCAGCATCGCAAACTGCGCACGCTTCACGCTCGAGGTCGTTGACGCCTTGGTTGCCGCCGTCAGTGCAGAAAAGACAGCAATCCGCCTCAAACCGCGGAGCCCTTTACAAGGCGCGTCGCTTTCCTTTTCCCGTCTCACCGTTAATTGAGTCCAACGCAGGCATGGCGATGGAGGACCTCATCCCGACCTTCTCCCACCTGATTCCTGAGCTCGCTGTGCGTCACCCGACGCTGGCGTATCTGCACCTCGTGGAGCCTCGCATCGAAGGAGGCGCGACGCGTGAGGAGTCGAGCGTGGGCGCACACGAGTCGAACGACACCCTCCGTGCACTGTGGGCGCCGCGTCCGTTCATTCGCGCGGGCGGTTTCTCGCGCGAGGGCGCGCTCGTGGCCGCCGAGAGTGGGGACCTCATTGCGTTTGGGAGGTTGTTTATTGCGAATGTGCGTCCATCCCGACCTCCACACGGAAGCCTATTGGTTATTTGTTTCACACTGTGTAACCGGACCTGCCGACGCGCCTGGAGAAGGACCTTCCGTTGGCGCCCTATAACCGCACGACGTTCTATATCAGCGAAGAATAGCCCCAGGAGATACACAGACCAGGGCGTCGCGGATGCTGCGTGAGCGGCGGTGTGATTACGCGGCGGTGGTTACTACTGAGCAAGGTTGACGTGCGCCTCAGATCGTAATAGAAATAGTGTGCCTTCATATAGTTCAAGTAGATAACTTTCTCCCGAACATTTCCAGCCACCCCTTCGAACGCTCCCCCGTGCGCGTCTTTGCCGAGCTTTTAGCTCAGGTCAGCGTTCAACGTTCAACCCCTGACTGGCCTAACTCTCCGCTGGCCACTTGAACGTTACGAACCACCACCGTCGCAGCTTCAGCATTATGCTTGCATCGAGTCGCGGGTTCAACATGATCCTCGCTCGTGGTGCTAATTCGAAACGGAACGGTGGTGCCGTTGGATCGGCAGCCCCACATGCCCGAGCAGCGTGTTCATGGGCATGAGGTCCAATCCACGCATTGGCCGAGCAGCTGCTTAAGGAAGGCTGAGGATGATGTCGCCGTGTCGGTAACCAACTTGGTACCAACTTTCAATTGACGCGTCCTGTCACCCCGGGCCGGTCACATGTTTAGATGAGGGATGCTGAAGCCTGAGACCGCGCCGTGTAGACTAAGATTCAGACTGTAACACCGCGTAGGGTTGACTTGAACGGTCTGACAAATGCGGGCCGCACAACTTGCTTCAATCTTGTCTGCGCACTAAAATCTCAGATCTCAGCCCTTAGGGCTTAGGTCACCGTCCTAACCGTTTGAACCCTTCAAATTTTCAAATAGTTTATTTATTGTTTCCTCCCCCCGGCAAACTAAACGAAAATAAAAACGGTTATTATCCTTTGAAAACGTTTACACACGGAAACGGTTGGAGCCTTTAACGAGAGAGGCCTAAGAAGGAGTATATACGAGAGTAGTGGGAGTGGGACTCGCACAATTAAGCGAGTCCCACTAATGATGGGCGGGCCGAGGGCATCCATCAATTCATCAATTATGCGGCATCATCGGTACTTCCCCTGGGGGGAAGGCTTCCCCAGACCCCACCCCTTCGCTAGCGCTGCTTTTTCCGCTGGTGCGAGGCCCTGCCGCTGTTATGAGGCCTTCTCACTTCCACTGGCCTTTTCCGCTGGGTGCGGAGCCTTTTAATATTATTTTATTGTGTTTTTGCGGCCAATTAAGAGTTTTTAAATGAATATCTTATGCGGGGGAGACCCCCGCAGACCCCCCTTGCCGCTCGCCGCGCGGGCCCACTGCGTGGAGCTTTTTGCTCGCCGCTGGGCCCACTGCGTGGTCCTACCGCTTGCTGCGGCCTCATTGCGTGGTGCAGACAATTCGGCGGGGGTTTCAGCTGTGATTGATCTATTGATGGCCGAGTGTATGCGAGTCCCACTATCCGATATCGGCGTCGAGTCCCACTAATAAGCGTTAGCCGAGCTTAGCCGAGGATTACCCGAGTCCCACTCCCACTAATCTCGTCGACCCTCCCTAAGAAGGCCCGGAGAAGCCAAGGTCAAACATTATACGCTGCAAAACAGTCAACCTCCGAACGCATGCGCATAGGTCTTGGCGAACCGTGACCAGCCTTGGCATGATTTGTTTTCGAAAATTTCATGTGCTTTCGACCCCTGACGACACGATCCTGATTATGAAACAGGTATAAAATAGCTGACCGCTTTGGTTTCTACTCTTTCTCACCGCGCCCTCTTCTATCCGAACCATTCTCGTCTGTCGCTTCTTATGTTGTTCACACATTCCTTTATCGCGCTTGCGCTCGTGCCATTCCCCAGCGCGTACGCTGGATTCTCTGGCAAAACCACTAGAATCATGCCCCTGGGTGGTACGTCCCCCACCCTCTCCAAGCGCAGCCCACACCGCGCTAATCCCCTGGCGCTCAGCATCGATCACGTTTGGCGTCGGTGCACCCTTGGCTAGGTAAGCCCCAAGCCGAGTCGGATATTCGAAGTTGATACCCTCCTGAATGATCAAAATATTTTCAGACCTCATGTCTCACGGACTCGAGAGTTGAACTTCGTAAACGTGTTGGGCCGCGCTGATTTTTGGAGCTTTGGTACAAACACCCTCAGGGATTCGAAGGAGGTGGTGCTTTTGAAAGACGGACATCTTCTTCAGACCTGTCTCACGCGCCAGATTTCCAAGTACGGTACCACCATCGAGTGAGTGATACGTGTGTCCAATCTGAGCTCGATGGAGGGAGAGTGCTTTGGGAAAGTCCCGTGGTACAAGTCGAACTGAATTGATACGGGAGTAAATGCAGTTCCGAGGATGCCAGTAGAAGGTCCCGCAGCTGAGTGTCGTACAGGAGATAACCAGGTGCATGCGTACAGTCCGGCATTTTTCTATGCACTCAGGGAAATCGGCGATAAGGCTGAACATGTCGAACAGCACCCCAGCTTTGATATATTTCTCTTCGTGGGGCATGGGGATCGGGCGCGCAGCTCGCCAACACACTGCTGCGCTTCCCGGATCCAACACTTGTTGTCGAACTTCGTATCCAGTGGGATCCAGGACACATCGAACGAAGCCCAACCGCAACCACGTACTCCGACAAGATTCAAAGTTCAACGCCCTCTCCGATATCTGTATTCTGTTCTAAATGTCACAATACAACACGTATTTCCGATTTCAAGCTCACGATTTCTACCAGAACAGTCTATCCGCCGCTCTCTAACTGCCATACCCACGGCTCACGCAGCAGCGGCGATGCCCTGGTCCGTGTACCCCCTCGGGCTGTTCTCGCCGACGAGGTAGAACGTCGCGCGGTCCGACGGCGCGAGCGGGAGGTCCTTCTCCAGGCGCGTCGGCAGATCCGGCTGCGCGAAAGTAATTAACAAACGCACAGAATAGAACGGAGGATGGACGCACATTCGAGATAAACAGCCTCCCAAACGCCACGAGGGCCCCGCTCTCCGCGGCCGCGAGCGCACCCGCGCGCGAGAACCCGCCCGCGCGAATGAGGGGCCGCGGCGCCCACAGCGCGCGCAGCGGGGCGTTCGACTCGTGCGCGGCGACGGTGGCGGCCGCGCGCGTCGCGTTGCCGGCCACGCGCGGCTCGACGAGGTGCAGGTACGCGAGGGCCGGGTGGCGCGCGGCGAGCTCGCGGATGACGTGCGAGAAGGTCGGGAGGGGGTCCGCCATCCCCATGTCTGTTGATGTGTGAGTAAACGGAAGGGAGGGGGGGGAAGAGGAGACGCACCCTGGAAGGGGCTCCACGGGCTGAGCCGGATGCCGGTCCTTTCGGGGCCGATGGCAGCGACGATGGCGTCGACGGCCTCGAGCGTGAAGCGCCCGCGATTCGCGGGATTGCCGCCGTACTCGTCTGTGCGCTTGTTCGACACGTCCTGCAGGAACTGGTCGAGGAGGTAGCCGTTCGCGCCTGCGCGAATTCGGCTTGTTAGCGCGAGGGAGCGCAACATTCAAATGGTCAACGCACTGGCCACCTCTACTCCGTCAAAGCCCGCCTCGATCGCGTTCTTCGCCGCCTGCGCGTAGAGCCCAACGTACTCCTTGATCTCGGGGACGGTGAGCGGCCGCGGGGCCGTGTTGTGCCCGGTGAGCGGGACGTCCGACGCGGAGACGTAGGGGAGCGACGCGTCCTCCGCCGCCAGCTGCGCGGTGTCCGCCGCGCGCCCGAGCGCCCAGAGCTGCATGAAGATAAACGAGCCCTTCGCGTGCACCGCGGCCGTCACCTGCGCCAAATCGCAGTCAGTGTGTTAAATCGCTCGCAATAAGGCGCGACACGCACAACTTTCCACGCGGCGATCTGCGCGGGGCTCCAGATGCCCGGGATGTGGTCGTACCCGCCCGCGCGCGCGGCGATGAACGTCGCCTCCGTGATGAGCAGCGTGCCGGGCGTGCTCGCGCGCTGGGCGTAGTAGTCCGCTACGAGTGGGAGGAACGGGACGTGCTCGGTCGCGGTGGCCTTGAAGCGCGTGAGGGGCGCCAGCACGACGCGGTGCTGCAGCGCGATGTTCCCGACTTTGAGGGGCTCGAAGAGTTGGGGAGACATAGGAGGCTATGGGAAGGATGGGAGATGGGTAATTGCATTCGCCGGGGCGGCAGGCTTATATGCGCGAGGCTGAATAACCAGGGCCTCGCGCTGATTCATTCATCGATTTCGGCGGGCAAGCGCAGGAGGGGCTGAAAGGAAGCGCCGACAAGGATCCCTAAGCTGACGGGCGCGCACAGGGAGCGGGATTACGAATCTATGTATCCTTACATCGTTCTTGGTCATCGTTTTACTGGGCGATTCAGCATCTTTGATGCGGAACAGTAATCGCAGTGATGGCTACTTGGCCCATCCAGCGCACTTACGTCAGTCGGGCCTTCTCGCGCCAATGAATTTCAATGCACGATGCAGCGGAATAGGGAGCAAATAGGGAGGAGTCCACGCCATTTTCGTCACTTCGTTAGTTTGCTTAAGTGTGTGAGTTTGATGGGAACCTGTGAAAGTTGGTCACTTGGCATGTTTTTGGGAAAGTTGGTGAGTTGTTTGTTACACAGCAACTCCTCAGCGTATCACGGAGTGATTAACCGTTCTTTAACGAGATGCTCCTCGTTCGTTGGTACATGTTGTGGTTCTTTCTCCATCGGGATTTATCTCCATCCTGATTATTAGGCTCTCGTTGTCCACCTCGGGCGCTGTGCGCCATTCATGGGATATCTTTACTCCATATACATGACTACGGACTACTACGGACTACGGAAGATTTTCCGCAGGTTGGCCACAGGACCACGCAACTAATTTCAACCATGGAGGAAAGCGGCTTTTCTGCTAAGAATACTCCCTCGATGTGCGGCAGCCATCACAGCTGACCTGCTGCAGTGCATTCCGAAACTGGCACAGTCAACCTCCTAGCTATTGCGCAGAAATGCACGGTTCTCACAGCGACTGCGCACTACAGAGCACAGCAATCCTCCGAGGATTCACCTCATATAAATGGGCCCAATTTTCCTGCTTTCAGTTCAGTGCTTCCTCAGGTTCAAGCCAGTCAAATTGTCTGTCATGCTCTGGGACTTCTCTGGAACTTCTGTGGCTCTTGCGACTGGGACTTTGACTGGAGTTTCGTCCGAAACTGTCTCTCTGGCCGATCTCTGCTCCGGCAGCCTCCTTACCTCCTCAATTACTCCCTCTGTGGGTTGATGCCGATCCGATTGCGCGGAAAATCACACCTGGTAGCGCGCCAAACGATGCCCATGGGTGCCTCGGAGTTCGGCAGTTGGAAAACGTTGATGTATTTACACCAGTGATTCGCTCTTGAGTCTGTAGTGTGAATTGCATCCCTCTTAATTCCCCCATTTCCATACAGTGGCTCTCAGCCAGACTTTGTGCGTTGTGAGCCCGGATAACTCCTTGGTTCGGACTGGTTAGTTTTCAATCTCGACTGGGATGATATCTTCGAGTATTATGCTCAATGGCTGGCTCTCTCCTCTTTCCACCAATAATAATCAGTGACACTGGTTATTCTCACCTTCCTGTCTCAGATGACAACCACAACTGGATAAGCCACTCTAAGTATAAGAAATGAATTTTGTATGGTAATTATTCCGCAATCAGTGCTTCAACTGCCGGAGCGAAGCGAAGGCATACCTTGTGAGTATCAGCCGTGTGCCGAGCGTGGCCGGCTAGGTTTGGGTTAGGTGGTTAGGTGGTTAGTGATTAGGGTTAGGGGTTAGGGGTTAGGGTTAGTGGTTAGCGTTGGGGTAAGGATCTATATGAAAAAAAAAACAAGGAGGGACTTGAGCTGGCCGCAAATGATAGCCACATTGATGTTTTCAATTTGAATACATGTACTCACAAACTTTCCCAGAAACTCACTGAAGTCACAACCTTTCACAATTTTCCATCAAAGTCACGAAGATCCCCGAGCTTAAGCAAAGTAACAAAGTGACGAAGGTGGGTACTACTCAATAGGGAGACCATGCACCGACCCTGTCCCACTCTTATGGCATTCATCTGCATACTAGGGCTCCAACTGTTTCCGTGCATAAACAGTTTTACACAGTTAAGAGTGTATCTGTTTCATTGTATTTGAGCCGGGGTCTAGAATAGTTCTATTTAACAACCCCCCTTGTTAAGAACAACCAGGTTGCAGAATAGAATGTTTCTATCTAACAACCCTGTCTCTTTATAAACTTGTCACAGCGACATAAACATTCGTGATGGTGGCTCATGGCGGGATACGCTTCCAACTGAGTCCGAGATGAATTTAGGTACATTTCAGGGAGTATTTACGGCTACTCCATTCTTTTTGCAAATGGGCAGTGAGTGGAATTCACACTTTGTCGGTCGGCGCGGCGCGTCCCATCAGACGGCACCTCACCCTGCTGGCACTGCGATCAAATCGACATTTCCCGGCAGCATCCGCTCCCGGCAGCATCCGCTCCCGTCTTGCAATAAGAGTGTCGATACTAAATGATGCCTGGAAGGAGACACGTGCAGACCCTTTGTTCTGGCTGCTGGGCATGCTGCGCGGGGCTGGAGCTCATTGGTGCCTTCGGTGGGATGTTGATGGCTGAATCAGGCCAATGCAGTTCTTACTTAGCCTAGCTTCAGTGCTGTCGCCAACAAGCTTTGATCATAGGGCAATTACGCAGACCGGAAGGGCGCACTCCCGATACAAAGAAAATCTCCGTGATCCTGGACTGGCCTATTTTGCAGACACAATTCTTGGGGATTATGCAGAACTGTCCGGATCTGGATTCTTAATTACTCCTTGATCATCCGCCCCCTTACTGAGTTGTACTGACAAAACTTCGAATTTTTGTGGGATGAGCGCCAGGAGTATGTGTTCGCAAAAATTAAGCTGCTTGTCGCCAGCATGCCGACGTCACGGCCGATTCGGTACGATTCGGATCTCGCCATCTTCTTGTCGATTGACTCGTGCCAAGAAGGCACAGGTATGATTTTATCGCAGGAAGACAAACAAGGACACCGGTGTCCTGCCCAATATGGTTCAATTCCGATGAGTGAACATGAGTTTCGCTATTCTCAGCCAAAACTGGAGCTGTTCGGATTATATCAGGCTCTGTGGCACTGGCATCTGTATATTATTGGAGTTGAAATATTCAAGGTGGAAATAGATGTGAAATTCATTCAGGGCTTACTGAATAGCCCCGATCTTCAGCCTGATGCCGCCGTCAATCGTTGGATTCAAGGCATTCTGATATTCCATTTTGCTTTGATCCATCTACCCGCTACTAAATTCCAGGGGCCCGACACCCTACCTCGATGACTGAAGGCTGAAGGAGAGGAGGCCGAGAGCGATGGCAATGAATAGCCAGACCAAATTGGGTTATTTGCATCGAACCTCTCTTAAATGAGCCTTACCACAGAACCGAACTTCCTTCTTGCCCGGCAGCATGGATTTGTGGGATATCCAGTGATTTCTGAGTACCTTAGAAGCTCCCACATTCTCTAGTACACAGAAACACAAACACTTCATTAATCACGCAACTTGTTACATGATACATGAAGGGAATTATTACAGTGCAATAGGAACGGACCACCCTTGGTGGTCATCATGGATCTGAATATGTGCCTTCAGCTTCTAATTCAAGCGTACAATGACTTGGGACACCAAGGAGTTGACCCCGTATGGGAGATTATGAGGAAGTGTTTTTTTCTGGCCAAAACTATACAACAAAATCCAGCACCACATAGCCTCCTGCCACAAATGTCAAATAAGGAGCACAAAGAAATTGGAAATTCCACTCACCATATCAACTCCTGTCACTCAGTTCCAGACCATCTATATAGATATTATGATGATGCCCAAGGCCAATGAGTTTCGAATGATTTTCGCAGCCCATGACAACCTGTCAGGTACCTGTGAAGCATAAGCACTGAAGACAAAACGGTAGATGACTTAGTACAATTCTTCTGGATCCATTTCTACTGCTGCTACTGATGCTTGCGGAAAGTCATTACGGATAATGGGTCTGAGATCAAAGCAAGATTCAGCAAGCTCATGAAAACCATGGGCCTACCTCACATTCAAATCTTGCCATACAACAAACATACTTCTGGGGTTGTTGAACAGTGTGAAGTGACCTAGCTTCAGCAGCAGGGAGAGCTTCTCACTGATACGAAGAAGAGTAGGTGTATGAGTATCAAGTCGTCAACTGAGGGGGAAAGCTCACATCCAAGGATGGAGCTTGAGTCTGTAACCCTGTGCTAAGGCACCATATTACCTGCGGTCGGGATCTTGTGACCTGGAGACACGAGCAGGAGGGTACTCTGCCGACATGGGGCCCCTACATGTTGTCGCAACCTCAGGTCTAGCTATTTGAGCTTAGTACATGAGATCGCGGGTTAAAGTTATCATGAGCTTATCTAATACATGTGGCTGTGAGTACCGCAGAGTCATGATTAATCTACCCAATTGGGCATTGGCATATGACCATGCTAAATAAGTGTGTACGGTGATAAGCTGGCCCTGTGACCAGTGGTGAAATCTTTTGATTTTGCTGTTCTAAGCAGGTGCTTCATATAGAATAATGGCTATATCACTCACTATGAGCTAGGATGAGGTCTGAGTTGCTAGCTAAGGATATACACATGTGTTAGTAGTCCTATTGCTTGCTTGGGAATGACGGCCACCACAATGGGTCAGATTTGCCAAGCAAAGTACTAGTCTATTAGCTAAAGGTGTTCTTACCATCCTTAACCAAGGAATTGGGAATGTCCTGCATGTATCCTATCAAGGACATGTCAATGCACTCCATCCAGACTATGGGACTTACCAGGGGCACATACAAGGATCATGTAATGAGGTTGTGGGACGGTTCTAGCTAATAGAACCATGCACGGCTCAATAGTCCAAACAACTCCGAAGATCCAATGATGCCGATCACGGAGATCACCGACCCAAGCACGGAACAGCGATCAATGTCGGAGATAGTTCCAAGCCCTTGGCCCATGATGCCAGGGTTGAAGGGTTGACTTATTGGGCAACTTAAGGGTTGATGGACCAGGGCCTGGTGGAGCTGGCACATGGATTGTTTGCCCAGGGCACCTATGTGCTATGGCAAAATTCCCCTGCAAATCTTCCAGAACAATTATTAAATATACCATTTATACAGAACTAATTACCAAAAGGGTCACTTCTTGAGCTAAAACTGCTCATCACCCCGATATATCCATGTTCCATTTATCCGTTTATACTAAAAGTATTTTTTAGGATCATTTCCTGATTTAGAACAACAGTTTGTATAAATAGGGTCGCTAGTTTCGTAGTTGCACACTGGACCCTGCCCCTCAGGCAGTCAGCTAAACACTGACTGTCTAAGGGATCAGTTTCTTAGTCTGTAGTGCTCAAGGAGGGAGCTCAATAGATTTTGTTGGTTGGTGGATCGCATTTTCCTTGCTTCGCACATAGCTTGTGACTATTTAACTTCAAGGAGACTACCATCCAAGCTGTAAGACCTTACTGCTATCCTAGTGGTCTTGGTTTCCCTACAAGCTACAAGTCTTTTGGTTATTAGCTTTAGCTGTTGCACATAAACTTGAAATCTATTTGCTTGGGCGGAATTACATGGGATATAAGACTACAGATTACAAGGGATTGAAGCATACACTGTTGCAACACCATCTGCTCGGATAGGACCAGTTACCTGCAAAGGTTTTGATTGTTTGAGTGATATAAGACAAGATAGGAATTTAAGACAGGACAGGACAAGATCAGATCGGACAGGACAGGACAGGACAGGATAAATGGTTCGAAAGAACAATAGATAGCTTCTGGAGCTGTGGACATTAGGAGCCACTTCGTCATTAGTTGTACAATAACCTGTGGAGCTGTGGACTTCAAGCCACTTTGCCACTTGTTATAAAATAAACCTCTTGATCTCTGGATCACCCTTGCATAAAACCAACCTTCCTTACCCTCTGAGATCGCTGTAAAGTGTCCTAGAATGGTCTTGATCAACTTGAAATCACCTCTAGCTAAAAGTTATTGAAGTGTTAGTAAAGCCACCAAGTTGCCACTGCCTAATACCTAGTAGGAACCCCGAACTTGCGCACTTGGTAGTTGGTGTTGTTGGTGTTGTGTGTATTGTAGTGTTCACTTTTCAAGTGTGCAGTATAGCATTACATTTCATTGGTGGCTCTGCACCCTGCGTTTCAGTGGGAATATACCACTTTATCACAAACAGGGTCATTATACTTTACGGGAAGCACTAGTAAAGGTGTACAAAGGAGAAATTGAGTTGTGGCCCAAAAGGCTCCCAGTTGCTGATTGGATCCCTGTCAGTCATGTAATGGAATTTTTGCCTTACCAATTACTTTATTCTGCTGATCCGCTCCTGCCCTTTGACCTCACTAAGGCCACCTTCCTTGTTAATGGCTTCTGACCTGGCATGAGTACTCCTGACACTGAAGGCAATAAGTAATATACAGGGCCTGTATATGCTCAGTATATGCTCAGTATATTACAAATACCCCCAGAATATACCTGCAAAATATGGAGGCCGTATATGCTCAGTACATTGGAAACATACTGAGGATATCCTTACAATATCCTGAGGTCTGATGGCTACCATATATGGACTCAGTATATGCTCAGGAATGTAATACAACATGTACAAGCAATGTTCATAAATAGAAATAAAGACCTGCCTTGTAAGGAGAAGGTTCAGCCAAGTGCAATTGGGAAAATCAAACTTAAGGTTAGGGTTCCTTATAAGGTATATCTTATCTTATCTATTTCCCCATAAGGAAACCCTAACCCTAGCATCAAGTTTCAAATTGCCCTGGGCTGATGTAAACCTGCCCGCTACTTATGGACCATTTACTATTTACCATCAGTCACTGTTATGGTCACTCTCGAGCTCCCTTACTCTGTACCTTCACTCGCTTGCTACCTTACTCGTCTTGCTGAAACGGTGCACCTAAGTATAGCTGTGCCTAGGACTGACTGAGATGCTGCTACGAAACAGACACCAAAACCAACCAACACACACACACCAACAACACAACCAATACGAAGTGCTAACAAGTAAGTTTGGGTCGTCCTGAAGTATACAGGTAAGATTGAACTCCTCGAGGGGCGTTGGGACAGAGATCAACTCAAAGACGTTCGAATAGAACTGTCCTAGGAGCTTCCAGTAGTTGCAAACTACCAAACTTGGGGTTCCCGGGCCACGGAATGTGGGGGTGGGAGAGAGATAAAGTGTCCTAGGACTGCCAACAATGGGGCCTAGGGGTCTGGGAACTCTGACCAACCTGCTAAACGGGGTTGATTCCAAGAGTTATCTACGACCAGCCTGCTAAACGGGGCTGATTCCAATAGATGACCACGACCAGCCTGCTAAACGGGGCTGATTCCAATGGCTCGTTTGATACACGACCAACCTGCTAAACGGGGTTGATTCCAATACCTGACCTTGCCACTTAACAAGGGACCTTTGAATACAAACTGCTGCAGCAGGACCACAACACAATAGGGGCTTAGATGACCTTAAAGCACAAAGTAGCCAACAATCGAACTTCCTGTTAATGAATCTACACAGGAGGATAGGTTTTATAAACGAATCTCCGTGCTGATACAGAGAACACAAGGCCCTTGGACAAGCAAATGCTGTTGGCAACCGCCTAGGCAAGTACTGGGGCACGAATGAACTGCTGTAGGGCGTGTTCTATGTGGTCTTTTATAGTAAATAGAGAAGTACATGACAGAGTGGAACTGAGTAATGAGAAATACGATGAGATAAGAGAAACAGACATTCCGGGCGGGATAGGAAGGGTATACGTGGCGAGCCGCTCTAGTTTTGGGTGTCCTCGGCACCTAGTAGTCATATCCTTTGACTCCTAGGGCCTATATTGGGTATATTTCAAATGCCCTCGGACTGGCCGAACCTATTCGTGTTCGTCCCGGCTCCTCGGACACTTGCGTCCTGCCCCGGCATGGTTGCTAATCCATCGCATTTGTCCAGCTTAGTGAGTAAGCCACGGAGTACCTCTGCCGGCCGTCTACGTCCTCGACGGCTCAGCCTCAACGTTTTAGCCTGCTGTGATCGATCATCCACCGATCACTTTGGTCTAGTTTGGTTCCTTGGGACGCGTCGCATCCATCACATGTTCTGATCATTCCCGGGATCCACCGGAAGTGTGTCCATGGAACGACTTAGAGTGGTCCCGGGACATCCGCGATGGACTCCTAGGACATCTAAGTGTTCTTGTTGTAAGCGTGTGAGCGGTCAGTGGACACCCACAAGGGCTCCTCGGACGTCAACAATGTCTCCTATTGCCCATATGAGCGGTCCGGGGGCACCCGCAAAGGTCCTCGGGACATCATAAGTATCCTATTCAACATAGTCCTCGGACTGTGGTAAGCCCTCGAACATGATCATGTCCGGTCACAGGCCTTGTCCTTGGACGGTGACTTATTGTTCCTCGGTGTAAGTCTGGCACTTACTTACATTGATTGATGAAACCCGGTCCAATTATTACTAACCATCTTTGATGGATGATCCCAGTATTTAAACCTTTCCCATCAGTTGTACTTGTTTATCTTGTCTTTCACTTACACTACAACAATCTAGGTTACTATTTCTTTTCATGTATTCTTATCTTGTCTTTCACTTACACTACAACAATCTAGATCACTGTTCCTGTCTTTCTGTCTGAATCAGTGAGGACGCATTGCCAGCGTCCTTCCACTTTTTTTTTGACAACGAACACATACCCACTGGTGCCTTGGACAGGCTCCTCACTGTCTCAGCACACTCCAACCTTTGGCAGCCTCCACACTGTCTCGCCGAACTCCATCCACTCCCACTCCCCTTCGCACCAGGCAGTGGGCTCTAAATCACCCTTCTGTCACCACAGCGCCCATCCCAGACCCCCAGCGATCCTTGTCACTTCCATCACTGTCAAATTCGACTTCTGACGGTGACAACGACAGCGACAGCGACTTTGACAACGACATTGACAGATCCATCATGACACCTCCGATTGATAAACCTGTGCTGGCGACCATCACCCATCTTAAACCCGATCGTTGTCCTATTCTCGAAGCTGGTGTTATCACTCCCGAGATTCTCTATCTGTGGCGCCGTGCTTGTCAGAAATATCTCAAGAACTGCAAGGAGCGTACTGCCGATGACTTAGTTAGCTTTGTAGCAGATAAGATGCGCGAGCCTATCTTGGAGAAGTGGTACATGGCTAGCCAGACCCGCATAGATGCTCTGAAGCTGGATGCCTATATCTCAGAGCTTGGAACTCTGGTTTTGGAGAAGGGATGGGAAGGGAAGATGCGCCGCAAGGTGCTAGGTGCAAAGATGGCAGTAGGCCAGAAATTTGCAGACTGGGCATACAACATCCAAAATGTCAATGCTATTCTTTCACAGGCTGCACCAACCTTTGCTGTAGCCGACCCAGAGTTGAGAAACATTCTGGATGCTGGTCTTACAGAGACTCTTCAGGCAGATCTTGATACAGAGCCTGTTCTTTCCACAGAACTCAATGCTTGGATCTCTGAGGTCAAGGGACGTGATGACCATCTCAAGTTTGAAACTGGGCGCATGTAGGAGCTTATTGATGCTCAGCCTGCGAAATCATCTCAGAAAGGGAAACTCTCTTTAGCAGAGCGTCTTTCCTCACCAAAGCCATCTCTGGCACAGAGGCTCACCACACCTCCTGCCAAGAAGACCATTGCAAAATGTCCTCCTCTGACTGATGCAGAGAAGGTTCTCCTCGATCTTCATGATGGCTGCCGCCGTTGCCGCAAATTCTACATTGGGCACCGTACACTGAATTGCGACGGTGAATTCCCAGATGCAGCTACCTACCGTACTCTCACACAGGCAGATGCTGAAGCCCAAGCTGCTGCTCATGGAAAAACTCTCCGGGTTAAGCGCGAACCAACCGCTGCTGTTCGTGCTTCCAAGAATATTCTTGATATGGATTATGAAGAATCTGACTCTGACCGTGACGGGTATGTTCTGCCCCCTCTGACTGTCCCCCATCTCTATGCCAATGTCACCCTTTCTGGCCCTTCTGTCTCTGAATTCCCTGTTCCTGTTCGCTCATTGCTGGATATTGGTTGCCCCTCCATAGTTATTAGTGACCAGCTTGTCAAACAGCTTGGTCTTCGACGATTTCCTCTTCCCGCTGAAGAGGATAATTTGTCGTCACTATCGGAATCACCATTGAGCTGCAGGGAATATGTGAAGTTCAAGGTGTCATCAGCAGATGGGAATTGGACTTCTAGGGTTGTCAGAGCTAAGGTCAATGCTGGTCTATGTATACCGTTGATATTGGGAATGCCATTTTTATCTGGGGAACATATTGTCATTGATTCTGCATGCCATACTGCAGTTGATAAGCGCACTGGCTTTGATCTGCTCAATAACCCAACTCATCCACCTCGTCAGTGGGCACCTGAATGGACTGTACCAGCACCAACTCCAAAGAAGCCAAAGCGGAAACCTGTGCTATCTGAACCTATTCCACTTGGTTCTAGTGTCCTCCTGCCTATCAGTGTTATGTTACAGGTCAAAAATCACATTGATGACCTTGACTTACAAAAACTTACAAAAACTTTTCAAGGATGAGGATATCCGTTTGAAAACTAAGCATGCCGATGTTTTCCCTCTCCGTTTACCAGACAATACTGCCGATCTCCCTGGAGATATACTACACCGTATTCGACTGAAAAACCCTTCAATCACCGTGAAGGGGAAAACATACCAACCTGCACGGAAAAATCTGGACTCATGGAAGCAAATGCTTGATGAACATATTGCTGCTGGTCGAATGCGACCATCTTCAGAGTATTCTTCACCTGCATTTGTAGTCCCAAAATATACAGGTGGAGTTCCAGATCCCTCCATCGATCCTCGTTGGGTCAATGACTATAGAGAACTGAACAAGAATACAATCCGAGATACCTTTCCTCTGCCAAGAATCGATGATATTCTAGCAGATTGTGGTCGAGGAAAAATCTTTGGCAAGATGGATATGACCAACAGTTTCTTCCAGACTCGGGTCCATCCAGATGATGTCCACTTTACTGCAGTTAGAACTCCATGGGGACTATATGAGTGGCTAGTAATGCCTCAAGGAGGTTGCAATGCTCCCTCAACTCATCAGAGACGTGTTACAGAAGCCTTGTGTCACTTGATTGGGAAAATCTGTCATGTCTATGTTGATGACATTATAATCTGGTCTGATTCCATTGAGGAACATACACAGAATGTTGAACTTGTGATTGAGGCACTCCGCAAAGCCAAGCTCTATTGTAATCCTCACAAGTCCCAACTCTTTGCAACGGAAATCAGTTTCTTAGGGCATGTTATCTCTGCCCAGGGAATCTTTGCAGATCCTAGAAAGGTGGAGCGAATTGTGCAATGGCCTCAGCCTAGATCTGCTACCGATGTCCGAGGATTCCTTGGACTAGTTCGCTATATTGCAACTTTCCTGCCTAAGCTGGCTGAACATACATCTCATCTCACACCTTTAACAACCAAAGAGGCAGAGAAATCCTTTCCCATCTGGACTGAGGGTGCAGATGTGCAGATCGCCGCTATACACTCTGATGATACTGCAGAACAGACTGCACTGGTTTTATTCAATGAGTGGTACTGTGAGAATGGGTTAATGAAAAACCTAATCTCTGACCGGGACAAGGCATTCACATCAAAACTCTGGGAAGCCTTACACAAGCTTACTGGGGTGAAACTGAAGATGTCTACATCTTACCATCCAGAAACAGATGGAGGCAGTGAACGTACCAATAAAACAGTTGTTCAGGCTATTCGCTACCATGTAGACCGAAATCAGAAGGGATGGTGTGCCTCACTACCACGAGTTCGCTTTGCCATAATGAATTCACTTAATGCATCTACTGGATTTTCACCATTCCAGTTGAAATCTGGTCATTCACCTCGGATTATTCCAACTCTTGCACCTGCCATTGGTGGAGAGACTGTAGAGGAGTTGGATGCTCAGTCACTCATTGAAAAGCTTGAGTTGGATGTACAAACAGCTCAGGACAGCTTGGCAGCTGCTAAAGTCAGACAGGCTTATCATGCAAATATGCATCGTGCGGCTGAAGATGTATACCAAATTGGTGACCGAGTTATGCTCTCAACCATGAATCGCCGTCGTGATTACAAGCGAGCTGGAGCTAAACGAGTAGCCAAATTCATGCCTCGAGACGATGGTCCATATGAAGTGGTCAAGGCCTTTCCAGAGCGTTCTGAATACACTTTAAAACTTCCAAACAATCCTCAACTGTTCCCAGGATTTCACGCTCACCTACTGAAACGGCACATCCCTAATGACCCTATACTCTTCCCAACTCATGAACCAAGCCGGCCAGGTCCAGTCATTACACCGGATGGCGCAGTAGAGTGGACAGTTGAGAAGATAGTGGATGAACGCAGACGTGGACGCGGCAAACAATATTTGGTGCGTTGGGAAGGATATGGCGCAGAATGGGATGAGTGGGTCCCTGGTCGGGACATGCAAGACACAATTGCACTTGATGTGTGGGAGGAAGAAGAAGAATTGTAACCCATTCAAATTTTTTGAAGTGGGGGAGGGTGTAAGTCCGGCACTTACTTACATTGATTGATGAAACCCGGTCCAATTATTACTAACCATCTTTGATGGATGATCCCAGTATTTAAACCTTTCCCATCAGTTGTACTTGTTTATCTTGTCTTTCACTTACACTACGACAATCTAGATCACTGTTCCTGTCTTTCTGTCTGAATCAGTGAGGACGCATTGCCGGCGTCCTTCCAGTGAGAAGTCTAAATGTGGTTTCCAGGTGTGTCCCAATTTGGTGATATAGCCGTGCTGTGCTTCTTCATCCCCGTTGTGCCAGCGATACTATGTGAGGGCATGTGCAGAGCATATACAGCCCTCATAGCGCGATGAAGCCACATCGGTCATCGAGCTACAGTAGAGGCAGCGATAAGAGCACACATTGCCGGACTGGAAGGAAAAACCTCACAGCTTGTACGAGCGTGTTTCTGAGTGGGAATGGGCACTAGCCGCGGATGCGTGCTTGGTGTATCGGACAAATTTGTCATATAGTAACCTAACCAATATAGAGATGGGCGAGTTGAGCAGGCTGGATGAGTCTAGTAGACAAGACAGGCCGCCGCTTCGCTCTGGCAATTCCAACATGCAAGATCACAGATTAATTTGAGTGCATGCTACGAAGATACAACGGGGTAACAAAAAAGGATGAAGGCAAAAAAGAAATTCTGACAAGGGATTTAACATCGTCTTCATCATGAGAGTATCCTGTGCGGCCAAGAAATCTCGAACCAAGACATGGGTAAAATTGCAAGCAGGCAGGATTGATTGTATGCGAGGAAAGGGGTAGAATCAGCTGTCTGCTAGGAGCCCGCAACTGCCCACCACTCGAGAGAATAAACCTGGCCATTTCTGGCCAGTGAATTGAAGAGCGAAATTGGGATTGATAACCACTGGGAGCATGTGGCCAGAGAAAATTTCTCTTGAAGCAAACAGACTCCAGAGACTATCACACTGGATACCAAGCATTAGAGACCCAAGAGGTTGAAGCCGGCACCGGTTGCAAAGCAGAGACCAATTGCGACCATTGTGGCCTGGATACTAAGAGACCAGCGGCAGCCAAGGAATTTTGATGGAATGGAGGACAGGTGAAGCTGGGGAGAAATTGGTAGCGAAAGACGGGCAATCTGCCCTACTTATGTGTGAACAATCCTCGGGGTGTACGTGGCCGCAGGCTCACTCCCAGTGAAAACACGGTCTCGAGGGGTCTCGGACGGTATTTTATGGCCTAAGAAAGCCTTGTATCTGTCTCAAAGCTGTCTCAGCGCGTATCGTAGATGCCTCTATGACATCACACAGCTAGCAAGACCGTCATCGGTGACGTGTCCACCCGGCAGAGTTTTAAATGTCTTGCTTCATACTCTTACCTTCTTCTCGGCGCTTGCTCCTTCCCATGGCGCAGGTTAGGCGCAGCGGCTTCTGTATCCTGCTCTGGGAGTCTACCGTGTCTCTTCCCTCTGGTGCACACATATCTCTTTGGTGGCCGGTTTTTGCACAGCAAACCTTATACCAATATCCGGCCTCAATTCAAGTTTGAGTCTGCAAGCTCTAAGCACTAAGCCTCAAGATGCAAGACATCTTCAATGTGTCTCAAGATGTCAAGTTCTAAAGGCCCTCAAGCCAGCGCACAATTCCCCAGTCAATCGCCTCAATGAGTATCAAATTCAGAATCATCAAACTATTCTTGCCTGTGGATGATCTGAATCGCAATGCACCTCAAGCCATCGAGCTCAACCGGGCAAATTCATTTACCAATCCTCGCCAGTAATATATCCCTGATGTGCAGTAAGACCCTTCGAAGGCCTGGCCTTTTGATTGATATCAATATTTGCAGCCTTTTGTCTGCTGTTTGGGATTGAGGCAGTGTATGTCGATGGCTGGCGGATGCAGGATGGTAGGCACATTGTTCGTGCAGATGGAGGGGGCATGCGTGCGTCCTCCCTGCTCCTATCATGTTTATACCCAGACTGATGCGGTGGACAGGCGAGATACTCTGCCCGTGCAGCGTAGTAACATGTTCCGCGTCTCGCAGATTGTGTCTGTCGCTGCACCGGTCACCTCGCATATGCTGAAGTCAATTGTCCCCGAGCTCAAGCTCATGGTGTTCCCCAGTGCATTGGTGGAGGCAGTGGGACTCTAGCTACGGGACGTGGACAGGACCACAAGCTCTGCGGGGGCGTCAACTAACACGTCGGGGTGCTGTGAGCACCTTTTTGCTGCCAAGGAGATAAGCCAATAGCAACACTCGTGTGTGATTGGCTTTGTTTCCACTCTTGGTAGCTAATATTGCTTTATCACCAAATTATGTTGACAATCTACGACGCCGCCAGAAGGTAATGTACCTTCCTTGATATTTCCTACCAGCTTAATACTTATTGTAATTCCCCGCACATTTCGGGTGTGGGGCTCTTTGGCGGTGTCTGTGTGTGGAGAGCGACACAGATATGGATGTGAACATGGGTGCTGCGTTGTGACAAGGGCCGAGTGGGCAGTGGCGGGAGTGGGGTCTCGGCGCAGGACATTTGGCAGGGCGGTATGTCTATGCTGTATTCTCTTTGTCTATTTTGCATTCCCTGATTGTCTGCAGTAGGCTAAGTACCACCATACGCAGGGCTCGCACCACTCGTGCGCAAACAACTTGCGATACCAGCAGTGTTTTCACTGGGGCTCACTAAATGACAAAAATCTGAGAGCAGAGTACTGCGACTAGCTGCGTCTGGCTACCCCTCACACTGCGGATAGGTCAGCTGAACAATTTCATTAACTGTTCTTTACACTGCCGAAGTGCCTGCATGTTGCCTGCAGCTGGCGCGGGCACGTAGCAGACACCTCTGACTGAAAATGGCCAGCAGGTGGCTGCCACCTTCCGCTTCACAGGCTGGGGTGCAGCTTTCCACCACATTTTGCGTCATGTATCGACTACGTTTGGCAATAACCTGGGTACACGTGTGAATAATTGAGAGAGTCTGAATTGTTATATGAAACACAACCTTCCTTGAGATTGTCTCGTCCTCGCGAGTCATGACACATCATGGTGCAACAGAGCTAGCGACCTTGATCAAGGTTGTTCTTTCAAGTTAGGTCTGAGACAATCTGAGATTTGAGACTGAAGGAGAATGGCTGCGGATAATACCAGGTTACAGAGAGAGGGGTATGAAATGACCGCTGATTCCATTGTGTTCCGCTCGTGCGACAAGCCATTGAGCCCAGTGAAAACACTGTCTCGAGGGGTATCAGCCGGTATCACACAGTCCTGAAAAAGAAATTTGTGACCGTTCGAGACAGCACGATACCACTTGATACCAGAGCTCGCAAAAATGGGACTTTGAGCTAAATTGTAACGAGCAGTATCAAGCGGTATCAATATTTTTGCATTCCCATTAAAAGATACACCAGGGTACACCGCTCCTCCCCCCCTGCCATCCCTGCTCGGCGCTGCACTCCCCACATGATCAGGTCCATGTGCAATGTTTGTTGATGTGTTCCATCACATGCATGTTGGTCGCTCTCCCTTCACTCTCTCTTCCTCCTCCCTCCATGTGCACCCAGCGATACCGCATTTGGTTCCTTCGCCTGTCGTCCATCCTTTTGCTTGCTCTCTCCTCTGCATCCAACACTCTCAAAGGATGGTTCCGACCAGCTGTAGCCACTGGCCATCCACTTGAAGCAGGAATTATGGTATTGTCCTCACTCTTGTTTGTCTACTCCCTCTTCCATTACTCAGATCAAGGCTACCACCCCCTCAATGTTTGCTATGATGTGTGTCCCAAACCACGTGCCTCGTGACCCATCTCTCGCTGCACGCCCTCGGGGTGCACCTTGTCATGCCCCGCTACTGTACCATTTGAAACCTCAACGAGTCACACTCAGGACATGCTATATTCCCTCACTCAACGCTTCAAGGCCAATACTTCAAGCCCGTGATCGCAAACCGTTCTTTTGATCTCCACTCAAGCCCTGCTTGAAGAAAATCAAGGCATTCAAGGGCTGGTTACCATCAGACCAAGTTTTTTTGTCTACGTATTCCACAATCACACCAATCTCTGTCAAGATTTCTCTTCTCTTCCAAGTCCCCTTTGCTGCTCGGGTTTCCTCAAGCAGCTCTATTGCGACAAGAACGGCAGTCGTTTCGGAAAGATCCTTAAGGAAGTTGGGCAAAGAAAGTATTGTATCAAGGCATGTCCCAATATACCAACTATTTTCCTGTCTGAGCTCATTCTCAGACATTTCGCAATCCCTGATGGCAGATTACAGGCGACGTCGTGTCAAAAACTCCGAGTCCAATGCCGGGATTGTCGATGCGGCGGCCTCCGTTCAAGGAAATTGTGGCATGTCAACGACGGCCTATGGGTCAGCTTGAGTCGTCCAAATAGTAATCCTGCCCAGGGTTTAGCAACCCGTCTAGTAACCTGTGCAGTTGCTGAGTAATAGTACGAGACGAACAGCTTCCTCTTTCGGTCCTGGGATGTAAGGCCACAAGCGTCGTGCAGGTGGGAACTGGTAGGAGCCGAAGACAGAGTGATATTCGGTGAGGAAGATGATATGAAGTTGTAGGCAGCGCCGTATGTGATGCCACAGGTGAGAATCCAGTGTCCCCTGTAATCCCAAGGGAACAAGAGTCAAGCAAAAGTAAAGCCTGAGATTAGACGAGGTAGAATCTAAAGTACAGGAGTTTCTACCTCGGATTTATATACTAATATATCTAGGAGTTCGATTGTATCCACCCTATGTGCTATGTTTCAATATACCCTATGTGGGGCGTAAAGGGATATTGTTGAAACTGAAGAGTGGCTAGGCAACAGAGATGTGATCGCAAGTTGTCGGAGTATCGTGATCGCGTATTGTCCTGTCCCTCGGGATTTGATGTTTAAGCCAGAAAGTGTATAGGTGACAGGGATGTGATCGCGAGTTGTCAGGGTAGATTGATCGCGTGCCGTCCTGTCCTTCGGTATTTGGTGTACTTGTGACATGTCGTGACACAATCACGGGATAATGTGTTCCCGTGATCGCAGTCTGACCCGGTGTTCAAGTTTGAAAAGCCGGATCATGACATGGCAGCAGCAGTGGGGACGGGGAGACCGGATGTAAGGATCTCCGCTATATACCCTGCGATATGCTCCATTTTTTCTTCCTTTTACTTACTCTCCATACACGACTCATTACGACTATGACTCATTTTGTATTACGTAGTTGCGTTGGCCACGTGTTACGTGCCAGCGCATGAATAAGCAACTTTTACCACAAACCACTGCCCACTCCTTAGCTCCTAGGTTCCCTTGCAGAGCTTGACTCCAAGAAGAAGCCCAATAGCTGGAGGTGTGTGTTTGTATATATTTCTGACGTTATCTGCCAGAAATACGAGCTCAATACCCCTTGCTTTGTCATCTATATATTCGCTTCTCGCACGGCTTATCCGGCGGAAGTAGGACTTTGAAGCACTAGGGACCAACTCATCTGACCCTAGCTGACAAGTCCGTAGAATAGGACCGTTAGTAGAGGGTCTTCAGCACAGTGTTCAATGTTTACGGCCCGCTAGAATTTAGCTCTGACTAGTACCCAGCATGAGCGCGTAGAGCCTCACACCAGAAGTATATATGTAGTGCATAGATCTTGATGTACATGTGTACTACAGGTTGCAAATCCATGAAATTTGATCTTGACAAAATATTTGATTCAATATTCTGGACATCCACAGGGCTACATGTGAGCCACCTTTGACCTCCAGCTGGCTGCCAGGTAAAACATGTTTCCATGGTGGATCTATCGGCTTCCTAACCTGACAGCCAGCTGTGGGGCAGGTGGCAGCACCTTCCCGCAATATCTGGTACATATTGTAAGGAATGGTTTACCTATTTTAGTTACTCTTTAGCTACAAGTCACATGTATTCTTGTATCACCTGATTATCATCATCTTATCAACCAACTGCCATCGTGCCCCTCCTCAAAGTCTCATTGAGCCTCTCCGAGCAGCCTTACCTATTGAGTCTCTCCGGGAAGAGGCACTAGGCACTAGGCAGCACATCTAAATACTACACTCTCAAGCCTTCGCCCGCGTGCCAAGCTGTACTCGTTGATACGCTCCGAGATGCGGCACTGTGCACTAGGCGACTCCATATCTTGCTACACTATTGAATACGGGCTTATAGCTAAGGGCCCATATTCTATTCCCATTTCCAAGGCTATTCACACCTTTGAGCAGGGTTGTTACCAGCAGGCAACCACTTTATGAGCCATGGCTGTAATATATAGTGTAATGCATATGGCCGTAGCCAGGTGGTGCTTTGTGGGCGAGGCTGGAACTAGCCACCTCCTGGCAAGATGCAGCCGCTGAAAGGCCTTTTGGTGGGGGTGATTTTGGCATTTTTCAGCGGCCTGGGGCCCGGGAAATGGGCTCTTTCTGCACCATCACAAATCCGCTGATTTTGGTCCACATCAGTGCTTTTGACCAGGAATGATGTATGCTATTGTGCCGTCCCATCTGGGACGCGTGCTTCCCTCCTAATCTTCTCGCTTAACTACAGGCGCGCCCAGGCTCGCTCGCTTGTCGGTTAATAATCGCTTCGATTGCTCCGTTCGCGCCCTTTCCCACCTTACATCGATTATATTATGTAATGGCATCATTATCCCGCTGCCGCCTCCTTCGCGTATCGCTGCCATTGCGCCCCGCTGCCGCCTCCCTTCGCCGTTGCGCCCTGCACCCTGCTACCGTCGCCCCACCTCCTGCCTTCCCTCACTGCTGTCACGTCACCTGCGCCGTAGCTGCGTTGCTGCCGCCTGCCGTGCTCCGGCAATCGCTGGCGCATCACCACCTGCACCGCCTTCTTCGCTCGCACCGCTCTCGCTTTGCTGCTCGCACCGCCCTTGCTGCCGATGGCTAGTTTGTCTTTCTCCCCTGAATCTCGCCCATCGGCTCGGGCTCGCGGCTGTAGCGGTGTTCAGACACGTTTCTCTCCCCTTCATGTCTCGCTCGTCAGGTTTTGTGTTCCTCCCCATTGAAAATTCAGCACCCGCTTTCCCGCCCGTTCACGGCCAGTGTACGAATAGATCTTATAATGAATATATTACCTTCAAAAGTTTACGTTTCACCCCGCCCACTGAGTCTGACTCTCAAATTTCGTTCTCGGGTCACGTGTACATCACCATCCCAGGCCTAAGTCCCAATTTTTCTCCAACGTCGCCTGGTATGCGCCAAAACATTTCGTCTTGTGTTGGTACCGTCAATCGGAAATGACCTGGATTTTTAAATATGTGTACGACATGAGGACAAGACCACATGAATTTATTCTCTGCATTTCTACCAATATAAGAGCCGCAAACCTTCGAGAACCCATGCGCATCCTGGACAGCATTATCCCAAACGCGCTCATCCTCGGATGAACCCTTGGCTGCTACCCCCCAAAAATACAGCCCCGCCACCACGCTCAAGCACCCGTTTGCGCCGCTGCAATCCAGCTCCGTCCAATCCTTCCCGTAATCACCGCCGACTGCCCAATGTCCCTCGAGGTCTCGCGTCCTCCAACTCGGCTGAATTGGATCCCACCATTCATTCCACGATTGTGCGTATTTCGAAGCCGACTTGACCTCCGGCGTCTTCTTCGACTTCGTCCCTTGTCCACCTCGAATCCAATCTGCAATCTGCTTGGGTCTCTTCGTTGTGGGCAGCCGTTTACGCTCTCTGTCTGCCACCTCAAACCCTGCTGCCTCCTCTAGCCGCACAAGCGCGGCGAGCACCGACACGTAATGACACCCCAGGTCGACTTTCATCAAGGATTGGAGCGAGTCCCGCAGCCAAGGTGGCGCGTTTGCTGAGATCCCAAGCGGGATCGAAGGCAGCGCTGCGGCCGCGTCGGGGGTAGTCGCTGACGATGGAACCACCACTGGCGCAGCGCTCAGCGATGGCAGAGCTCCCAGAGCTGCGGAGGAGGGTGGTGGCGGTTGTGTGCCCGGTGTCCAAGGTGGTACAGCAGCGGTAGGCGGTGCAGGCAGGACGAGCATGGCACTCGCACCAGCAATAGGCAATGAAGCAGGCAGGACGGATGGTGCAGTCGAAACAGGGAGTATAGGTGGTGGCGGCGGGTCCAATGCGCTGGGAATAGCTGCCGTTCCCGGAGCGACTGCTGAGGCACCGGTACCTTCATTTGTTGTCGTTGGCGCTGTTCCCGAGGCGTTGTTGCTTGTCCCTGGTGGTTTCAGATGCCGCAACTTCCTTGATGGTGTCACGACCACATCGCCCTTGCCCTTGCCCTTGCCCTTGCCCTTGCCCTCCTCCTCCTCCTCCTCCCCCTCCAGCCCTCGTTTCTTCGTCTTCCTGGGTGTGTACCCCTCCCCGTCCGTCCCCAGCTCTTCCCCCGTGTTGTCGTCCTCATCCATGTCAGCGTCCGTGTTGTCAGTTTCGTCCCCTCCTCCCTTTCTGCCCCCTTTCTTTCTCTTTTTTGACGGTGTTCCACCTGCACCACCCTCGCCCTTGCTGTCCGCCTCGTGCACTCGCTTTCCTCGCTGGCCCTTGTTTTTAGCTCCCCTTTTCGACGGCGCTCAACCCCCACCCGCTTCGCCTTTTGCCCCGCGCACTCTGGCTCCGGCCTTGGCTCCGGCCTTCGCCCCCTTGGTCGCCGGAGACGGCACAACACCCTTGTCATGCTTCTTCTTGCTGGCAGCAGTCTCAGTGCTTGTCTTGGGGAGGGGCTTGGCCTTTTTCTTGCGTACAGGCACCTCGTCATCGGAGTCGGCATTAGAATCTGACATTGCATCCGACTCGTCCGAAGCGTCAATGTCTATAGCGTCCTCGGGCGATATGGTGTATTTGGCACCTGCCAGCAAATCATCTGGGAGCGAGGCTTCCTTCTGATCTTGCGCGCCTTGGTAGTCAAGTCAGTAAAGTTTTGTAGCTGTTTAACACAGTAACACACTGAAGGCGACCGCCAAATACTCTTTCATCAACTCTAACACGCTATTCCAGCGCTCTTTCACCCATTCAGGAAAATGTGCCACGTTGGCATTCTTGCTACGCTCGTACAATACACTATAAGCCGTTAGATTTCCCTGTAACAGCGGGAACATTGAGAAATAACTCACTATACGGTCTTTAACTCGCCCTGGTACTTCGGAATCGGGCCGCCTAGGATTACAACTGAATGAAGGCCTGTACGCTCTTGGATCCCTTGAAGAATAGGCGCCAGAAAGAGACCAGCACGTTTGATACAGCTGTGCGATTGGGAGGGGTCAGTATACAGTCAGCATCACCGAAATGACGACGTACTCATGGCGATTTAGAGGGAGGTTTCTTGAAGTTGTCGTCATATTTCTGACGTGCTTGCAGTGCTTCCGCCTTAGCCCTCGCCGCATAGCCCGCTTGCTCTTCCGCTGGAAGGGCGGCAAAGATTTCTCGAGCGACTTTCACCCTGAAAGGTGCAGTCGGGTCTTTGGCCGTTTGCACGCTGTTGCCCATTGCGCGGCGACTAGAGGTGTGATCTTGGTATGGTACTCCTCTTGCATAAACTGTTGATATACTTGTCGCGCTTTCAGCGGAGCGGCTACACCGGATAATTTAGCAAGTAGAATGGCCCAAGGGTCCTTGCGTGGGTCGAGCTTGGTGCGCAGGGTTTTTCTGGAAGTCCGTCAGATACAATATGTCCGCGTAATTCACGTGCCTACGTACCTCAGCTGCCGTACACGGTATTTGAGCCATCGACGGATTCGCTGAAACCAGAAGTAAAGTCACGGTCACATGTCACATAATTACTCCTTACCAAATTCAGCAGTGTCTTGCGAGCATGTTTGGCGTCGTCCTCCTCGTCTGTTAACACCTCCTCGGGCAGCAACGCAAGACGGTCAAAGTCGGGTAACGGGAGCTCCGGCTCTTCATGGTCCTTCAAGCGCCAGCTGACCTTCGCATGAAACTCGTTACAGATCTGCTGAAGCACATCTCGTTCTTCCCGCCGTCCGCGCTCCAGGGCATCGGCATATGTCTCGATATGTGCGGTAAGAATCGTCTCCCATATCCCCTCTGCCCACAGGCACAGGTTCTTGCGGTTTTCTTTAGTCACGTGGGGGCGGATCCTCTTTTTTCCCGACGCTGGCATGCCTGTGCTCCCAGAACAATCTCAGCTTATATTCCCCTGAACCGGAGGATACAGACTGACCTCTGTGAAAAATATAGACAAAAACAACTTCCTGAATGCAGGCTGTGGGAGGAAGCAAATCACTTTTGCAACCTCTATTTATTTGCGCCCAGTCTCCCAAACAACAAAATACGCCCCATCTTTCGCGTCCAGACAGCACCGGCTCTTCCCTTCCCAGCGGAGTTTCAATCTCGTTGTTATATAAACCACTCGTTCAAATCCTTCGCCCCACCTCTTCTTCTTCCACTTTCCCCTCACAATGACCGATCTCAACAACCTCGCTCCCACAGCTCCTGCTGCGGGAGCGAGCTCTGCAGCTCCTGCTCCCCTTCTGTCTCCCACCCCCGTGTAACCCCCTCCCCCGGCTGCCGCTGCGGCACCTTCGTCGCTCGCCATGGGTAAGTTGTTTCGCCCATATTCTCAAATCTTTTACTTACTCTGATCCCTACTAGTCACGGCCGCTCTCCTCGCCATGAACACCGCTGTCTCTGCTGCCGAGGCGGCGGCGGTCAGCGTCGTGGACTCCCCAGCCAGTCTTCATATTTCCTTTCCCGCCTCCACCCTCGCCCACCGCTCACATTTTTTTTAGTGACATTAGGTCTGGCCGATCTCGCTGCCGCTCTCCAAGACGTCGTTTCCTCCGCTGCCGACGTCGGCACAGTGGTTGCCTCAGCCTTCCCCCCTGCCCGTACGCAATTTTTCAGGAATTTTCTGCGACATCAATCTGATTCCTCATCTCGTTCCAGTGTCTACTCCCGTGGCAACAACTGGCTTTGTCCAGATGACAGGCCCGTGGATCGCCGGCACTCTCTACGGCGTCGTTCCCACTGCGCCCTTGACCGCTGTCCCCAGCTCCAACAAAAAGTGGTTCGCCATTACACACGGGAAATATGTTGGGCTGACCAAGAATTCCGCCATTTCTCTCAACGCCGTCAATGGGATCTCAAGCGTGCTCAGCGACAGGTGCACTAGCCAGGCAGAGGCCCTGGATCATTTCAACAGCGCTCTTTTGCACTTGGCGCCGTGCTGGTTATCGCTTAATTCACATGTATACTTAATGTTTCGCATGAAATGAACACGTTCAAAGTTGTCTGATATACTCCATATACTCCATTTGTCCCAAAGCCAATGCGAGCAAGCAGTCGCATAGCTAGTTAATCGCGATGCGTGTAGCTAATTTCCTCCCATCGGCTAACTTCCCGTAATGGATCCCAAAAAGTCCGGAAGCAATCAGCGATCCGACGATCAGACCAGATCAAATCTCGTAGTCACTCGCCATGTTTCATCAGAGCTTTCCTTGGAGTTCCTTTGCTGCCGCCCACCAGGCTGGACCGTGGGCCGGCTCCTCTGTATGCGCCCTTTCAGCTCCTTTTTCCCTTGGCCTACTTCATGGCATCTCCCCCTCCCTATGTGGATCCCCAATTTGAGCGCCTCCTCGACGCTCTGGAGCGTTTCGATCTCAGCAACTCAGCAAATCTGACATCCTCCCTTGCCTTCACCACACCCTCTGCCTCCTCGGTCGTACCCCCCCCGGTCTTACCTCGCACGGCCCGTTCGACGCGCACTTCTTCAATTCTACCACCCGTTCTGACCGGTGTTTGTATCGTTATCAATCACCCATCGTCTCCGGGTATACTCCTCACTGGTGTGCGTAGTTTCTTTTTTTCACCCAGCTTGCCAGTTCACCGGGCTTCAGGGACGAAGCCACGCGTGCAACGCAGGGTGTAGCTGGCGGCATTCCTCAACTGCTAACCCCGAGCCGCAAATCTCAGCGCAGCAAGAAGGGGGCATACGCAGTGTTTCATGGTCGAGTACTGGGGGTGTACATCAACTGGTGCGATTCGTATCCCCCGCCTTCCCGTTTCATCTGACCAAATTTTGTAGGGCGGAAGCAAAGATCAATGTTAACGGTGTGCCCGGTAGTCTCTTTCAAGGCTACAGGTGCAGAGAATCCGCCCAAGCTGCCTATGACTACGCCCACGCCAGGTCCTGGACCCGAGTTTGCGGCTCGCTTTCCCCTTCTGCCGGGCCCCCACATATGATCCCAGCGCTCATTCCGGCAGCGCCCATTCCGGCGCTGCCCACACCAGTCGGTTTCCTCGATGCTCCCAATCCTCTCCACGATGCAGGCGACGTCGGCGACAGTTGTTGGTATGTTGTTTATTGCGGAATCACGCTAGGGGTGTATCAGTCAACGTATGTGTCCTCTTTTTACTTCGCAGAACCCCACTAACCTCATTTGTAGACTTGAATGTGCTCTTAACACAGTTGCACTCAGCGGTGCTGTTCATGATTCATGTACTACGAAGGAAATGGCTGTACTGCGCTATCAGAACGCCCTGCAAAATGGCCGGGTTGAAGTTCTCTCTCATGCGTACCAGTATGCGTAGACCGGACATTATACATCTGCCTGTACTTCTAGCTACCGACCGAATACATACTTTATGCATCACACTCAGCTTGTGTGCGCTGCCCAACACAATGAGTAATGCAGTCCTTGAGGGCGCCAGGATGACTTGCCGTTTCGCTCCCTCGGCGTCACTCCCCACTCAAACCATCAGACGATGTCACTCTCCACGAAACCAAATACCCTCTCTGCTGATTTCATGTCTCGCCCATCCGACCACGCAGTACCCTCAAACTTTTTACACAATCCGAAGGTAATGCACCCCCGCCACTGTTCTACGCGTCTTATATGCTCATTGTCGCGTCCAGCGCCGCACAGTACCGAGATCCATCAAAGCACCTCCTGACCTCGTTCGGGCGAATAAACTCCGTCTGGTGCGCTAAAATGTATCCAGTTCGATGCATTGGACATACCCGCAAGTATTCAGGACTTACATGGAGTTTCAGATCCCCGACACAGGTCCCGTAGACGCGATTTCGCATGCCGGACAATGTTGCTTCAATCTCCCTGCTCCCAACTTACCCAGCTTTCATTTATGCTACCGAGCCAACCCCTCAGTCGCCTCCACATTCCCCAAGTCTCAGATCTTCTGTCACCTTGCTAGGAATTCTATACGGACTCAATATATGAAAATGAGCGCCTATGCGGCTACTAGCGATTCTAATGCACGGGGATTATATATCAAGAGGCAAAATCCTTCGTAATACACTTCCTGAGGAGTGTGCAAAGAATCAGGCGGGCACCGCCTGTGGCGACCTTCGTAGAGGCCACTCTGTGTTCGACGCCTGCGTCACTCGCCACACATTTTATTTGATGCCCGCATCACTCGCCACTTTGATCTGTTTGTCTCTCAACCTCACTCTTCACACCGCTTCCTCAACGATGGCCATGACCGGGTACAAACTCATGTATACTACTCCCTATCTCTCCGCATTTTCTCCACTGACACCGTTCCAGGCAGCTCAAGAAGTCGGAGCAGAGAAACAAAACTCGCGAGAGAATGGCGAGGTAGTCCGCTGAGGCATCCTTGTCAACTTCTGCTCAGCTGCACCGACCCAGATACCGTTGCAAACTGAAAGAATTGTCGGAAGAAGAGCAGAACGCTGCTACAGACCGAGCTCGAGCAGCGTGCGCCAGATATCGCGAGAGGTGCGTGCCATCCTCTTTAATCATATGAGTTACACAGCTCAATATACATGCAGCCACCGTGCTGGGCTTCGCGCCAGTGCGCGATGCTTGCGAGCGCAGTACGTCCATCTTTCGTCAGCCCAAGGTGAATATCATTAATGTTTAAACTGTTGCTATGTCGCTGTCCATGGCGCTACGGCGTATGAGGCCAAGATGAACAAGAAGGCGGAGAGGCAGATGGCAGCAGAGGGGAGGAGGAGGCGTGTTGTGCGACCGCGTCCTCCCAAGGGCCAGGGCAAGAAAGCTCCCCGCTGATCGTGTGACTCGGATGAAGATGACGCCACCAGCTCTCCTTGAGTATCCACTCCCCAAGTCCTTGAGCTTCGAATCACAATTCATGTATTTTTTTACCCGGTACCAATTCATTATATTGACTCTCGATACAAAAAATGTGCTATCGATAAATAAGATGGGGCACGAGTGGGTGCGTAAGTCTCTACGGGGAGTCGAGGATGATGAAAGGCCAGGGGAACCTGGGACCAGCAAAGCTGAAGGCTACCTCGCTCTCGTCGGACCAGTCAGGATGCTCGGCAGCAATCTTGGCTTCCGTGTCGTAGTCGCGTGTCGGGGCTGCGAACATACGTGCGTGGCATGTGGGGCATTGGAAACTGACCTCCAGCCATTGCCAGATGCATGCGTAGCAATGGCCGTGGCCACAGTCGTACCTTCAAACAGATAACCGCTTGAGCGCATGGTGGAGACAGCTGATTGAAGGACGTACCGTACTGGGTGGGATCTGATATTGAAACAGATCCCGCAATCGTGGTCGGGCGAGGTGGAGTGAGCTGGGGGACGGGCATCCCCAATATACATCTCCTCGTCAGTGATGCGGCCATCGTGCGGAGCATGCCACCCGCTGTTTGGATGAGTGAGGCGGGGCCGACGACGAATCCGAGTGCGCACGCGCGAGACATCAGCGGCCGGTGCAGGGTGAGGAACAACCGGCACGCTCCTGCATATGCGGTCAAGGAGCACACGGAGAGCATCAGCCGCTGCGCGACCAGAGGTGTTGAGCGTATTGGCGACTTCATGCGCTGCACGGATCCTGCTGAGGGTACTTGAATTTGGCGTGAAGCCTCTGAAGATAGTCGTAGGCGGGCCACCACTGTAAATCTAAAGAGGCTGAGCTTGACCTGAGATATGCATTAGTAAAATGTTTTTGACATGATGCTCGACGCACTACTGGAGGGTGCTGCCGGAGAGGAGTTCGGTTTTTTCGGCCTACGGCAGAGGGTGAAAAACTAAGTGGGCGACCAGCACAGACATAGCTCACTGAGGCTGGGGACGACATGCCCATTCTCGTCCACAAGAATGGGGTTGTCAGGCACTCCGATTGCGGCGTGGGCAGGTTGACCCTTGCGGGGTAAAAACAGCCTATTCATGGTCAAGGTGCTTGGTGCTGTACTGGAGAGAAGATGAGCACTGAGCAGTAATCGGAGTGAAAGGATTTGACACACTGCGAGTGGGTTGTGTGAGAGGGAAAACGGCGGAAAATCTAAATCTGACCGCTCTTTTATACCCTCTATGAGTCTAGCACGCGGTAACATCCGTTCCAAACATCTCCAATTTTACCCGGTATTTTGGAGGTTTTTGCGAGATTTATTTTGGAAAGAGAGACGAAGAGATACAAGCGGTTCCAATCCGTAAGCTCAATTACTAACCATCTATCTCCGAAACAGTCGGGTACATGGCAATCAACTCCTCTGCCCGGGCTCTCCTAGCCTGCTCGCGTGCCTCCATTGTCGCAAACCGGCGCTTGTTTAAAGGCCTCGCATGAAACCCATTCTCCATGTAATTGTAAATATCACCGTTCAAGAACTGCGAGATCAGCATACGCTTGGAAAAGAAATCGGCGATACCAGCAAAAGAATAGCCGAGGATACCGCTAGGAATCAAGAAGGTCGAGCCGGGGGGAAATCTAACCATGGTCTTGTCATCCCACACGATTATCTCCCCCTTGGTGTCGTCATAATGACCCAGAGCCGTGATGGCATCCCAACCGGAGACGCGACCGCGGGGTGTGTGCCACGGCTTCGAGTTTGGCACGGAAAACTGGTACGCGACTTCTGCGAATGCAGTGGGCTGATGTTTGTGGCGCGAAGGGATCCATAACGGCATGTGAAGGCGACAGTCATGCTCAATGAGTGCTTCGATGGTCTCGTTTGCACTCGCCCACAGACGGGGGGCCACATGTTTAAGCATCGCTACGCAACACTGTGAGTCTTCGTGCTTCAGGGGAATACATGGAATCTAACCATTTTGGAAGGACGTGATCTCTTGAATGGCCTCGGACAACCGCAAGACAGCCAGGTTGATGATATTGTCTTCGGTGTTAGGAATATTTTCGGGACGCTGCGATAGGTGAGCAAACATCTATCAGGAACTGAAGGACTGACCTGTAGCCCGTTCGGATCGTAGGTAATCCCAGTGCGCAACGTGTCATCAACGGCGCGCACGGTATCGAAGTAGGGGATGACATCGGCCATGTCCTCATTTGCTCGGATTATTGTCCGTTCCCAAGCAGTTCTTTGGACAGGAGGGCCAATGAAAAACGCGCCAATGTGGCTGTTTAAATCAAAAAACGCTCGAGGACTGGTGGCGCGTGCGGGTGAGTCGATGGTGAGTCGATGAAAGCTCTACAATCATTATAACTTACTCGTCCCAGTTGATCCGGCGAAATCCCAGCGACCGGAATTGACTGCTGGTAATGATGCACGGCAGGAGTACTTGCGGCAGGGGGTCTGGCCAGTACATCCACGGGCGAAGGTTGTGTGGGTTAAAATGCTCTTTTGGTCGGAAATACTGGTCAATGGTCGTCTTGCGCTCGGGAGAAGGCAAGTAATCCAGGTCGGCCTCATTGTCAAACTCGTCCCCAGCTGATATCATGCTGTCGTCTGACAGATCTTTGTCCATGGCGGCTGATTCTTCAAGACTTTGGCGGCAGTGAATAATTTCGAGCTCTTCCTCAAGGAGATCGACCAGGTTAAATGGGAATAATACGAGCGAGCCACGCCTGGGCAGGGTGTAAGGTGTCCACGGAGGGAAGCAGGAAATTTCGGCGCACTCGGGGGAGGTAGGTTCTGCCATTTGGGTTTCTGGTGTTCAGTCGTCTGCCTTTTCCATCCCACCTTGGATCACACATGTCATTGGATTGACTAATACATCCTCAGATTGCTCGCACACACCCGACCGGAGCTGAGGCCGATTCGGGATTTGGAAAGCGATCGCTGCAATGATAGGTATTGATGATCGCTACAGGTTCTAAAAGTGCTTAAAGGATCCAGTCAAAAGATCCAGTTCAGCTCCGACTTTTCAGCGCGCTGCCCACATTCAAAATGCCTAACCCCTGTGAGTAGTTCTTCACACATAGTCCTGGACTAAATTAAGGTTTATATAGGTCGTGCAGTCGTTATTTACATGCCAGTCTGGCTGGCTACTACAGATCTCGCGGATGAAGTGTCGTCTTTGATATCGGCAGAAGATTTGATGAAACAACAAATGTGAGTAATGTCGGAACTTGGCGCCCGTGTCTCATCTGACAGTTGCAGGGGTCTTGTGGCCATTGACTGCCCGTTTAAACCAATTTTTTACGATTCTAATACGACTGGCGAGAACGTCGAGCGGGGTCAGTGGTTTCCTGTGGAGGATCTCCCGGAAGTGCGAAACGTCGGGGATATTCAAAACAGCGAGAGGTACGACTTTCTATTCGAGTCGATCTTGTCGGCCTTGTTGCAGACCACGCTGTTTGTTTCGTACGACAACGCCTGTCAGATGGCCTGCGGATGTCGTTGCCACGAGGTGGGTGCATCCAGAACATGGAGCGGAATATCTGCTCATTTTCACATCTCTAGGCAACCTGGGCCAAGATGTGAAATGAGGTAGCACTTGGCCGTCGGCTGAATTGTGTATTTGATTTAAAAACAAATATTGCTTCCATGGATGATGGTCTAAGAAACAGGAACGACAAAACATGCGGAACCGTGGAGAGTGCGTATGGGTTGCGGATCCTTTCTCAATGGGGATTCGAAGCATTGATTGCCAATTACTACAAATTTGAGATGCTGGTTGGGGGGCGTTTGGTACCGCGGAAGTAACTGGCTTCGTCGTTGTACGAGAAGAGTCCGTCCAACAAGAGAGAGGCTGGGGACGTGTATTCTTTCTAGGGAACACCAGGCTCTTGAAGATGGCGGCCGAGTCCCGCATCAAAGTCGGCTATATAGCCGGGACAGATAAGCGAGGAACTCCTTGTCTGTCCAATTGGGGATGCACAGAGATAAAGTACGGGCGAGCGAGGGCGAGTTACAATCCGACGAAGTTGCCCCTGCCCGCAGTGATGGCAGATCCAGTCCACGTAGTCAACGAGAACAAGGTAATTTTTCCTTAGTATCCCCCTGCAGGCGACGAGTCTCACAATGTCTTCAGGATTATAATGCTCTTCAATTGTGCAGATACAGCGCCTACCTTGAGTTTGTGAAGCGCGAGCGTGTGGAGGTAGACGCAGAGGCTCACGCGGCTCTGATGGAAGCAAGACGACAGTTGTCCTTGGCTTGCCCGATTTGCCCAGGTCACAAGGTCAGAGTCCGTAATTTTCTTAACCAATCCCGCTTCCTCATCTCAAATTGCCAGAAGAGACCGAGGCATCCTTGATTGAGCTATCCAGAAACGATCACCTTGCTGTTGTTTCGAATAGAACGAACTGACGTACTAGACCCATTGCCCAGATCATTGTGTGCAATGTGAAGAGTGGGGAGTGTGTATCACCGCGTAATTCGAATAGCCGCAAATATTTCACGGAAACCGGAGGAGCGCAGGCCTTTGGGACTACAGAAGTAAGTGAGAACGGGGGCAAAACATGGACTGAAGAGAATGTTGCCATGCGAGGACAATCGCAGAGGAAAGGGAGTTGAGGGGCGGAATTGGCAGAGCGGTTCGGCGGTACTTTGTTCAGCAGGCCCATTTTTGGTAAGCGGTGATACGGCGCGTCTGGCGCTAACCGTGAAATCCCGCTATTTTGCGAGTCCTAGGACTATTCCGAGTCCTAGGGCTACCTTGCCCGGTGCTATACAATTAGGATCAGAGCTGAGCTCCGAAGCTGCTGGTCATATATCAATGATGCTGAGAGAACCGTAATGTTATCCGGGGCATACTACGGCTTGGTCCCATTCCATGGGGGTCGGCATAGTAGTCCGAGGGGTATCAGGAAGTTTGTTAGATGTAGTCCACAACCTATACCTAGGGGCGGGTTACACTACAAAGAGCTAGGTATAACCAAGGAGGTTAAACCAAAAGCCTAGACAAAGATTAAGTACCAAGTTAGACACAGATGGCTGGATGGAACCAGTCCGAGGAATGATAAGTTACCGTCCAAGGACAAGGACTGTGACCGGACATGATCATGTTCGAGGACTTACTATAGTCCGAGGACTATGTTGAATAGGATACTTATGATGTCCCGAGGACCTTTGCGGGTGCCCCCGGACTGCTCATATGGGCAATAGGAGACATTGTTGACGTCTGAGGAGCCCTTGCGGGTGTCCACTGACCGCTCACACGCTTACAACAAGAACACTTAGATGTCCTAGGAGTCCATCGCGGATGTCCCGGGACCGCTCTAAGTCGTTCCATGGACACACTTCCGGTGGATCCCAGGAATGATCAGAACATGTGACTGACGCGACGCGTCCCAAGGAACCAAACTAGACCAAAGTGATCGGTGGATGATCGATCACAGCAGGCTAAAACGTTGAGGCTGAGCCGTTGAGGACGTAGACGGCCGGCAGAGGTACTCCGTGGCTTACTCACTAAGCTGGACAAATGGGATGGATTAGCAACCATGCCGGGGCAGGACGCAAGTGTCCGAGGAGCCGGGACGAACACAAATAGGTTCGGCCAGTCTGAGGGCATTTGAAATATACCCAATATAGGCCCTAGGAGTCAAAGGATATGACTACTAGGTGCCGAGGACACCCAAAACTAGAGCGGCTCGCCGCGTATACCCTTCCTATTCCGCCCGGACTGTCTGATTCTCTTATCTCATCGTATTTCTCATTACTCAGTTCCACTCTGTCATGTACCTCTCTATTTACTATAAAAGACCACGTAGAACACGCTCTACAGCAGTTCATTTTTGTGCCCCAGTACTTGCCTAGGCGGTTGCCAACAGCATTGCTTGTCCAAGGGCCTTGTGTTCTCTGTATCAGCGCGGAGATTTGTTTATAAAACCTATCCTCTTGTGTAGACCCATTAACAGGAAGTTTGAGTGTTGGCTACATTTGTGCTTTAAGGTCATCTAAGCCCCTACTGTCCGTGGCCTTGCTGCAGCAGTTTGTATCAAAGGTTCCTTGTTAAGTGGCAAGGTCATCTATTGGAATTAGCCCCGTTTAGCAGGCTGGTCGTAGATTGTTCTTGGAATCAACCCCGTTTAGCAGGTTGGTCGGAATTCACAGACCCCCCTAGGACACCTTTGTTGGTGGTCCGAGGAAGTTCGATTGTTGGCTGCTCTAGTGCTTTAAGGTCATCTAAGCCCCCTACTGTGTTGTGGTCCTGCTGCAGCAGTTTGTATTCAAAGGTCCCTTGTTGAGTGGCAAGGTCAGGCATTGGAATCAACCCCGTTTAGCAGGTTGGTCATGTATCAAACGAGCCATTGGAATCAGCCCCGTTTAGCAGGCTGGTCGTGGTCATCTATTGGAATCAGCCCCGTTTAGCAGGCTGGTCGTAGATAACTCTTGGAATCAACCCCGTTTAGCAGGTTGGTCGGAGTTCCCAGACCCCTAGGCCCCATTGTTGGCAGTCCTAGGACACTTTATCTCTCTCCCACCCCCACATTCCGTGGCCCGGGAACCCCAAGTTTGGTAGTTTGCAACTACTGGAAGCTCCTAGGACAGTTCTATTTGAACGTCTTTGAGTTGATCTCTGTCCCAACGCCCCTCGAGGAGTTCAATCTTACCTGTATACTTCAGGACGACCTGAACTTACTTGTTAGCACTTTGTATTGGTTGTGTTGTTGGTGTGTGTGTGTTGGTTGGTTTTGGTGTCTGTTTCATAGCAGCATCTCAGTCAGTCCTAGGCACGGCCATACTTAGGTGCACCGTTTCAGCGGGGAAATGGAGATTCCCGGATTTATGTCCAGGAGAGGGCTCGATCGGTGGGGGTTAAATATACGTCGAAAATGCTGCATCATGGACCCCGCACCGACTTGACATGGCAGACTCTGACTTTACTGTTTTCAGCGACGACAACATCGCTGTCGCTGGTATTCTCTCCCTCGGTTCCGACTCGGATGCAACTGTATACAGCAGCGACAATACACTCCCCAAAAGTCTCAGCGAAATTGACCAAGAGGACGCGGTCAGCGAACCGGAGAGCGCCGACACCAACTTCTATGGGAACTGCGAATTTTGTAGCACTGCGCTTGGTCCAACCGCCCTGTTCCCTTGTCGTTTCTTCCGTTGCGTGGACTGCGAATCAGCCATCCTTTGCGAGAGCTGCTGCTATGAGATGCATCTGGGTGTCGGAGTCGAGTGGCACCGCCTGGAGGTAAGTCTTATATTGCACGCAATGACAAACAAATGCTCATATTATTTCCTTTTAAATCAGGAGTGGATTATCATCCTAGAAGACTGGAAGTCGTGCTCTCTGGTGACCACAGGATTGCGAAACACACACGACATGCATTGCGACTCGTGTTGCACCATCATCGCGCCTGCAGGTTCCCTGATGCCGCCAGGCACTCTCTTTTGCAAGCAATGCGAGACTGGCTTGCTATGCGAGACTTGCTGCATCGAAGACCACGCGACAAAACCCTTGCATTTCCTGAAGGTAGGCCTTGTAAGGGCTCATATATGCATTTCCCTTTTGCTTCATATTTCATCGCTCATGACTTTCACAATTTCCTACTGATATATTCACGATTACCTATGAATTGTTCTCTATGTCCGTTATTCCCGACATCTCCGATATCTCCGTAGTCACACGTAGATTAGTCATGTGCCAGCACATGATAATGATCATCTACACTTCTACCTAAACTATCACCTCGCCCATTGGCCTGACTCGTCGAGAACCTCTGAGCACAGGCAAAGGGCATCGGGTGATCCTCATATACACCTACTACTCAAGCCCACAACTCTCGTAACCCATTGGTTACCTCCAGACTTACGATCGAGCCACGTACTCTTATCATATATTGAAAGAGTTAGGAAACCTGTCTATCGGTAGTGGTATATCCGCTATACAAGTTTCCGTTACTGGCTAGACCGCGTCCCGGGGTCTTAACCACAACTGCTCGCCCAGAGAATAACGTCAGCAAATTCCTACCTACTGTGGGATTCTCAGGTCTTACAGGCCTTTTGCGCGTCGATCTTCAAAGTTAATGATATTCATTGAGCATTTTCAGCAGTGGAGCGGTGCATGCTGGGAGCCCACATCCCTCAACGCGGTCGGCTTCGTCTATCAGATGGGGCACGACGGTAGGGCCTGCGCGGCGCCTGGAGACTTGACATTTCTGGTGGTGATCGACATGCTGGGTTGCCCTTCTTTGCCATTGCGGTATTGTGGGTGCAGGATTTATCCAGGGGGAATGTGGAGCAGGTGGCAGCAGATTATGACGAACGGGTGGTATCCATCGGGCCTAGACCATATGGGAGTTTGTGCCACATTTAAAGTGCGGTAGTACGCTTGTAGCACAAGATCTAGTAGCATGTCCCAATTGTGTTCCCGTCTGTAGGCTTTCGAATTAAACACAACCAAATCTTGCATGAGCGGGTCTCACCACCATGTCATCTCTTCATCTTCACTCGTGGGGTCGTCACCGACTGGCGTTACTATGTACTCTTGTTCTCACTTGCTTCCACCATGGCGCCCAATCCCCCAGGCACAATTTCTTTTCATTCTTCAAAATTCGTCGACGTCTCGATTGGTATTGATGGCGAGGATCACGCAAGCTCTCACATCACCGGCAATCGCGGTATTCTCATTTCGAACGATGGGGAGCGGCGTGCGGAGCATCTTCACAACATCGCCCACAAAAACGGTGCATCTGGCTACTCCCAAGCGGGCTGAATGACTCGTTGGCCCAGTGGATTCCCGTGGCGGACGAAGGCGCCGAACTGACAGCAGAAATGGATTCAATCTATGGAATCGATGAGGAGAACGCACGGAAGCGGAAGAGTTACGCCGCCTCGGTACGCATCAATTTCCCTTAGAATGTTACTTATTTAATTTGACACCCTCAATCAGGACGACCCGATGTCCCTGTTTCCCCCAGTTCAGCAGCTCTATCTCGAGGAGACTCTGTGGAGGGAAGGCTTGGGATATTCATGTGAATCTCAAATCTATGCGCTCTGCAACGAGCCTGTCGGCGTTGCGGTGCTTCATCCTGATGGGACTACCAAGCCCACGCGTTTCTTTCGATGTGCAGACTGCGGCATGTTCCTGCAGTGCAAGAAATGCTGTACACAGTGACATATATTGACACCGTTACATTTTATTGAGGTGCGTGTCGATTTATGTTTGACGGCCGTTCATTAACAACTGTGCTCCTCAGGAATGGACGGGGAATTTCTGGAAACATACCACACTCAAATTAATCGACTTCGTCTATCAGTTGGGCCACGGTGGCTTCGCCTGCAGGTACCCCGACCCGATGATTTGTTCCCTGACCGTCCTCGACACAAGCGGTGTACACGAAATTCGCTACCGGTACTGTGGATGCACACGCAGCGAGATTGCCTCCAACAAGGTCCGCCAATTCTTGCGGAACGGATGGTACCCTGGGTCTGCAACAGACCCAGACACCTGCGCGATGTTCGAGGTGCTAGACGTCTTCCGTCTCCTCAACGTCGTTGGAAACATCAATGCCCAAGACTTCATTAGGGCTCTCGAGCGGAAGACTGATGTTACATTGACAACTGGGCTCCAATGGCTTCCGGTGTGCATTTCTCAACAGATGTCGGCGTAGAAGGGTCGCTAATAAGATTCCAGGATCGATACAATGTCTTCCTGCGCATCTCACGCCAATACGCTTTCCTTCAGAGACTGAGACGGGCGGGCCGGGGCCACGACCCGGCGGGGATTAAAGCGAAAAAGCCCGGGGAGTGCATGGTAACCTGCTGGGCATGCCCATATGACGGCCGCAACCTCCCCGCCAACTGGTGCGATGTGGATCCAAAATATTGGTGCGTGCAATGGATAAATGATTTGGATTGGCTAATAGACTTTTTGTCATCAGGTATCTGTTTCGACTGCTTTCAGCTATAGACGCGAACTTTAAAATGAGAAATCGCATTTGTGCCCGTGAACACGACAACCCGTTCCTGGGCCCAGGGTGGGGCGCCTTCGTCGAGCCAACTAAATACAAAAAGCATCTCAGTAAATATGTCGCCGAGAAACATGTGAGTCCTTCGATTGTGATGTTGCAATGATTCAGACTTCACCCGTAGATCAGCACATGCATCGCATTCGCCGCGCTGACGCAGAAGGACACGAGAAACACCACCGGCTTGCGAGTCTCCGGCGTGGGCGGTGTCGTTTGCGCTCGCCATGAATGTATGCAGCCGAATGGGCTGGGGGATCTACAGAAAGGCGAGCGGTAAGTAACCAACAACCGCCCGTGCGTTTGCGCTGACCGATTGTCTCCAGGTACGCCAATATGGATTACATTTTGATGTCGGCGCTGTCAAAATTCGACCTGATGGAACTTACATTGTCATATGATATCGCTTGCCAGTGGAAGAAAAATTTCACCGAACGACTCAGGAAACTCCCCACTGAACTCCAGATAGAATTCGACAACATCCTCGTCAAATCCGGCTTGCCTGTGTGGCACGCACTGGCCCACGAAGACTCCTGTGCGATCTTGAATAGCTTGAATTACATCCTGGGTGTGGGAAGGACTGACGGGGAAGGAGTCGAACGCCTGTGGGCATTCCTGAACTCCTGCTCGTACCAATCGAAGGAGATGGGCTTGGGGAATCGGGCGGACACGATAGAGTACAAGCTTGACTCCCACAATTTCCTGAAGAATCTCGGGCAAGGTGAGCATTTCCGGGACGTCACAATGCACACACTCATCTTTTTTCCTTTTTTTTCCAAAAATTGAAGTGAACGCCCTGCGGTGCAGGCTGATCATCGCCATCACCAAGCACACCCGTCAAGTGGCGGCATTCAAAGAAATAAACAAAGCAATCTCGTCGGAGGTCCGGGGGACTGGCAAAAGATCATCGACACCTTCACGGCAGATCATAGTGCCCCCAACCCGTACTTTCTCCCCAGGACCGGTACGTGTTGATGCGAGGAGTTGCAAGCAGTACTGACCTCCATTAGATGGTCCAACCGATGCGGAAATTCGGGCGTCGCTCACAGCCGAGGAGAAGGAGGCTACAAGCAAGGGCCAGGTGCCCCTACATGCCACCAGTGCGACGGCGTTCTTGGCGGCTGGCTTACAATTGGAGGATACGCAGTAAGTGCGGTCGGCTTCGGAGCATTACTGACAATGTGCTGCAGGCACCGAATCAAAGCTGAGATCGCGAGCAAGAACATCACTGCTGATCGCAAAAGCAAGGTGCAGGAGCAGCGCCTAGCGTTCATGACGAAGCTACGGAAGCTGCGCGAGCTCCAAGCAGTATACACTCCTGGCGCTATCCAGCAAATGAAGGCCGAGGAGGCAGCTCACGACTCAGACAAGGTCCCTCCACAGTCCGAGAATGTCTGTCTGTGGCTGCCTTCTGGGCTGCCAGCGGCAGCGCGCACGGGCAGCAGGTGCCAGCGTAACGTGGCTGCCATGGAGGCGACGATGCGCGAAGGCCAGTGCATGAATGTGCTGGTCGCGATCCGCATGCGTCTGCATTCCAAGCGCTTCCTGATCAACTTCCGCGACGACAATATTACTGGGCAGGTCAAGGCGACGTGTTCGCAAACTATCATCGGGCTGCTGGGGGACCGTGTGGAGCTTGTGGTGAAGAAGTACCGAGATGCGTGGGCGGCGCTTACCGTTCTGAAGGGGGTCAACTACGCCCCCCACCTCAAGTTACTCCAGCCATCTGACCTGATTCTCGAGAGCAAAGACGCGGGGGACCCGGGCAAGGCGGCGAAGAGCGACCGGGAGGCGCAGAAGAAACTCGGAAGGATTGGAGCAGGCACCACTGCATGCAGCCTTCGAAGCAATGCATCGTCGAAGAAAACTGCAGGAATCTCATGAATCTGGGTCGCACGGGGCTCTTTGGACGAGTCGGAGAAGGAATTGCATGAATGTAAGCTGATTTCTTATTGAGCCGGGGCAGTGACTAACACTTCGTGTCGAATGGTCTCGGGCGAAGGCGCGGAAGAGTCGCTGGGAGGAGGAGGTTGACCTGCTGCGCGAGGAAATGCGCCGCGTTATCCGCTACCTCGAGTGGCAGGTGACACGCTGGGAGGAGTGGCGAATGGCGACGGCGACATGTGTCGATATTGACGCTGGGATGCATCATGGCATGGCAGTGTACGCAGCGAAGCAGGCGACGTTTCACCACAAGATTTGTGCGCACTTCCGTGCGGGCCTGAGTCTGTCCGTCGATGATGCCACGTCATCCGTGATCTCCACCATCGAAGGCGAGGATCTGAATGCATTGTTCGAGCAAAGTGGGTCTTCCATTCCCTGTGGTATTCATTACTAACTACGAGACAGCTTGATCCTACATACATGGCGAGAGGCCGGCGGGTGGGCTTAATCGATGTACATACAGTACATAGCAAAAAAAATGTTAGCATCAATTGTTGTTCCCAGCGTGTCGGCAAGAGAGGGAGTGTGAACGCCGCAGGCGTAGATGGTGCGCGTGGAAGGCCGCCTTGGTGGGCCCGACGTGTTGGTAACAGGGGGAGCGTGAACACCGTGGGTGTAGACGGTGCGGGCGGAAGGCCGCCTTGTACGGTAGCAGATAAGGCTCGGGAAGAAGGGCGCTGGCGGGCAGATGCCCTGAATCAGCGCGCGGGTTACGGAGGCCTGCAACGGGTTCATGTGTATTGGCGGCTTGTGTTGGCGGCTCGCGTCACGGCGGCAGGGTTTGTAGATAACGATAGATAAGAAGATAATTGATCAAGGAAATGTTTTTACCGATGGGACTCCTAATTTGGTCAGGCCAAAAGAGGGAGAAGTGGGCCAATATTTTATTTCCCCGAGAAGCAGCCATACTGGGAAGCCGGCAAGAGCCGAGAATGGCCTGAGAGGCTTGAAATAGCAGGGGGAAAAGGGCTACAGAGGGGGTGGCTAGCTCCAGGTGTATAGCCAAACGAGATCCTGGCTGGCTCCAGGCTGGCATGCTAAATCCTACAGCTACGGGTGACTTTATAATCCTTATCTCCCGCCAGGGCAAGCATACAATGATTCCCCTTTTGTAGACTCTAAACAAGTCTTACAAAGTGGACTCACTGGGAAGCGTCGTTACCTCCTGGCCGGACGTCCTTCGATCCGACCTCAACATGTCGGACGACTATCTCAAGCTGATATGGTCAAAATACACTATTTCACCAGATCCCTTATCGGGCATGCAGTCGCTCCACCAGGCATGCAAGAGGTTCACCAATCACATTCTACAACCCTCATATATCACCCTATCCGGCGGCGGGTTCACGCTGCACCAAGAGCTGGCTAAACCGCTGCTGGAGATTGCCCGTGCACTGGATCACCTGCTCTTACGTGCCGCTCAACACCACCACTTTTCTGGTGCTCCCTCCATTGGTCAACGAGATGTAGATATTCTTAGGAGTTCTACGGCTCTACATGCATGTGCTACACTAAACCAAATCATGCTCAGTTGGGTCACCCTCGTCGATCGCCTCGCAGAGGCGATGTGCGAGCTCAAATACCTCTGCCTCGGTGACCCACTGCACCTATCCCGTCGTGCGTGGCCTACTAGGATTCCCCAGATCCTCGCATCGCTTCCCCCATTGCTTCGTGTCAAGCTCCCAAGAGCCTTCTTGGAGGCGCACAGCATCATGGTGCTGCCAGCTCCCAAGAGCAGCACGTGCTTGCCTCATCTATTCCGAAGGTGTTCGTCTGCCAACACAACCGTCGACGTGAAGATAATACGCGCACCATTTCCACCTCCTTCGTTTGTGGCGACGCCGGAACTCCCTTCCATGGATCAGAGCACAGTCGGTAGACGAGAGACCGAGGTCGTGATTGACGGTGTCCGCTACACGTGGCACAAGATCCCATGGGAGGAATGCCCTTGGTGTACTGCAGATGCTCTTGAGACATCCTCTACCTCTCCTGCTCTGTCGTCTCCTCCTGGAATTGCCTCCACTGAGAAGTTGAAGCGTCCGGTAGCGTGCAGCGCCCCCGCTCAAGCTGCAGAGCTCGCAGAGACACAGACAGCACCCTCTGTTAATCGAGCTGGTAATGCCGCTGTGGAGGTCGAAGCAGAGGAAGTCTAGCACGGAGGGCAGAAGACAAGTCCACAGGAATTAGCTGAGTCTGCTCATCCGTGAGAAGTACCATTACTCACCGAAGATCTTTCCCCTTCTATCCTCTCCACCACTTCCACTTCCACCTGCGTGGAGCGTCGCGAGGACAACCGTGGCTCGGTTCACACGCTGGTAGCAGCTATTGAGGCGAGGGAGCGCCTGAGATCCGTGGTATCCTGTCCGCGACCACCCGCTCCACGGATAACTCTGAGGAAACTCGTCAGCCCTACATCCTTCCAGTCCTCCGGTCCTGCAAATCCAGTCGTTAACCCGACCGTGGTCAAGCTGGGGGGGCTACATGAAGAACCGAGCAGACAAGCTGAATTACTTGCTTCGACGAAGGAAACCTCACCGCTCACCAGCTTAGTCGACGAAGCTACGACCGCGGGCAGCGCCTGCGTTTCGCGCATCATCCCGAAGCTGCGGATCGCGGATGTTCGCTCAGAGTCGCGCTCCAGGGACCATGCAGTCAAGGACACCATTGACGGTACACCTTCACTTGAGGTCTTGAAGTTCCCCGCTCCAGCTGTCGTGAAGAACGAAGCCATCGAGCGTGGGGGGCTGAAAAGATCTCATCAGCAGGTGGGGATTCCGAATTTGGACAAACGCGCCTCGGACAACCTCAGCAGCGCGAGCACCGGAAGCAATCTTCCAGCACTCCAGTCCTCCGCTCCAGTTCTCGCTAGCGAGTCTGCCGTCGAGCTTGGGGGGCTGAAGGAACTTTGTCAGCGATTCGGTCTTCCATTTTTGGAAACATACACCTCGCTCGGTAGCGCAAGCACCGAGAACAACCGTCTCGCGATAGAGTCCCCCGCTCCGGCCCTCGTTAACGCGTCTGCCGTCGAGCTTGGGGGGCTGGAAACTTCGCATCAGCAGCGCGCTGGTTCAGATTTGGAAATACGCACCTCAGGAAAAAGTACACACACGAACAGCTCAGCTCCTCCTTTGGACGCTCCCGTAACAATGTGTAACGCGGTATTCACGTCCCCCGCTCCAGCTCTGGCCGTCGAGCTTGGGGGGCTGGAAGACTTGAATCAAGAATTCGTCATTTCGGATTCAGAAACACGTACCTTGTGCAAGCACAGCGGCATTAGCAATGAAGACGAACCCCTGGTTCTCCCGGTACCCGCACTGCCCTCGTCGGCAGGATCCCCCGCTTCTGCTCTCATTTCCGATGGGGCCACGGTAGAGCTTGGGGGGCCGCAGAAAATTCTACCTCCGTGGAATGAACAGCTCGTGAAATCGGAGACTACTAGCATACTCACCGGCAACACGCACACGTCCTTCGCCTCCCACTCTCCTTCGGTATTACTTTCGGCATCGGCAACTGGAGTTTTCGCGCTCGTTAGCGCAAAGATAAGGATATCTTGGATTTCGTACCCCAGGCATCCTCTGTTCGGCGAAGTCGCACCAGACATAGAATGGGAACATGAAGGGATCGGTACCTGCGCTGCGTGCAATCTAGCAGGCGTGGGCGCGCGAGACACGCATCTGAATTAAATTCAGACTCCAAATTATTCTGTGAAGGCTTCTAGGACACACCTCCCAAACCTTCGCCCGGTCCAATCCCACCAGCAGCAACTCGCCCTCGCAAACGGCTCGATTCGGAGCGTTTCGAGATCCATATACCAGTTACGGAATTTCTTTGCTTATTTTCCAAAAATTTCTGGCGAATTTTCAGCTCCTGCTTCAAAACCTCGGACTTCTTCACCTTTGTGAAATTCTCTCTTCAAGATATGCCTGCTCGGCGCGTCCCACGTCTCACCGCAGGGAATTGGCATTCAGACTTGGCCGGCGCTTTTGGAGCGGCGATTCGCAAGATCAAGATTGTGCCGAATCCAGAGCGGCTCTGCACTCTGCATTTGCGAGGGGGTGGAAATCGCGACATGCGTAGATGCGTGCCGATGACCAACGATCGAGACAAGAGGATGCGATGACTTAGAGAGCACAAGAGAGTTGTTTGGCAACGTCCTGATCAAAGACCAAACAACCTCTCTTGGTCATCGCATGTAAGCGTGCACACACTTCCTTCTCATTCTTCGCCTTTTTTCTCCATCTAGCTTCTTCCTTCGATCTCCTTGTTCCTCACGCTTCAAGCTGTTATCTCCCTGGACTCTCCGGCCCGCTTGCCCGCAATCAGCAAGACCTGGATGGAATTTGAAGGAATGCGAGTTGGGATGCTATTATGGAGCGCGGTACAATCTCCATACGTCCGACGCACAGTTAAATTGTTCCAGCTCGCGCTGGCTCTCCTCTCAGATCGCCTTGCACCCGCACTGCCTCTTCCTTCACGCGTAAGCCCTCTGGAGAGGCTGCTTTCGGACTCAATCCTTCGATCCACGCGTTCTACGCATGCTCCACGTCATGTGCCATTGCCACCGCAGTTTTGCCTCCGTGTCTGCGGGCCATTGTCTCTGCTTGGGCGTACAAATCGGCTCCCCAGTCTGCACGGATATCCGGCTGTACTGCAAGCTGATGGAGAGGTCAAAGGGCATGGATATCCGGCCGCCAAGACTCTCCAGTATGCTACCAATGAGGTGCCGCGTTCTGCGTATCTCCTCGAGCAGACAGTCCGCGTGCCGCGAGTCCCGCATGCACATCTCCAGATCATCGCCCTAGAATATCCGAGCAATGGACTGGAGGTGAGAAGGCACCAAAGACCTGGAATGTCCGGTCCGAGGGCCTTCCAGCTGGCGGAGGACACAGCGCCTTAGGGTCTCCGTGCAAGACCTCGGGAGGAAGGGCCTCCACACACAGCGGCGCGTTTAGCATGTTTGGTTGCACGGTGCACGTGCACAAACGCGACGGCAATGCTACAAACGCGAAGCCTTCTTGGGGGCACCATCGTACGCAATTGCCCCCGCGAGGTGAGTCCTCTTCAAATTCTGCCACGTAGCCCAATATTAATATTGATTCTCAATTCCTCTCGCACCTCTGGCTCGTCGCATGATGGAGGGCGGTCGCTTCACTTGGATTGCCTCTTGGACAGACGCCCCACAAGCTTTGCTCGCACACCTCCAACTCGTCGCCCCGGATCATCCGAGTGATCGACTGGAGGTGGGAAGCTACCGGGGAACCGGCTTATCCGATCCCTAGGAGCATCCAGTGAGCAGGAAGGTGAAATCATCATCAGCTTGCCCGGGACAGCTGCGCGCGAGCTCCCTGTGCCGTTCCGATTCTCTCTCCACTTGCGCGCCAGGAGAGGAGCTTGCGCTCCTGCTACGCTTCTCGTCCACACATAAGCCGTCTGGAGACGCAGCATCCATACTTCTCTTCGCAATGTGTTCCCGCCAGCATGCAATATTCACTCCCGTCCCACCACGACACCCCAGCTCCTTCGACGCTGCCGCCTCCACCTCGGTCTCATTCCCTGCCAACATACTTTGACTCCCCACCCTGATGTTTTCACCCCGCCCGCTCCATCCCTGGGCTTATAGGTCTATGATGGGGGGCTAGACTTTGGGGATGTTCCGAAAGCAGCCGCTCTCACTTGGTCGTATCTAACGCCTACTTTCGTGGGGGGCCTAGGGTATGGTATAGGGAGCATAGCGACCACGCAACGGAGTGGAATTGAAGAGTGTATGGAATGGAGTGGAAGAGGACTCGGAGGGGGAATGGAACTGAGATGGAGACAAGGTGGAGTGCCAATGATGGAATGGACTTGGAGAAGGGCTCGACTGCGGAGATGGATATGCCTCGAGGATGGAAAGCAGTGCGAAAAAAATTTCTCTTGTTTTTTTCTTGTGTTCGTCACTTTTCTTTTCCCACCAATCCCTCCCTTCACACATATATTCTGCTTGCAGCTGCAGAGTGGGGGGCTCTGTAAGGAATGGTTTACCTATTTTAGCTACTCTTTAGCTACAAGTCACATGTATTCTCGTATCACCTGATTATCATCATCTTATCAACCAACTGCCATCGTGCCCCTCCTCAAAGTCTCGTTGAGCCTCTCTGAGCAGCCTTACCCGCCGAGTCTCTCCGGGAAGAGGCACTAGGCACTAGGCAGCACATCTAAATACTACACTCTCAAGCCTTCACCCGTGTGCCAAGCCGTACTCGTCGATACGCTCCGAGACGCGGCACTGTGCACTAGGCGACTCCATATCTTGCTACACCATTGAATACGGGCTTATAGCTAAGGGCCCATATTCTATTCCCATTTCCAAGGCTATTCACACCTTCGAGCAGGGTCGTTGCCAGCAGGCAACCACTTTATAATCCTTATCTCCCGCCAGGGCAAGCGTACGATGATTCCCCTTTCGTAGACTCTAAACAAGTCTTACACATATATTTTCTCCAGCTTGCGGCAACATTCCCGGCCATTGGCGGTGTAACGAGATGCTCCTTGTTCATTGGTATGTGTATGTGTTGTGGTCTTTACTCCTTATGGTTTCATCTCCATTCTCTCTCCTTCCCTCTCAGCCTAGACTTTGTGGGCCATGCACAATCTCTGGGATAAGCTTCCTCAATGGAGACAACTATGGACTACGGAATTGTGGCACCAAATACCCCAATTTGCGAATATCCGGGCGACACTTGACCTTCACGCAGAAAAGCGCAGTTTTTCGCAGTAACTGTGCACTGCTCTGCAGGATAATCTTCCGAGAATCCACCACACATAAATGGATGTGATTTCTGGGCTGTCGGTCAGCGATCTTTCGCCCGGATTCTCCAATTTCTTATACCTGTAACTGTCTTAACGTTAACCTATCTCTTGCTCTTGGATTCTCGTGCAAATCATACATTCAAGCTCTGATATCACTGGGGTTTGCTCTCTGACCTGTATCTCGGGCGGACACGTGCTTTGGTACTCCATGGACCAACTGGGAGCCTTTTGCAAGCTGTGGGATCTCCGGTGAATGTTCTGCACTGGAACATAACTGGAAGCTCGAATCTTTGTCATCTCCATCCAATGTCAACTGGTTGTTGAAATTCTGTGGTTGCAATGAATCCTTTCCACCCGAAAAAATCATTCAGCTCGAACTGGACTTTCACTCCACCAGTACCTTCATTTTTGTTCCATAATCTTTCTGTTCAGAGAATTGTTTAAATTTACCATCCTGTTCCTTCAGTGTTCAATCCAGTGCTACGCGAGTACAGTATTGCGAGCATAAGTATACTGAATCCACTTTAAATGTGTCATCAATCGCCGGAGCGAAGCGAAGGCATATCTTGTCTCAATGGAACGGAAAGCTGTTGAACCGCAGGGGTTTTTGGTCTAGGTTGGTTAAAGAGGCAGTGCGAGTTGGCAGATTTTGTAGGCAAACAATGAATGATTGGTATAAACGGGGACAGCAGTTGAACACGAGACAGGCGACGGTGAGAAAAAAGCGGAGCAAAAGTTGGTATGAAAGGGGTTAAACAGAGCGGATGCACAGAGGAAAAAGAAGGAGCAAAGATATATGGGGCAATGGCACAGCCGAGGAGCCATTTGCTTAAAGAACAGTTAATCGAGGGAGTCAAGCGAGATTGATGTCTAGGAGGCAAGTGAGACAGGTGAAGTGACGACAGTCGAAACAGACAGCGCTAGGAACACAGAGGTCAACGAGAAGGCGTGCATTACAAGCGGTGAGGGTAAAACAGGGAAGACGGGACGAAGAGGGAAAATGAACCCAGCTTTTAAGGGATTTGGGAGCCGTCGTCATCAAGCAAATTCGATATATGCATTCGGGATTCTTGGCTGAACCAAGGCTGAACAGGCAATTAAATTGCTCTGTTGGGAACGGATGACCTGGGTAATTAAGGGCAAACGCCAGACTGTGTCTTTGAATCGAATCACCGGGCTGACACAAAAGACTCTGAATTCGCTTGCAGTCGGGAATCTTGCCTGAATAGACAATTGAATTTTTCTGTTGGGAGTAGATTACCAGGGTAATTCCGGACAAACACCAGCCGGCGTCTTCGGATGGAATTTCTGGGCTGAAAGAGAAGACTCTGAATTCACTTCAAATTTTGGATTGCTTGCGACCAGGATAATTCAGGGCAACCGCCAGCCTGTGTCTTTGAATCGCCGGGCTGACACAGAAGAATCTGGATTCGCTTGACACTTTGGATTGCTTCGGTGAAACCAGGTCTCCGGCAGCGAGGGAGAGATGAGGCAGTGAAGCTTTTTTCCAGAGAAATGCTTGAAATATATGGATGCAGAGAGGACGCAACCGGACAAGGTCGTGGTGGGATAAGGAAGGCGGAGCCGAATTCGGCGACTCAAGATATATCACGTGGGATCAGCGTCGCGCCCATAGGTGACAAATACAACCAAGCAAACGATCTTTTGGGCGCGACCCTTAATAATATTGTGTCTGATCTACTAAGGTTTAAAAAATGAATTCCAAGTCGCAACGGGAAAGCTGCCTCTTGTATGAACAGAAATACAACTAGGTACTGGACGCGAAGAAGCACGGCTACTCTCGCAACCGGAAATCTGCTTCCTGCATCAACAGAAATACTACTAGGTACTGGACGCGAGGAGGCATATATGAAATAGCGACTGGGAATCTGCCTCTGCATCAACAGAAATACTGCTAGCGTACTGGACGCGAGGAGGCATATATGAAATAGCGACTGGGAATCTGCCTCTGCATCAACAGAAATACTGCTAGCGTACTGGACGCGAGGAGGCACAGCTACAATCGTAACTGGAATCTGCCTCCTGCATCAACAGAAATACTGCCAGCGTACTGAGCGCGAAGAGGCGCGGCTACACTACATAGAGCTATGGATACAAACGAGGTACTGTACAATCAGAGGCACAATCCAATAGTCTAGCGGTCAACGCACGAATCTCACGAGATAGTAAGTTGCCAGACGTCGGGCGCCCAACCGGTGGGCGCGATCCCTTGGAAGGTGGTGTACCCCATCAAGAAGTCCACCCGCTTCACGCCTTCGCGTTTTTCTTGGGAGTAGCCGCTGTGCCCGCGCAGCCGCTCGCACCGTCGCATGTACGCTGTAGACGCGCGCCGCATGGGATTTTCGGTGCCCAGCGCGTTGAACTCTGCCGGCGTCGCGTTCACGCGCAGCGTGCGGTGGATGGCGGAGAGGATGTCGCTCACGGAGACGTATCGGCGATTTGATGCCGGGACGGGGATCGTCCAGGGCAGGTGTGGTGTGACAAGGGAGAGAGAGAGCTGCGGAGGATAGACGGCGGGCTCGAGGAACGCCGCCGCGGAGAGGCCGGGGCGGTGGCTAGAAATGGTGGAGGGATGCAGGGAAACATCGTATTGAAGGAGAGGAATCGGCGACAGGGCGATGAGATTGTGGGCCTGCACTTTCATCGCAGCTGATGCGCGGTAGAGGTCTTTCGGTGTTAATGGTGCGGCCGCATACAGCGGCGGCGGCGTGAGCGGACCAAGGGAGGAGGTGGATGATGAGGGCGAGGAGCCAATGAGTGGAGGGGGAGGCGGCGAGTAGAAGGTGTCCGTCGAGGCAAACCGGACGCGTCTTGAAGGCATGGCGCACTCGAGGGTGGGGCTGGCGGGTCGAAAAGTGGTCAGTTTAAATACTCGCACCGATGACAGAATGCTCAGTCGTCACCATCTTATCTCATGGCTCCTCTAGACCCATGCCATCCCATAAAAGGTTATATCCCGCGCCTAGCGCTCGAATTGGATGTTTGGAGCCGATTGTGGAGGCAATGACAAAATGCTATGGCGCAAAACACGCAGCTGCCTCGAGGATAGCTCCTCCATTAGCTTCAATGACGTATGAAAATCACAGATAACCCACCGCAGGTCTGCCACAGATCCACTAATTTGTGGAACCCCACCAGAAATAAACCCCTCCCTACTAGGTGCTCCAGATCGCTTGAGCCTCTCGCTCCCACACGGTGTTACACAGACTGGGTAATTATTGTTTGTTGTTCCCTATTTCGACGTTCGCCTCGGTGCCGTCGATGCGAACCCAAATCCAATGCAGCCAATTTCCTCAACGGGTTGTTGGTCGATGGACGCGGGCGCAAATGCGGTCATATATCAGCGCCACAGGTGGGGTGGTCGAAACCTTACGCCTGCTGGACAAGACTGCTGTGTAGTGACTGACCCTCCCACGGGCGCAAGTCACGGGTCAGAGTGGAGAAGATAGCCAAAATTAACACGAATTTTCACGGGGAGATAACTCACCGGGTTGAATTTCACGAACGTGCAATCGCACAAGCGCGTTGAGCTGATGCGAATGATTTTGGAGGTGATAATCACCATGGTCTGCTGCAGACCGTGCGCACTATAATTCTTGGTTAATATTGCAAGTGTCTGCGCCTGACTTGAATGGAGCATCAGCATTTATGTAATTGATGGACATATATGTTTCGCCATTAGATGAATGCACGGCTTCCGCGGAAGCACCCCAGCCTCGCCACATCCTGGACAAAGGCTTCACGGCAGGGCTGTGAAGGGTTGTTGAACGTGAACGCATGTGTGGTCTACTCGAAAATACCGGCTTCGCTGATCACGATTTCTGGCGGAGTGCTCGATGATTCTGGCAACGTCCATACCCTCGCCAAAGACGAGGTGCGTGCCGTGAAATCGAGTTAGGGGCGGTGGTACCAATCCCTAACGAGGAACATGAAGATGAAGACGTACGTGATGCGTTGGAACCGTGGTGATGAAGAACTAGGAGGAACTTGAAGGTAATTCAGCACGGGCGACGACAGCAAATTCCCTAAGCACACGCCTGCGACCAGTGTCCGCCCAGCATTCGCCTTGCTGAGGAGACCCGTTCGTTCGTGTCTGTGGATGAAGTTCTCATCTGGGAACAAATAAACAAATAAAAGCTACACTCACTGCACTAAAATCATGGCCTCACCTGTCAATTTCCGTTGTGTGTGGCGCGTGAAGTCCTGGCCTTGAAGCATGAACTACGGAACCTATAGCATCAATTAACGGCTCTACAGAACTAAAGAAAAAATAGGCATGCACCCATGGAATATGAAAGCACAGGGTCTCAGTGAGCAGGTTTCAGTCACCGAACTTCCTCTCTAATGATTTAATTCAAGCTCGGTTTTTGCTGAAGCAATACAACCGCCACATGGCAGCTGCGAAGAAGAAGTTAGACTACTACTTTCTTTCGCTCAGTGTTTTCAATGAGCGTGAGCATGTGAGCCAATGGGAGGTCCTGTCGACCGACCCGGTCCTTATTGGAACCCAATGGCACAGTGTGTATCGTCTGAAGGAGGGTAAATGTATGCCCGATTTACTTCTTGTGTTTGTTCCCTCACTGATGCCAAATTCTTAGTGCCCACGCAAGCAGCTGTATATCGCGAAATTTTGGATCGTGAGCTGGCACAAGAAGCGAAGGCAGAGGAGCGTGCACAAACCCCCAATACTGTGTTTCTCAACATGGGCATCAAGCTGCAAGCCAAACAGTAAGTTCTTCCTGCCGTCATTTCTTCAATCTAATAATTCTCGCGAAGGCGTTCAATTGTATCCGCGAGTAAATCTAAGGATGTGCCACAGGATCTTGAGCTTGACAGGCACCGTTTGCGGATCGAAATTAAGCGCTGGCGAGGGCTTCAAGAGGGGATCGTAACAGCTTCGGTGATGAAGCTGGTGATGGTTCTTCCCTTCTACGAGCCCGAGCAGGAGAAGTTATACATGCCCTCCGATCTCACTGCAGACCAGCGCACCAAATACGGACTGACCGAGCTCGGGGAACTGGAGTCGAAACTGCGGGAGGGAGAGGCGTATGACGCGCTGAACTCTTTGCGCGATCGTATCAAACATAGCCAAGCGCTGCGAAGCCATAAAATCGCCAAGAAAAATTTCGTCGTCGGTGTATCACGAACCACGAAGGCCGTCGCCAAGATCATCGAAGTCGAGTCGAAAATATCTGGCCACATTGCCAAGTATCGCCAGGCGCATCTAGCCATGATTGCGTTGGGCCGGTCCAACACCGACCCCGATTTCCCGGAGCTCAAGGGCATATCCGAGGCGAACCCCCAAGGCAAACAGTTGATTAGTCTACTAGCATCGAGGTTGACGATGGGGCCAAATAGATTCCTATTAACTCTGGACAATGAAGTATTCCGGGGTTTAAACAGTAGATTATAATTATTTTGGTACACGACAGTATGATCAGTTATTTGATTCTGCATTCACCAGGGACACAAGGTTGAAACAGTGTTTAAACACCCTGACTGCAAAACTGTTTGAACACCCTGACCTTTCAACGGGTTGCGTGAAATAGTAGTGCCACAACTGTTCGAACAGGGTTTGAACACCCCTCACATCTAAAATGTTAATGTTCAAGCACGCTCGGTGCCAGGGTACACGAAGACGTAGGCAGAGCGGGCAGCAGTTCGATGTCATTTAGGTTTCCGCAGATCCGCGCATTCTCAGTGACGTACGCGGCCAGTAAGCCGAAACGACGAACGAGTGCTTCCAAAAGCTCGGAGACAATGCGTATGCGCGGTCTCGAATGGATTCCACCTTCGTCCTTCACCTAGCAATGTCTCAGATGATGAAAGACTACGAAAACATACATCAGGCCCTGAGGCGAATCGGGGATATTTTCCTGGGAGATACTGAAACGGCGCTGAGCCTGTTTATCTTCTGTTTGGAAGGGTTCACTCTCATGGATATCTACAAGGCGAGGGGCGGTTGTTTCGTCCGCTTTGAGGCTCTGTCGAAGGACTAGGGAGACTTGGTAAATGCCGCGAGATTTTGGGAGCAGGCTTTACCATTATTCGAACGTTCTTCGCAGAAAGACGAAGCTCGTGGGTGTAGGTTGCGCCTGACGACATCATGTTGTACATTACGCAAAGAAACTATGTATGTAATTGAGCTCGTTTTTACAAGTCGACCTTCGCGTCATTCTAGGCAGAAATAAATGGACGCAGACGTTTCTAGTACTTCAACCAGCACAACTTATTCGGGAAGGTTGAACTTGCCGCACGTGCCACGCGTGACTGCGGCTGGACCCTTCTCCGAGTTCAATTTTCACTCTCTACACAAACGACCATGCCCAGTCCAGGCCGCCGCCGCCCTCGAGCGCTTCTCTGGACTCGCAAGAAAAGTAAAAGCTTCAACCTTCAATTCTATGAGTCCGCCGCTCCTGACGGGCCAACATGGGACGCCCTCAAGGAGGTGGGCTCTTTCATAGGTCCGTGGCAAATTCCACCACTGCGTCCACCGCTTACTGCCCCATTATACAGTCACAGATCGAAACGGTCGGGAGCATACTTTCAGTTTGAACGACGTGTATTACGCTCCCATTTCGCAACAATGCATGCATTGACTTTCCCTTAGGGCCATGATTCTGCCACCTGGAATGCGCTCGGAAGACATGGCATTGGAGCAGTGGTGGATAGCAAAAATCAAGAGGATTCGCGCTACATCCGATAAAAAGGTAATGCCTCCACATTGCAAATGAGTCGGCTGTGGATTCACGCCCTTCAGGCCTGGGTCAAAGTCAACTGGTACTACTCACCTCAGGACGTCAACGAGAAAATCCCATCGTTGTGCGTGCCTCATCTCAATTCTAGCCGACAGAAATGTTTTTAATTTCTAAACACTCGTAGCGATGCATCCCATTGCTCTAAACGTGAGCGCACTTACTCGCATCATTCAGAATTAATATCAGCCTTCATGTTCGATGGTAAATATAAGTATGCACCTTGTTCATTCTCGACCAATCCATGAATCTGAGTTGCAGCACTTGTTCCGATATACGATTTTCTAGAAGACGACCCCGACCAGGATCCCATCCGCCGCGACCAATTCTTCTGCCGGTATTTCCTTGATATACACAGATCCAAGACCTTCGAATACGCGTGCGCCATCGCCATCCCTGCGCATCGAACCAGGGGGACGTCGAGTGCTTCGCCAGCGCATCGCGCGTCAGGGCGATTTTCTGGAGGTGGTCGAACGTCAAGGGCAGGTCGGCCGCGGGCTCTGCGGCGGCCGCGGCGGTGGCGGACTTGGGCTTGCCAAAGAGGCGCTCGTCCTCCTGGTCGAGCTTGCTGATTTGACCGTCCTCCGAGTCCGAGTCGGACATCTCCATGTCCATGGGCGAGGACGAGCGCTGCTTGGGCGAATTGCCTCTCGTCTGCGGACAGGTCAGACGAGTAATCAAGGGAGCCCAGAGCACCGACCCGCTTCTTCTCGTCCTTGGCCTTCCGTTTGGCCTTGAGGGCGCTGAGCGTTTTATCCTTAGTTTATCTCTGGCAGTGGCGCGCGCAGGGCCTACGAGATGTCAGCACAAACACCTCAAGAGGAAACGAGCGGCGTGCGCTTCTGCGTGTCGCTCTCCACGGCCGCCACACCGGCGAGCTGCTGTGCGCGCAACTTGTCGACGTGCTTGCGGTCACGAATGCGCTCCATCTCGTCCAAACGCGCCGCCAAAATCTCCTCCCGCTCAATCTCCGTCTTCCCCAGCAGCCTATCGGGCGTCTGCAACACAAAACGGCTGGTACACACAGTCTACGCATAGCTCGCGGTTCTCTTCGTTCAGATACTTGTTATCCAGCGGATAGAGCTCCTCCTCGTCGTCGCCGTCCTCGCTCTCCGGTTCATTGTCGGAGCTAGCGCGGTGTAAAACCTGGGACCCGGACGAGCAGTCGCATACTCACTCTGCGGCGAGCTTGTACTTCTTGGACGCCTTTACCTTGGCCTTCCCTGGAGCGGACCCGTCGCGGCTCCTCTCGCGGGTCTGTTTTTCCTTGTCCGAGGACGCGCCACCCACCAGTTCGAGCAGCTCGTCGTCGAGTTCAGATGACATTGCGGGAGGAGGCTGAAATGGGAACCCTAACCTTAATTATGGGGACGGCCTAGATAGGAACAAGGTTTGATCCGGAGCATTCTACCCTCCGACCCCGTGATAAAGGGAGTTTACTGACGAATCACTCACGCGTCTGAGTCAGAACAACGAACGCTGCTTTCGTCTTGAAACTATGCTGTAATCATCGGCAGGAGTATCCTGTGGACCTGTGCAGCGGAGAAAATACACCGTTGATTAGTGCCTCTTGCACTCACACTTCCGAGTAACCGAGAAAATACATCCGGCAGAACTGCTTTCGTGTTGGAACTATGCTGTGATCATCGGCAGGAGTATCCTGTGCAGACATGGTAAGCACGGCGATGAGGTCACGCAGATTCTTGCATAAATACGCGGCTAACGCGCTGCTTCTTGTCTTCATTTACCATGTCGTCCAGCATCCTCACCGTCGCCGTCTGCATCTCCGACGAAGTCACCCTCTCCGAGTTTGTGCTTTTGCATCCCCTTGATAACTGTATCTGATTGGACATCCATCGCAGCTTTGTGCAGCCCATCGAGATCCTCAGCGCGGGGATCAACGACGCGGCCAGCATGGCCCTGGGTGATACCCCGGTGGACGTCCCATTCAAAGTCGTGTTCGAGTACCTCGCGCCAACGATGGACCCGATCGTCTCCGCGGCAGGTCCGGCCTCCGCGACCTTCAACCCCACGAAGACGTACGCCGAGGTCACCGCAAGCGGGCAGCAGTTTGATGTCATCTGGGTCCCTGCGGGTCCGCTTCCTATTTCCTACAATGTTACGCGTATTCTGATGCGCAGTAGGCCCGCGCCCGAACGCCTACGGCGTCGACCGCACGCCCAAGGAGGAGCTCGACTTCATCCGCGCGCAGGCGCCCCGCGCAAAATACATCCTCTCCGTGTGCAGCGGCGCGCTGCAGCTCGCACTCGCCGGAGTCCTCTCCGGCAAGCGCGCCACGACGAACAAGGCGTTCTACCACATCATCACCGTGCGTTCGCGTTCCCCCCATACACAACCTGCGCAGCGCGCTAAGCAGCTACGCAGGAAACCGTTTCCACGGCTAGGGACATCGACTGGGTGCCCAAGGCGCGCTGGGTCGTCGACGGGAACGTCTGGACGAGCTCCGGGATGGCTGCAGGTACCGTCTACTACCCTCTTCCGCCCCCGCAGTGCGCTGATCACCGAATGAATGGACAGGGAGCGACATGGCGCTCGCATTCCTGGAACACCTCGCCGGCGCGAAGCTCGCCCGCCAGGTCCGCAACTTCGTCGAGATCCCGGAGGTGTCGAGCGATTACGACCCGTTCGCGAGGGTCCAAGGCCCGGTGTAGGAAGGATGTCTCGGTCTGATCCATGTATCAGTATAACCGCTCCCAAAATCGATGCTCTCTCTCTCTTTTGCTGTCGCGTTGCTGAGAACAGGGAAAGAAAGATGAACCGTCCCGTTCACACTGCGACACAGCCTCTAGCTATCTTTGGACTCCGACTCGCCCGCTGCGGCCCGCTTCGGTTCTATGGACCTCCGTGTCTGTGTTCAGCCTCTTCCCCTTGCCATCCACATCGGCGCCGATTTAATCGGTGAAAGGTGAGGCCAGCGAGGCCCCCGACTACATTGAAATGTCCCGTCGCCTTACCCGCATCGCACAATTGGTGTACAGGACGTAACGAAGAGATGTTTTCGTGCTATTGTATTTCTTCAACAAGTACTCATTTTCCATACCAACTTGGATTTGACGCGCCCAGCAGAGCAGAAATGCAACTCCCCCGACTCCTGCGTCAGGCTCGAATTAGCTAACTAATTGCTGACGACTCTGCGCAAACATTCCAAGCTCACGGGGACGTTTCGCGTCGTATGGGCGACTGTAGCAGCCTACTACGCACTGGACCAGCACCTCAGAGCGATTGGATTATCTACGTTTGTCCCATCTAGAAACTGTGTGGTGTAAATACTAAAACATTAAACGCCCGCCAGGAAACCTCGTCAATTGAAAGGGGCATCAACTGCCCGTCTTGCGCTTACCAGCTGACAGGGAGCGACATAGCGCCCAGTCCGGAATATCATCGAGGAAGACCCTTTCGCCGAGCGTCCACGGCCCGGTGTAGGTCGCAGTGCATAAATACGCAATTTCCAACATCCCGACCGTCGCCGTCTGCACGTCCGACGAAGTCACCCTTTCAGAGTGGGTTCCGATCGTATGTATTTCATTCATCATAGTTTCGTGCAGCCCATCGAGATCCTCGCCGCGATCAACGGGGCGACCGAAGTGGCACTTCCCGGTAAAATCCCAGTGTACATCCCATTTTCAGGTGGTTTTCGAGAACCTCGCGCCGACGATGGACCCGATCGTCTCTTAGGCAACCGCGACCTCATCCCACGAAGACGTACGCAGAGGTCGAGGCAAGCGGGCAGTAGTTCAATATCCTATTTTCCCGCAGGTCCGCGCATTCTCAGTGGCGTACGCGGCCAGTACGCCGAAACGACGAACGAGTACTTCCAAAAGCTCGGAGACAATGCGTATGCGCGGTCTCGAATGGATTCCGCCTTCGTCCTTCACCTAGCAATGTCTCGGATGATGAAAGACTACGAAAATATACACCAGGCCCTGAGGCGAATCGGGGATATTTCCTGGGAGATACTAAAACGGCGCTGAGCCTGTTTATCTTCTGTTTGGAAGGGTTCACTCTCATGGATATCTACAAGGCGAGAGGTGGTTGTTTCGTCTGCCTTGAGGATCTGTCGAAGGACGAAGGAGAATTTATAACTGCCGCGAGATCTTGGAAGCAGGGTTTGGCATTATTTGAACATTCTTTGCAGAAAGACGAAGCTCGTGGGTGTAGGTTGCGCCTGACGACATCATGTTGTACATTACACAAAGAACCTATTTATGTAATTGAACCCGTTTTTACAAGTCGAGCTTTGCGTCGTTCTAGGCAGAAATAAATGGACGCGAACGTTTCTAGTACTTCAACCAGCACAACTTATTCGGGGAGGTTGAACTTGCCGCACGTGCCACGCGTGACTGCGGCTGGGCCCGGCACGATTTTCTCCGAGTTCAATTTTCACTCTCTACACAAACGACCATGCCCAGTCCAGGCCGCCGCCGCCCTCGAGCGCTTCTCTGGACTCGCAAGAAAAGTAAAAGCCTCAACCTTCAATTCTATGAGTCCGCCGCTCCTGACGGGCCAACATGGGATGCCCTCGAGGAGGTGGGCTCTTTCATAGGTCCGTGGCAAATTCCACCACTGCGTCCACCACTTACCGCCCATTCTACAGTCACAGATAGGAATGGTCAGGAGCATACTTTCAGTTTGAACGACGTGTATTACGCTCCCATTTCGCAAGAATGCACGCATTGACTTTCCCTTAGGGCCACGATTCTGCCACCTGGAATGCGCTCGGAAGACATGACACTGGAGCAGTGGTGGATAGCAAAAATCAAGAGGATTCGCGCTACATCCGATAAAAAGGTAATGCCTCCACATTGCAAATGAGTCGGCTGTGGATTCACGCCCTTCAGGCCTGGGTCAAAGTCAACTGGTACTACTCGCCTCAGGACGTCAACGAGAAACTTCCGTCGTTGTGCGTGCCTCATCTTAGTAATCCTTGCCAACGGAAATGTTTTTAATTTCTCAACACTCGTAGCGATGCATCCCACTGCTCTAAACGTGAGCGCATTTACTCGCATCATTCAGAAGTGATATCAGCCTTCATGTTCGATGGTAGGTATATGCACCTTATCCATTGTCAGCCCATCCATGAATCTGAGTTGCAGCACTTGTTCCGATGTACGATTTTCTGGAAGACGACCCTGACCAGGATCCCATCCGCCGCGACCAATTCTTCTGCCGGTATTTCTTTGATATGCACAGATCAACATCCAACACCTTCCAATACGCGTGCCCCATCGCCATCCCTGGGCATTCGTCGACTCCTAAAACCCAGGAGGAATCTACTACATGCATCTGCGGCCAGCCATACAGCCCGGACGACACGGATCCGCGTCGCGTGATGCACTGGTGTCCGCGGCCGCAGTGCCGGAAAGCATACCACTACACCTGTCTCCTCGAGAGCGGGCACCACACCCTGGTCGGCGCGCAACACGAAGCCATCTGCGCGCGTCTCGCAAGCTCGCCGGACATGCCCGATGCGGTTGTGCTACCCGACGTGCGCACTATGAGGCGCCTCCCAGCGGAATTGGCGTGCCTGGCGGGACAGCCGATGGTGCGCGGGGGCATTCGGGGAATCGCGGGGAATATAGCGGCCGTAGTACGTGCGCGCCGTGTCGTGCACGCCGCCCTGCGCGAAGACGTGGCAGGATTAAATGTGCATCTGGATCGTTGGGCAGAGGAGGCTGGCTTCGAAACTTGGGAGGATGCGGTGGTTGAGCCGAATTTGGCGTTCTTGGGAGCTGGCGACTTGAACACGAACCCGGGAGCTGGTGTCGCGGCGATGTTGGTTTGTCCTTCGTGCGCAGGGGCAGTTTGATGATTGATCCTAATACTAAACCTTTGTTATGTACTTCAAGTTGTGGGCAGAGTGCATGAATGATGTTGTAACCAAGCGGGGGAGAAGCAATCGAAGCTGACAAGTGCTAGACTTGCTGCCTGTTCCACGCTCATGGAGGTTCCTGGCGCGTTATCCATGTCGCTGCCTCGTTAATAATAACTGTCCCGGCCGGTCTAGGCCGGTCTAGGCGAAGGATGTGCCCTGAGTTTGATCCGCGGCTATCCGGGCACTACATTGCTTTCCAAATTTGCAAAGAACAGCGGGCAAAAAAAGGCGAAAAAGTCACCCTATGGCACCATCTCTAGTACACATAGCTCTCTGCCAGTGTCCGGCGCTCTGGGGTCCAATCCGCATTCTGACCGCCGACTCAGGATCAAAACGCAATCTCGGACGTTTTCGCTGGTTTTCCTCGAGTCAGGGAAAATGATCACAAATGATGCGCCTGCGCGGACCCCGTGAAGACCTCTCCAGATTTGCCCTGGATCCGCCGATCCCTCAGTGAATTTTTCATAAATAACAACCTCCGGACACGACTCATGCATTCCTCCGTCTCTCCACTTTGCATGCTGCCGCCAGACCCCCGCCATCTGCTTCTCGTGGCATTCCCTGCCTGGGGTAACCCCTTCTCAACTCGTAAGGTTGAGAGTCCCTAACTCGGTCCCAATAACAGGACATACGCGCCCGCTATGCGTGCTGGGAGCAAGGCTCACCGCCGAGGCTAGCGATATCGTGATAACTATTTTAACGACACCCAACTGGCTCGCTCGGGCCCGGTTAGAGATCGCGGCTCAATTTTCCAGCGGTCACGAAGCGCTCGAACGGATCCGGTAATTGCGCGTCTTTTGAAAAGCAGCTTTCATCTAAAGAGAGTGCCTGCCTAGTATTGTATCGGTTTTCCAATCTGACGCAATTCAAGTGCGCGAGGTTGTCCCACTGCTGACAAGATTCTATCCCGCCGTATATCAGACGGTTTTTCGTGGCGATCCAATAACTTGCGTGACCGGGGCTACTTTCGGTGCACTCCCCTCACCCACTGCAATAATTATGGATGTATGTCGCGTGCAGGCTTTATTTCCTATCGATACTCATTTTGGACCAAGTTTTTCGCAAGCGCGCAGCTGCATCAAACGCGCGCCATTAGCGGAGCTGCCGTTCCGGTTTTTGCTTTTGCATCTTGCGGCGCTGCCGCCCTTGTCCGTCTCTTTGCGCCAGAATCGCTCGGTGGTCTCGGTGATTTTGGCGCACGAACGGACGCTGAGGCGCTTCGAACTGGGAAAAGCTCTGCGGAGATCGGGGATCAGGTTGGTTTCTAATAATTATAGCAACGAGGGGTGGGCGAATGAGACTATGCAGATATTCAAGTACACGGACGGTAGCGTCATCCACGTCGCCGGGATTCCGCCCATGTACGACTACGAGTTTTTCCCGCAAGATGTACGTTATTCAAATTATTTTCCCTGATTTGGCGCTGAGCCTCACCAGCTGCCCTGGAACGTGCCGATGGCCCCCATCGTAAGAGCTGGCTACGAGTCAGTTGCCCTCTCCGTTCATTTTGCTTGCTCCGTCTGAAACCAGGGTAGCATGTTCATGCAAAGCGACGGCATATTTGTCGGGACCTGCACGGCATACGAAAACGAGGCCCTGACTGCGCTCAACCGCTGGGTAACACTCACCTTGCACAAACCGCTGTACGCCGTTGGGCCTCTACTCCCGCCTGCCTACGGGTCGGCCGGCGCGTCTTCATCCGAAGCACCCCATGGTCTCGAGATAAAAACATTCCTCGACGCGGCGTTGGCGCAGCATGGACAAAATTCAACACTGCTCGTATGTACCCAACATCCCCGCATGATTTCAACTAATTTTCCTAGGTCTCGTTCGGCACACTGTTCTGGCCGACGGTCCCGCAATACCTAGACGAGCTCGTCGACGCGCTTACCGAGAAGAAATTCCCCTTCGTCAGCTACCCATCCATCGATATTTATATACACGGCTCATAATTTCTTACCCAGATTCTGTGCCACGCCTCTCCCTTCGCGACCATATCTCCGGCGCTGCGCGATAAAATTAATGCATCTGGCGTGGGGATGATCACCCGCTGGTCTCCCCAGCAATATATCCTGACCCATCCAGTGAGCTCGTCCTCTCTCCCGTCTCATGTCCGCTGACCGCGTTCTATTTCCAGGCCACAGGCTGGTTCATGACGCATTGCGGACACGGTGGCGTCTCCGAGGCGCTGTCAAACGGCGTTCCACTGTACGCACATAACACACCACGCTAGATTATAACTGAGACAAGCATCCGATAGAATATGCTGGCCGTTCGAGGGCGATCAGCCCGCAGCTGCGGCGAACCTAGCTCAAACGCTCGACGCGGCGTTCCACCTCCTCGAAGTGCGCACGGGACAGGGCCTGCGGCCGCTGTTCGGAGGGCAGGTGCCACAAGGCACGCGCGCGGCGGTGGGCGCAGAATTCCGGCGGATCGCGGACGCGTGCCGGGGCGCGGAGGGTGAAAGAAAGAGGGCCAACGCGCGCAAGGTGGCATTAGGGTTCTCACAGGCGTGGAAGGAGGGTGGGACGGCGCGGGCCGCGGTTCGCGCGTTTTTGGAGAGATAACTTGAAGGTAACTTGAAGGTAACCGGTGGTTATATATATATATTGGGTTCGGTTGATGCGAGTATGGACATACATTGTACATACATAATTCTCTACAGAGTTTTGCATAACTCGAGGATGTTCGGATGCGCGCGGTAAATCGCTTGTCATTTTGCTGATGTACTGTAAACTGAGCTTCCGTGGATGCCCCATGAAGTTGATTGTCGCATCTGCCATCTGGGGCAGCCGTCGCAGTCTCCCGTTGATTACATCCAGCGCAGTATCTCGCAGTATCTGAACTGGTTGGGGTTGCTGTATTAGATCTCCGTCATCCGAGGTGCCCCTGGCATCTCCACGCTTGCAATCAGGAGTTGACGCTTGGTAAAGCTACCCGGGTCCCGCAGCACAGTCTTCTTTGACAAGCTGATGGCCTGCTGCGCAGGTTGCTTCGTGTACGATCGTGTCGGCCCAGTCAAACTATTTAAGCAGTGGGTGGTGAAACCCCACCTAACACCAATTAAACTCCCATCAACATTATGCCTCAGACCCTCAGCATGGCAATCTGCATCTCGGATGAAGTCACCCTCTCAGACTTCATCACCCCGATCGAGATCATCGGCAGCCTGAACGACGCCGACCACCCTGTCTTTGGTGCCTACATGCCAGGCGACGTACCCTATCGCGTCGCCATCGACTACCTCGCGCCAACCATGGAGCCAGTAGTGTCCCTCAAGGGGCCCAACGCGCCGACCTTGAATCCCACCTTGACCTACGCGGACGCTCTCGCCTCTGGGAAACAGTTTGACATTCTCTGGGTTCCTGCAGGTACGATTTATCTCTTGGAGCTCGCGACCGTCCACTGCCAGCATGTTAATTCCCGACGCAGGTCCGATCTCGGACTATACCTCAGGGGAGAAGCGCACCCCCCCGGAGGAGATCGCGTTCATCGCGCAGCAGGCGCCCAAAGCAAAGTACGTCATGTCCGTATGCGCCGGCGCCTACCAGCTCGCTCTCGCTGGCGTCCTCGAGGGCAAACGTGCGACTACCAATAAAGCGTTCTACCGCGCCATCGTGGTACGTTTTAAAATATCTGTTGATCGAGGGCGAATGATACCGATTGTTTGTTTAGGCTGCGACTCCGAAGGACATTCAATGGGTTCCCCAGGCCCGATGGGTCGTCGACGGGAACGTGTGGACGAGCTCCGGCGTTGCTGCAGGTGCCTGGTTTTATAATACTTTCTTCATAGTATCCATTGGCTGACGATAATAATAAGGCTCTGACATGGCCCTCGCTTTCGTGGAACACCTCGCTGGTGTCAAGGTTGCGCGCTTCATCCGCGGGGCCATAGAGATCCCCGAAGTGACGGAGAAGGACGACCCGTTTGCGACATTCCACGGGCTCGTCTAGCAGCACAAATAATAAGCCGATCTAGCTTGTTCAATGCTATGATTCTGAATTTACTCGTCAAAAATATCATCTGGGTTAGGGCACGGATAGCCGTGGCGAGACGTGGCCCGATTCAACCATCGAAGTTCCAGTCACGTGTGCGCGTGTTCGATTGATCGCATCAGAAATGTTAACCAGTGGAATTTAATCCCACCGGAGGCCTGTCGCATGTAAAGAGGTGCTTGCTTGAGGCTTTTTTAATCAGGATTTCCCCATATGCTGTGAAAAGCGCATCAGTGCCAGCGTATAGCTTGAGCTCGTTCGCTGGAGGTCATGCAACTGATGGACCCTTTATCATCCGCTCCGCCCTTGAGCTTGATTACTGAGCATCTTTTAGACCGTGCGTGCGATCAGGGCGATTATGAATCCGCGCGGAGCATGTTCGTGCTGTAGTTGGTCCACAAAGCGAGAGGGGAGTGTATTGGGTATGTTGAAGGCGGTTAGAGGCTCTGCCATTATTCAACCACTGCTCGTAAGCAGACTGAGGTGTACTTCTTGATTGAATACGAGCACGTTAAATTGGTGAAGAAACCAACTGATACAAAAGATGGGGAGAACCTGGAACTGGGGCAGCGGCTGTAAGAGTTCTACGCTGATGCATTGGGAGGACTGGATGAAACCAAAGCCATGAGATGGAAGTGCGGATTCGCAGGATCCAGTCGCGACTCAACAAAATCCCGCACCAACTTCAACCCCCCGCTCAGCATGTCTCGATCCCCGTCAAGGAACTTGTCATGGTCCACAGGCCCGTTTTTGCCGCCGTCGAGCTCATAGATATGGCCGTCGTTCGGGGACCGGACGAAGCAGACGTAGTGACCGGGAACGTCGTCCTCTGCGTGAAGTAGCGGGCTGCTCCCTCGCTGCGCAGCACGGTTGTATACTTGTGCAATCCCCTCCGAGTTCTTGAGAGCCGCGGCGCGTTCGGTAGGCCCGAGGGCAACGGCCGCGTGAAGAAGAGCGGCCAGGAGGGAATCCGGTTCTGTATAATTTGAGCCACCATCATAAAACGAAAGTGTAACCACTAACCAATGAACTCGTTCCCTGTGGTGCTCAGATTCGAGACGGCGTGCAGCATGGCGAACAGCCCGCATGCGTTACGAATAGTCTGTTCGAACCATATGACAGGCTCTCCAGCGCCGCGTCCGGCGTATCCGTGTCCTTGGTCGCGGGCCTTCTGTCGCTCCGCGCGTAGTCCAGCCTCGTACTCCCGGGTTGTCGTATAGACCAAAACAAAGGCGTGCAAGGGGAGAGGGAGCGCTATGTCGGCCCCTGGAGTCAAGTCCTCGGTGTTGATGGATAAGACGTCGCGGAATTCGAGAGAATGGACGCCCAGGGCATGGAGGAGGTCGGTGAAGATCTCAGGATCGGATTCCAGTGGAATGCCGCTAAACGGGCCTGGGGTATTTAATGAAGAATGTGCCATAGTCAGTATTCAGTGGCCGTCGTTCGTAAACTGGGAAAGCTTGAAGCAACGATGGCTGTTGCGTAGAGACGCGCGGCCCACGGGCCGCGATATGCCAACTCGGATCACGGTCACGGGGTCGATGGTTCAACCTTGGGAGTCCGAGTTGCAAGAGTTGACCACTATTAGGACTGGGGACGGAAGAAATGCAGAGAGAATCTGGCACAATATATATTATATTATGCATATCAAAACTAAAGCACGCCCACCAATTACACAGGCGTTCCGATCCACTCATTTTAGCCGCCTGTTGGATGACGGGGAACCACGCGTTCGCCATCTTCATATACCCAGCGTCGTCTGGATGCACGCCGTCAGCCAAATCGGACGCCAAGATCGACGACATGCTGGCGAGCAAGATATGCTGGTCCGCTGCAGTGCGGTTGTTGATCAGCTGCTAGCTGGGTTATCGCCTGGTTGTAGGTGTCTACCGATGCCTGGCCAGCACTCAAGGGCGTCAAGGTGGCAACGACGAGGGCGGCGTCGGGACATGTGGTGAAAATAGAGTCAATGAGGGTCGAAAGCCGGCTAGGGGCCGTCGAAATGCTACCGCCAAAGCATCATTTGTTCCTGCCATCAGGAGGATGACCTGAAGGTGAAACGAAAACTTCAGTCTTCATTACCTATGTTCAAAAGAATCTTCCTCGCGCGCGCAGGATCCACAAACTGTCCAGGATTCAACGAAATCGGCCCGCCTATCGTGCATACATCCTCCGGGTATATTATCCCTCTCTTGCCAGTGACGGGACGCGCAACTCAAAATCCCTCCAGCTCTCTCGTCATCCACGCTACAAGTGCCCCCTACGCCTCCACGGACGCCGACATCTTGCTCGCCACGCCGGCCGGGGAAACATGCGCCCACGGAATGAGGTACTGCGTCCGAACACAAGTCAGCGGAGAGCATATTTTTTTGCGAGCGAAAAGAAAGGAGGCACCTGACCGTTGATATCTCCTTCCGACGCGGTGGTGCCGGCCTAGATCTGAGTTTGCGCGCCCATGCTGTAAAATCGGGGTTCAGCTGAGATGGTCTTACAGCGGAGTGAAGAGACGCACGACGTGGAATATAACATCCGGAAGGTGATCCTCGTGCTCAGGGAGTTCCTGCGAATGTGGTTAAATAAAAAGATCATGATCCTTGGCCAAATTGAAATAATTGCGCACCGTCCGAGCTCGGTGCTGATGAGCCCCGGGTGTACAGCAGTCGAGACGAGAATGTCGCTATACTTCTGTGCAAAGTAATTCGAGATGAATATGTTCCCGAGTTTGCTTGCTCGTACAGCCGTCTATTCAAGTTGACAAAGAAAAATCAGAAGTCGGGTCAATATACAAGGCAACGAGAGACATTCGGACGGGCGCACCAAGGAGCCATCACCCACCACCTTTTGATCTGCGCATCCCGCGCCTTGCCCTACTTGAAGGTGTCTACGGCAAATCCGAGTGGCTGGGGCGCCAGGTTGTGCCCCCAGGTTGAAAGGCTGACGACACGCGCCCGGACGCCGCTCGCTGCGCGAGAGGCCGGAGGGCAGGGATCTGCAGACGAATGCTGAATCTAGGGCCAAGTCCGAACAGAAAAAAGCGCACGTACGAAGAAGAAAAAGTGCCCGAGGACATTCGTTCCGAATTCTAGGAGATGTAAATTATACGAACACTAACACTAATCAGAGAGTGGAGGCCCCGGGAAGCTCCACCAAAGGGGTTTCCGGAAAAGTGGCTTTTTGCGGGTGAAAATTTGTGATTTCCTTGTCCGAGGAATGGCTTTTTGAGGCCCCAAATCTGCCAGCCCTGTCCGCCAAATGGCTTTTTGAGGTCAGATTACCGATTGTCGATGTCTTCCAGACTGGAAGGACCCTTGCAAAAGCGGATTGCTATATCGCGACCAGCCGGCAACTCTCAGAGACGGGGTGCAACCGGTGGATGCCCCTCCCCCGCGCTATAAGGCGCGGCGCGAGAAAAAAAATCGAAATTTGACCGGCTAACCCTTGTCCGAAAAGTAGCTTTTTCAGCCCGGATTGGCAGAAACGAATGGCTTTTTGAGGCCGAATCTGGCGATTTTTCCGGAAAACCCTTTGCAGGAGCTTCCCGGGGCCTGAGTGGAAGGCGTGCACGGAGGTCGAAATTCTGCGCCGTGAGCATTTTAGGCGGCGTCGTCATCACGCCTTTGCGCCGGAAATCAGCATAGGTGCAACGCCATACCCGTTATTAAACAAGATTTCAAGCCGCTGCTCGCGCGCCAGAAAATCCTCCGCACCCGCGCGCACGCTCTTCAGGTCCGCCAGATCGAGCTTCACGAAAAGCGCGCGGTCCGCGGGGGCCTTGGTTTCGCGCCGGAGCCGCTCTATCGCTGCTGCAGCCTTGTCGGGCGAACGCGCCGCGACGTACACCGTCGCGCCCTTGAGCAGCAGCTGCTTCGCGGTTTCGTAGCCAAGTCCGGAGTTTCCGTCGGTGATGAACGCAATCTGAGAAAGAGAGCAGGAGTCTCAGAAGAGATGCAGGTGAGAAGTTGGGTGGGACTCGGGAGCGAACCTTGCCGGAGAGGTCCGGAACGTCGCGTGCGGGGTCGAATTTGGAGGGAGGGGGGACGAGCGACGTGGAAAGGTCGCTGCGCGGGATCAAGGTGGCGAGAACGCTTCTCATCTTGATATTCGATGCGGTTTTGTGTGCGGTTCTACGGGCAATGAGGTGTGATAGAGAAATCGGGGTCCAGGCGCGTCTTCTTATAGTTTACCACTCGCACCGACGCACGTCCTACTAGTAGTTTTCCTATCAATTAACTTCCGTCTTGACGTCTTTCCGCGCGCGATGCTAGCCCTGTTTTTGCGGATCGATGAGCGCACAGGTGCATCTGAGAATCTGTTTTAGGCCTTGTTGAGGCCCGATCGGGTGCACACGGTTTTCAAGTTGATGCTTCAAGGTTGGTTCAAAAGGTTCGGCATCCAGGTACCAAGCCGCGCAGCGTTGCTTGCCCATTAAAAAAAATCCAGTCTTTCCGTCTTTCCGATTGGAACGTCCTTGAAATTTACGTCTCCGTCGGAGGGCGCGACGGCAAGGCATCGTAGCAAATAGAAATCAGCAATAAAACATATCTAGTCCGCATCCGAAAAAACAGAAACTCTAATCATCCACGCGCGACTTGCGCTCTCGAAGCAAAACCCCGACAAGAATCGCGCCGCCTGCGGTGTTCAGCAGCGTCGCCCACATGACGACCGCAAAGGGCTCCGCGGCGTCGCCCGGGGCGGCGATCCCCAGGAGCGGGCGCGCGATTTCCGCGACCATGAGCGCGATTTCGCCGCGCGCGATCATGGCGAGGCCGACGAGCAAGGCGGAGCGCGTGGGGGTAAAGTCGGGTGCGGGTGCGGTGGGGGGCGTCACATCCCCATCCTCATCTCGAGTCCCGCGCGCGACGCGACGGCCAAACCAGCCGCGCCCCGCGCCGCGGTCGGGCCAGACGAGCATCCAGAGCCCGACGAGCGCCTTCGCGGCGCCCATGAGCAGCGCGTAGATGAGCCCGCGCCACACGACGCGGTGCGACCCATCGACGGCACCGAGGGAGCGGATGGGGAGCGCGCTGCCGATCGAGGCGAAGAAGAGGGGGGCGAGGAGGCTCTGCACGAGCGGCGCGATGTGGTCTTGGAACGCACGTATGGGCGCGGGGGCGTCCGTGGGAGCGGAGAACACGTATGTCAGGTACGCGCCGGCGAGGTACGCCCCGAACAGCTCGCTCGTCCCCGCGTACTTTGCCCCGGCCACGAACCCCGCCAGCGTCGCGACCACCACGAACAGCTGCGCCCCGGGGGCCCGCAGCCCAGCGCCCACGCCCCGCCTTAGCACCCACCGCGACGCAACCGCCAGCACCGGAACGCCAACCGCGAATCCAAACGAGACGAGGATGGGCCGGGCGACGACGTACCACGGGATCGCCGTCGCGCCGTACGCAGACAGCTGCGCCAATATCGCGGCGATCACGAGCCCGCCGATGTCGTCTAGCAGCGCCGCGGCCATGAGCACCGTCCCCGTGCGCGTGCCGCGGTACGCGGGCTTCAGCACCGTCAGCGTCGTCCCGAGCGAGGTGGAGCTCAGCGCGGCCCCGGCCGCGAACGCCTGGAGCGGCGAGTACCTGTACCCGAAATGCAAGAGCAGCATCGAGAGCGCGACGGGCAGCGCCATGCCCGAGACCGCGACGGCGCACGAGAGCAGGATGTTGTCGAAGAGGAGCGAAATGTTAGTCGATAGCCCGGCTTCAAAGACGATGAGGAGCAGCCCGATATATCCCAGGGTGATACATGTGCTCTGTAGAGCGTCCGGGAGGATGCCAGAGACCTCTGAGCCGTACAGAATGCCAATGCACAGCGGTCCAAGCAAGCCGGCATGAATGAAGCGCGCAAAGACGGCCTCAGCGACACTGATAAGATACAGGAACGAGGAGACCGCAAGGATGAGCGGGATTTCCGGTGTGGTGTACGCGATGGCCGTCATGCTGACTCGAAGACATGGGGGACGGTGGCAAGGATGGCCGTGGAAGTCAAGATCAAGTCATCCCAATCCAGTCATTGCCAAGAAAACAATTCGGATTAAAGTTACGGGTTCGTGCAGTCGAGCTAAAGGATACAACGAGGCGTATGCAGATAAGTACTGACTACTACGTGGTACGGAAAGTGTCTAATATGATGATGGGAGGGTCGGGATCGGGATACAGGAGAAGAGGTGCGCACAATTCGACAGCGATTGAGTGAATGGAAATGGAACGAATAAAAAAAAGTAACAAGAGAGACAATAATATTACGATTACGAAGAGACGGGACGGAGGACTACGGTCTGCCGAACGCATCAGCCACCAAAAACACAAGGAAAGAGGAAGGAAGAGGAAAAGACGCACTGGGTGTACATATTAAACTGGTCGTGCATCGGGTACATCTGCGGCTCCGCCCCGTGCCCATGCGCGGCATGCGCCGCGTGCGCGTGCGCGAGCCCCGCCGGGTCCTGCAGCGCCGCATACGGCGGGAACGCCCCATAGTCCCCCCAATACGGCTGCGCCGCCGCCGCCTGCTCCTGCGGCGCCGCATACCGCGGCTCGCCCCCCTGCCCATGCCCGTGCCCGTGCCCATGCCGCTCACGCCGCCCATCGTCCCCCAGCCCCGTGCTATACGCCGGCCCCATCACCGCCGTCGACAGCGCCCCGGGGAACCCCAGCGCCCCCACCCCGCCCCCCGCGCCGACCCCGACCCCGACCAGCCCGTCCGCGCCCGCGCCCGCCCACCGCTCGTACGGCACCGGCGCATAGTACGCCGGGCTCCGCGGCGCCGGCGCGACGGCGTACTGCCCGTTCGCGTGATACACCGGCTGGAACGCGCGCATGCCCCCGAGGAAGCTCTGCCCGGGCCCGGGCGGCGGCGCGAACGAGTCGTCGAGCGTGTGCGTCGCCGAACGCTTGCGCATCACGCGCACCGCGTCGGGTGCGTGTGCGTGCACGCCGTCGTCCGCGGCGAAAGCGGCGAGCGAGGCCTGCGCGCCCCGCAGCAGCTCGAGCGCGCGCGCCGCGCTCGGCCAGATGATCTCCATCTCCTGGAGCGCGTCCATGCATTTTGTGAGGCCGCCGCGCGCCTGCGGGTCTGTCGGGTATGCGGAAACTGTCCTCTCGTCAACACGAGCGCAATAAACAAGGCGCAGATACTCACGGGAAGTGACGTGCATGATGCTCGCCGTGAAGAGGTAGTAGCAGAGGAAGACCGCACAGTGCTTGAGGGTATACGTCTCGGAATAGAGGGTAGCTACAAAGCAGCAATCAGCGACGGCAATGACAGCGTAGAAACGCGGACACGCACCAATAGTCGTAATATGGTTCGCCGCCCCCGCACACAGCTCATAGCTCTTCTCCGTGCCCCCCCTCACATCCCCATCTTCCGGCGCCGGGCTACTAAAAGCACAACCATCAGCCCACGCCCCACAAAAGAAAGCAAAAGACATACTGCTTACTCCGCCCCGAATTCTGCCGTATACTGCAAACACAATCAGCTCTCCTTCATCCGCGGGCAGAACCGGAAAGGAAAACGCACAACGGCCGATGCAACAACAACACCGCGCACCAATATTTCATATGCAGCGTCAGCACCTGCGGCAGCGCCACCTCGCGGCCCCCGCCCGCCGCCGGGTCGTGCCGCAGGTGCTCCGGCAGCGCCAGCAGCCACTTCTCGAGCTGCCCGTCGAGCACGAGCAGCTCCGCGTGCCGGCTCCCCGCGGGCCGCAGCGCGTAGATCGACTGCACGATCTGGCTCAGGATGCTCGCTGGGCAAAAAGTCAATTAGGCGCAAAGAAACGAAAAGGGGAAGAGGACGACGCACCGAGCCGGGCAGACGCGTTGAAGCACGAGATGACGTGCCCCGGGCGCGGCGCGACCCCGCTTGACGGCGCCCACTCCTCCATCTCCTCCGCCTGTGCATGCATCAATGTCAGTCCCACTCCTTCGTTAAACGAAAGAAAGAAACGCACATCGCTCTCGCTCGGCAACGACGTGTCGAAATCGCGCTCGAAGATCGCCAGGGGACGGCCTACGCACCAAATCAACACCCGAAGGAGAAGAAAACGAAAGAAGGAAAGCAACACGCACCGATATACGTGCTCACATACTTGTCCATAATAACGCACGCGTACCATATCCTCCTCCTCTCCGCAATCTCCCGCGCCCCAAACAGCTTCCCGTCCCCGTCCCCCTCCTCCCCCCCATCTCCCTCTTCCCGATCATCCCCCCTTGCCCCCCTCGTCTCATCCTCCGCCCCCCGCCGCCCCGCCCCCGCCCCCGCCCCCGCGCCCCTCACCCTCACCCACCCATCCGCATCCCGCTGCATCCCCAAATCCTGCGCCATCCGGACCGCCATCCCGATGTATATCCACGCCTGCGCCATCGCGCCGATCCCGACCTCGCGGTAGCCCATGAGCAGCAGCGCCTGGCACGTCGACGCGCGCGAGGCGGCGTACGACGCGTCGAGGAGCGCCTTGGCGCGGAAGAGGAACGCGTCGCCCGCGGGCCACATCGGGCGCGTGGCGGCGGCGGCGGCGGCGGCGGTGGAGGACGATGTAGAGGACACGGAGGACGGCGCAGAGGACGCGGGCGCGGGCGCAGGCGCGTCCGCGTGCCGCGCCGCAAGCGCGTACATCGCGAGCAGGAGCAGCGGCGGCGCCCGCGGCCTCCCAAACAAAAAAAAATAATGAGCCGGGCCTCAAAGCAAGACAAGCAGAGACGCAAACGTACCCCTCGCCCTCGCCCCCATCCCCCGCAAACGCCGCCTTGCACACGACCGGGAACGCGGGGTGCACAAACCTAAAGTAGCGCGCCAGCAGCGCCGCCTGCGCCGCGCGCGGCGGCAGCCCGTCCCCGTCGACGTCCCCGCCGCTCTCGTGCTCCGCCGCCGCCGCGGGCCACACGCGCGCCTTCGGGAACCGCCTGCGGTGCGTTAGCGCTCTATTTCTTGTGCTTTTTTGTGTGGAGAGAAGGAAGGAAGAAGAGAGGACACACCAGATCCCGCCGACGTTCTTCCCCACCTCCGCCTCCCGCTCCCGCTCCCTCTCCCTCTCCCCCTCCTCCCCCGCCCCCCGCCCCCGCCCGCACTCGCCCCCCTCCCCGCCCGCCCCGCGCCGCGCCGCGAGCAAATGCAGCCCGCTCGCCTTCCCGTGGTACCGCACCTGCTCGTCCTCATTCAGACTCAGCTGCCCCACCGCGCGCGCCACCGCGCCCTCCACCTCCACGTCCAGCTCGCCCTCGCTCCCCTCGTGCCCGCTCCCGCTTCCGTCTCCGTCTCCGTTTCCGTTTCCGTTTCCGTTTCCGTTCGCGTGCGCGTTTCGGTTCGCGTGCGCGTCGTGGTGTGCGTGTGCGTGTTCGGCGCGCCACCCCTCCTGGCTCCGCTGCGGCGCGTCCCGCCACTCCCGGCTCCCCCCCTCCCGCCACCCGCCCCCGCCCCCGCCCGCCCCAACCGACTCCTCCCGCCACCCCGCCCCCGCACTCGCCGGCCCGTCTACCCGCCTCCTCAACCGCCGCCCCTCCCCCCCCGCCGACAGCGCCCCACTCCCCGACTGCGGGTGCGGAAGCGCCGTGACGATCGCCGGGCGCCGCGGCTGCCCGCTACCTGCCTGGCCGTTCCCATTCCCATTATTGTTATTGCTGTTGCTGCTGTTGCTGTTGCTGTTATTGCCGATGTTGCTACTGCTGCCTCCACTCCCCCCGCCGAGATGGTGCCCATGCGGCGGCGGGTACAGCCCGCCCCCGCCCCCGCCCCCGCCCCCGCCCCCGCCATTGCGGTGCTCAAAGTGGCCCCGCACAGGCGACTGCTCAAAGGCGCTGCGCACGGGCGAGTGCTCAAAATGGCCCCGCACAGGCGACTGTTCAAAGGCGCTCCGCGGCTCGAACGGCGCCCCCATGTGCTCGAGCCCCGCGCGCTGCTGCTGCGTGTGCGATTGCGATTGCGATTGATGCTGCTGCAGCTCGCGCCCCTCGCGCGCGCGGCGCAGGACGTGCGCAGTGACGCGGTCCATCCACTCGTGCGACGGGCTGCAGAAGAGAAAAAAAAATAGAAAGTCAGTGTTCGGTTCGGTGTCGGGAGGGAAGGGGGATGAGCAGCATATATGTAGTCGTCGTGTTGTGAAGGAAAATCGAAAAGCGAGAGGAGAAAGAACAGAGCGGCAGAGAATGCGCATATATCGTATATCGGACGGAGGAATCGCCTGCCTCGACGCGGGTAGGCAAAGCTCGTCTTCGGCTCGCGAGCCCAGTCTCTCCAACAGGAGAGAAACGAAAAGCTCCCCCCAGATAAACGAAAGAACAACTCACTGCGTGCTCGCAATCTCCCCGGCCCCGCCCCCTCCGCCGCCCACGGCGCTCGCGGACCGGCCCGTCTTGGCCGGCGCGCCCCCAAGGAGCGGCGTCGCGGGCGGCGTGTTGTGCGCGGAGCTGGCGGTGCTGGCGCTCCCGCTCGCCGGGCGCGCGGCGTATGCGGGGGTGCGTGCGTGTGCGCTATGTGAGGTATGGAAGGCATTAGGTGCGGAAGGGGAAGTATGCGAGGAAGAAGAGGACGCGCGCCCAGCGGGGCCGTACGCGCTCTGGTCGATGCGCGCGAGGATGGCGCGGGCGAGGGGGTCCTGGGTGGCATGTTAGCGCTCGATGTTAATTAGACGCAGGGAGTAGGAGGAGACAACAGGACTAGGAAGAACGCAACACACCTCGCCCAAATCACTCAACAGCCCCCTCGCGCGCTCGTCCCCGCCCCCACCCACCCCACCCGCGCCCCCCTCCCTCGCCGCGCTCAGCAAAATGCCCACGAGGGCCTCCGTCTGATGGAGCCTCGCCTCAATCGCATCGATATACCCCTTGGGCGGCCCGCGCTTGCGCGACGGGCCCAAGAACGTGCACGGCGTGTCGAGCAGCGCGCAGCTGCGGCACGCCGCCCCGGCGCCCGGGGCGCGCTCACACTTGCACTTGCTCTTGCGACACTGGTCGCAGGCCTTGCTCGACCGGCGGCGCACGGGCGTCTCCTTGCCCTTCTGGGAGGGGGCGTGGGTGGTGGCGGGCGGCGAGGCGTCGTCGTCGTCGTCGTCATCGTCGGCGTACTCGGCGAAGGGGAGCGTGTACGCGGGGGTGCCCGCGGGCCAGGACATGGGCTGGGGCGGCGCGGCGAAGCGGAAAAGGGAGGGCGGGCCGGGGCGCGGGGGGTCGTCCGGGCGCGCGGGGCGGTCGAGCTGGAAGCGGAACTGGTGGGCGTACTGCGGCGGGGACGGGCGCTCGGTCTTGGGGCTGTGGGCGGTGTACGCGGCGAACGCTGCGCCTGGGCCGCTCGTCATCCCGAGCGAGCTAAGAAAGAAAGGGGCACCTACAGTTTCGACAGACGCAAAATTGAAACCCAAAACGTTCGCGGACGCCGGAACGCACAGACGAACCCCAAATCGGATTTGCCGATGCCATTATGTCACCGATCGCAAATCCGATTCCCCCATTCGCCAACTTGCTTGGTCGAGCGATCGTCGCCCACGCTCCACGACCGCGCGTTCACCGCGGCCCGCTTGCCAGATCCGCGTTCTGTTCCTGACAATCCTGATACTATCCCTCCGCAGGACCAATGATAATAGGCCTGATGCGATTCCTGACATTGGGAATTTTGGCCTCCAGGCCTGCTCAAAATCCTGACATACCCGCGGTAGCGGGAGAAAAAAATTCGAAAAATGGCCCTGGGAGCTCCCAAATGGGGCATAAAATCAGGCCTGATGTGTGTTTCCTGACATTTTCAACCAAATTTGGGGGTCTAGGAGATCCTGACATTTTGGGTCCGAAAAAATCAGGCCTTTATGGGGATTATCATTGATCGATATTGATCCTCCCTCCGCTCGCTATCTATCTGCCATCGACTCGCAGTGCTGCGATGCGGCCAACGACAAGAGGACTGCTAAACATTGCCTCCGCCGCGATCGTCGTGCGCGCGATCAGGCGCGATTGCGGTTCGTATGCAGCATCGGAATGCCGAACCGCCGCCGAGCGTCCAATATTTGAAAAAAGTCAATTGCCACACGCGCGTGCCTGGCTATCTCAACACTCGAAAAGCCAGCCCCTCGAGCTCTTCCCTCCTTTTTGGGGGTCCACCGGTTTGGAACTCAGCTGGCCCAAATTCAAGCTCGAAGCCCCGCCCTGCATCTTTTTTCCTTCTATTTACGCAGGTAATTCTCCTTCGATATATACCACCGTTGCGCGGACGCGGACGCCGGGGCCAGGCTCTCTTGCCGACGCCTCCCCAGCCGCACCCGTCCGCAAGTCGGGCCCCTTGATCTCTCGCCCTCCCGCCCCTCGTCCGCCGTCCGCCCTCCCAACTGCCCCAGCAATCCCCCTCCCCCCCCGCTCGTCCGCGTTCCGCAAACATACCTTTCGTGCCCAAAATCCAAATATACTTATCAGCGTGCAACGCCCACCGCTTCTCTCCTCCCCCTCTCCCCCCAAGCCCACGTACCCGCCAAATGCAAATGCCCCGGACCGACCGACCGATACGCGCCCCTCGTCCGGTCCCTATCGCTCGCCCGAAGCGCCGGCCGGCCGCGCGCACGCGATAAGGAATACGGCGCACAGGGCGTGACACACACGGATAACGGACACAGGGGCGCAACATCACGCATACGCATCCGCCTCGCGTGCAATAAATCATCTGCCCCGCCGCCGCCGCCCGTTCGCTCGCCCGCACTCCGCACCCCGGCCGGGCGCGTCTCGACGCTTGGGCTTGGGCTTGGGCTCGGGCTCGGCGCGGCGCGGCGCATGCATGTATCGTCCCGCCCGCCCGCATCCCGCACTTATTCCGCACTGTACCCCTACCGACGGTCTCGCGCCCACCAATTAATATCCAAAACATCCTGCTTGCGGCGCGGTGGAGCTGGACCTGGACCGTGGACGCGCTGTCCGTCAAGTCAGCCTCCGCGCGCCCTGTCTCCGTCTCTCTTTACGTCTCTGCCGTGTCTGCCGTTTCTGCTGTTTATGTTACGAGGGGCGAGTGCACTGCGTCGCCTCAATCCCCTCACAGACGCCCGACACCCCGCCATCGCTACCTCCCATCTACCATCGCCGCGCAGTGCTGCGACGTAGCCAACGACAAGAGAGCCTCGAACCACCCGCGCATATATGATATTGCCTCCGCCGCGATCGTCGTGCGTGCGCGCGATCAGGCGCGATCGCGGTTCGTATGCAGCATTGGAATGCCGAGCGTCCAATATTTGAAAAAAAAATCAATTGCCCCACGCGCGTGCCTGGCGATCTCAACACTCGAAAAGCCAGCTCGCTGTGGATTCGTACCCCCCCCTTTCCGACTTCCGACTTCGTTTCTTTTCCCTCCTTTTAGGCGTGTTTCCCGCCCACCGGTTTGGAACTCGGCTGGCCCAAATTGATGTTATTGAAGCTCGAAGCCCGTGCACGCCCCGCCCTGCACCTTTTTTCTTTCTTTTTCCGCAGGCGCGGGCAGGCTGGTAATTCTTGATCAATTCGAGTATACCCAATAACGACTCGGATACCCGCGCGCTCCGCCCGCCCGATATTCGGACATGTGCGTTGCGCGGACGCTGCTCTTGCTGGCCCGTCCCCCGCGTGCCATCCACCTACCTCGGGCCCCGCCATTTCGTCGGCACTCCATCGCGCCCTCCAGTCCTCCCGCCGGTCCCCCGCCCCCCCGCGCCCTCCAGCCGCCCAGGACACGCACCCGGCACCCTTCCTCTCCCCCTCCCTTCTATCCAAATGCCCCTCCCCACATACAAATGCCCCGGCTCGCCCCCCGCCCCTTGGCCCCTTCCACGTACGTCCACACCCGCACGCCTGCCCCCCAAACGCCCGGCCCGCCCCGCCCCCGCTACGCCCTCGTCGCTGCCGACTCGGCCCTATCGCTCGGCCGCGCGCAGTAAAGGATAACAAACGCAGTAAGGAACAGGAAACGCAGTAAGGGACAAGAAATACACGCCGCCGCACCCAATAAATTACATGCATGTACGCGAGAAGGGCCCCCGCCGTCGTTCGTTCGTTCGTCCGCGCTCCGCACTCCGCACAAACACAGGGTATACTACGCCGCCGCACCCAATAAATTACACGTACGTACGCGAGAAGGCCGTCGTTCGTTCTCCCGCACCCCGCACCCCGCACTCCGTCCGTCCGTCCGTCCGGCTGCGCGTGGGCTCGGGGACGCGCCACGCGCCGCCCGGCGCCTCCACCCCGCGCCCATAGCCCCCGATTAATATTAGATCGCCGAATGAAAACCTGACCGGCTTGAAACCAACTTGAAACGCGCGTTGCGTTGCGTTGCGTTGCGCCTGCCAGCGTCCGACCTCCGATGCCAAGCCCGTGTTGACTCCTCGCGTGCCATGTCTCTGTCTCTGTTTAAGTTTGACATCTCCATCTCCATCTCCGTCTCTGCTGTCTCCATCTCCGTCTCAGTCTCTGTCTCTGTTTACGTCCTGTCCCTGCTGTTTACGTCTCTGTGTCTCTGTCCCTACTGTCTCCGTCTCTGTGTCTCTGTCCCTGCTGTTTACGTTCTGTCCCTGCGGTTTACGTTCTGTCCCTGCTGTTTACGTCTCGTGTCTTCTCTGTCTTGGGACCCCGGATAATAGGTGAGAAGGTCCAGGCCTGATTTCAAAACGGCAAATTACCCAGGATTAACTTCCGGAATTTCGTCAGGATTTGACCAGGCCTGAGCGCTGAGCACCGAAATCTACCCAAAATCATCAGGATTTTGACACAGGACACAAAATCCCCGCTCCATGCGCTCTTCAACACAAAGAAATTCCCGCCGCAAACGCGATTCAGCCAAGATTTAACCAGGGCTAATCGCTGTTTTCGCGAAATTTGTCAGGATTTGGACCACCCCTGCAGCCTTGAAATCGGCCAAAATTGTCAGGGTTTGCATCAGGGACTTTGGCCTATTATCCGGGGTCCTCGGTCGCTGCGCGATCGGCGCTGTGGAGGAAAGAGACGCCGTGGGAACACTATCGCCGAGACTGACGTTGATCGCCGCGGCGGCATTACGCTGGCCGCCCGCGCCTTGATGCGACTACGATGTACGTGGTCCGTGAGGCCCGCGGACACTCGCGCTGAACTCGGTCCGCTTTCTCTCGAGAAAAAATCGCTGATTTATCCAATGAAATTTGGGTTTTGGCGGCTGTTTATCCTATTTCGGACCAAGTTCGCCACTTTTTTCGCCCCCGATGTTGACTCAGAGCCACCACGGCAGCAACTTGCCGTCCAGCTGCATCTGGCCCCCCCAAAAAAAATTGCGCTCCGTTTATCCTATGTCGGACCGAGTTCTGGCCCAGGAAGACTGATTTATCCTATTCTGCGGACCGAGTTCGGGGTCATTTTGGCCGGTGTTTTATCCTATCCTGGACCGAATTCAACCTGAGTGTCCGCGTGAGTGTCCGCGGGCCTGATTCGTGCGCCCCTCACTTGCTGTACGTATAAAATACGTATCAGAACCCACGCGAACCCACGCGAACCCATCATACGCTTGCCACCTGCCAAAAACCCATTTCGAGTTGGCGTATTGCACTCTGGACTCGCCTAATTACATACGTTGCGCGAGTCGTGTCGATGTATCCCACGTATCCCGCACGCCGATGTGCGTTATGCATCTTAGCTTCCCCGCGGCCGACACGGGCATGCCTCATCTCCGTCTCCGGGTCCCTCCCTACACGAAATACGGGTGTGATCGCATTTTCATTTACATTGAATGAATCGGACTCGGGACGGCGCGCCGGGATGCCCGCCCGCCTTCCGCATCCAACATTCTGCATTCTACATTCCGAAAATCAAAGGTGGCTCCCCCATGGTGTAATTTGTGGTGCGGTGCGGACAGCGTGGGACCTGAGACTCGATCTCTGATCCACAACCACCCTCGTCGACCTGCCTCTGTCTCGTCTTTGCCATTAAAAATGTCTCACACCGCACATCTCGCAGTTCCTGCCGCCGGCGGAGCGAATGTCCCATGCCGGCCGAATTCAGCGGCTCCCTCGATCTCCTCCTCTTCCGTTCCCTCGATCGATATGACATCTGCCTCCGCCGGATCGAATTTGCGCGCGGTAGTTTCAACGTGGCATGCGCACCTCCTCGATCGGCGCGGCGTATTATGGAGTTAATTCCTAGGTAGGTAGGTAGGTAGGTATATTCCGGTCCCGCTAAGAGTAAGAGATTCGTAGACACATATTCGTACATTCCCCAGTATCAAGGTTGGTCAAACTGCATCCGACCCTGAATCCTGAATTCTATTTCAACCGCCGCGGAGTACATCTACCATGACAAAGAGGAAAATGGTTACAGCATTCAGGGACCCGCGCCATCAAGAGCCCGTCCATCCCACACTCCTTCCGGACTCCCGAGTCCTAATAGCTAATTTCTTCGACTGCGAGCGGGAGGATCCCCTCCTTTCAGTTGAGGCAAAGCGCTACACGGAAAACTCTGCGAAAATGGCGGAAACTAAACTCGAGCTCAAAACTCAACCCGCCTGATGCGATCAATTGAACCATGCACGTGATCCGTCTTCAATTTCGGCGACTGATCCGACAGGTCGGAGTTGACGGCGATACTCCCGCACTCCGTGTTCCGTTCCCCCTCGGCTGCCTTCCCGGCGCTTCGAGGTGTAGGATATAGGGCGGTCGATAAAATAGGATACAGAGTGCGTAATGCAGTACGGGATACATGTGCAGGGGCGGAATTAAATTACATACTACATGGATCTGCCGCGAGGACATGTACCCCGGCGTCGTTCGTCCGCACTCCGTCCGGGCGCGCTACCTACCCATTCCGGCTCGAGCCTCGAAGTTTGAAGCCGCGGTACACGATGAGCCATGATGTTCCGCCCTTCGAATTCATTCCCCCCCCCTCCGCATTTTACCCGGGCCCGCGGCCCGGGTCCATCGGCACCGTTTCGCGCAGCTCACCGATTAATATTAGATAGATTCATAATCTAGAAGCCTTGCTTACGGCGCGCCTCCTGGCCGTCGGACGCTCCTTCGCGGCTCGAGTCGACGGATACTTTCCGCGCGCTGAGACATGCATACTGACGCCGACGCTGATGCAACGTTCTCTCCGTCTTAACCTCACTGTCTCAGGTCTGTCTTCTCTGTCTTAGACTCTGTCTCGGGTCTGTCTCCCCCGCCTGGGTGGCGGAAGCAGCTGTGGAGTCGGGTGTCTTGTCTGAATCATGCTTCCGTCTCCGTTTCCGATGCCATGTCTCTGATCTCTCCGTCTCCATCTCCGTCTCCCCCCGACCCACATTTTCCCCCACGTCCGAAATACGAGCGAATTCACCTTCGTACGCAGCCCGCGTTCCGTCCAGAGAGTACCACATACTCGAGCCGTAAAGCACGCCCCGCCCAAAATCGGCAGCACCACCCGCAGCCTAATCGCAAACCGAACCAATTTAAACTCGGCTGAAACCCACAATCATCGGACTCGATTCCGTGCCTCTCTCATGTCTCGCTCGTCTACGCAATTTCTCTCACATTAAACATGTACTGCCGCTGCCGTGCCGTCGGATCGAATGCATCGAATGCAGGGTCTTCCTCGATCGACACGTCTCTTCCTCGATCACACGTCTCTTCCAACATTTACCTCCGCTGGATCGAAAGTTCAACTTTACTAGCAGGTAATAGTATTCGTAAGAGTAATTCGGGAAGAAATGAAAGAAAGACCGAGTGAGCGACCTGATGATACAGCAAGTAATAGGAAGTGATACATCTCAGAAAATTATGGGATCTGGATGCTTTCTCACGCGCCACGGCGAAATCTCCGCCTTGGATCTATTCTAATTATTAATCATCATTAGGGGAGCAGGATAATCAGTAAGGATCGCGGTTCTAGGTCAGCGCGGATGCAGAAGCGGATTTAGGCGGAGGGATTGGGATCGGAGGGGTCGAATTTGAGGGGATTGATAGGTTGCGGTGTCATTCAAGTCGGTGGTGACGTCCGGCTTCGGCTTTGGCTCACCGCATTAAAGTATACAACGGCTTTCCCCCACAGAGAAATTCGACAATTCTCATCCATCTCCAGAAAGAAATTGGAAAAGAAAGTCGAACATTCTTCGCGCACCTGGGACCCTAGGCTTGCGACAGTTCCTGGTTTTCTGGTGCAGTGTATTTACCCTCCTTGACAACTCCGCTCTGGGGATACGCCCAATTCTGTTTTTTTTTTTAAAAAAACTACGTTCAGAACTGCAAATTCCGCCATCCAAAAGCAAGGAGCTTCAGGGTGTGGTGCCCAGCACTTCTGTAGATGGAAAATGTGCTCGTGGATGACGGGAGCACTCAATCGACTTGGACGGGCTACGTTTGTCAGTAAAATCAGCGATGTCAGATCGCTGACAGAAATACCTTTGTCACGGTCGAGGATTGCCAGGTCGAGGGTCCGGATATCAGGGAACTAGCGCTGGGTTCGCAGGCATCTCCTGCATAAAGATCTCACATGCCCACAACCCCAGTTCAGCAACAGCTAGCTTCCCTCCATGCCTCAGACTCTCACCATCGCAATATGCGTCTCGGACGAGGTCACCCTGCCAGACTTCATCGCTCCGGTTGAGATCCTCACGGGCCTGAACGACGCGGACCACCCCGTCTTTGGCGCCTCCATGGGCGAGGTCTCCCACCGCGTCACGATTGATTACCTCGCACCCACCATGGACCCCGTCGTCTCCAGCAAGGGCCGCAACGCGCCATGCTTCATCCCCACCCTGACCTATGCGGATGCCCTTGCCTCTGGTAAACAGTACGACATCATCTGGGTCCCCGCAGGTACGAGTGGCGTCCTGGTGCCCGCCAACTGATATCAAGGACCGAACCCACCGTAGGTCCGATCCCGGACTTTACCACAGGCGAGAGCCGAATCCCCCCGGAGGAGATTGCGTTCATCGCACAGCAGGCGCCCAACGCGCAGTACGTCATGTCCGTGTGTGCTGGATCCTACCAGCTCACCCTCGCCGGCGTCCTCGCGGGAAAACGCGCCACGACCAACAAGGCGTTCTACCGCGCTCTCGCGGTGCGTTTACCGCTCAAACTTCGGCTTGCCATCTGAAAATTTTGGTTCATCTCAGGCTATAACGCCGAAGGATATCCAGTGGGTGCCGCAGGCCCGCTGGGTCGTCGACGGGAACGTGTGGACGAGCTCCGGCGTCACTGCAGGTGCGCGCATTTCCGATGTAATCGGACGCTGGCTGACATCTTCGTGTGAGGCGCCGACATGGCGCTCGCGTTCGTGGAACACCTCGCGGGCGCAAAGGTTGCGCGCGTCATCCGCGGCCTCCTCGAAATCCCCGAGGTGACGGACCAGGACGACCCGTTTGCTGCGTTCCACGGATTGGTTTAGTTGAGGTGCTTCAGTGTAGTCGGACACGGTAGCCTTGACAGAAAAAAATGAGCGCCTCTCGCCTAAATTTGTACTTCTTACGGAATACTGACTTGTTTGAATGAAGCCGAAAGCATGCATCAGACTTTTGACAAATAACTTGTGACCTTGTACAAGGTCATTCAAGGTCATTCAAGGTCATTCAAGCTCGCAAGCTCGCAAGGCCTCAAGGTGAGTCCAAAGTTCTCACAAGGTCAACGGTTCGACTCGCTGCAGTGGTATAATTCCGGGATGCATTAAAGCTGATTGCCGGGGCAGGCGACGCCGCTGCCGGGAGAAATTACGGAGCGCATCTTCCGATTTCTCAAGAGGTTCTCCAGTCTGATTTGAACCTTTCGTGGGGTTTTGTTTCCTCGCTCTGAACTTGCGAGCTTGCCGACAAGCTCACAAGGCCAAACAAGTCACAAGATATTTGTCAAATGGCTGATGTGTAAAACCTCCGAGATAAACTCTATCCCTTCGTATTCTGTGAATATATGCATTATTCAAGCTCGCGAAGTTGACGAGCACTTTATCCTGCGCATTGGCTCCCCAGATGGCGCAATTCCGGGGCAGAATAATTTCGGGGGGCGCGGCTAGTACTATCATTCCCCACCGTGTCGGATAAACTTAGTACTCGGACATACAACGATTTCGCCGCCGTTACTTGGACGATTTTCAAGAGTTTTGTTTTTTTGAATCCTTTTGGATGTGCTCTACGAGATGTGTGCTAAAAACCCGGCAGTTATGTACCCTGGGCATTTGTTCAAAATTTTACAAACTGCTCATTTTGCTGTTTTTCCCTGTTTTCTCAGAGAGCTTAGCTAGAAGATGTCGAGACCATGGCCCAACGTCTTTATAATACGTACCAGCCATTGAAATATGTTCATGCATAATTTCAGGCCTGTAGATGCCCTACAGCGCTGGCAATGATGAGAAAAGTCGATTTTGCCTGCCAAAATAGTGTCCCTCCATACGCGGTGTAAAATCGCCTATATAGTCAACTTTTAAGCACATTTTTCAACTAATGGTGTATTTGGGGACCCATAGTATGCTTGTGAACCTTCCTATAAAATCTTGAGGTCTGCAATGAGATATGCCTCCGGGCCGGGCTCGGCAATCAATTACCTACAACTCGGACAACATGACTCAACAAAAGTTTCGACGCCCGGCCGTTCGACAGGGAACGGTCTGATTCAGATGAACCAAAATATGTTTCTGGGGTAAGATATAGATTGAAATTGATGTATGTACTTGGTTTTTGCTCAGCTCATATGTGGGAAATGCTCCTGGGAAATGATAGTATTGTCTCGACCTCGACTTACGCCTACATGGAAATTTTATTACTCACTGCAGCACCTTCTGCCCTTCTACGATATTTGCCTCGAAAGACGGTGTAATAATTTACTAGTCGGATTAAACTCTGGCCGACGTTCTCAAATGTATTCCATCGCCCAGCCAACTTGAACTTGATGCGATCAATCGAACCACACACGGGATTCGTTCAATTTCAACCACTTCATGATCGTCTGCGAGAAAAGCTGGGGATGTGGAATCAATAAAATCCTGGGTTCGGACATACACGTGCTGGTTACTTACTAGGTGAGAAAATGTATGAACTTGGAGGGTAAACAGTTCAACAAACGAGGTACTATATGCCGCCACCTAGCTGGGCAGACGTGGAAGCTGGGCATTTAGCTTATAGCCCGGAAGCAAATGGTCATATCCCAAATTTTATACTCGGAACATGTAAAGGGACCTCAAATGTCGGTTTGTACCAAGTTTCGGGAAATTCCGGCCAAGTCATCGAAAGTTAGCCGCCGTTGATGGACGGTCCGGACACCGATCTCGTGATTTCCTTGATACGCAAAACAAGAATGCCCAAGAACTTGATCAGTTTTGCTCCGATTCACAACATCGAGTACTCGTTCCCCTCTTATGATGCCTGGCTTTCCGTTGATGTGGTCGCCTCAGCTGCACCGCCACCTTTACCCACGCTATTCGGCCGACAACCTGCGTCGCCAACGCGAAATCAACCGCTGATGAGAGCTACCCACCGGGCCATTGCGCAACGCTACCGCCCCGCGGTATTTGGGGGAGATTTAGGGAGCATAATACCTCACTTTGACAGGTATAGGGATATTTTATTAATTTTTCCTGCCGTGCGCTGCCATCGCTTACAGCAAAATGTCGATTTTCATGATGCCGACGAAACAAAAGTCGGGTTCTCAACGATGGCACTCAGAAGTGGTCCAACTGACTCAAATGCATTCACATCCTTCCTCCGAAACTTCCTGGAACTCATTTTTTCCAGTCCTATCCCCTGGCTGCCATGCGACACCCGTTTAATCAGCCAGAGGGCCGAAACTATGTATAGGGCTCCTAACTCTCACCTTGTTCTACCACTTTCATGCATCCCATGTGGCATTTAAAGGTCTTTAATAGGGCATTTGGGTCCCTCGGACATTCTTAGATATTGGGGCCCCAGATATATGGCCTGTAACCATGCATTTAAACGACTGCCCAGGTACCCCGTCAATTGCCTTTTTTGGAGTAGCCGCAAAAATAAATTCACCAAGCAGTCAAAGCCTGAGGGAAATTCGTACAAATAATATAAACCTGTTCCCAGGATGTCTGCCTTTCATTTAGAGGCCTCGGACCCCCAGAAGGCCCCAAGTAAAAGCCATCAAGCAGTGAAAAGCATTAAGGTGCCCAGCTTCCCGGCGGTATATAGTACATAGAAAGAGGTACTGTATTTTTTCATTCAATTCGACCATCACGCATCACTCCCCCCTTGGTAGTCGAATATCGGTATTTTTTCACGCATCACACACCCTCCGATCGATGGCATTTTGCATCACGCGGCCCTCGAAATTGCCCAAAATCACTTCTGCGATGCGTAAAATCGAATTTTTTTGTTCCGGTGGTCAAAACTTTTGCTGGCATCACCCGAAATTTCGGCCGTGGTCGAATGAATGAATCGATAATTTGAGTCACATGTCACCCCCCTGGTCGGATTGAATGAAAAAAATACAGTACGAGAGTAACCGCTCAAACATTGATCGATCCCGCATTATCTACGATGAGTTTAATCAGTATATATGAGGAACCAGAGGCTGCAATTACTTACCATGTATTTGCAGCAATACTCGGTGCGGGACCTCGTCCCGGGATGGATGTAAGGACAACCTTAACTCGCTCTACTTCCTGGACATCTTCCTCACTCCCGTAAACAGATTATCCAGCCCACCGGCTGCCGCAGCAACCATCAGTTGCATCGTGTCTCCTGGATCAAACGGGTGGCTTGGAGGGGCCCCGGCACTCTGATGTTGCGCCACGGCTACGATGACGACAACAATCGTGATGAGTGCAACAAGTGTGCCGGGGATGAGCCTGTTGGAATTACGAGTCCGCTCGCACAACCCCGAGGAGCCCGATAAGGTAATATTACTTATTTACCTATCCTCGCAACCGTACCTGTTCCTTTCCCTTTGTATCTTAACTCCTGCGGACCTGGCCTTTCATATCTCTATATTCATGCTAATTACCCTTCTCTTCTGTAGTATTTAGATTGTAGTTTTTCGATGAATCCCCTGCGCGTTTGCCAGGGTCTTCTGCTACCATTCCCGCGTGACGTTGAAGCTAACAGAGCAGCTCAGAAGCACCCATGCTGAGGTGCCAGTGAGATGCATCCAGCCTATGGTCTGGGTGTATATTGTTCCTGTCGTGGGGATGGTCATGTTGGCTGGCACCCCATTTATAAATGTCCCATTCTTTCCAGAGAGACACACCCTAAAGACCTGGAATGACTTGTCAGAGGGAAGAAAAGAGGGTGGGTAAATTGGCTTACAGAGCTACCATATTCTGCAACTCCTCGGATGTACTCTTCCTGTGAACCCCGTCAAGACAAAATATCCTGAGGAAACTCTCCCCACCATCAACTGCAACACGGCTTCGCTTGGATCCTCTGTCAAAAAACCAGGCGGGGCAAGGGTGTATGCGGAGATAATATCATCAACCATGATGTTGCTCAGCAGTCCCTGGCTTAAAGACAGCATGTCGGCAATGGTGGTGACAGCGGAGAGACCAGCAGGGCCATCGAGATCCAGGACTGTGTTGCCTACTGTGGTGGAGGTGCTAATCATCCCGGAGTCTGATTGTGGATCAGAGTAATTGACATTCACTCTTGTGATCTTTGGGGACAGATTGCAGACAGCTGGAGGTATCTTGTAAGTATATGCCCAAAGATGAAAATATTAAGGCTACCAAAGAGTGAAACTAAGTTCTTCATAATAGGGTATAACCTTACTGTAGTTCTCAGAGGGCTTGCAGGTGATCATCAAAAGATAGTTATGCTGATAGTCCGCAGGGAGCTCCCACTGCATTCCGAGGGCTCCTATGCTCAGGTCTGCGAAGGTTCTCGTAAATATGTGTAACTGAGCGTAGCCGACTACGCAGGCCCTGTATAGCTCAACTACGCACAGGTGGCCACAGTGTCTTAAGAGATTCTTGTAACAAATGGACAGGTGCACATAGTTGCCCTAAACAGACCTTGCAGAGCTCGGTGTAGATGTGCCTATATCAACTACACTTAGCCACACTTAACTACACTGAGCTACACACAGGTCTTTGTCCCCGAATATATTCTACGGCATCAAGATTTCCTGGGACAAAGAATCTCCGGGAATGACCCTGCGTAGATCACCACACAGACCTACACAGACCTGTGTAGACCTAAGCAGATCTAATCAGAGCTACACTGATATCTACAGACTTACACAAATTATGTTTAGTCCAACTAAAAACAGCTCCCTGTGTAGTTCTATATAAGTATGTATAGATAACCTACACAGAGGCTAAGTGTAGGACCTGTCGGAACGCAGTGTCCCTTGTGAATGCAAATGTGATATTGACTGCATGAGAAGGTTGAGCGTAGATCTGGGAACCGGATCTCAACTCTTACGTAGGGATTGTTCAGGAACAGGGCAGTTTGCGGTCATTTGAGTGTACGTGATGTTTTCGATGGGAGCCCAGTCGGGGGTTATAGTTTCTATTGGAGTTGGTGGAGTTGATGCCTCGGGCATCCCTCGGGCACAGCCTCGGACATCTCTCGGGCAATCCAACAGTATGTAGAATATTGTGGAGTTCCCTGGAGCCTTGTAGAATAGTGGAGTAGATAGTGTTATGACTCATGATGACTTCACCTCCTAGTATTTAAGCAGCTGTATTCTGCACTACGCTAATTAACATCTTTATCTTGAACCACTACAACCACTGTGTGATTATCTAGGCATGCTTACCCCTTGCCTCACCAACTTCTAAGTAAACTGTGCCAATAGTTTTGACACTCGACAAGGGCTCAATGTTTGTAATATTTTGGAATTCACAGGTTACGTCGACCGAGAATCCTATTTTTTGGATCAGGATTTGTGCTGAATGTGTTTGTCAACATCACACCTTGTTGATTCATGGAGTAGTTTAATGAAAGGCCACCAGGAAGGTGATCATCTGCCTTTATGGTCGAGGGGATTGCAGTTAGATTCATATTGGAAAACCATATGGTCGTGTTCAAATATTTTAGAGTGGCCGGAAGAATGCCGGCTACGGAAAATTAGTGCGGCGTCAATCGGAGGGCTTCCTTCACACCTGTGGAAATATTGAAAGTATAGTCCATTAGAGTAAATGATGCAGCAGCTCTCGTTCCATTCCTGGCAAGAGCGTATCTGCTTGTGGTCTGGCCCCCAACCAACGTGGCCAATATAGCTGCAGCAAAGGACATGAATGAGAGATCGCGAAGGCCAAGGTGGTTAGAGCGTACCGCCGCCATATATGCAACCATTGAGCATACCGGCGGTCTCCATCTGGTGCAGCAAGGGACTCGACAGATCCAGCTCGGAACCGCTGACCTGCATCTTGATCACAACCGATATGGGTGTGATGGATGTGTTCCATCTGAGCGCAGAGCAGTCAGAGCCGCAATGGAATATTGGAAAATCACAACGTAGTTGTCTGAAGGCTAATCAGGACAATTATGCCGACAGAAATTGCCTTCCATCTGCGGCTCTGTCCGAGTAAGCGCTGAGAAAGGTTGAGCATGGAAACGAATGTGGTCAGTGGCGTGGGCTGGCAGAGGTGGAGTGAGATAGAACGGCAGGCACCAAACAAGAAGACACTGATGACTGGATTAGATGGTTGTGGCACTGTAATGATAGTTTAGGCAAAGAAGAACAGGCCACGAGTATTGTTGAGATCAGGGTGGAGATCAATGTGATGGAGCGGCCATGGTTGTGAACCTACAACATGCTGGAACGCGGTAGCGGTATGGATCCCCTGGATTGTAGGAATGTAAAGAGACTCCATGCCAAGACCAGTTGACCGCCGACAGTAATCGCTTGCCAGCCCCATAGCTTGGGCAGAAACCCCCCCCATTGTGAACCATCTGAAATGTTAGAAGCGACAGCGTGAACGACAGCATACAGACTACCTACCGGCTATGCTATCGGGGGACAATTTTTTTTTTGACAGTATCAGAATGAAATGGCTTCATGTTGGAACCTGGTTTGTCAAGGAAGGGAATCAAATTTTCAGAGCTTTCGGAGAGCATGGGCATGAGGGGAGAGAACACAAAGTGATGTGAGGGATCGCGCCGAATGCTTTATGTCAATGCTCTGGGTATCAAATAAACAGCATGCTGATCAGAATTAGACAAGCCTCGAGCCCAGCCTATGTACTGTGCTAAAAATTATAGAGAAAGATTATTCAGTGAAGAACGCAAAGAAGCGAGAGATGATGATAAGCACTAAGTGGTGCTTCGCCCGAATTATTCGGGTGCTGTTTGGATGGCTTAATTTGGCTGCAGTGTCGCTCCATCCTCATCTCAGTATGCTCACCAAGAACACCAAACATTGGCTGTCATCTAAACAAAATATTTAGACCGGAACGCACATAGGGCTAGGACAACGGCATAGAAGCAAAATGTCGATGGATATGGGAACAGAATGGTTCCCTGGAAGGCTCGTGTAAACCCGTACGCTTACTCATATGCATTTACTCACACATATGTTACTGTCACATCACGGACTCTTTTCTGCTTCCGCCTTCCATCATCGATACTCTGCACGCTTGTATAGATATCCCTCGCTACGACTCAAATCCCCCTCACAGGGTCTTATTGTTCCCTGGTTTCTCGGACTTTGGCTTTTCTCTGGGTTCTACCTTGGTAGGTTTCCATTTTTTGAACAATATCCATCCTTCCTTTTTTTTCCTCCCTTTCCCTCCCCAATTTCCCTTCCCCAAGGCGCCCGCCAAAGCCCTTGACCCGCCCACTGACTTCTCGCTGTTGAGCCACTGCGCACCCCGCTGATGCGAGCTCCTTAGCTCCCGTCACCACTGCACAGCCATTTTCCCCAAACCCCACAACCCCACAAGATTCGCACAGCACAGCCACCTCCCCAATCCTCAACACCTCACCCTGGCGAAAACGTCTAGTCGACGGGCTCCAAGCACCCTCCACTCACTTACGACCCGCGGCCAATCTCGTCAGCCGGTGGCCGATTTCCCTGGATTGCCGCTGACGCCCACCGTCGATGCCAACCCCACCTCGCCCACCACGACCCCCCCACCCAAAGAAGGGGACCCGTCACCCCATTCCACACCGCCGAACCCCACCCCCTCCCCAGAGCCCACCCGCACTCCTCGCGCCTTCTACTCTGACTCAGACTCGGACTCGGACACCCCCTGCACCCCCGCTTCCCTCACCATGTCCGGTGCCGCTACCTTGGAAGTGCCTACTGGCAAACTGTCCACTCTCTACGCTGGCGACCCCACCCCCGCTCTTCTCTCCGATTTCGTGACCTCTGTCAAGGGGTACTGCTCCCGACACAAGGTCGTGGACGAGGACATTGTCGCCACTGTTGCGGGGTGTCTCTGCGACCACCGCATCACTGACGTCCTCCGCCTCCCTGAGGAGGAGAAGCGCCTGTTTGCGATGAAATTCCCCGAGTTCATGGGCAAAGTCCACAAGCTGCTCCTCCCGGAGGATTGGGAGCGCAAGCTCTGCGACAACGTCCACTGCCGCTGCCAGAAGAAGGACGAATTTTACCGTACCTTCGCCAACGCCGTCCGGGCCGGCAACTCTCTCCTCCTCGGCACCACGTACCACTTCTCCGATTCTCAGCTGCGCGACCACTTGGAGACATCCCTATCCCAGTCCATACAGACCATCTACGACAACGATACGCAAGCGAGGACCACCACCGACCTCGTTGCGTAGATCGAGCAGATCAACCGCATCGACCTGAAGGTTAAATCAGATTTCCTCGCCATCCAGGTGATCATTGAGCAGCGCGACCGCAACCGCAGCAAGCGTGAGCGTGAGCGCACCGCCCCCAGGAGAGCGGCAGCAACACACGCCCCAATAAACGCCAGAACAATGGCGGCAGCTTGCGCCCCTCGAATTCCTCCTCCGGCCCCCGCAACCGCTGCCCCACGCTCACCGACGCCAAACGCAAGCTGCTCGAGAAGAACGGTGGTTGTTTTAAATGCCGAATCCCCTTCGCCGACCATCAGTCAGGCGATAAAAAATGCGATTTCCCTGCCCCCAACAACTACATCGAACTCACCGCTGCGAAGGTCCACGCCGATAACAAGAAGCTCAGCGCCGCGGGCAAGGCCAAGTGGGCATTGTGCCCTGGTGCCGCCGCCCCTGCCGCCGCCACTGCCGTCGCGCCTACGGACACTCACTACATCGCAGCAGTGATGCCCGACATCGACGACCCCAACGACAGCGGGACGACTGACGGCGACCTGTTCACCAGGGTGAGTTTTCCGCACCGCATCCCCCACCTCTGGTTCGATTTCCTCTTGGACGGTCCTGTCGTCGCCGTGCCTATCCCTGTTCGAGGTCTTATTGATAACGGCTCCCATCTAGTCTTGATCAGCCCTGAGATCGTCAACCACCTACAACTACACCGTTTTGCACTGCATGAGCCTGAAATCGTGGACGTCGCCCTAGACAATAAGGAGAAGTCTCCCCGGACGCTGTGCGAGTACGTCAAACTCAAAACCCTCAGCAAAGATCTTTCTTGGGAATCAAATAGTATACGTGCGCTCATCGCTCCCAGCCTCTGCGCCCCTGTTATCCTTGGTCTTCCATGGCTAAGTAGAAATCATATCGCAATTGACCACTGTACTCGCGCCGTAGTCAACGCATGCTGTAATTATAATTTGTTGAATCCTGCACCTCCACTGCCGCCCAAGGCGCCGAAATTTAAGCTGCGCAACCGTATGAAAAAGACAAAGGCTGACCACAAGATGATGGCCAACGAGCTGAGGGTGATTTGCGCTGAGCACAAACAACATATGCTGGATGCTGGCCTCTTCGAGGACGTAAAGGAGGTCGACGTTTTTGCCGCCATGTGGGAACGCGTCGAAACTCTCACAGAGTGGGAACGCTACCAGAACCTCGGCGATGACCTCAAGTCACAATACCGCCGGATTTTCGAGCCCATCCCACACGCCGATGACTTGCCCACCGACGTCCTGTGCGAAATTAAGATCAAGGACGCGAATAAGAAATTATCAAAACGAAATTAACAAAGCCCCCGGAAGTACAAGGAAGCCTGGCAAACCTTGATACAGAAACACCTAGACGCCGGTTGCATACGACCTTTGAACTCCTCATACTCCTCTCCCGGCTTTCTGGTTCTAAAAGCTGACAAGATTGTCCTTCCTCGCTGGGTCAACGACTTCAGGGAACTGAATGCTAATACCGTCTATGATGTATTCCCACTACCTCGTGTCGAGGACATACTCGCCGACCCCGCAAAGGGTCGGATCTGGTCTACAATTGATTTTACGGACAGTTTTTTTCAAACACGTCTGCACCTGGACTCAATAAAATACACCGCTGTTTCAACTCCCTTGGGCCTTTATGAGTGGCTCGTGATGCCACAGGGTCTTTGCAACACACCGTCTGTACAACAACAACGCGTCACCGCCGCCTTGCGCGAACACATTGGCAAAATTTGCCATGTGTACCTGGACGACATTGTGATATGGTCCGACTCGATGGAGCAGCACGAAGAGCACTTAAGAATTATTTTCGAATGCCTAAAGGCAAACGGGCTGTACTGCAATGAGAAGAAAACTAAGCTCTTCCAGCTCGAGATCCATTTCCTTGGACACATCATCTCGCAGCGCGGCATTGAGCTGGACGACAGCAAGGTTGAACACATTTTACATTGGCCAGTCCCAAAGTCCTCTACAAATGTCCACGCCTTTGTAGGTGTAGTTCGCTATGTTTCTCGCTTCCTCCCGGACCTCGCAAAGCACACCGAAGTCTTACAGGCGCTGACGACCAAATCTGCTGACAAGCATTTCCCTCCATGGGAGGCCCAACACCAGGAGGCTTTCCAGGCGATCAAGGACATAGTGGTCAGCACTGAATGCCTGACAACTATTGACCACCAGAACATGGGCGATAACAAAATTTTCGTAATAACTGACACAAATGACCGCTGGTCAGGCGGCATTCTTTCTTACGGGCCCACATGGGAATTGGCATGGCCTGTGGCCTTTGACTCTATGACCTTCAAGGGCATGGAGTTAATTACCCCGTCCATGAGAAGGAGTTACTGGCAATAATTCGCGCCCTACGCCATTGGCGGGCAGACCTTATAGGCTGCCCAATTTATGTATACACCGACCACCGTACCTTGGAAAACTTCGACACACAATGCGATCTCTTGCACCACCAGGCATGATGGATGGAATTCTTGTCTCAATTTGATTGCAAGATCATCTATGTATGCGGCGAGGACAACACTGTTGCAGACGCTCTGTCATGGACTGAGTTTGAAACCTCATCCGAGGCCGAGAGCGCCGCCAGTGACTTGTGTGCAGACGAAGAGGACTCACACGCCGTTGCATCCATCTACTGCCCTGATACAGACTCCGCCTTCTATGCCACCCGTTGCCTGGCACACACCCGTGTCCGGTGCCCGGAAGACTACCAACCATCCATAAATTATATCTGCACAGTCATGAACATTACCATCAATGGTGATTTTGTTGATTCCATTCGGAACGGCTATGCCAAAGACCCTTGGTGTGAAAAGTTCAATGCAGTCCTCCCCAGTATCCAAGGGCTTCGTTTTGGAAACGAACTTTGGTATGTCGGCCACCGCCTCATAATCCCTCGATGCGCGAACCTGCATGAGACCTTTTACAGGCTTGCTCACGACTCCCTCGGCCACTTCGGTTTTGATAAATCGTACAAATCACTGCGCGACGCTTACTATTGGCCAAACATGTGTCATGATCTCGAATGTGCCTACGTACCCTCTTGCCCTGAATGCCAATGTAACAAGTCCTCTACAAAGAGGAAAGCTGGCCCTCTTCACCCCTTGCCCGTTCCTGACGGCAGGTGCAATTCGGTTGCGATAGATTTCATCGGACCGCTGCCGGAGGACGAGGGTTTCAACTGTGTCGTCACCTTCACGGACCGACTGGGCAGCGACTTGCAAATTGCGCCCACCCGAACCAACATCTCTGCCGAAGACTTTGCGCTAGTATTTTTTGACAACTGGTACTGCAAAAACGACCTCCCACTCGAGATCATCTCCGACTGTGACAAGCTGTTCATCTCTGCGTTCTGGAAAGCGCTACATGCTCTTACCGGGGTTAAACTCAAACTCTCGTCTTCCTATCACCCGGAGACAGACGGTTCTAGTGAGCGCACCAACAAGACTGTGAGCCAATGCATCCCATACCACGTTGCTCGGAATCAGACGGGCTGGAAGCGCGTGCTTCCACGTGTGCGTTTCCACATTATGAACACCGTCAACAAGTCTACCGGTTTCTCGCCTTTCCAGCTCTGCACCGGCCGGTCGCCGCGGCTTATTCCTCCACTCATCACGACTGGCTCTGCACAGAAAATGTTCGCCGACAAGTCCGCTGAGGCCATCATCAAACAGCTGGAGCTCGACTCTATGGAAGCTCAGGACAATCTCCTCGTGGCAAAATTTACTCAGGCAGAACAAGCCAACAAGACACACGGCCCCGACCCGGACTATAAGGTGGGTGATCGCGTCAAACTGTCTATGGCTAACTGCCGTGGCGCGTACGTGCGTTCAGGCGAGAAGGGACAGCTCAGGGTCGCGAAATACATGCCCCATTACGATGGACCCTTCATGATCACGGCAGTGCACAAGGAATGCTCGGCCGTCACACTTGACATGTCCGCTGACCCTCACGTTTTCCCGGTTTTCCACACTTCGGAGGTTGAACCTTACATCGAAAACAACAACGACCTTTTCCCCGGACGACGGCTCGCATGACCTGGCCCTACTTTGACCGACCTGGGTGAAGAATGGGAGATCGAGGAAATTATCGACGAACGAAGACGCGGACGCGGCAAACAATACCTCGTCCAGTGGCGAGGCCACGGCACTGAAGACAAACGATGGCTCCCAGGCCGCGAACTTACAGAAGCGCAAGCGCTCGACATTTGGATTGCAGGGAAGGAAGCTGGATTGGCATCTTCTTCTTCTTCGTCCTCACGCGGCCGGTAGTTGTTCCCACTGGGTTTTTGACACACCCGCGCCTGTGCTTTGTACGTACCTTAAATTATTATTTTTTCTTTTCTGGTTGAATCGCCGAGGCCTTGGACTTTTCTAAAGACGGGGAGGGTGTAAACCCGTACGCTTACTCATACGCATTTACTCACACATATGTTACCATCACATCACGGACTCTTTTCTGCTTCCGCCTTCCATCATTGATACTCTGCACGCTTGTATAGATATCCCTCGCTACGACTCAAATCCCCCTCGCAGGGTCTTATTGTTCCCTAGTTTCTCAGACTTTGGCTTTTCTCTGGGTTCTACTTTGGTAGGTTTCCAGCTCGGAGGTTTAGATGTACATCTATAAATTAAGGACCACCAGATAACCGGATTGGCTGCATCAGCAAAACCTGGGTCGGCTACACAGCACTACATAGTGGCTCATAGCAGCCTATAGCTTGTGTAGTGCCCATAGCAGCTGTAGCAAAGGTCTTTGAATGTGTAGCACTGTATAGTTGGGCTGGAACTATATAGTGTTCTGTAGTACAAAGGTCCCCAGTATTAGAAGAAAAGTTAGTGGCCTTCAAATATTGAAGGTCAGTAAGTAAGTGAAGGGGATCAATCAGTAAGTAAGGGAGTAAGGTCAGTAGTTAAGGACATCTTAGGAGATATTTTATTATTTGCCACCAGTGAGAATCGAATTTGGGACCTCTGCGTGAACTAAGAATTTAAAGTACGGATAAAATAACCACCACATAATAGAGCCAATATAAAGCATGGGGATCTGCACACTTTATTAGGTCCTGGTCACTGTACTTCCGAACACAAGGCTGTTTTTCTCAACTCCACCTGACATTGTTCTCAAGTCGTTCTGACACTTACCTCCTAGCGCAATGGGATGCAGAATTTGATGTAGAATTTGACCAATCAGTCATGTAAAACAGACTGTAACTGAGGTTGAATTAGCTGTCTCGGTAACCCAGACCTCCAGGTGTGATCTGTGCTGTCAATGTCAGTCGGAGTTTGAAAAAGAAGGCACACAGATCACACCCGAAGGTCTGGGGCATTTCGTATAGTAACACCCCCCATCGTGTCACATCTCTCGTCCTCCCTCCCTTCTGTGCCCTGCCTGGCTTTGGGGCGTATCCTACCAATACATATTGTAAATTATAGATACTTAGATGTACTGGAAATTTTCTCTGTTTTTTTTACGCCACTTTGAGGACAGTCAAAGCCAGCTGCAAAATCACATACTTTTGCCCTACTGCCCTTTCTTTTGACCTCCTGGGACTTGGGAAAAAGCTGGAACTCATTGCATATTATCTAATGTATCCCAATATAGACTTACACCGCCAAAGTGTTCCCACATCGGCCCCACCTGGAATGCTCAGGTGGTAGCCATCTTTTCAAAAAAACTGGCCTTGGGCTGTTTCCCAGCTCGCCGCCAGCTGATCCTTCCAGCTGGACTTTCCAGCTGGCCACCAGATGACTGTCCACATGTCCACATTACCGTGTATAACTTTTAAAATCTTGGAACCACCTACTTGATACTTATCAGCAAGAGTTGTATCGGGTTCAAGTAACGCAAGATAAATTGTTTCGAGTCTTGTTACGTTTGGATTTGCGGGACTTCAAACAAATACTCCGAGCTCGAGTTCGTAATCATGATCTCTTTGCGTCCAGATTGTGGTAGCAGTTAATGCCAGCTTGTTATTGCGAGCCCCAGATCTCCGCTTTATTCCGAAGTAGTAATTAGGCCTGTAGTATGAACCCCCCCCCCGCCCCGGCCTTCAGTAAGTAGGTAAGTCCTGAGCAACATCATTGCTGTGACGGAATGGCAGCCGAGGGGCCGCGCGCACCCGAATCAAAATCCAGAGTCTGAGTGTTTCCCGAGAGAATTATTCCACGAGAGAAGGAAGATGTACTTCTTGAGCGCCGCGGCCACCTCACTGCATTGATCGATGATCAGTGATGGGTCCCGGGTCCGTGCATAATGTTTGTCTCTGTTTATCTTCACGTGCGTGTTGGTCAACACTCTTCCGTCTCGCCACGATCTCTCTTCTCTCTTCACGGCGCAGCCCGTCTCAGGCAAGCAAGATACAACCAATGGCCCCTTCAGTTACTGTCCGCTGCCACAATCTCGCAAGAAGAAGGCCCAGTGGCGGTGGTCCGACGTTTCCGCAAGCAGATTCTCCGATCTCGCCACTTTGGGCAAGATACTTGCAGTCAAGGGCCTGCTCGAACTAAAACAAAGTGTGAGCCACGGAGATAGGCAATGACCAGAAGTAGCGCAAGTGCCCTCAACCGGCGTCTAAGACGCATCCATGACCACATCCATGGCCGCGTGCATATATGGTTCCCCCTTGAGCTCCGGCGGGCCGTCAAGCTCCTCAGCAGTGCTTCTGCAGCCCTAAACCAAGTTCGCAAGCTCTCAAGTCCCGCCATTTCAAGATCTACATATGTGTGCGTGCAGTGAAGCTATAACTTGGGCTGCACTCCGAGGCGGCGAGTTAAGCTATGCTGCGCTCAAAGAATTCCGCAAGATCCATCCAACTCATTTGATTGCATAAATCAAGAATTCGCCCACAAGACCACTTCCTCGACCAGGTTCTCTGACTTGTCACGTTGTTTGTTCCACAGTACTCATCACTTCCCCGGTCGCTCACCTTGACAACGAGCGAAGCGCCGCATCATCAAACGGGCATGTTTTATTGTCGTTCATCGTCAACTTCTTAGCGGACCTAAGCTTCCTCGTACGTGGCTTCTCTCGTCACAATGTGATATTGACTCTGCTGGCGCCTCGCTCCTCCAGGTCTCGCTAAGATATTCTGTGAGTAGATCCTGTGCCGCGGGGCCCCGTACACCGTGAGCCGTGCGGATGTTCGTGTCTTTCCTCTGTATGGCCTTGCTCAATGTGTTTTAGGTGTGGAGAGATCCGTGCACCTTCGCGTTGAACAAAATGTGCCCGCCCCTGCCGCATATAGTAAATAATCCTGATGTACTTATTTCTACATCAATACATGTTTTATTTGCATAAATAATGTGGGCAATAATCAGGAACAATGATCAATCTATGCGCATGGGAGCCTAGACATGTGCCAGCTGCACCCCCAGCTGGAATCCAGTCCAGGCTGGAGCTATAGAAAAATCAGCTGGCCAACAGCTTCCACCATGCTGAGGCCAGCTGGTATCGACATGTGTTGAGCTTATCACCTCCAGCTGGCGCCCACGTGTCTGACCGTTGGCGGTGTACTTGTGGGCCCCTACCGGCTTGTTGCACATACTGAATAATTTCGCCCCAAGCGGGACATCAGAATGTGACTCGATGGGAGGCTTCCGTATACGAAATGCCCCAGACGTTCTGGTGACTTCGATTTTCAAACTCCGCTGTCAATCACGGATCAACCGGTCCGTGCGCGCGCAGCGCGCAGAACTGTCACCTAGAACGTCTGGGTCACCGAGACAGTTGAATTAGACTTGGGACCATTTTCAGTAATTTAGGTACAAGATTTCCAAATGTTTCCAAACGACCTTGATTGACGGTGTGAGTGGAATGTTATTGAGCTCAAGGTAAAATCTGGCTCCGAAAATCCTGTCTGATCACCAAAAACTTCAGAGTAGTACAGAGATCTGCAATACTACAGTGGACTACATGGAACCCCTATCCAACTACAGTGGACTATATGGAGCCCCTATCCAACTACAGAGCACTATATAGCACTATATAGTTCCCCCAGATCTATGGAGCACTATGGAGTACTACAGCCATGTTTGAGGCTGCTACATTCTACTACAGCTACTACAGCCTGCTAGAGTGAAAATCAGGGTTTGCTGATGCTGCTGAGAGTCCAAATGATGTCATCCACTCCATAGATGTTGAATTTTGCACAACTGCTCCACTTGAAGGTCAAGTTCCTGACTTTGGCTGCAGTTCACCCTTCAACAAGCCTTTCTTGAGCCTTTCCTCACCACGAACATTAAACATCCCAGATTGCACTGCTGCCAAAGTCCCATTTTACACCCATTCTCAGACTAGGCCGGAGCCATTCTTAATCAAGGCCATCTAGATTCTAAGCATTATCAGACTCGCACACAAGCGCCCCCTGATATTTCTCAGTGTTCTTTGAACACCGAGGAAGGCATAAGAACTCCAATTGACCCTGCAGTTGCAAAAGTCCGGTGATGGTGGTCGGGTGTGCCCCTATCAATTCTTACCTGTTGTTAGCCTTAGAGAGAGAATTTGAACGGTGTTCACCGGGTTACAGCTATTTTGAAAACGATAGAAATTTTTCATTTTCGATGAAAGTTCGCATTGGCAAGCCAAGGTGCCAAATTTAGACACAAAAGCTCCAAAAAATGAGCTTTTGAGTTGTAGAATGGCTGAAGATGGGTGTTCGTGGAGCCGGCATCCTCCTCGCTGAACTTTTATCGAAAACAAAGATTGTCTATCGTTTTCAAAATAGCTGTAAAGAAAGCGGATAGAGACAGTCCAAGGAGAACCAGCGACTTGTGGACTGACATTTTCTCAGTCGAAAGATTATAAACAATGAATCCGCGGTGCTCTGCTACTCAGCGAGCACGGCGGCAGTGAAAACTTTGTTGCATACACCAGGATGTGAAAATATATGCTCGCAGGCCCAAACTTTAAGTTGAACAAGGCGACGGGCTGCACAAAGTTAAACCCTGACCGTGATCGGCATGTCGGCATACCGGCCCGTCTCTGGTCCGGGCCACGCCCTTCGCACAATATGTTACTTACACCCATCTTGCTTTGCCAGTTAAACTGGATCCAAATCGTGTCGGATTATCCATTCAATACTCAAGACCAGTTTAGCGGTATCCCGCTGGAAACAGATCCTGCGATATTCACCGCTCGTTGCCAGTCCGTGATGGTCTCCTTCTCTCGAATTTCGCGACTTCCCATCTATCACCGCCTGGGCTTGACTCCCTGGGACTGTTTCGCGCCGCCTGCCCTCAAGATACGAGACCAGAATACGCGCGCAACGGCAGAAGGCCAGTGACACAGGACAGAGAGGCACGGATACACAGGGATACATCCGGTGCCTGTGATCTGGTAAGCCAGCTCGAATCTGAACGCCACAGGGGAGAAGTTCATCGGCTAGTTGTTTTACTATACTTCGTATTCAACATGGTGAGTGACTCGAACTAAAGAACTGTCTATCGCCCAACTATCCTTTTACATTGCCAATCTGCGCACGCCGCAGATAGGCGCAGATAGCCGTCTGGCGGTGTGGTCTTCCGGCTCCCATCATGTACGCTCTTTCTCTATACTTACACTGCCCCTCTGATGTCAATTGCGTCAACGCTTTCCTCGCACTACACGTTCTTTCCTCAGACCACTTCACGCTGGACTTTTGTCCCTTCGACCGATCGCATCCAGTTTTCGCGACGAATTCATTCGGGGCCATACAGTCTGCTACCTTTCCATAATTCCCACCATCACATCTGCCGGGCGTCGGATCCCGCGGAAAAGAAGGCAAGACGGGAGTTTTTGTATTGAATTCTAGAAAGCTGTCAGATGGCGAACTATAAGAACACACGTCTGCTGGCTGCGCTTCACTTTGCCCCTAAACCCATCAAATATCAGAATGGGAGCCATCCTCGGTACCTTGATGCCGCGCAGCGGCCTTTCCTTGTCGTTCATCCCCCCTCCATCCAAATTCGACCCCGCACGCGACATTCCGGACCTCTCGGGAAAGGTGTGCATGCTACGACTCCATGGAGTCAGCTGACGTTGACTCTCCTTCCGACTCGGAGATTGCGCTCATCACCGGCGGAAACTCTGGACTTGGGTACGAGACCGCGAAGCAGCTGCTGCTCAAGGGTGCGACGGTATATATCGCGGCGCGCTCGCCCGACAAGGCCGTAGCGGCGATAGATCGGCTCAGGCGCGAGACCGGGGCCCCCGAAGACCGCGTGCTTTTTGTGAAGCTGGATCTGGCGGACCTGAAGAGCGTGCGTGCGGGTGCTGCCGACTTTCTGGCGCGCGAGCAGCGGCTTGATATTCTTTATAACAATGGGTGAGTTACGGGTGTTCCGTTACAGACAAGATGTCAGTACTGATCTGTGGCAGAGGTGTGATGACGACTCCGTCCGACATGCTCACGGCGCAGAATTTTGACCTGCGTGCGCATCTTCCACTGGTGCTCATATATAAATTTACATCTCCTAGAATTCGGAACTAATGTCCTCGGGCACTTTTTCTTGACGGAGCTCCTTGTTCGTCGCCTTTTTTGCTCTCGAACTTGGCCTCTAAAAATTGGAATTTGTCCGCAGATCCCCGCGCTCCGAGCCTCTCACGCGGCGAGCGGCGTCCGGGCGCGTGTCGTCAACCTTTCATCATGGGGGCACGGCATGGCACCCCAGCCACTCGGATTCGCCGTAGACACCTTCAAGCAGGGCAAAGCGCGGGACGCACAGATCAAAAACTGGGGGCTGATGGCGGATTTGTGCGCGAGTCCGATTTTCGCTGGTGTATCAAACCAACCTTCTTTGCCATAGCCGGCTGTACGGGCAAAGCAAGCTCGGGAACATCCTCATCTCGAATTACTTTGCGCGGCAGTATAGCGACATCCTCGTCTCGACTGCTGTGCACCCGGGGTTTATCAGCACCGACCTCGGACGGTTTGTGATCCTCTTCTTTTGAGGGTAGGATATGTGCTCAAACTTTTGCCGCGCAGGAACTCTCTCGCGCAGCGGATTACCTTCCGGATGTTATATTCCGCGTCGTACGTCACGTTCCTTCGCTTGTTATAGCGCCCCAAGTGCTTAAGCGCGCTTTAATTTTGTACAGCGCGGGCGCCCAAACCCAAATTTGGGCCGGCACCACCGCGTCGGCTGCAGATATAAACGGTCAGGTGCGTGCTTCCTTCATTTCTTCCTTCCCACTCGCAAACAAGTGGCTTTTCGCTCACTGGTGATTTGTGACGGATGTAGTATCTCATTCCGTGGGCGCGCATTGCCCCACCTGGCGTGTCACTGGCGAGCACGATGTCGGGGTCCCTGGAAGCGGAGAAGACGCTTGTAGCGTGGATGCAGACAGAACTGGAAGGGTTTTGATTTGCGCGTCGCTCCAGGGGATTGATAGTATACCCAAATGTATGTATGATAAGCGGGCTGATTTTCTTGAATCCGGGACAGTTTGTGAGTCCTGCGCGCGCGAGGAAGATTTTTTTGAACATAGGTAATGAAAACTGAAGTTTGCGTTTCACCTCCAGGTCGTCCTCCGGCAGGGACGAATGATGTTTTTGGCGATAGCATTTCGACGGCCCCTAGCCGGCTTTCGACCCTCATTGACTCTACTTTCACCACATGTCCCGACGCCGCCCTCGTCGTCGCCGCCTCGACGCCCTTGAGTGCCGGCCAGGCATTACAACCAGGCGATAACCCAGCTGGTCAACAACCGTACGGCGGGGGGGCAGCATATCTTTCTCGCGAACGTGTCGTCGATCTTGGCGTCAGATTTGGCTGACGGCGTGCATTCAGACGACGCTGGGTATGTGAAAATGGCGAACGCGTGGTTCCCCGTCATCCAACAGGCGGCTAAAAATGGGTGGATCGGAACGTCTGTGTAATTGGTGGGTGTGCTTTAGTTTTGATGTATATATTGTGCCAGAGTCTCTCTGCATTTCTCCGTCCCCAGCCCTAATAGAGGTCAACTCTTGCCAGCTCGGAGGTTGAACCATCGGCCCCGTGACCGTGATCCGAGTCGGCATATCGCGGCCCGTGGGCCGCGCGTCTCCACGCTTCTTCACGCAACAGCCATCGTTGCTTCAAGCTTTCCCAGTTTACGAGCGACGACCACTAAATACTGACTATGGCACATCCTCCGTTAAATACCCCAGACCAGTTTAGCGGCATTCCGCTGGAATCCGATCCTGAGATCTTCACCGACCTCGTCCATGCCCTGGGCGTCCATTCTCTCGAATTCCGCGACGTCCTATCTATCAACACCGAGGACTTGGCTCCGGGGGGAGACCTCCCGCTACCTCTCCCCGTGCACGCCTTTGTCCTGGTCTATACGACAACCCGGGAGTACGAGGCCGGATTACGCGCGGAGCGACAAAAAGCCCGCGACCAAGGGCACGGATACGCCGGACGCGGCGCTGGAGAGCCTGTCATATGGTTCGAACAAAATATCCGTCACGCATGCGGGCTGTTCGCCATGCTGCACGCCGTCTCGAATCTGAGCACCACAGGGAACGAGTTCATTGGTTAGTGGTTATATTGTCGTGTTATGATGGTGGCTCAAATTATACAGAACCGGATTCCCTCCTGGCCGCTCTTCTTGACGCGGCCGTTCCCCTCGGGCCTACCGAACGCGCTGCGGCTCTCAAGAACTCGGAGGGGATTGCACAAGTATACAACCGTGCTGCGGAGCGAGGGAGCAGCCCGCTACTTCACGCAGAGGACGACGTTCCCGGTCACTACGTCTGCTTCGTCCGGTCGCCGAATGACGGCCATATCTACGAGCTCGACGGTGGCAAAAATGGGCCTGTGGACCATGACAAGTTCCTTGACGGGGATCGGGACATGGTGAGCGGGGGATTGAAGTTGGTGCGGGATTTTGTTGAGTCGCGACTGGATCCTGCGAATCCGCACTTCCATCTCATGGCTTTGGTTTCATCCAGTCCTCTCAATGCGTCAGCGTAGAACTCCTACAGCCACTGCCCCAGTTCCAGGTTCTCCCCATCTTTTGTATCAGTTGGTTTCTTCACCAATGTAACGTGCTCGTCTTCAATCAAGAACTACACCTCGGTCCGTTTACGAGCAGTGGTTGGATAATGGAAGAGCCTCTAACCGCCTTCAACGTACCCAATACACTTACCTCTCGCTTTGTGGACCAACTACAACACGAACATGTTCCGCGCGGATTCATGATCGCCCTGATCGCACGCACGGTCTGGAAGATGCTCAGTAATCAAGCTCAAGGGCGGAGCGGATGATAAGGAGTCCATCAGTTGCATGACCTCCAGCGAACAAGCTCAAGCTATACGCTGGCACTGATGCGCTTTTCACAGCATATGGGGAAATCCTGATTAAAAAAGCCTCAAGTAAGCACCTCTTTCCATGCGAAAGGCCTCCGGTGGGATTAAATTCCACTGGTTAATATTTCTGATGCGATCAAACGAACACGCACACACGTGATCTCCAATTCGATGGTTGAATCTCGCCATGTCTCGCCACGTCTATCCGTGCCCTAACCCAGATGATATTTTCAAATTAAATTCAGAATCACAGCGTTGAAAGGCTAGATCGGCTTATTGCTGCTAGACGAGCCCGTGGAACGTCGCAAAAGGGTCGTCCTTCTCCGTCACTTCGGGGATCTCGAGGGCCCCGCGAATGAAGCGCGCAACCTTGACACCAGCGAGGTGTTCCACGAAAGCGAGGGCCATGTCAGAGCCTTATCATTATCGTCAGCCCATGGGTACTATGAAGAAAGTATCATAAAACCAGGCACCTGCAGCGACGCCGGAGCTCGTCCACACGTTCCCGTCAACGACCCATCGAGCCTGGGGAACCCAGTTAATGTCTTTCGGTGTCGCAGCCTAAAAAAACAATCCGTATCATTCACCCTCGAACAGATTTTCCAACACGTACCACGATGGCGCGGTAGAACGTAGACCAGTAACTGTTCTGTATATGAGCAAGCGTCGATATACAGACCAGTCGATCTGAGTTTGAAATCCCATCACGCGCGAGATTCCTAAAAACGCTATTACATAAGCAACGTCTGGTCCCGGTTTTTGTCTGCCGCAATATTTGTCTTGGGCCCCGGAAAGTCTATGAGGGACTCATGGAGCATATCGGTCCTTACCCGAACTTGAAATTCCTTGTATTTCGCCCGGAAGACCATTTTTTTGAAAGATTGTTGTTGTTAGGATTCGAACCCGCACCGCCAAAAAACTGCTGACCTAATAACCTTTTTAGGACATCCCGCGCGTTAACCAATTTCAAACTCAGATCGACCAGCCTGTATATTGACGCTTGCTCCTATATACAGGCTGGATTCGAGCCTAGGTAGAACGCTTTGTTGGTGGGCGCGCGTTTGCCTTCGAGGACGCCAGCAAGAGCGAGCTGGTAGGCGCCGGCGCATACGGACATGACGTACTTTGCTTTGGGCGCCTGCTGCGCGATGAACGCGATCTCCTCCGGGGGGGTGCGCTTCTCCCCTGAGGTATAGTCCGAGCTCGGACCTGCGTCGAGAATTAACATGCTGGCAGTGGACGGTCGCGAGCTCCAGGAGAAAAATCGTACCTGCAGGAACCCAGAGAATGTCAAACTGTTTCCCAGAGGCGAGAGCGTCCGCGTAGGTCAAGGTGGGATTCAAGGTCGGCGCATTGGGCCCCTTGAGGGACACTACTGGCTTCATGGTTGGCGCGAGGTAGTCGATGGTGACGCGATAGGGTACGTCGCCTGGCATGTAGGCACTAAAGACAGGGTGGTCGGCGTCGTTCAGGGCGCCGATAATCTCCATCGGGGTGATGAAGTCTGAGAGGGTGACTTCATCCGAGATGCAGATTGCCATGCTGAGGGTCTGAGGCATAATGTTGATGGGAGTTTATGGTGTTAGGTGGGGTTTCACCACCCACTGCTTAAATAGTTTGACTGGGCCGACACGATCGTGTACATAAAGCAACCTGCGCAGCTTGTGCGCAGCCCATCAGCTTGTCAAAGAAGACTGTGCTGCGGGTAGCTTTGCACAACTGTCAACTCCTGATTGCAAGCGGGGAAATGCCAGGGGCACCTCGGATGATGGAGATCTAATACAGCAGACCACTACAACCAGTTCAGATACTGCGAGATACTGCGGTGGATGTAATCAATGGGAGACTGCGGCGGCTGCCCCAGATGCGACAGTTAACTTCACGGGGCATACGGGAGCTAAGTTTATAGTGCCAGTACATCAGCAAAGTGACAAAGAAAACGCGATGTAATTAACCACGCGCATCTGAACATCCTCGAGTTATGCAAGACTCTATACAGTTATCCATGCTTAATGTATGTCGTTAAGATTACTCGACCTACGTATGTATCAGCTGAACCCAAAAAAAACTTTAACCACCGGGTATCTTCAAGTTATCTCACCAGAAACGCGCGAACCGCGGCCCGCGCCGTCCCACCCTCCTCCCACGCCTGCAAAAACCCTAACGCCACCTTGCGCGCGTTGGCCCTCTTTCTTTCACCCTCCGCGCCGCGACACGCGTCTGCAATCCGCCGGAATTCGGCGCCTACCGCCGCGCGTGTGCCTTGTGGCACCTGCCCTCCGAGCAGCGGCCGCAGGCCCTTTCCCGTGCGCACTTCGAGGAGGTGGAACGCCGCGTCGAGCGTCTGAGACAGGTTCGCCGCAGCTGCGGGCTGATCGCCCTCGAACGGCCAGCATATTCTGTCCGGATGCTTGTCTCAGTTATAATCCAGCGTGGTGTGTTATGTGCTTACAGTGGAACGCCGGTTGACAACGCCTCGGAAACGCTACCGTGTCCGCAATGCGTCATGAACCAACCTGTCGCCTGGAAATAGGACGCGGTCAGCCGGCATGAGACGGGAGAGCGAACGAGCCCACCGGATGGCTCAGGATATATTGCTGGGGAGACCAGCAGGTGATCATCCCCACGCCAGGGGCATTAATTTTGTCACGCAGCGCCGGAGAGATCGTCGCGAAGGGAGAGGCGTGGCACAGAATCTGGGTAACAAATGTGAGCTGTGCATATAAATATCAATGGATGGGTAGCTGACGAAGGGGAATTTCTTCTCGGTAAGCACGTCGACGAGCTCGTCTAGGTATTGCGGGACCGTCGGCCAGAACAGTGTGCCGAATGAGACCTAGGAAAATTAGTTTGAAATCATGCGGGGATGTTGGGTACATACGAGCAGTGTTGAATTTTGTCCATGCTGCGCCAACGCCGCGTCGAGGAATGTTTGTATCTCGAGATCATGGGATGCTTCGGATGAAGACGCGCCGGCCGACCCGTAGGCAGGCGGGAGTAGAGGCCCAACAGCGTACAGCGGGTTGTGCAAGGTGAGTGTTACCCAGCGGTTGAGCGCAGTCAGGGCCTCGTTTTCGTATGCCGTGCAGGTCCCGACAAATATGCCGTCACTTTGCATGAACATGCTACCCCGGTTTTAGACGGAGCAAGCAGAATAAGCGGAAAGGGAAACTGACTCGTAGCCCGCTCTTACGATGGGGGCCATCGGCACGTTCCAGGGTAGCTGGGGAGCGCTCAGCGTCAGATCACGTCGAGGAAAATAATTTGAATAACGTACATCTTGCGGGAAAAACTCATAGTCGTACATGGGCGGAATCCCGGCGACGTGGATGACGCTACCGTCCGTGTACTTGAATATCTGCATAGCTTTGTTCACTCACACTTCGTTGCTATAATTATTAGAAACCAACCTGATCCCCGATCTCCGCAGAGCTTTTCCCAATTCGAAGCGCCTCGGCGTCCGTTCGTGCGCCAAAATCACCGAGACCACCGAGCGATTCCGGCGCAAAGAGACGGATAAGGGCGGCGGCACCGCAAGACGCAAAAGCAAAAACCGGAATGGCAGCTCCGCTAATGGCGCGCGTTTGATGCAGCTGCGCGCTTGCAAAAAACTTGGTCCAAAATGAGTATCGAAAGGGAAAAAACGTGCATGTGACACACATCCATAATGATTGCGCTGGGTGGAGGGAGTGCACCAAAATTCGCCCCGGTCGTCGCGCAAGTTATTGGATCGCCACGAAAAACCGTCTGATATAAGGCGGGATAGAATCTCGCTAATAGTGGGACAAGCTCGCGCACTTGAATTGCGTCAGATTGGAAAACCGATACAATCCTAGGCAGGGAATCTCTTTAGATGAAAGCTGGTTTTCAAAAGACGCGCAATTACCGGATCCGCTCGAGCGCTTCGTGACCGCTGGAAAATTGAGCCGCAATCTCTAACCGGGCCTGAGCGAGCCAGTTGGGTGCCATTAAAATAGTTATCACGATATCGCTAGCGTCGGCGGTGAGCCTTCCTCCCAGCACGCATAGCGGGCGTGTATGTCCTGGGGACCGAGTTAGGGGCTCTCAAACTTACGAGTTGAGAAGGGTTACCCCAGGCAGGGAATGCGACGAGCAGCAGATGGCGGGGGTATGGTGGCAGCATGCAACGTGAGGAGATGTGTATCGATATTCCCAGACCCTGACATTTAAGTCGACTCGGCCGCCGTCTAGATGGTTCGCACAGGGTCGCATGCGCCCCGAGCGGTCGCTACTTGTTTACGTCATTTTCCTGTCGCTTTCACTGGTCCGAATTGCTGAATCCACCCGAGATGAGGATCCGGCGGTGAAATTATGGATTTGACGCCCCGATTCTTTCCTAGACAGACGCTATAACATCGGAAGAAGCTCGCCGCCTGTTGTAGGCGTCGGCGGGGGGTAGCACTACTAAAGCTGCCAGAGACTTGCAGAACTGCGATTTGGTGCAGGAAGACAGTGAGAGTGAGAGTCTGTGAGACTCAGTTGAGCAAGAGGCCGATGACGGCGGGCGGTTGCCACGACAGCACTCGGATCAAACCTAGTCTCTCAGAGCCAGACTTCAACATGGTATGATCTCGTACCTCGATGTGTTGAAGTCTGTTATTAAGTGATGGGTCCCGATTGGGGTTGGCCCTTGTTACATAATCTTCGCTTAGCTGCCCTGGTGCCGTTATCGCTATGCGGCACCTCTTTCTCTAGTTTCTTGGGGTGGAACTAAAATTCGGAGTATATTATAAATGATCTGTCTCTTTAAAATTTGTTGAATGGCGCTTGAATGAGTGCAGGGGCTCATCCTTCAATGTGATGGGACATCAATGGGCCAAAACCCATCAATTTGACTCGTCAATAGCTTTGTCCCATGGCATCGCAAAAATATGGAAATATTTGCGCACACATTAAAAATCTGTTCCTCTACGACGTGAATATTCCCAAGATTTAAGAGCGGCGGCAAGGGCCTCAAAACGTGATTATGTAATAAGGCTCAACCCCAATCGGGACCCATCACTTAAAAACGGACTAGATCAAACCGTCCCGGCGGGTATTTCAAGCCACGGCCGCCTACTCTTATTCGAGACAACCTCGAGGCTAATACACCCTCGCCGAACGCCAAGTAACTCATCGAATCCGAGTCTCCGCCGTGTGGTCGCATAACATTTGTAATAGCCTGAGTCCCAGACTCCCAGTGGATTCATTCTCCAATATTTCAACTTGAAGTTGTGAACTGGCCGAGGTCCTTCGCAGGGACCATGAATGGCGACAGCAGTATTTATTCCGCGCCCAAACATCTTACTTCGAGCTCCTTACTTATGCTTCTGTAGCGGTTCTGTTTCAGCCGACGAGCGCAGCGGAGATTGAACTGGTCGAAATCAGCTGCGTACGACCTAGGTTCAACCTACCTCGCTCCTTGTTTCACGCGAAACGATGCGTGTACCGAGTGCTGCATTTAATGCATATAAGCCGACTGTAAACACTGGAAGACTGAGTTGCTCCATCCAGGGTAAAGTAGCCACGCTCTTCAGCGGTCTATGCATCATCACTGGCAATATGGTGCCCAAATCTAAAAAGTAACAGGCCGGTCCATCGAACTTTGGAGTCGCTATGTAACTCCTTGAGAAAGTTCTTGAAATAAAATTGTGAGATCTGAAGTTGAACTCTGGACACTCGGGATGTTTGATGAAATACTCTATACGGTTCAGTGGTCAATCACATTCAAGATATGGGTGCAAAGGTACATGGAAGCAGCGTGAACACAATTACATGGCTCGCATCGCACATTTCGATCGAGAGGGGAGATATTTGAGCTGTTTATCAAACGATGATATCCCAACGCAGATTTTTTTTTGCCTCGCGCGTTTAAAACCTGAACCTGATCTCTGACTCCGATAGGACAAAATCTGAAGTCAACTGTTAGCATGATGGAAGAATATCAATTGAACCTACAAACCTTGAAAGCGGTCAAGAAACTGAATTGCACCCATACACTTTCGGACCATCCTACTTGGATCCACCAACAATTTCTTGAATGCCTCGGGTCCTTCGCTGTCCGTCTCCCCGGGCGCGGCTTGGCGACGATGCCCATTTAGCGCCCATTTGTACAGCGGCGTCCTGGTGCCGTCTGGATTGATGACGCCGCTTACATTTTGGCCGTTTAGTCCGGACAGAAGGTGGTGATGGTCCCTCGCGTAGTCTAACCAATTCCCGGGGTATGCTTCCTCCAGGTCGTCATCGGAGATGTCGCGCGGAAGGGATAAATGCGAAGCGTGGAAGTGGGTGATACCGCGGTTGACGTGAGTGATGTACCGATGAAGATCGAAATTCGGGGGAAGGGGAGTGCGGCCGAGCTGCCTTAAAGGTAAATTCCACATTTGCGTCTGGAGCTCAGCGCAGCCGACGATGAGCTTGCAGAACTCTTCCGACGTATTCTCGACGGTACTGCCATCACCGTTGTTCCACTCTACACCTTCGAACTCCTCATCGGAAAATGGCCGGGGCAGCAGCGCGATATGACTGATGATAAACAGCCGATTGTCATACTTGGAATTCTGCGCACGGTCGCCGACCATCTTCAGCCCAATCAATAGATTCCAGTCTTTTGCCAAAGACTCGTCATTCAAAACCACGCCGGCAATGGTGGAGTGGTTGAACAGGTTGAGAAAATTTCTGTGGAAAATGGGCAACGGGATTTGGGTTCTCTGATCGCTCTCACCACTCCGCCATTTTCTCTTTTGCGCTGAGTTTAGGGTCATTGATCGTTCTGACGTTCGTTTTAGTCTGCCTATAAAGTGGTGCAGATCAATAGACGCACCCAGGTCCCAAAGACTTCGCGAACACTGTCGACAATTTTCTATCGGCTTCAAAGAGGTGGCAACAGTGTTTATGGCGGGCATGCCAGTCTTTCCTCTGGCATTCTTTCTTTCTATTCGTCAGCAGTAGCACGGAGGAATCTTCCAGAATTTACCGAGCAGTATTTCGCCAGAAGGCAGCCGGAGCACGAAAGCAGCTGGGCCTTTGATTTCAAGGAGGTTTCGAGGGTGTCACAGGCATCGCAAGCAGGCTCCCAGGCGTTCCAGATAACGGTCGCGGAATAATTGGCGGATTATTGGAGTTAGAGCACTCGGGCACATGACCGAGGCTCGGGGATGCCTCGGGCAACTGGAGCGCTTGGTAAGACCAAGGCGGAGACGGGCGGAATACTGCGGATTATGACTCGCATGGACCATGATGAACAGTATAAATACCGCAGAAAACATCCAGTAACCTTACGAGCTTGTATCAACCCGCCCTCACGGGCAGCGTGTAAATCTTACTTTGGTTGAACCGTATATTGTGTGAACATAACGATTGAAGTCCTTCAAGCAGAAACACCAACACAAGCTCGTAGATTTACACGAAACACTACTAGTTATTATCGCTCTCACCATTATAACACTGGAAATGTCGACCAACACTAACAGCCTGCTATCAACCGTACCGAAACTGACCCGATCAAATTACTATGATTGGAAGTTTGCGATGACCATGGTACTACGACGATCAGGATGCTGGGATATCGTCAATGGAACAGACTCAAAGCCCTCGACCAGGGATGCCGCAGAGAAGTGGGAAATGAAATCGGAGGAAGGACTCACCTCAATCGGTTTGACAGTTGATGCCGATCAGTATCAGTATATCCAGGACGCCACGACAGGGCCAGCCGCCTGGAGTGCATTATCCAAGGTGTATGAAAAGAATAGCAGAGGGAACAGGATTGCCTTGAAGAGAACAATTTTACGGCTACGAACATAACCCGAGCGCACCTATTCAGGAATATATTTCTGGAATTCTTGGGTTTGCCACGAGGCTCAAGGCCATTGGAGTGAAACTGGAGGACAGTGACATCATGGACGTCCTACTGTTTAATCTTCATGCAGAATGGTCGAATATTGCCGGCACACTATGCGCAACCACGGACGACTTGGACACGGTTTCGGATATCACCGGAGCGCTTCTCGATGAGGAAGGACGCCGCGGCGGGCCGATTGACAGTATGTCGTTTTACGCGCTGACAACTACGCAGTGTGCAGCAACTGCCGGAAGTCCGGCCACATTAAGGCTAACTGCTGGGCTAGAGGAGGAGGCCAAGAAGGCCACAGGAAATGCTTCAAATGCCAGAAAGAAGGGCATCTTGCATATCAATGCCCGGATCAGAACTCGAACCCTGACAGTGCAAACTTCGCATCCACATTTTGAAGGAAGCAATGCTTGGAATCAGAGGGAGCAAATGAAATTTGGCACTAGGCATAAGACACCAGAACTTGATGCAGAAGACTTCCGATTGAACTCGGGCGTGAACGACAAAGAAGACTTTCGATTGAACTCGAATGTGAACCAGAATTGATCCGATCGAATTCGGAATGGGCCGGCTTGAAGTCCGACTTGCAGGAGCTCGAATGCTCATGAGAAACAGAGGGAGCTTGAAGGCTTCAGGTAATTTAGTAAGTGGATTCTTGTATTGAAGGAATTTCTCGGTAATGTGCACCGATTGAGAGGGAGTATTGGAGTTAGAGCACTCGGGCACATGACCGAGGCTCGGGGATGCCTCGGGCAACTGGAGCGCTTGGTAAGACCAAGGCGGAGACGGGCGGAATACTGCGGATTATGACTCGCACGGACCATGATGAACAGTATAAATACCGTAGAAAACATCCAGTAACCTTACGAGCTTGTATCAACCCGCCCTCACGGGCAGCGTGTAAATCTTACTTTGGTTGAACCGTATATTGTGTGAACATAATGATTGAAGTCCTTCAAGCAGAAACACCAACACGGATGTTACAGGCTCTGGAGCTATGGAGAAGGTTTCGGGAAGAGGGAGTTGGCAAGAAGGGGGAAAAGAAGTCGTTCGTTCGGATGACCACGGGTTTCTACTTCGTACGTACCAATCACTGGTGCTTCTTCGAACCGACAGAGATAATGTAGGGAAATGTTGCCACATGGGGAGCACACACGATAGCAGCGTCCATAAGCCAACCATCACTGGCAGCGCACCGAATCCGGCTCGGTCTGAGGTGGAGTGTATTCCTTGCTTCGGAGAGCCTAGAGGTGCGAGCAAGTTCAACTGCGTTTACCTTTGTGAGACGACAAGTAGCGAGGTGCTTTTCCACAGCCATGTTAAAGGTATGCGAGAGGCACAAGCATCGGCGCGAGAGTCCAAGGCTTAAGTACCTTCCTCGCCCCGAGGCTTCGAGATGTGAGCAGCCAGCAAGAGCGAGCATCCTCCGCCGCTGGACGTTTGAGCCTGAGTCTTTGCCACGACTCAGCGCTCAGCATCGGTGCGGGGAAAGTCAACCATAGATTCGCGCGGCCCTGCCGGAGCTCGTGAGAGCGCATTTGATCCAGCTTGCTGACTTCATTCGCAATTCGGAACGCGGATCACAAAAAGCCTATCGGAGGAAAGTCAAGACGTCGCTTACTTTCCGAAAGGCATGAATTACAGCTTTGCTGAACAAATGTGTGGATTTGGAAAGACAGCCATTTCTCCAGAGTACACTGTAACCCGGCTTTCGAAGTTCTCGCACGGGCGGCCGGACGCCGCACGCGCGCTGATTTTGTGATGCGATCTGCGTTCCGTGACGTAATCCCGCTACGGTATCAAAACTAGATACCGCCGGATCAGGTTGGCGTGTTCACTGTTTTTCACTCTGGTGCCAGTGGACCGCACAGCTGCAGTGCTGGCTCACACTCGAAAGATTGCCCATCATCAGTTAGTCGCAGCATTGGCACAGGAAGAGCTTTTTCTCAGCGCAGGAGAACGTGCCAGACTGCCACTAGAAACGCGGGAAGATGGCATCATGCTTGTGCCTCGCCGTCAAATTCGAAAGTTCCGGGACTCATCGCCATTTGTGATGCCTTTCGCTCTCTAATTCCCCCTTCGCCCAGCGATGTCTGCGGTCCTTCGCAGAATCGTGGTGGACGACACCGACCCCGCCATCCAGTACGGTCCCAATGGCTGGTACGCCGCCGACCCGGCCAAGCTCAACTCAGTTGGAAATTATGGGCCTGTATACAATATTAGCTCGCACGCCACTTCCACCAACGGCTCAACGCTCAGTTTCCCCTTTAACGGTGCGTATTTTCACGCGCCTGCTGCTCCTTCTCATCCATTCACCTCAACCAGGGACCTCGATCAGCGTCATGGGCACGACAGCCACGGTCGGGAACGCCGATCCGACATGGGACTGTTTTGTCGACGATATTAAAATTGACAACCCCAGCCCAAATTTCCAATACCAAGAGAACAACTGGCTGTTGTGCGACCAGGCTCAGATCGCACCCGGTCCACATATGCTGAGGATCGAGGTCCAGTCCAAGGGCCAGCCATTTTACCTGGACAACATACTATACACCCCCGTTGCCGGTGTCAGCTACGAGTCTGCTGTTCTGGAATACACGAATATCGATCCTTCTGTCAGCTTTGGGTCCGGATGGAAGCCATTGCTAACGGAAAATATTACCCAAACGGCGGGAGCCCAGGTTGCGCTCAATTTCCATGGTAAGCCAACCCGATCCGTGTCTGTGTAGAGATAGCTTAGGATTCGACATATTTTCACAGGTACTTCTGTCAGTCTGTTGGGCTACATCCCGACCGAACTACCGCACACCGCGAGCGCTGCAACATATTCGATCGACGGCGGCCCCCCAGTAAACTTTACGTTAAACGGACTCCCGGCGCAGTCAGCCACAGTATACAACGCGGTATTGTTCACCACAAATACTCTGACTCCTACCACACACAACATCGTCGTGACGTACGGCGGCGACACCACCAAGACACCCCTCGTAGTCTCAACATTTTACGTTACGAACACCTCCACTCCCGCCACAGGCGCGCCAAACTCCACACCATCAGGATCAGACTCCTCGAATACCCCGGTGACGAAGACGAAGAGCACCCCGACCGCCGCCATCGCGGCGGGCACCGTCTCCGTCGTCGTCGTCCTCGCACTCATCGTGGGCCTCGTCTTCTGGTGCCGTCGGCGCCGCCGACGCTCCGCGGACCAACTCCACCGCCAGTCCGCGAATCCGTTCATGGGGTCCACGGTGGACACCGCCCCGGCGAGCCTGAGCACCGCGGCCGCGACGTACTCGTACTCTGTCGTGCCCGGCGAGACGTTCAACCCGTACGGGCAGCCCGGGATGCCAGCAACCCCGGGCACGCCCGGGCGGCCCTACTCGCCCTACCTCGACGCGTCCCCCAGCGCCAGCGGCGTGGCGCACCCCTACATGCACCCCGCCCCGCCGCGCGCGCCCACCTCCGCCACGGGCTCCTCGCACGCGTTCACCCCCAGCGCCGGCTCCGCGGGCGAGGCGGGCATGGTGTACCCCACGCCCGTGCCCTCGGACGGCGGCTCTGGCTCGGGGCGCTCGGGGCGCTCGCAGAAGTATGAGCGCGAGCTGGCGGCCTCGATCGCTATGAGCCCGCCGGCGCCGCTGATGCCGCTGACGCCTCTGCGCGCAAACGCGCCGCGCCCGATCGTGGTGCACCACCAGGACAGTGGCGTGCGCCTCACGCCTCCGCCGTCGATTATGTCTGAGCCGGAGATCGTCGATGTGCCACCTGGGTACAGCCGCGATTAGTTGTGTTCGTACGTTCTCGCTGATGTTGTTTTTGTGACTGGTTTATTTTGTTAATGGTTTGCTGCATATTTGTATATACTCCACACGGTTTAAATAATGGGCGACGGACGCTACCATGTTTGTTTTACTTACAGCCCCTCACCCTCCTTTGCACGTCTCAACCAAGTAGATTGAGACTCCTAATACGATGCACTTCAACGACGTTGACGAACTTCCTCGGGAATATGAATATTCAACCAATCAGAGTGTGATAAATCCGCGCACGCTGCTTCTCGGCGGCGTTCTACTCTGGGTAGACGAAACCAGCGTCCTCGCTAATACAACCATCATCCGCTGGGTACGTCATTGCCATAGCTATCTATGTACCTAAATATTGTGATATTTGAGATAGAATTTTATTATTCGCACTCAAAAAGTTCCCATGGTTGAACATCCTCGATGACAGACGCTGCCGCCGACATATATATACACTATTTTAGGTACAAAAAACAACGAAGGAAACGAGTCGCTTTGAGATACACACGCCCCCCACTCTATCGGCCCCCTGCACCCGCCCTCCACTATATCGGCCCTCCGCACCCGGGGCACTCCAGCGCCAGCACTTCGTCTGCGTCGTCTGTCTTGGCCTTTCCCTTCCCCTTGCTGAACCCACCACCAGCCGACCAACGCGCCACACGCGGCCTCCGCGTCGCGCTCACCCCCTCGCCGAGCCGAACATCAACCAGCGCCTGCCACCCGTCGGGCATATGCGCCTGCCAACCGTCTGTGACCTTCTGCCCGTCCCTCAACGCCTCAAACACGAGCCGGCGCGCGGTCAGCACCGCGGTGATGTTCCCCACGACGCCGCCCGCGGGGAACGCGCCACCCTTGACGATGGGCTGCGCCGCGGCGCTGACGAGCACGGGTGGGAGCCCGTCGAGGAGCGCTTGCGCCTGCGCCGGCAGGCCTTCTGGAGCGGGCGCGCCGTGGCTCGCGCTCGGGCGCCGTCGTTTCTTCGGGGGCTCGGACGCGCTGCTCATTAGGTCGAGTTCGAGATAGACGCCAGTGTCGGGGTCGCGGAGGAGGAAGCCCCGGTCGCGCTCTGTGGCGGGGGGTGCGCCTTTGGTTGTGATACACCCGCTGTGATAGTAATTGCGGCAGGCGGGTTGTGGGCAAAAGTGCATCAGCGCGTCAGGGGCGGCGTCGGAGGGGTTGTACGGAAGATTACATGTACAAGTCGCGCGAGGGGCGGGCTGCGTTCGGAGATTAGATCGGTGTGATGCAAAAAGAGCGAAAGTCTTGCTGAGATCTCTTTGTTAGCAACATCGATGGTGTACCGATAATAAAAATCGTCCTCGAGGATTGCATCTTGATCAAGCGATGTTTCGTCGTATTTTCTGAGGGTGACAGAGCCTGGGAAGCTGTTAAATTTGGCTACTTGGAAGGGGGAGATTGAAAGACCATCGAAGACCGACGACGACACATAATCGATGTGGTTCGACCGCAGTCGTTCGTATAAGCCACAGCGGGACGCGTCGCTGAAAGGAAATGAATGACGGCCGTATAAGATATACAAAATTACGTACAAAGTTGGCACCTCGCGCGCTGCATCGCGCGCAGAATAGAACCATTCTATTTGGACCCATACCTGCCAAACAATGAACTCTCGCCACCAGAGGTAATAGACTGCCGACGAACATCCGATTCCTTGGTTGCACGAATATCGAGGATCCTTGATATCCAGTAATCGTAAATCGCCAGCTTGTCGCCGACCTTGCGCCCGTTTGGCAGTACGCGCACGCTGGAACGGGTTGGGCGACCGGAAACTAGACGATACGAAACCTACTAACACGTCGTCGACAGAGAATCCGTACTCTTTTTCATCTTCATCGGTCACTACGTTTACTCAGGGAAGAGAACAAGAGCCACACTGCTAATGAGACGCACCTTGAAATGTGCCATATTGAATCATTTTGCCCCATTTATCGGGCGTGGGTGCGTGCTTCGCGTGTCCAAGAGGCTGTAGGGCGACCTTGCTCTTCTTTTTGTGACTCCACTTCTGTTTCGTGCGAGCCGCCTTGGGCATCGCGTCAAGATTGAAGACGGCGGCGGAGGAAGAAAGAGAAACGGCTTTGCCATTAGCCATCAAAATGCCATAAGCAGGTCATATGGATGATTGATCGGCCCGTGTGGCCGGCGCATTGCCTCGACTAAGATTAGGATGGGATTTATTCGTTTGGAGTGCAAGGGGGAACAAATATATTTGGGGTTCAATTTTTGCTTCTTGTAGTTCATTCTTTGAGGGAGTTCAATGATGATTCAGGCAGCGATTCAGAAAGGAAAAGGTTATGTTCAAGTTGAACTTTCAACATTGAAAGGATGGTAACAATTCTTCGTGATATGCCATATCATATAGTACACTGTCAATCGTTCACTTCTGGCCAAATTCAAATCCCCCGCCATCCAAGACCCTCCCAGCTCCTCCACCGCGCCTCGTAAGCAAACTCCCGTTCGAACTTTGTGCCATTCGGCAAGTAGCTCGCCCAGCGTAACCACTCGTCCCGCGGGGCTTCCGGCAACGACTTAAGTCCCCGAACATCAGCGTGTATCCGCCGAAATCGATAATTAAAACGCACTTCGAACCACTTCAACACATCGTGCACCTCGCTTTCGGCGGCCACGCCATATCTGCTATCGTCGCGCGGGACGAAGTTGCGTAGCTCACGGAGCAGCTCGGGACAAGGCGGGGATGCCCTGACGTAGCGTCCCCATTCGAGCCAGTACCTTTGATGATAATAATCAGCATGGTCGTATTCTATAAACCTTGACGCTCACCCGATCATTTCCATCGGGACGGCCCCGGTGTAGCCTCCTTTGACTATGCGGATGCTTTGGCACGCCAGATCCCTGAACACCGTGGACCACGGGAATATCTCTCTCGCAAAACCGGGATCTTGCAAAGGCGTCCATAGTTGCGCCAATGCTGCGTCGTTTCTCCCGAAGATTGGGCGAAGCGCCCAGACGACGCTCCGCATTTCATCCCAAGAAGCGCCCAACAAAACGCGGAACTGGAATAACGGCGTCAACGCCGGCAGCACCATCGAAACACGAAGAAGCCGGATGAGCGCGGGGTAGCGCAGCAGCATTTGCTGGACGACGGTGGATTCCCCTGAGGCGAAAGTCTCCGAGTCGTCTTCGAAGTCGAAATCATTGACCGTGGAATGAAAGAACGCCATGTAGTCATGGTCCTCCCAGAGAGCAATCGCTTCCGCCGGTCGCGGGTGCATTTTCTAGGCGGACGTTAACCCGACCAACGCGGAATACTTGCGGGAGACTCACATTCAACCACGACAGCAGCTTCCCGCCGACTTCATCAAACGTGGAAAGCGAACCGAAGAAAAAGTCGGGGTTGATGCGCCGCACGAAGGGAACGAGATCTGCGGAGGGATACACGGACGTGACGTAGTCGACCATGGCGCTCAAGTGGTTCCTACAAGCCAATTAATGATGTTCGATAAAACGTATGGGAGGCGATTACCAGGCGATATGCCCCACGCGGTTGACACGCGGGTTCTCGTGTGCGTATGCCAGCGACTTCAGGATACAGCGCACCAGATACATCGACTGCTGCGGGCCCGCGACGCAGAAGGCGCCCGACCGCGCCGGGTCGACGAGGAAATCGAGGAACGAAGCATGATGCGCCATGATGCACCCAACGTTCGATTCTGGGACGTTTAAAACTGCCCGGAGGGGGCGCAGGATGCGCCGAAGACGCCCGGCCTTCAGATGGAGAAGTTGTTCCAGGTGGTAAAGAGGTAGGTTGGCGAATATCTCCGTGGTGAGGATATGGAGGATTGCGAGCAGGGACCCACGAGAGCCTGTGGGGACGGTAGCCAGAATCTGGCTGTACAGGTTATCGACGGGAGAGTTCAAGGGATTGAGAGGAAGGCTCTCGACTATATCTGTAAGTCGGGCCAGGGGACAAAACTTGGCGTCGCCGAGAAATCTGATAAGTGTCGACGCATAAAGGAAGCAACCCGACGAGGATTCAATAAGACGGTTGAAAACGTCCGGTGAAAGCCGGGGGCTCGTAATACATCCTCCGCCTCCAGTTGATTCGACGCATGTGTGTGGCATCCCCGTGAATTCAGCGGCCAAGTATGTTCGAACATCGCCGAGCGATCGTTCCACATCAAACGAACGACATATTCCGTTAAAACACGGTTCGGCGAGGATTTCAGCGATGCAGTCTTCCGATGTACTCACGATGAGAATTCGGAGTTGCGATGGTTGGCTTTGGGCTGCGGTTCCCAACAGACACAAAATTTCTTGTTGAACCTCCAACTGACACTGGTCGAGTCCGTCGATGACCAGCGTTAGCGGGTTCAAATCCACCACCGCCCGGAACGGTTCGAGGATAAGCTCCTCCAGCTGAATCGAGAAACGTTCCCCGACGATGCCGGGGTTCCGTCGCACCGCCTGAGAGATCGGGGCTCGCAAGCGAGGAATATTCGTAGCAAGCTGGTATGCTATGGCACAAAACAAGGTGTTTGCGTTTCCGCGAGTCTTGTACTTTCGGGGGAAAATGAAGCCGCCTCCGAACCGCCCCGCAGCATGCAGCCGTTGCGTCAGTGTATGCAAAATGGTGGATTTCCCGGCACCCATGGGTCCCTGCAACCAAAGGATGTTGCCACTGCCGCTGGTGATCTCTGAGGCCCATCTGTACAGGGTGTCGAGCGTCTCCCTGCGGGTATCCGGATGACATTTGGGAGGAAAAAAGGGTCCGGTTGAGTCGCACTGCCGGAGGGCTTCAGAAGTCGCTCGACGCAGTACTTCAAGGCCTGCATTGAAAATGAGATGGAGAGACGCTGACACGATGGAAACATACCCATTTCATAACGATGAGGATTATGATTCGCGCCCTCAGCCGCAAAGAATCTGCTGGTGTAAATGTTTGCGCTCGATGCAAACGGGACAGGAATCCACTCCGCCGGCATTTCGACCAGATGTGCATGACCAGAAGGATATTCCGCCGCAGGACCAGTAAGACAGATTAAATGCGGAGCGGGTACCACATCCGAATCGACGAATGAGAAGGCCGTTGAATATTGCTCTTGCGGCTGGGAAGAATGCAAGGATAAATTATCTCGTCATTCTATGAGCCATTGAAAGACGTCTATTGCAGGGACATACCGGTTTGTGCTAGCCTTGAAATCGTCTGGCTGAAGTCAAAGGGGGACTGCAGCGGGTGTGCGTTGAGTGGGACGCCATGGTTGAAGCGCGTCATGTTTCGCAGGTAAACCCACCAGTGGCCAGGAGAGAGGGAGATAAGGGCAACGCAAGGTATGAGTTGGCGTCAATCCATGAATTGCGTGCTTATATTTCACAGACGCGTTGCAGACTCGACTCGGAGTACGTATGCTCAGTGCCAGACGGAAATCGCGAGGCGCCGAGTCATCCGGGGACGCAGGCGGAGCTTGAGGGGTATTCCCTCGGCAAACGCGGTGGTATAGAGGCTCCTCGTTGCTGGGATTCGCCACCGCACTGCTAAGTAGGCTCTATCGGCCTGGTAAAATTAGTGAGGCCAAACTGCCGCTTTACTATCGAAGTATGTATCGAAGTCAGGAGACAAGACGTGCTTCTAGGACAGTAGAGAACTCTTGCATTCAGCCTTGAAGCCCCGTTGTACGGGCGCCCAACATCGAAGCACCAAGATCTTCGCAATTGAATAGAATAATTGTGTCCTCTGGCCGCTCGGACACGCCTCGGTACTAGTTTTCTTGATATGTTCATGGTGGACAGATGGTAAACGTTAAACAGAGAGAAGAAACGGATCGCGGGGGTGTTGGAGGGAATAGTCTTCGCGTGAAAAGCGCATATACAGCGCCAGACGTCGGCCCTCGAGAGATCAAATCATCAAACATTGTTTTGATGCCGGAAATCTTCGACACTGACCACGATGTGCGACCATCTCCGAAATATACGCCAGCCATAGCCATGGAGGCTTTCGTTGACCCTAGTTCGAATCACCCACAGTCCGAACCATTCCGCCGGAAGGGTTCAATGTGAAGACTGGAGCTCTCGAGAAACGTGGATGTAAAAACGTAAAAAGAACAACGAAGGAGGGCGCGTTTAAGACATTGAGCCTTGCGAGTTTCCTTCTGGTATTTTCACCCTCCGCCTCCAAGAATGAAGCGTGGTTTCCTGAACAGCTCAAAGGCAAAGGCACGTCCGTTAGGACCTGCTCTACGTGCGTTCAACTTGTGCTCTCAGCTCTACTTTGTCTGATCGCTATCCAGAGTCCAAGCTGATTGGAGCCGCGGCCGAGTTCGACGTTCCCTTTCGCAAAGGCCAAATCGGTAAATGCGGGGACACATCCTTAGATCTGGAAAGACTCAAATGAGTGCATAACGCAGCCGTTCCTAAGGGCTGCGAATCCAGGATACAATATCAACAATGCGCCCCGTGCGGAGGCGGTATCCCGGATGGAATAATTCGAACGACACCACCTTTCGCTGAGGGCTCGGCCACAATAATTATGGGGCAGGAACGTGAACGCATCATGACGTGCACGACGCTGCCTAATGGTGCGGGCCCCGACGACCCCGTCTCTGAATGCTTCATATTCCCCAAAATGAAGGAGCTGTTGTTAAAAGTTCCTGGCTTTCCCCAGCCGTTGGTGCACCTACCACGCCCACCTTCCGCATGGCCCCGTCGCCGGGCAAGGGAATGGGTCTCTTCAGCACCCGCGCCCTCAAAATGGGGGACCTCATTCTCAGCGAGCGCCCGCTCTTCGTCACCGTAACCAGGTCCAAACTAATTGCGTCTCTGGACTTCACGGAGGAGCAACAGAAGCAACATTCGAGAAACGAGTGGGAGAGGCACTATGAGCTCTGTGTGAATCGTATGCAACCGGCCGACAAAGCAGCGTTGATGGCGCTGGCGAACTGCAATGAAAACGATGGATTTGGGTCTATCGACGGGATCGTGGCTACGAACGCCTTTGGCCTCGAGGATCTTGGCCTCCCGGGTCGTGAAGAGGAGTACATCGCAGTAGGCAAAGACTTGTCGCGTTTGAATGACAAGTATTCAACGGTGTTATCTGTGCGCCCTTTGCTGCTGCTGACGTCCTCTCAGCTGTTCCTGCAACACCAGCCACCGCTTCGACACGCCCTCGTTCTCATACCAGCTTTTCGCCGTGCACGACATCGCTGCGGGAGAAGAGCTGACGACCGGATACACGTACCTCGACTGCTCCACGGCGGAGCGCCATCAAAAGCTCAAGCCGTTCAAAGTCGTCTGTACGTGCGCCGCCTGCACGGACCGCGTCGCGTCCGACGCGCGGCGCGCAAGCATCGCCCTCTGCAACCCGGGCGAGCGTCCGTTCAGCGAGTCATTCGCGCGCGTCTGGCTGCTCGACCCGACGCTCCCGGACGACTGGCTCCCGTTCAAGTGCGAGGCGCAGCTGGCGCTGATCGCGCGCGAGAGCCTCGAGCACCTCCCGATGCACTGCGAGGCGGTGACTACGTTGATGGAGGCGTACATCTGCCTTGGGCACGCATAGCGCGCCAGCGAGTGGGCGGCGAAGCTGGACACGTTCGTCTGGGAGAAGAGGCACATGAACGTAAAGGCGCTGCTCGATCCTGCAAGCCCCGCGTACGAGGCGCATCCATTATGGCGCAAGCGGCAAAAGAGCTGTCCGGTGTCCAAGCCGAGGAAGAGGGTTCCATTGCCTGAAGTCGTTGAGGGCAAGATAGTGTATCCGACTGTGCGATCGAAATAGCTGTACAAGTATTTGCTGTATCTCTTGGACCTTGACGCGCGTTGGTGAATGCTCACCGTATTTAGTGTCACTAGTCTACATGTAATGTCACTCTATCCGAATTCTAATCCTCGCCTACGAACCCGCCAATGGCTCTGACACCTTCGACGAGCCGTCGATAATCCCTCAAGAGCTCGGCGACCTCAGCGAGCCGCAGGTCGTCCGCCGAGCAATCCATAAAGCGCGGATTGGGCGGGGAAAGCCGCAGGCCTCCGCCGAGCATCGCGGGCGAGCTCGGCCGCGAGGACACGGGCGTGTCGAAGCGACTCGTCGCTGGCAGCAGAGAGTCGCGTCGCGGGGGTGGAGATCCCTGCAAAATGCATTAGCTAGTTTTTTAAAAACGAGCGAGATTCGACATGCCTTGAGACTCGACACAGCGCCCGAAACAGCTCCCGAGACGTGCGCCAGCCGATCCGTGAGGCTCTTCCGCCCGAGCCCAGGCCTGCGCGCGCCCCGGCGGCCTTTACTCCGCTCCCGACTCATCATACTCTCGAAGCTCCTAATACTCCGCGCGTCGTATGAGCCGCCCTCGCCATGATACTCGCCCTCTTCCTCCTCCGCGCTCCCGTCCTCACCGCCCTCGTCGTCGTCGTCCGACCCCACGTCTACCCCCCGCAAGCTCCCGGGCCTCGACACCTCCCGTAGCTCTTCCTCGCGCTTCTCCTCCGCCCGCCCGCCAATACTGATCCCACCAATCGAGAACCCCGTCTCACGCCGCAGCAGCCCGAACCCGGGGCGCGTCGCGCCGCCCACGTGCGGGAAGTTCCACGGCGCCGCCCCCGTGTTGCTGTCCAGCGCGGGCGTCACGGGCAGCGGGCTGCCCGTTCCCGGCAGGAGTTGCCGTAGCATGCCAAACGAAGAGTCGACGACGCCGGTCACGCCCGTGAGCACGCGCCCCGCGCTGTCCGCGAGCGTGTCGACCTGCCGCCGCAGCACGCCCGTGCCGTCCTGCACGAGCGAAATCGCCGGGATCTTGGGGCTGTTTCGTGCGATCGGGATCGGCGTAAGGTCCGCGGTGCTACACATGGGCAAGTCAATCCGAGGCCGCGCAGAGAGTTATCAAGTGGGAGAAGGTACCTGATTCCGCCGTCGCCCAGCCCCAGCGCTTCCAGATCGACGTTCTCGAGGAACTCGGCAACGGCCATGAGGTTGACGAGACAGAAGGCCTCCTCGCCGTGCGCGATGCCCGAAGGCGTCACACGGAAGCGTTGCGTGTACAGCAGGTGCGAAACGAGCCGTGGGGGGTTCGATTTGACGACGGCGAAGATGATCAGTGGGAGCAGGACATCGGACGACACGGGCGTCGGCGTTGATGGAGGAGACGGGGTGTCCACCGGAGCATCGCCATTATATGAGGGCGGAAGGGGGAGAAGTTCAGGCCGCGAGACGGGTTCCAAGGAATCGGGTGCCAAAGAACTAGGTTCTGCTGCGGCAGGGGGTTCTGTTGCTGGAGCAGATGAGTCTAGTGATACATCGGACGATTCTGTCGCTGCAGCAGGGGGTTTAGCAGCCGATTCTGCCATTACAGCAGGCGGCTCTGGTGCGGCATCAGATATAGACACAGACGGCGGTGGCGTCAGCGGAAGCGGCGGCGGCCTTGGCTTTCCCTCCCCCGCGTCCGCGAGCGGTATGGAAACAGACGCGGGAGAGAGCGCGGTCGGCGACACGACGATACCCGGTGCATCTGACAAGATTTTCGGCGGCGCGATCTTCCTAGACGATGCCCGTGCACGCTCTTCCTCCTCTGTCAGTAGCCTGATGCGCGGGAGCCGCGATAGGCCCTCTATAATGAAATAAAGAAATCAATGACGCGCAGGACAGCATAACGGATGGGGGACGGACCGATGACTTCGCGGTGCGCGTGCACCATAATGGACGCTTTCTCGGCCGGACTTTGGTGTAGCTCCAAGTTGGATAGTACTAAATTCTGTCCGTTAATTTGCAGCGGAGAGGTCTAAACGGGTAGATATATACCTTGGCCACAAGCCCTGACCACCCGCTCCAGGCCCGCCGCCGCCTCGGGGGGAACGTCGACGCCGAGATGCTCCAGGTTGAGATCCAGCATATTCAGCGCAGCAACCCGGCTGGACAGCGCCTGATCGTGCGACGAATCGTCCGACGATTGCGGCGAGAACAGTCTAAACCGGGCTACATGAGTGGCCCGTTCCTCGACTACAGCGAAACGCGACGCACCGATCGAAGAACAGCACGCAAATCGCGCGTTCCACACACTCCAGCACCTCAAGGACCCACGCGTCCTTCCCCTCCTTCTCCTTCTCGTCTTCCGCGTCGTGGCTCGCCTCGCTCGGCTTCCGCCGCACGCCCCCCGCGCGCAAATCCTCCTCCAGCTTGGCGTAAAACCCTTGCACCATCTCCCCGATCTCCTCCGGGAGCATGCCCGCGAGCGGGTCGCCGACGAGGTAGTTGCTGCTGCTGCTGCTGCTGCTGCCCGCGCCCTTCTCGCCGGCGCCGCCGCGCTTCACGCGCGTGAAGGGGTACCATGGCGCGACGAACGCGTCGACGCGCTCCGCGACCCACGGCGGCGCGGCGCAGTACGTATGCAGCTCGGCGCGCAGGGACCGCGCGATGGCGCGCGCGGCGTCCTTGCGCACGATGCGGTGCGCGAGCGTGAACGCGGCGACGTCGAGCGGCTGGTCAGGCGCGGCGGACTCGTGGATCGACGCAGGCGGGGAGGCCTGCTGGGTCTGGTATGCCTGCTGCTGCGGGTGCTTGCCGCTGTTTGAGCCGAAGAGGGAGGCGAAGGGGTTTGCGAGGCGGGAGGGGAGGGACTGGGGGTTGGAGCCTCCTGCGGAACTGCGCGAGAGGTTCGGTCGTGGGGGAAGCGGGGGAGGCGTACGGGGCGGGAGGGGAAGGGCCGGAGTGTAGGAGGGGACGCCGAACATCGGATAAGAGGTCGCGGTCGGCAGATGTGGGAGGGGCGCGAGATTGGTGAGTGTAGAAGAGCGAGTGGCGGGAGAAAGAAGGTCTAGAAATGTTTTAGAGGAAGGGTGGATCGTCGAGCGGAGAGTCAGTGTGGAGCTAATACGATTTAATTCACGACGAAACCAAAAAACCACACAAATGCTTACCCATCGAGAGTGCCCCGCAGACCAGACAACGTGATTATATGCGCGTTCTTGCGGGAAGGTCCGTCGCACAAAACGACATGGTCCTTCACAAACTCGGCGGTGACCTTATCGTTGTTCGCGGCTTGCTCAAGTGGAAGCAGTAAAGTGGCCTGAATCGAGGTGAGTATCCAGTGCGCAGCAAGCGCGTAAGACACGCGCCTTTCCAATCGAAAGCGCGCTCCAAATCTCGACCCACTCGCCGCCCTCTGACGAAACAAGCTTTTCTAAAATTGCCCATCCGACGCTGCCGTGGTCCAGCCCGATATTCTGCGCCGCAGCCTTGAGATTCATGAGTTGGAGTTTGCTAGTGGCTCCTCCTTGGTGGTGCGACGCAGCAGCAACGACGGAGGGGTGAGTAGTCATGCCAGTAGTGGTTGCCGCCGTTGGCGTGCCACGCTGTCGTGGGGTGTACGGGACATAACGAGGGCCATTTCCACTGGGACTAGGACTGCGCCGGCCGGGGTCAGGCGAATTTGGGGCCGTTGGGCTAGGCGAGAGTAATGGATGCGCCGTCAATAATTCTGACGACGTAGTGTGGCCTTGGCTCCGTCCAATGGACACCGCAGGGAAAAGGGGGTCCCTGTTAGAGCTCATGAATGCACTCCCAGAAAGTACAGAGCTTCAGGAAGGCCAGAATTTTACCGCAAGTCTCACGCGATGGAAGGGTGCGGCAAGCGGGATTCGGGAATCAGCAAGGCAATCGCGAATCCTTCTTGAAGTTCTTCTCCTTCACACCACCACGATGGCCCAGAAAATACACTTCATTCCCCTTGAATCCGACCCTTCTATCTTTACAGGTTTAATCCATGCTCTTGGGGTCCGTAGGCTCGAGTTCCAGGACGTGCTCTCGCTCGAACTAGCCGACCTCGTTCCTACCGGCAGCCTCGCTCTACCTGGCCCCATTTACGCGCTCATATTGGTGTTTCCTGTGACCGAAACGTACGAGGCCGAGCTCGCAGCCGCGAAAAGTCGTGCCCACTTGGAAGGAACGCAATACGCAGGCCGTGGCCCTGAGGAACCTGTAATCTGGTTCCAGCAAACCATTCATAACGCGTGCGGGCTCTACGCAATCTTGCACGCAGCTTCCAATCTTGAGCCAGAATTCATTGGTATGTCGAGCAAGACCGCTGGACTGCGATTTGGACCCATAGATGCTCTACTACTAGACCCTGAATCCCCGCTCGGCGATCTTCTCGGCGCCTGTATCGACTTCGACCCTACCGGGCGTGCAGCCGCACTCGAGGCCTCTGCCACCATCGCTGCCGCACACCTCCAGGCTGCGACCCAAGGCGCCACCCCTGTGCCCAACGCCGAGGACGAAGTGAACTTTCATTACGTCTGTTTCGTCAAGTCGCCTTTGAATGGACATTTGTACGAGATGGATGGCGATAGGAATGGCCCGGTTGATCATGATGCCAGCTTGGAGGGCGACCGCGATTTGCTGAGCGGGGGGTTGAAGCTCGTCAAGTCGTATCTCCAAAATGGGAATCCACAGTACCAGTTGATGGCCTTGGTTCCGAGATGCGACAATTAATCGCGCTGGTTCTGAAACGCTCACGGCTAAGATAGCAATAAAGATCACTAATTGCGCACGATAGCAACAGAGTCCGCCGCCCCGTGTATCAGTCGTGGCTCATACTTCGAATACCGAGGTGGACGGGAGGAAATGGTCTACAACATGTCCTCATACGTTTTAATATGCTCCGAAGCATACACCGTAGCGCCGCGCGCGCCTGAGTGACTTGCAGCTCATCCCTCTCCACCCACCTGCCAGTCCGATACAAACATCGTTCTCCGAACAAAGAAGACACCGTCATTTCGTTCCTCCATCCCTACGAGGTCAGCCATTCTGTCGGAATGTTCAGGAACGCTCTGACATCTGAATCGCAGGAATCTCTCCTTCGAAGACAGATGGCAAGCTCTCGACAAACGTCCTAAATTTGGTGGGGAATTATTCATGAGATTTCCGCAGGAGGATGCCAGTGTCGAGATGGCCATGTCCCAAAAATCGTTTGCATAAGTTGTTACAGCGGCAGCTGGATCATGCTGATTCACCTCTCGATCCTGGTCGCATTCTGATCTCAAGACAACAAAGTCGGAACCTGGAAACATTCTCGCATTGACGATCGACTTGCTCTCCTGAATTGGATTCATTCTCCGTCTTGATCTCGACAGACCACGCCGCCTGGCAAGATTTATTTTATAACTGCGTCGAAGTTCAATCATATTGAGCTCTCGATATGAACTTCCTCGCAGCAATGTCTTTGAATCCTTTGGTGTCGAGATTGCCCAGCGGAGGACTGGCGTCAAGGCAAGCTGCCCTTGCTTCCGAAATGCGAATGATAAGTTTTATTGTTCTATTCTGGTTCCACCATATGTTCATAAATATCCTCCCAGCGAAGTGTGCGAATTTGAACCAGTGTATGCCGGGACGGCAGATGCCATGTGGGTGTTGCGCGCCTAGTAAGGCCGCACATCGTACACTAACACATTTCCAGGTAGGTCAAAAAAATTCTTTGTTTAGTGTGCCGCCTTAGGCGCTTTCAAGTTGCTTCGTACTACGACATGCCAGACAAACCCAACGATAAGACCTCAGCCCCCGGTTCTCAGCCGGGCTCTAACTTAACCGTGACATACCGATCCCAGAATAAGGATGGTGTCAACGAACACCACGCAGTCATTCCGTTCCCTCAGAGTTACGAGGTCAGCATTCACGGTGTCGCGTCTGTTACCCCTCTAACATCCGACACGTAGGAAGCCTTAACGGCGGCTCTCAGACTGCTTGGAACATATATGAAAAATTGTTGGGTTTATTTCAGGAATCAGACGAAGTTTAGGTGAGAGAATCCAATAATAAATTAGCAGTTGGCTGAGCTCTGCAAACGCTTGAGCAATACATAAGAAACTGAGCTACTTATATACTAAACTGTTCAATGTTACTAGAATGTTCCATAATAATCTCCTGTGTTCTCCTGTGTTCTACTTGACTCTGGCTGACTCTCATTATGACTCGAGCCTCGGCCATGATGCCGGGTTGCCTCTTTCGGCAATAACTCCAACAAAAATCCAAAAGAAGATAAGGTTGTTCTCAAGTATTGTACGAAAAACCGAGACGGAGGATGGATCTGGGCAGATTTCGACCCTGCCAGTTGGTTGATGGTGGTTCGGCCGGGTGAAGAAGTAGGTCTTTTCGAGAAGCGGTCTCAAAATCCCGCCCGCTCCGCGGCTTTATTTTGGCGGGGTCCAGTCTACCTCGTCGCCGGTGAAATAAAGGCATCGTTAACAACCTGGTCGAAATTCGACCCCCACAACGAATACACAACAGCGTCGATAAATCGGCCAACTAGTTATGCTGTGAGTTTTTCTTCGGTTCGTTCGTGACGTTGCGTTGAAATTCTTGAATTGGATGTAGGAGGCCTGGCTGTTGAGATGGTCAGCGATTGTGCTAAAAGTAATCATTCCAGCATGTGGTCAAGTGGGTGATTGAACAGCTCAGCAAAGTGATAACACTAAAGTTCGGTCTAGAAACAGTGGCCGAACCTGGAAAGACTCTTACCTTCTATACCTTCAAGGATACTTTGTCGAACTGGGTCCCTTTTCCATCCTCTGCCCGGACAGACGACGCCATCTGGAAAAACATAGTTCCTGAGCCGCTCGGAGTTCTGGGAGTTATTGCTACCTAACTGTATGGCCTCCATCTCACGTATTTTGCTCATATCTGTACAATGGATGTTCTATTTAAAGTGTGCGAATCCGATCGTCCGAACCCTCAAGCACCTCGAGGCTTCAGGCCCGCAAGCCCTCTCTCCACTTCCCAGGACCATGGATAACCAGAAGACTTACGCGTTGGCCCTTCTCGCTGGCTCAACCCTGACCGTAACATATCCTTCGCCGAACAAGGATGGTGGCGACTATCACGCAGTAATTCCGTTCCCTCAGAGTTACCAGGTCAGGCACTCACGCTGCTGGATCTGGATGTTAGCCCTCTGATATCTGAAGCAGCAAGCCGTGGCGGGCGCTCTCGAACTCCTTGGAAAATACATGACAGATACAAAGGAAGACGATATCATTCTTAAATATTCCACGAAGGACTCAGACGGACAACGGATCTGGGCAGATTTCGCTCCTATCAATTGGGGGGCGGTGGTGCATCCGGGTGACGAAGTAGGCGTTTTTGAGAAACCGCAGAAGCCAGTAGTCCTCACGGCTCCATTTTGGCGGGGTTCCGTCTACGTCGTATTCGGTAAAACGAAGTCAAATTCGACAATCTGGACGGACTTCAGCAGCTGGGGCCGTCGTAAACCAAAGATAGATCGGCCAGCCAGTTATGCTGCGAGTTTTTTCAGCTTGATCAGGGAGAATCCGTGTTGATTTCCAGTAGGAAGCTGTCGAGGTGATCAAAGATTGGGTCAAAAACCCACCAGCCTTACTACCCTACCAGTCACAGGGCTCGCAGTTGCGCACCGCCGAGCGAGGTGGGTGATTTATCCCCTCAGGTTGAGGGCGTGGTCAATTTCAATGGACCACAGTGTTAGGATCCGGAAAGACTCTCAACTTCTATCGCTTCAAATCCAACGACAATTTGACGAATTGGGCACCCTTTCCATCTTCTGCCTCGATAGACGACGCCGTCTGGAAAGCGACAGTGCCTGAACCGCTCGGAATCTTGGGAGTCATCGCCAAGTGATCGCTACCTGGGTAGCACGACTCTGCCCCATCCTCGTACCAGCCCCATGATCTCCTTTGATTACCCTCGATGTACTTTTCTCCACTTGAATTTCTCTAAAGTCAGGTCCATCCCTGCAGTTCGAAACACCCTGTATAAAATAAAACATGCATGAGCAAATTCCGTTTCTCCTTCAAACGGAGAGCCTCCGCCAAAAGTCCCGACGGACCTTCAAGCGAACCGCAACCAGAGCCGGCATGAGGCGAAGCTCCCTACGCCGGCGAGCAAAAAGCCCGCGCCGTAGCATGCCCGCACTTGCAGGGAAGGTCGTCGCGATCGTACGACTACACTCCCAATATTACACCAAGGTAGTCTCCCTGAGGCAGACGTAAGACGAGCGGCGCAACTTTCGCAAGCTCAAGATACCTGTCAGATCAAGGATATCCCGAGGCACGAGGGTTCAAGGAATTGATCTACTCTGCCTCTGGGAGACTACACCAAGGATTCGTCGTGATTTTGACGATGAGAGGCCTCCGAGCCCAACCACGGCGTCCGCGCCGCATGATAACATGAAGCATGTTCCGGGTAGTCGACATCCTCGGCGTATGTCAATGCCAGCGGGGAAAAAACCGCCGAGACAATCAGTGTAATTCATGTATGCTCTTCAAATGTCGAAAGCCAGTGAACCCAATAAGATACATGTGCCTATTATACAGTTCGCAGGTGCGGTTTGGTCGCTAAGTCATTAGGAGGGTGGTGGTGGTGCCATCGAATCATTCATGTTGGCGGCGCCGTGCCAGCCAGTGCCGGAACACGAAGTACGCGAGGCCCGCCAGGACGAACGCGAAGATTGCGAGCGTCTTAGAGCCGATGACGGACGTTTCGTGCTCGATCTGCGGTAGATATACATCAGAATTCAGAGAAGAAGAGGAAGGGCAGGCGTACGACGGAGGTGAAGGGCGAGAGGATGGGGATTGTGAAGTGCGCGGGGACCTTGCGGCCGCGCGCTGCGGAGGAGTCCGCGCCCGCCAGATTCAGGAGCGCGAGGACGAGGAGGAAGAGCGCTGCGAGGAGGGCCAGCTAGATGGGCTGGGGTGAGCGCATGCGAATGGAATGGTCGACAAAGGACGCACCACGAGCCGCTCGAGCTTTGCGTGCCGCGCATCGTGCGCCGCGAGCTCTCGCTGCCCAGAGTTTAGCTGAATAGCACCAGTGAAATTAAAGGAAGAGCCTCACAGCGCGCTTGCACTCCTCGTCATACGAAAAGCTGCGGAGCTCCCGCTGGTGCTCGAGCCGCGCCGCGAGCAGCGTCTCCGCCGAGAGCGCGCGCGCAGCCCAGTACTGCTCCGCGTTCGTGCGCGGCTGCAGCGCCGTCTGGTACAGCGCCGAGAGCGTCTGTGGTGGAGTCGCCTGTGGTGGATTCACTTGCAGCGGAGGTCGGACGGCGAGAGCATGGCTGAGTGTGTTGCTGATGGGTTTTTGCGGCGAGTTGTTCGATTTTTTCAGTCGGTTCATAAGGACGTTCTGTTCCAAACGTTTTCCATAGAGGAGGGGCGAAAGGAGCGTTTGTGCGGTGAGGGAGGAAGGAGAAAGCCAAAACGTTGAAATGAGAGGGAAGATATACCCGAACGAGCCATCACAACCTTGGCACATTTCAAACCAATTGCCAAAAATTCATTTGAATCCGTGCAAATCCGTGAACGCAAAACAGGGTTGCGATTCGATTTTAAACTACAGAAAAAACCTAAGGAGCATGAAACATAACTTTTGGGGCTTTTCTAGAATATTAATTTTCTGTCTTTACTTCTGAATTTTCTTTGTTTCGCCCGGCCTCATCGTGGCCATCGAATGAACTCGAATCTCTCGCCTTCCCGTCAACGCTCCCCCGTGGCTGCCGCCGTGACCCAGCGACCTTCCCACCCGCCACTTTCCCCTGCGCCCGTAATCGCTCCAGCTCTGACATTATGCGCGGGTCCCTGGACGGAACGTTACCCGCCGCGACTGGAGGCACGACAATGCGCCGGACCTTGCGCGCGCCACCCGCGTCATGCTCACTTGGGAGCTCGCGTTCACATCTACCCCGCCCAACGGAATCCGCCCGCCGTTGGCCTTGCGTCTCTTAAAGACTTGAAGGAGCTCGCCCTCCTCAACGACGTTCTCCTTCTTGACGGAGCGACGAGAACGTAAGGCGGTGAAGGGGAGGAGGCGGCCTTCTTTGGCGAGGTGAGGGTCCCGGGTCCATCCGTCTGCGACGAGGACAGCTTGCGGCACGAGAGCTTATCCTTAAGTTCGTCCATTAGCGCGGAAGGATCGCGCTTTGGCTTGCTCGGGGTGGTGCTGCCGCTCGCCCGCCGCGCCTTGATGGCAGCGAGGAGACTACTGCTGGCCCTCTTCATGCTGGTGGGCGGCGACGGCGGCGGAGGTGGGGGCGACGGCGCAGCATCTATCAAGCTGTCCACTGAGACCTCCTCGTCCGACTTGTCTTGAAGGTCGGTCTGAACCCCGATCTCTACGCTCGTCCTGCGTGGAGTGGTTCGCTCTGCGAAAGCACCCGCGCGGCTCGAAGTTGACTGAGCCACGCCTACCCGAGACATCGACAGCATTGCGGTGCTGCGCGCCGCCAGGGAAGTCGACGAGCCCAGGTCGGACACGGTCGTCGGGCCAGAGGCGTCGGACCGGACGGGCAGGAGAGGATGTCGACGAGCCACAAAACGCGCAACAGCCGGACGAGAAGGAGATCGACGAGGTGCTCCGGCGGCCGATGTAGCGAGGAAGATAGGAGATTCCAGACGATCTTGCGATCCCCGCCACGGTGGCTTTGGGCGCGGCGGAGGATGGAAGACCGAGAGACGCTGGCGCGGGCGAGGGTATGAACACCCGATTGCTGCTCAGACGCAGCGGCTTGAGGCCCGGGGAGCAGAGAAACCGTGAGGAACGTTGCGCGGCGCCGGGAGCGGGAGGAGAGCAGAGCTAGTGCAGAGCGGATGACTTGCAGGAGGAGAGACCATCTTGGCAGGTCTCACTGCCTGCTTGCTGACTTGGGCGATCCGCTGCTGAGAAGCTACTTGAGGAACCGCGCGGGGAAGGGGCCGAGGAACTGCGGGAGGAGCAGGGGCGACAGCCTTACGGGGAATTGCAGAGGCTTTGGGTATGACCGGGGTGCTGACAGCTCGAACTTGAGGTGCAGGGCGTCGAGTGTCGTAGCAGAGGGGGACAACGAAGGGGGCCTTCGAGCGGGCGGTGCCTTTTTTAATGTGTACAAAGGTCTTCTTCACCTCGGGCTCCTTCTTCTTCTTGAGTCCCAGAAGCCGCAACAGCCGAGTCCCAGGATTGGCTGGTTTCTTGACGGCGGGCGTAGCGTCCTGTTGCGCCTGGAGGCGGCCGAAGAGGACAAGAGACTTGAGTCCAGGGGGTGCAGCAGGGGCTTTCGGGGTGGGGCGGCCAGACTTCAGCTTGAGAGTGCTGATTTTCATCTACAGCGCAGGTTAGAGCCAGGAATCGAGAGAAAGACGTATGTGCCACTTATCACGACTATTATGTATCCTGAAGGCTCTAAGGGCGGAGGCTTGGATACTCGCAAGGTAGGAGAGAACACTGAAGAGTGCGAGACTGTCCGCCGCGCCTGTTAGACAAATGTCGAGTAGCTGACCGATAACTGGATACCGAACTGGCCTAGCTGATAGGGATCTTCAGAGTAGCCCATTTCGAGCCAATTTCGAGCTCATTTCAATTTCGTTCTCATTTCAACCCACATTTCGGTGACCTGATGTGACCGGAGTCGCTTGTATTTCCCTGACAACACGCATCAATTACACATATTGTCCCCGATCCTTGCCCCATCTCCGCCCACATCGCGCCGCCCATTCCCGCCACCTCAAAGTTACCATCGGCGGTGTCTTTCTTCTTAGGTGGATGACTGAAATCCTCAAGTATGTAGTGTACATGATCATTGAAAAAAACCGCAATATGTGGGGTTAGCTGTTGAGAGATATACTGGAGCTCACCGTTGCGGACGATGGGCGGGCGGCGGTGAGGGCATCCCGCCAGATGATGAGCAAGGGTCTAGCGAAATGAGATTTAACTCTGATTGTGATGGCGAAATGAAATTTCGCTTATTTCGGGCTTTGCCGGTCACATTTGTTGGTGAAATGAGAAATGAAATGAGCTTGAAATGAGCTCGAAATGGGCTACTCTGAAGATCCCTATCTTCCAATTTATCCAACGAATCGTTCCCCGTTGGTTCCACGTCCGCTTGGGCAGGTGTGGCTTCAAAATCGAGTCCATGAATTCTGACTTCCATGGCAGTCACCAGGAGTTTACGCAGAACATATATCGACGCTCCGAATCGCCGATCCACTTCCAGAATATGGCTGCTTGAATATTTGGTTTGAATAACGCGCGTGGGACCATGTTTGGGAATAACGCGCGTGGGACCATATTTGGGACGAAGGCTGGATCGTGGATACTATCGCACTCCTGAGTTTCCGCCTCAGGCCCCTATCCGAATTTGGGCATGATTCTCGGCAGCCTCGGCACTCCATCAAATCCATCAAACTTCCCTGTCAACGATCAAACTCACCAAAAAAATCTCTCCTTGCCCTTCTCTATTCTACAAATTAATACCAGCCAGTATTTTCACCCACGGTGGTAGTTAATTAACGTTAATTGCCTGGTCCATCGCGTGCCCGTCGCTTTTGCACCGGCGCGCCTCTTGACATTTGACATTTCTTCATTTGATCCGATCACGTCAGTCCCACTGCCTCCGCGTTCATAACTCTCGAGTGCAAGGATGTTGAGAAAGGGTTGAGAGCTGCTTTATTAGTTCTGGTTCATTCACAGGTAACATATTATCAGTCTCACAAATACAATGAAAATTCTCACCAAAAGTCAATGCATTTGCCGCCGTGGAAGCCTCTCGAGGATGTTTGATGGAATGCCGAGGCTGCCGAGAATAATGCCCAAATTCGGATAGGGGCCTGAGGCGGAAACTGAGCGAGTATACTATCGTTGTCCCCCCAATGACAGAGGCAGTGATCGCAGCCGAAAGAATCATTTCTATTGGATGGTTTCCCTTCGGCACCTCGAATTGGGCTCTCTAGTATGTCCTCTATGCACTCAAATAATTTCAAGATTTTAGGTTGAGACCGAGGAAAGATGTTGTCATCCCGAGGGCGGGACACCATGTGGTAGCGGATTTCGGATGTATTTGGCAGGGTCACAAACCGTCACAAAAACGTCCCTTTCATTTATTGCACGCCTCAGAGGGCTCATATGGCCACAGAATTTGGTCAGACCATGCCTGGCATGTGAATCCACATTCACGATTTTTCCTGGGGCAGAAGAAGGAAAAATGGGGTCGGCATCAGTGAGACTACCACATCAGGGCGCACTGTCAGAAGGGGTACTATAATAGTAAGCGCAGCGCTGAGCGTTGATGATGGTCAAAATTGATAGCGATCAATAATCGGCCTTCAAATCGGCCACTGTTGCTTACGGGACGAATAGTATCGTACAGTCGCGGAAGATATTGGTACATATTGCTAGTGAATCTACCGGATCGAAACTAATAAAGGAAATATTGGAACGAAGTGGAGGAAAGGAAAGGAAAGGGAATCATATCGAGGAAACGACACGGTCTGAGTAGCAAAATGTTTTGGCCGTCAGAGAGCAACCCCGCTCCTCTCTCCACGGTGCCTCGTAAGCGGTGCGCGCGTCTGGAACTCCTCCTCTTCTTCGTAATCCCACTCATCCCTCTCGGATGCATCTCGCATGGCATGATACACTGCGCGCAGCTGCGACGACGGCGAGGTAGGAGTCGGGGGCCGAGGAGCAGCCAGCTCGAGGTCCGGCGCGGTGTCGCTCTCGTCGTCTACTATACGACCTTTCCCCTTAGCCACCCGTGCGGCGTCAGGTACCTCCGTCGCGTCGGCCGGGAGAGGGCAAGCTTGCACTCCAGACATTCCGCGGCATACAGCAATTATGCCGTAGACGAATGTGCCGCAGAAGAACCAGAAAGACGCTAAGAGGAAGACGTTAGCACGGGGGTGGATGAGTGATACTGTAAATATTTACCGAAAAACAACAAGAGCTCAAGTCGAGAGATGGGTAGACCATTTCGTTGATGTTCATCGTCCAGGTATATTGCCACGGACATCGCCGGAACCGCCAACTTGAAGATGAATGACCAGCCACGGCGCCCAGAAAAATCCGACCTATGCCGGCGCCTCGCCTTGACAGTTGGCTTCGTGTGTGTCGTCTGTTCGGCCGTGGGAGAGTGTACGAGAGTCTTGGTGTCCTCTTGCAGGGAACGGCAGTACGACAGAGCAGGTATGAGAAGCAGCTCATAGGCAGCTGTGATATATAAGCCAGGTAAATAAAACGAAACGGACGTGTGGGATGGGAGGTCGTTACCGATTTTGAGGCGCCCTGTGATGCATCCCAAGACAAAAGCAAGTAACCGAAGGTGCTCGGAGGTGCGGAGAACGTTAGTCCGACAGACGTTCAAGACTTGGCGATTGGCGTTGTAGATACAGCTCCCAAAACGCGTCGCCGATGACCAGAGGCTGGGGCCGCGAAGACGCGCCGATGACCAGAGGCTGGGACTGCAGAAAAGCGCGCTCACACCTTTGAGCGAAGACATTAGAACGCGGTGCTTTTAAACAAGGCGAATGTTTACCGAAGCAGAGCGCTGCAAGACGAGGAGAGATGCGCGGGCAATGTTCCGCAGCCGCAGAGTTCGCCACGAGGATTGTCAAACCTGCGCTGAAGGAGAGGGAACGGACACGCGAGAGCAGCGCCCGCCTGCGGATGGTCTTCACAGCACGCCGCCAGAAAACACGTTTTGCCCGGGACAGCGCCGCCAAAAAAGAAAAGACAGCGCGGAAAGCGATGCAGACAGTAAGAAGGGCGAGGAAAAACGCCGCTGTTGGAACAAGGTCAAAACTGGTCACGGCGATAGTTTTGAGGCTCTCGTACAGCATAATACTAGTAGACGCTTATCAATCTTCGGCAAGGAGACCCCTTCGAGGTAATTATTGAGGGAAGCCGCGATCAAGAGCCATGTAAGGTGCTGAAGGGACTGCTGCACCCAAGGAATACCATAATGGCTGATGAGAGGCCCAGCGAGCTGGTGCGCGATGTAGGATATAACAAGCGCATATACGAGCCAGACTGCAAAAGGTGCCGCCATGTAGAGGAGGAAGAGGGAGTACGATTGACAAGTTGGAATCCACGGTTTATATACGCCAGCGCAAAGTCCTGTCTTGAACTTGAATAACTTGGACCAAGGGGCGAGTGATACTTGTCTATAGCGCCCGCCTTACGTGGAATCAGGAATTTAAACCGATCCTGTGTTCCTGGACCCAGAGGAATTTTTGGGGATTTATACGAGACCGAAGACTTAGCACAGTGGACGTGGCTTGAAAGAAAGTTGGCACAGCCACATCGGCATCTGCCGAGCTCAATCTCGTGTCCGAGGAAACGCTTCCGAATCGGAGTGCGTTCTTACCTTTCGTCATGAAGCGGCCGAGCAAGGTACGTGTCTTGCTATTCATCTATTCCTCGTTAATGAACGCAATCAGAATAAAACATCGCGCTCCCGCGGTCATCCAGGTTCGTTTCTCGTCAAGATTCGGCAAGTATTCGGCAGCTCCCTAAGTATAATAAAATTGGCCTTAGATAACTGTGAAACAGCCCCTCCGAGAGGTAGATCTCCTTCAAAATTAGGTGCTTATTGTTTACACACCAGTTCCAGGCCCAAGAACGACAAGACCCCGCGTTCCAAGCGCTAAAGCAGCGGGCAGAGGACTCTGAGGAACTTTACGAGTATCGCGGCAGAAAACGCAAAGAATTCGAGGAACGGACTCGGCGGACGAGGGGAAGCATGCAAGTCCTTCTCGTCCGTGAATGATAACTCAATTGTACTAACCCCAAATCCAGCAAAGAATGGCTGCAGTACGCTAATTGGGAGGTATGTACTCTCCAACCGTCCCGCAATTCTCACCATGCTCAGACGAAACCAATAGGCTACCCAAAACGGATTTGCCCACTCTCGCTCCGTCTTTGAGCGCGCCCTCGATGTCGATCCGCGCAGCGCTCAGCTATGGCCCAGCTACTACATAGGAGATAGAGCTCAAATCGCAGAACGTCCAGCACGCGCGGAACCTGTTTGACCGCACGTGGACCAGCTGTGGTACGAGTATGTGTACCTCGAGGAGCTGCTGCAGAATGCCTCGGGCGCGAGGCAAGTGTTTGAGCGGTGGATGCACTGGGAGCCTGATGATAAAGCGTGGCAGGCGTACATCATGATAAAGGAGCGTCACGGCGAGCTCGACTGCGAAAGCGCCCTCTACGAGCGATGGATAGCCGCGCAGCCCGAGCCCCATCTGTGGGTGAAGTGGGGCAAGTTCGAAGAAGAGCGCGCGAACCTTGTCAAGGCCCGCGAGGTGTTCCAGACTGTAGTGGCCTTGTACGGCAACGACGAAAAGCAAGTAGAGAAGGCGCAGGCGGTCTTTGGCGCATTCGCCAAGATGGAGACGAGGCTGAAGGAATATGAACGCGCACGAGTGATTTACAAAGTGCGGTTCTCTGCCATGTATAAAGCAAGGAGCTCACAGCGTCCCCAGTTCGCCTTGGCTCGCATCCCTCGTTCCAAGCCCAGCGCGTTGTACGCAGCTTATACGACATTCGAGAAGTAGCATGGGTCGGAAACCACTCTCGAAAGCACCGTTCTAAGCAAGCGTAGGCTCCAATATGAAGAGCAGCTGGCGCAGGATGAGCGCAATTACGACGTGTGGTTTGACTACGCGCGGTTGGAGGAAGGGGTGTGGTAGGACCTCCGGAACGAGGACAAGGAGATAGACGCTTCTGTCCATGTACGGGGAGTGTATGAACGGGCCGTGTCGCAGCTCCCACCCGGAGACGAGAAGCGACATTGGAGGAGATATATGTTCCTGTGGCTGGATTACGCCCTCCTCGAGGAGGTTGGGACCAAGGTGAGCTTATCGTTGCTTTTGCGTGTGGGCATGCTAACACCCTCATTTACAGGATTATGGCCGTGCACGCCAGATCTACCAAGCGGCGGTCAAGCTGCTTCCGTATAAACATTTCACGTTCGCAAAACTATGGCTCATGTTCGCCAAATTCGAGATTCGGCGGCTGGATTTGCACGCTGCGAGGAAGTTGTTGGACGTCGCCATTGGCATGTGCCCGAAGGAAGAGTTGTTCAAAGGCTACATTGAGCTTGAAATGGAGGTACGACCTTGCCTCTTATCATCCCTGTACCTCACTAATTATGTTACACTCAAGCTTCGCGAATTCGACCGAGCTCGTCAATTATACGAGAAGTATCTGGAGGTAGGTCGGAATCTACGCGCTGTGAATCCATGCTGACGCATCCCAGTTCGACCCCGCAAACTCATCCGCGTGGATCAAGTTTGCCGAGCTCGAATCACAGCTCCAAGATTTCGCGCGTACGCGGGCCATCTTCGATCTCGGCGTGGCGCAGGCCCCGCTCTCGACGCCCGAGCTGCTGTGGAAGGCGTACATCGAGATCGTGGAGGGCGAACGAGAGGCGGCGCGTACGCTGTACGAGCGGTTACTCCGGCTTAGTGGCCATGTAAAGGTGTGGATCTCCTACGCGCTCTTCGAGGCGGAGCCGATCCCGGTTCCGCGGGCCTTGCGGGGGGACGAGGAGGACGAGAAGGGGGATATGCGGGTCATTGAGGGCAATGCGGGCTTGGCGCGCCGAGTGTTTGAGCGCGCGTACGAGGATTTGAAGAGCAGAGGGATGAAGAGTGAGGTATGGCCCTCCTTTCATTCCGCAATAGCGAAGGGTTATTCATCATTATTCAGCGCGTGGCTCTCCTCGAAATCTGGAAGACTTTTGAAGAACGCAATGGCTCGGCGGACGACGTGGAGAAGGTCCGGGGGATGATGCCCGTCGGCGAGATAGTCGCAGGTGCGTATCTGTGTTCTCGGTCCATCCTGCTATCACTGAGACGGGCGCTCGCGTACAGATTGGGATATGGTGTTCGTCGACGACAATGAGGGATCGATGTTCGAGCTGCTGCGAAATGCTCATGCGTGGAAGAACGCGCCGGTGTAGGGTGAATGTATGGCAACGACGGTGTTGTGTGTTCGGGATCCATGCCTGCGAGGAACTGAAGCAGCTATTTCATGGTGCTATTGCTACTACATGAAGTCAATGAGTGCCCTCTTGCTCTGTACTATATCATAGTGATACCTCCTGGGCGCGAGCAAAGTTTGATGCGCAATCATAAGCGTGAGTATAAAGACGTCCTGCCCTGTGTTCTGTGTCTTCCACAACCCTCTTCATTTTCAACACGCTCGCTGTGGCGACCATGACCTACTTTCTCCCCAACAATGTACATTCAGTCGCGCCAAAGACTTTCAATCGCGCCAATCTTCCAACCACCCTCCCAATGACGAAATATATTTCTCACTTCGCCTACTGAGTTCCGTGGTTGGCTTCCTCAATCTCGCCTCGGCCATTCGTTTTAGCAACGCGCTCGAGGCGCCTAGTGCACCCGCCCCCCCCAACGATGACGGCAATCACATAGATCTCGCAGGAATTCACGGTGGCCAGAACCTTGCTCCGCCCCCTCCTGGCGCCATCTCCAACTCGGGCTCGCAGTTCAAGCCCCGGAAACGGATTCTCCTCGTTGCGTTCATCATTCTGTCCATCCTCAGAATCGCATACTCGTATATTTCCTCCCGCACGAGAACTCAAACGAACTATTTCCTCATCGCCCGTGCACAAGAAGTAGCTCTTATCCTCGCCACCAACCTCCCTTCATCGTTATCGCCCACTACATTTCTGCGATCATCCACGTCCTCGCCTTCATCCGCCGCAAGATGGGCTGGTCCCGCCTGCTTTCTTCTGCGCTTCATGAGTTTCGTCTACTTCCGGCCCCGCATGGTCGAAGGTTTCGTTTGGATCGTCGGCGCTCTTGGCTCGCCCTTCGAGTTCTTCAACCCAAGCCTGTGGGCCCCCATTCTCGCCGAAGGTCCGGGGTGCGTGGTAAGTCCTTGTTCTACTCTGCGCATTATACTGCTCATCTATTTCAGGCCATGATGACCATCCTAGTCGGTTTATTACATTTTATTGACTCGGATATCCACGCCGCGCGCCATTTTCTTATCTTCTTCTCTGTTGTTCATACCGGTACTCTGTACTTCCATGCGTGGTGTACTATGCTCCTTCCTTGTATGCATTGGCGTGAATGAGGCGCTTTCTCAAAAAGTAAAATTTGAAGGCAGGAACTTGCTGGTGATGCAATCATTAATGACCTGAACACTCATACATACGGTGACTCAGTACTCATGAGCGAGCTCTTTCTCGAAGCCTTCGTCTCACCGTCTCACAGTTTGCAATCTTGTCGTTCGAACATATCTAATGATCGCCGCGGCGTTCGCGGAACGTTCACAATGGACCTCAAGACTCCAGCAATTTTCGAGAATTGGCCTCGATCTTGAACATGCTCAAGCCGACTCCCGACCCGGAGTAGAAAACAACTCGTTGCATTACGTTCTGCGATCCAGGCCGGTTCCCGGTTCGTTTATGGTTAGCCACCTGGAATTCCCTGAAAAGCGCGGCTGACAGTCTCGCGCTCTTCAGTGTTCCCTCGTTCACACTACCTTGCGATTACCTGAACCCAACCCTCGCCCTCAGAACCCCCAGAACTTTAGTGAATTGCGATTGTACGTGATGAATGCGTCTTTCTCTCGATGTCTGGCTCTAACCTGCGCTGTAGATGAAAATGAAAATGAGTCTCAAACCCAAGTCTCGCCGCGCCTCCCAGAAAGTCCCTGCCCCACCCCCTGGCCTCAAGTCTCTGGTTCTCGTTGGCCGCCTTCAGGCGCAGCAGGACGGTACGCCCGTCAAGAAACCAGCTAATCCTGGGACTCGGCTGCTGCGGCTTCTCGGACTAAAAAAGGAGCCTGTCGAGGTGGAGAAGAGCTTCGTACACATTAATAAAGCCACCGCCCGCTCGAAGGCCCCCTTCGTTGTCCCCCTCTGCTACGACACTCGACGCCCTGCACCTCAAGTTCGAGCTGTCAGCACCCCGGTCATGCCCAAGGCGTCTCCAATTCCCCGCAAGACGCAAGCCGCGCCTCGTGTCTCCTCCCGACCACTTCCTCGCTGCGTGGCTGTCGCGCCTGCTCCTCGCGCAGCTCCTCGCGCAGCTCCTCGGCCCCTTCTCCGTGCGGTTCCTCAAGCAGCTTCCCAGCAGCGGGTCGCCCTCGTCGGCAAGCAGGCAGTGAGACCTGCCAAGATGGTGTCTCCTCCTGCAAGTCATCTGCCCCGCGCTAGTTCTGCTGTCCTCCCACTGCAGGTGCCGCGCACCGTTCCTCCTCGCGCTTGCTCTGCTCCCCCGGGCCTCAAGCTGCTGTGTCTAAGCAGCAATCGGGTGTTCATACCCTCGCCGGCGCCAGTATCTCTCGGTCTTTCATTCTCCGCCGCGCCCAAAGCCACCGTGGCGGGGATCGCAAGATCGTCTGGAATCTCCTATATTCCTCGCTACATCGGGCGCCGGAGCACCTCGTCGATCTCCCTCTCGTCCGGCTCTTGCGCGTTTTGTGGCTCGTCGACGTTCTCCCCTGGCCGTCCGGTCTCCGACGCCTCTGACCCGACGACCGTGTCCGACCTGGGCTCGACCTCCACTTCTCTGGCGGCGCGCAGCACCTCAACGCCGTCAGCATCTCGGGTAGGCGGGGCTCTGTCAACTTCGAGCCGCGCGGGTGCTTTCGCAGAGCAAACCACTCCACGCAGGACGAGCGTAGAGATCGGGGTTCAGACTGACCTTCAAGACAAGTCGGACGAGGAGGTCCCAGTGGACAGCTTGACACATACTGCGCCGTCGCCCCCACCACCACCTCCTCCTCCTCCTCCTCCGCTGCCGCCGCCGCCGCCGCCCATGAAGAGGACTGGTAGTAGTCTGCTCGCTGCCATCAAGGCGCGGCGGGCGAGCGCCAGCACCACCCCGAGCAAGCCAAAGCGCGATCCTTCCGCGCTAATGGACGAACTCAAGGATAAGCTCGCGCGCCGCAAGCTGCCCTCGCCGCAGACGGGTGGACCCGGGACCCCTAGCTCGCCAAAGAAGGCCGCCTCCTCCCCCTTCGCCGCCCTGCGCTCTCGTCGGCCTGTCAAGAAAGAAAACGTCGTCGTCGAGGAGGGCGAGCTCCTCCAAGTCTTCAAGAGAAGGAAAGCCAACGGCGGACGGATTCCGTTGGGCGGGGTAGATGTGAACGCGAGCTCTTCAAACGAGCACGACGCGCGCGGCGCACGCAAGGTCCGGCGTATTGTCGTGCCTCCAGTCGTGGCGGGGACCGTTCCGTCCAGGGACCCGCGCATCATGTCGGAGCTGGAGCGGTTACGGGCGCAGGGCAAGGTGGCGGGTGGGAAGGTCGCTGGGCTCGCGGCGGCCGCCACGGCGGCAAATACAGAGGAGTTTATAGATGCCCATGATAAGGTGGGGCGAAATAAAGAAAATCCAGAAGTAAAAGATAGAAAATGAGCGTCTGTAGAAAAGTAACAAAATTATGTTTTATTTATCTTGTAAGTTCTTTTCTTATATCGTCGAAATCGAATCGCATGCTTTGTGTTCACAGATGTGGTTTAGGCTTTGGTCAGGGCGATATAATCCTTCCCTCGCATTCCATCTTACTGGCTGCTGGTCCCTCCTTAAGTCCTCTCCTCCATCGCACAAACACTCGTTTCGCAATATCAGTAACGTACTCTCAGCAATATTTCAATGAATTCCCCGACGGTCCCGAACATCGTTGCAGAGCGCGGAGCCGTACATATGAAGAAGCAAAAACATTCCGAAGGCTGAGTACTTGATACAAGCGCCCCAGCCGAGACAGTAAAGGAGAACAGCGTCCACCATCCTAAGACGTCTGACGAGCAGACCTCCGGCCTCGAGATCCAATCGCGGCCGCGGAGCGGGTGCGGTAAGGCAGTGGCTGCGTACCGAGCGCGTGGCACAGGTCTCTCCTTCCGTTCGTCAATGTTCCTGCATTGAAGGGCGATAAGAAAAGACACACCGGTCATCGTATCATGTCAAGGTTATCGTCCCTGCGCGACCAGATTTTTACTACGGATTTTTTCAGGACGAGCCTTCAGTAAGATGTGGGACGGATTTTGGGAGAATTGAGTGTGTGCTTGACGCTAACGATAGAGGAGAAATTGCCCCCAATAATAGTGGTCCTCCAGAGGAGATTTTGAATTCTGCTTGTTATATAAATCGGCAATAATACCCGGTGAAGAAGTACTACCCGCTGCTAATGACTTAGCTTGTGCTAAGGTGCAAGACGTACCTCATGGTCCTCTCCACGACGCGAGTTTTTCGGTTGCATGCTACTAGTACTCGACCACTATCCGTGATCCGATTCGTTCCCGAGCCCAGAGACATCGCCACGTTGAGGATAGGCGTGGACGGACTATTGCCGCGTCCTTCTAAGTAGTAGCGTCGGAGGAGGATGAGGAGGAGCGTCAATGAACGAGGCGGTTTATCAGCGACGCGTCCGGCGAATAAATAGACGCCGCATGTTGGACTTGAACTGTGCACTTCCTTCGTCCCTCCTTCTATGACCCCAGCCCACGGGCACACACGGAGGAAAACCAAATCCCGCACTGGCGGAGAGTCGTCTGCTCCGACCCTGGAAGAATGGGATACCATGGAGCCATTTGGATCGTTCGTAGGTAACTAGCTCAGTTTCGCGTTATAGCATTAATTATGCTCACTTGCCTCATAGTTGAAGGTGGAAACGGCGAAGAAACGGTTTTTAAGCTCGGCTCTACGTATGTTCTGAAGTAAACTGCCATCGGCTGGCTTAATATTTTGGTGGCGCGCGACAGGGCCACGGTTCTGCCAGGCACCAGGAAAGTTGGAGAAGCCCTTGAGCTCTACCAGTACTGGCTGGTCAGAATCCTCGCAATTAGAGGGAGGAACTGTGGGAATTCAAGTCCCAAGAAGAAGAATGCCAGAACAAAGGCAAAGGTGTGCCGCTATTAGAGACTTAATAGCTCGCGGTTACTCAGGCCATCGTAGCCGCGGGTTCCCGAATATTGGGTGAAGATTAAGTGGTACTACTCCCCAAAGGAGGTCTCGTGTAGAATTGCAGGATTGTAGGTTATTTCCAGCACCGTCGAGCCTCACTTAACGCGGTTCCAACTTAGCAAAGAATCTCATTGTGACCTGTATGAACGAATTTCTTCAGACCACTTCGAGATCGTATCAGCACTGACATTCAATGGTGTGTTATTAATCTGGGCACCTATATTACACACAACTGAATACCAACAGAACTCGTTCCGATAATGAAATTCCGTGAAGACGATCCAGACCAGCAGCCCATTGGTAAAGAGGATTTTTTCACGCGCTATTTCCTCAGAACTTCCTCGAAGAGATGCGAAATAGAGAGCTACTCCTCAAAGACCTCCAACTCTAAGTCATTGGGCTGCATCTGCGGAGACCCATACGATCTCAAGGACAAGTCATCACTGCACATAATGTACATGTGTCCTCGCCCGCAGTGTCGGAACTTCTACCACACTGAGTGCCTCCTGAAATGCCGCCATTGGACCCAGATGACACACCCCCTCATCCGACTCTCCTGCTCGCCTGATACCGACGAATTCCCAGTGCTATCTCCTTGCCCATCCAAACGTCGGAAGAAAAAGACCGAAGCTGAACACTTCCAATCTCTATCCGAGGCCATCGCCGCGCTCGACCCCCCGCTGCCCGAACCGCTCCTCCAGCTCGCCGCGCAGCCCATAGTGCGCGGCGCGGCGCTCTCCAAAGCGGGCTTGGGCCTGGCGGGCAACGCCTGCGCCGTCGTCGCCGCGCGCCGCATGGTCTATGCGGCGATTCAGAAGGGGTCGAGCGTTCCGGATGGATGGGAGAGCGATCTGGAGCTGGAGCTGGATGCGGCTGTAGTGGAGGATCGCCTGCCGGCGCTGCGGCTGGACGACACGGACGACGCGTTAGTGCTGATGTGCCCGAACTGCTCTGGGCCGATTTGATTGTGTTTTGGAAGCGTATGCGGTGCTTATCTCCGTTGTAGCATGCTCGATTTCGTGGACTCGTTGTGTATTTGCTAGGCAGTTGCTCTCGAATGTATAGATTGGACGTGGTGCCATACCTACTCCAGCAGCCAGAATAAACGCAGCATTTCCGTGGAGTCGAAATGAATGAAAAAGGTACCAAGCTCCGCTCTTCACCAATTTGAATACACAGTGCTCAAGTGTAGATGCGCTCACAGAGATTCCATATAATTTAGGGGACTCTGGGTATACACGTACACCATTATACAGTACACATCCGTCCAGTCGAAGAACGTACAACAGTAGAAAGCAGCAAACCAAATCCATCATAATATAACGCACGACATAACGCGGACGGGGAATCGAATAACGAAGACGGGGAATTCAATTACGTCGCGAGCGCCATCGCCAGCGTCCGCGAAGTACGGGGTGCTTCTGCAGTGGTAGACAAAGAGCGGGATAGGTGGCTGGACGCGGAGGTCCGCGGGCGGGGCGAAGCTGTTCTGGTGGAAGTGGAAGCGGAACGAGCAGAACCTGACGACGAGGGCGTTCGCTCGGAAGCACGGCGATTCGATGGAATGTTCTGTGCTTTCGCGTTCACGTTTGGGGCCCCGGGTGCGGCTGGCGCGCCCGCAGATTCGGAGGAGGGTGTCTCGGACGCCGTGTCGGTGGTAGCTGTGGCGCGCGGCGAGAATGTCCGTGCTTCAAATACGTGCTCGGAGGCAGAACGTCGGCTGCGGCCTTCGGGCAGCGCGCTGCGGGAAACCGAGATGGATGCGGAGCGAGATGGTGCCTTGGGTGCGGCTGGCGAGCTCGCAGAGGGGGTCTTGGACGTGGTAGCTGTGGAGCGCGGCGAGGTGGATGTCCGGGCCGCAAATACGTGTTCTGAGGCAGAACGTCGGCTGCGGCCTTCGCTGCTGCGGGAAACCGAGATAGATGCGGAGCGAGATGGAGCCACAGGGTTGGACGACGCCACCTTTGTGCTTGTTGCAAATCTCGTTGCAATGGGGGTGGGGTCCGCAATGGTTGTGGGTTTCGGGGGTGTGACGGGAGGAGACAGCGAGAGGGTCGAAGACGTAGGCGTGTGCGCGGTCGACGGCGCCTTTACCGCGTGTTTCGAGGACTTGGACGTGGTACTTGCAGCCGGCGAAAGTGCAGCTGACTTGGGTGATCGCGCGTCCGGAGACGGCGAAGGCTTGGACGCCGCACTAGTTGAAGGCACGGAAGCAGCCGTCGACACGGAGTCACGACCCGGTGCAGCAGCCGAGGGCGTCCTTTCTGTGGTCCATGGACTTGATCCTGCTGCGCTAGCAGGCCGCGACACTATGACCGCTTCCTCATCACTGGCCGGACTCTGATCGCGCCGCCAGGGTCTCCGGGAAGTGGTCAAGGACCGCTTCAGGGTGTGAAACGCGCTGGGTAGCGTCGCGCGCCTCTTGGTCTTCTGCAAGGGTAGAATCGGGTCGATGGAGAGAAGTGGCGGATCTACAAACACGGGTAAGACGTGGAGGGATGGTCTCGAACGCGAAGCAAGTTACCGTGCGCGACGAGCGCGACTCGCCGTGGTGGAGGTGCACTCGCGGCGTGCATTGGGCCGTACTGTGCGCCAACCGCACCCACGTATGTTCCAGTTCTGTCTTGAAATGTATAACGCCCCGTATCCGCGTCGTACCCCGTCCTGACCATGCCCTCCGGCAGGCGATAAGAATCCTATAGACAATTCAGTACTGCCTGGAGATCTTGTTCAACGACGAAGGCACCTCGTCGTACTGGGTCCATCGTCCCATAGTGGTCGTGAAGAATAAAATGAAAAGTTGCTTAGGGGATGGGCGTCCTCGTGCAAAGGCTTAAAGCCTAACTCTGCAGCAGGAATTCGGGTCGTGTGCTGCTGTTCCATGAGGAGCGCCGAAAGCTTAAACGGGCACGGGACGAACGCGTTGACTAACCGAGGCCAAATCAGAACAAACTTGCCGGCGCGTCGCGCGTTTCCAGAAAGTTAGGTTGGTTCACAGAACGTTGAATTGGGGACTTTCCTATGTTCCTCAAATTGTATAATAAATAGTGCCCGCGCCCACGGAATACTTTCCGGGCGCCGAAAGTGTCCAAAATCAAGCGCGCGCGCACCGCGCGCAGAATACGATTATGGCATCCCGCGCTTGGAATTCTTATCCTGACGTGCGCCCGGATACATGGCATCTTATTTTCGACCGAACGCAGTGTTTTGATGACTCCACGATGGTCAAAATCCGCCGGGATTCAAGAGGAGCCATCGCCAGTGAGTCAGAATTACGAAAATAATGTTATCGAAGTAACAGCACTCAATGCTACAGGCCACGGGAATCGCCTTAATGAAGCAGCAGCTGTGGTCTTGGGACAGTTGCTTTTGTTGATCAGCTAGTATACTCATGTACCCGCACTTTGCCGTTATAATGCGTGTTTGTTTTTTGTCCTAAATGCATATTGAATCCTGGTTCCAGTGGTTTCTTACCACTGACAGGCTCGGAGGATCGGAGATGGTTGTTGGATAGAATGCAATACCCGAAAAGGATAGAATAAAGGCATCGATACATATCCCGAAGCATAGAAAGGTCTTTGGAATGGTTTAATTAGCCTAGACCAGCAACTTGTCTGCGTATATCGACGCTTGTTCCCATATACAGGCTGTATTCGAGCCTAGGTTCAGCCTTGTATTTGTCTGTTTTGCAGCAGACAACCACCCAAGGACAGTGCTTGAGGTAGCGGAAGGAGAAATTAGACGAGAACGACAGCTGGGAGGCTGTAGACGACCGGTGCAACAGTGTTTGCTCTAAGGCTATTAAATAACAGTGCATATCTGGTCGACTAGGATCCGGGTATCCCAGTCGGAATCTGGGTCATGACTCGAAGTGATGAAGTTCCAAATTATTTCCCATAGGGCTACTTGGAGGGACTTGAAGGGATCAAAATCGCTGCTGTGCCAGTACGTTCCAACGGCCGCAGGATCCACCGAGTTGGGGCTACAAGAAGTTGAGTTTTTAATTACTGTGTATGCCAGCGCTAGGAGTTTTCCTTGAGTTTTCCTTGAGTTGTGTGTTGAATGAAGCGGAGCTTGGTGTCCGAGTTTCCCAGTCAATTTTGGGAACTTGAAATGGGGCTGCTCGAATGTATATTGTATATTTTCGATTCCGTGGTCGTATTCCCGTCTACAGAATGCAGACACGATGGACTCGAGCAAGAAACTGAGGAGTGAATCAGAGGCTATCAGAGGAGGAGCAGGTCGGACTCGGAACAGGTCGGAACAAGGGAGGTGACAGGTCCCATCAAGTTTCTAAGGTTTTTTCGAGCTTTGACCATTCACGCCCTGCTAGCCCGTCCCTATCCATACGCCTACCCTATTCAAGTCCACTATTGTCACCATGCCACTGGTCCGACTAGGCGAGCATCGTATTTTATCGCTGCGGTCCCTAGCGGGCTTGCCTTGGGCTTGCCAGCGGGGAAGGATTCTTAGGGGTCGAGAAAGTTGAAGAAGAGTATAACATGAAGTTATGACACATTCTTCGCTGGCACTCCTTCGTCCTTCCCCGTCATGGTCGCTGTCGTCTTCATCGTTGCCGCCCTCCTCCTCGTGTCTCTGTTCAACCCGCACGTCCAAGTCTTCCTGGGGCGATATGGCCAGTACGGTCTCGAGGACTTTCGCAAGCTGCACGACACATTGAATCCCGGCGCTGCCATCTACGGTCTTCTTCCCGCCGGTAGTCTCAGGTCGGCGTTGTTCCCCAATCGAGAGCCGTCGGAATACTGGGAGGCAATCAAGTGTACGTCTCAACTTTCATCGCTGAAATCGCCGTCTAACATACCCTCCAAGATGTATACAATGTGGTGAACTCGCTGCGCGATCGCTTAGCATGGGACTCTTTCCTCTACATATATCGTAAGCACTGACTCCCAGCAGTGGCTTCACGTTTGTTCTGACCTGAGCCATCGAAGCGTTCATCTACCTGGTCGTCTCCTCATCCGCGGCACGCGTTTCCGAGCGTTTGAAAGTCCCCAGCAGGATCACCATCCCTCTTTCCATCGTCGTGGCCCTCTGCAACCCCCTCCCTCTTCTGCTCTGGCGTCACTCGTCGCACGTCGTCCATTGGTTCCAGCAGCTCCAAGTCGTCTGGCAAAATATAGTCGATCCGCTCGTAGCGCATACACTGTCCCTGCTGGCGTACTGGTCCAGGCAGATCCAAGCCCTTCGCCACAATATCGTCGATCCGTTCACAGCGTCCACGCTGTCCCTGGCCCGGCAGGTCCAAGTATGTTGGCAAAATATTGTCGATCCGCTCGTGGCGTCCACACTGTCCCTGCTGTCTCACTGGTCCCGGCAAGTCCACGTGCTCTGGCAAGATGTGCTCGTCGATCCGCTCATAGCTTCCGTGTTGTCGGTGTCCGGCAGTAAGTAGCACCAATCGAGCATTCTCCTCTCGCTAATACTTCCTTCCTCAGCCGTGGTGTTGGCTCTGTCCGTATGTAAGAAACTCCTCCGTCGAACCTACTCTCGCTCATCTTCCCTTCCAAAGGCGTGTTGACCGGATACGTTTTCGGATACACTTGCGAGCGGCTTGAAGCCTCCGGTGTTGGAACGGTCCTTTTCACGCGCCTAATGCTCGCCACGACCGCCGTTTGCGTTCTAGGTAACCGACTTTCTGATTCGTGTTATATTGTGCTCACCGTCTGGTTTGAAAAGTACAACGGGCGCTCGGTCAAATGCGCATCCTCGCTGCTCGTTTTGGTCAGCAAGTCATCCGCGCGGTTGTTTGCTTCCACTACCGTCTTTGGCACGGGGTCTTTGGTATCTCGACTCGCCTCCGTGGCACGCTCTCTCGGACGGGCTCGAGAATGCTGACGGGCTCGAGAATGCTGACGGGCTCGAGAATGCTGACGGGCTCGAGAATGCTGACGGGCTCGAGAATGCTGACGGGCTCGAGAATGCTGGCTTCCGTCGGGACAACAGCTTCCCGTGCAGCTCGCGAAGTCGATTCCTGCGCGCGTCGCCTCTCTTCCAGCGTGTCTTCCGCTGTCACCTCAATTCAGTGGATAGCGTCGCAAGCAGGTGTGATCGCTGTCGCCCGGCTTCGCTGCATTCTGAGCACGATGTTCGCGCGCGTCGCCGGTGCCTGCCGGGACGTGTATGGACGCGCTGTCACACGTCTCTGGAGCCTTCGCGCCCTTGCTGCGAGGCGCTACGAATCGGCGGCGGGCGCAGTCCGCGCGGGTCAAAGGGCCTGTCTGGACAGATGGAGGGCCTACGTGCGCAGGTTTAGTGCGGATGACGCGCTTTTGGGTGGTGTGGTGATCTTAGCGACGCGCGTGCTCTTCAAGTCGCGCGTTACTCTTATCCCGGGTAAGCTTACTATCGAACAAATACATACATATATACCCCGTTCTTACGCGCACCCCACAGCCATCGCATGCCTCGTCACGTCCGTCATGGGCGGCCGTGTCCTCACGCACGCCACGCCGAGGGATGTGTATCGCTCGATCTTGGTGCTGTTCCTCGTGGCTCTACTCGTACTCTCCAATTCGATCGCGGAGATGGACGTAGCGCGCATTCAAGGTGATTACTTTACTTCGTACGCTGCCTCGGAGGTTCTGACGGGTATTCCTAGACGTGTCGGGCGTATTCGGGGTGATTTTGCTTGTCGGGGCTACGGCGTTCCATGTTTACGGTCCGGCTAGGGTATCTGGCACCGGTGGACGGCGGCGGGACGTTTGGGATGAGGCGGGCGTAAGGGTGGCGCTTGCGGCGTTTCCTGCTGTGCAGAGGGTGGTGTACGGAGCAGTTCCCGCTGCGCAGAGGGTGGTCCGCGAGGTTTATGAGCGGATTTTCGCCTCCGACGACCCCAAAGCCAACATTGTGCAGGACTCGCGTGCTACCGCACCGCCGGTGTCGCCTCGCGGCGTCGCCGACGAACTTCCAGAGGCTCACTACGCCGAAGTCAAGCAACTGGAGAACGAGACACTCCCTGGCGTCGGTGCGCCGCCCCCGAGCCCCGTAGCCCCCGGATCGCCTCTTCTGAACGACACGCCGCGCGTCGAGGCCCCACAGGATGTCGCTGGAGAACGCGAACCCGAAATGGCGTCATTTGGTAGCTACGCGACCCCGGACGATACCTTGCGCGTGGAAAATACTCTGCAACCGGCCGTGGACATCGCTGAGCCTCCTTCGCCTGGAACCTCTGTTTCGAGCTATCCTTCCCCGTGTTCGCATCGCGCGAGCCCGAACGATCCTTTTCGCAAGGCAAGTGCTCGGGCATCGCCTCTGCAACCGGCTGTGGTCATCGCTGAGTCGCATTCGGCTGGAAACTCGATCTCGAGCGCGTCGCTCTACCCTTCCCCGTGCGCGACCCCGAACGATACTTGGCGCGTGGACAATGGGCAGGATTCGCCTCTGCAACCAGCCGTGGTCATCGCTGAGGCTCATTCGCCTAGGACCTCGGTCTCAAACACGACGTCGCTGCCGCCGTCCCCGTGTGTCTCGCACCGTCGCTTCCTCGTTCAACGCTCCTTGGCGCATTCTCCGTCTCGCGCCCGCGTTTCCTTGCCTGTCCGTGAACATGCGCCCGCCCCGCCGTCTCTCGGTGCGAAAGTCGCGTTCCCTACGATGCAGACGGAGGCAGAGGCGCCGGTGCAGCCTCTCTACCCTCAACGGGACGAGAACACGGACGGAGCACTTGATAACGAGAAGGAACGGCCCGGGGAGGTGGACGATCGCGAACGGACCCTGTTCCTCGACATCCACAACACGCCTCCGCGGTCCAAGGTCAAGCGCACGGCGCGTATCAGCCTAGATCTAGCGCGCTCCCCGGTCGTCTTCTCGCCCTCGCCGCCGGCGCCGCCCCACCCCACACACGAGACCATCAAGGCAGGCCGCCGCGCGTCGATCACCAAGGACGCCGGGCGCCGGGCGCAGACGCAGCTGCAGACGTTTGTGAATCAGTTCGCGAAGGGGGCGCCGCCGGTCGGGGTTGATAGTGGGATCCCGCTACACGCGACCGTGCCCAAGATCGAGAATAAGCAAGGGGGGAAGAAGAAGGAGAAGGAGGAGAAGAAGGGCGGGCGGAGTGGGGTACGCGCGCGGCTTGTGAGCGCGAGTTCGATGGTCGGGGATATTAGCTTGTGAGTCTGGAATCTTCGATATGTGTATTCATGTCTTCTTTTTTTCTTCTGTATACGCTACTGTAATAGAGTCGCCCGGATCGCAGATGTCTCGTAGTTTCAAGTGTGTACCAATACAAGAATGATATTCAGCAGGGTTTGGAGACTTGGAGTGTATTTCAGCCTCGACTCAGACTGACGCAGAGTGGGATATGCCTCACGTAAGTTAACCCTAACCCTAGTCCATCTTTTCTGCTTCTTGTCCTCAACGTCGTCTGCCATGCCCCTCTAAACTATCCGGAGCGCTGGGTCAAATTCACTATAACTTCCGCCTCGACCTGAAAGCTATTGAAGCCCACACCGTAATCCGAGTGGAAGGATCCCTTCCTATGGTGAGCACCATTTCCGCCCATGTCTCTGATGAAAAAAAAAACTGCAAATTAAATTCGCGACGTGCTTCGGCGCTATGGGCGGGTTTTCCTTCGGGATCCATTCAAGTCTCTGACTTTTTTATTCTCCTTCAAAAATTTCATGCCAATGATTTACTCATCCCCTGCTAGATAGATCTTGTAGGCAGTCGCCAAAGATGACTCGAGAACTCCCCTTCCTCAAAAAAAACTCCTGGTCCGCAAGCGTCAGCGGCTATAGGATGGCTCGCGCGAGGTTGTTGCTTCCCTTTCCATGCACTCCCTAGTGGTAAGCACTGTTTCACCATCGCCTCGTCTGATGAAAAAAACAAACTGCAAATTAAATTCGCGACGCGCTTCGGCGCCGTGGGCGGGTTTTCCTTCGGGATCCATTCAAGTCTCTGATTCCTTTTTTTCTTTCAAAATGATTGTGAAATGTTGGCTTACCGAGTTTCTTGTCGTCCAGTAGGCTCCGCCATCTCGTACAGCGCCGCCTTCGTCCTCCGAACTTCGCGCTCGCGTCCAGTACTGTCATCGCTACATAGATGGGCTGGAAGTCAGTGGCCGATAGTGATAGCGATGCGTTGGGCGCGCCAAAATTTGGAAATGCACGGCGGCGGCGGACGACATGTGACGTTCTTCATCTTGACACCGACTCTGTACATCGACTGTAGCATAGGTACAGTAAAGTAAAAAAATCATATGGTGTACTTAAGAGCTGTAAACACTACTGCGCCGCTCTCATCTTTCCCTTCGCTTTCGCGCTCATGCTCATGCCAATCCCGCCCTTGTTCGCTACAGCGCCCTTACGGCCGTCGGGAGGCATATTGCAAGGCGGCGGCATGTTCCCCATGGTCGATTGGCGGGGGATGTGACGCCCCTGGACTTGCCGCCTGGCGATGGAGACCTCGCTGGGAACACACCGTCCAGGATAGCGGGGCTGATCCACCTCCGGCCCAACAGCTTCGTCGACATCGGCGACATTGTCCACCCGCATCCTCCGAGAGACGCCTACGTCACCAACGATGCTGCGCTCAGACCGTTCGGCCTCCACGACCATGGAATAACGATCGTGTTCCCAGGCGTACGCGAACTCCCTCTCGTCCTGGAGAGGTTCCTTGGGGTGGTGCCAGCGAGGGAATGAATGACGTAGGATCGCTGTCCTTCAAGGACAGAGGAGATGTCGTCGAGATAGCTTGGGAAAGCACCGTAAACTTGGCGAGGGAGAAATGAGCAAGCAGATGTCGGTGTAGTCGGGGGAAAGGCTGTCGGAGCCAGAATATTAGGCTGAGAATAAAGGGGGGGCGGGGTCGATAGTGGAGCAAAGGGTAGATTGCTCCAGGTACCATCTGTGGGTGATGTAGCATGGTCCCGGAGGTGCGCTGAGATATTTGACAATAGTGTTAGCTCGCCAGCCAATCGTCAGCCGACGCCCAAAGCAGGACGGCTGTATGGAGCGGATATGTCTGCCCCGATATAAAGCACAAAAAGTACGGCCCCGAGGGCTTGAAAAAGTGTTTCTAGGAGCATTGCTACTGAGCGAGTATCGAAAAACGCTTTGGAGGTGCACTGGTGGTGGAAAGGAGCGCGGACATGTGACAGCTTCTGCGCGTTTGTTATAGTGTGTTTATGCCGAGTTGCTGACTTGTATTCTGGCCGAGCGGCTGACAAGACTTGATCCCGGACCACAACGTGTTCTAAATCCCCTCGCCCGTCCACAGCCTCGTTGGTCTCTTCGGTGGCTTCTGCATCGGTGCTCAGATCACGGCCAGCCTCTCTGGCCAGTCCGTTGCGAAGAACAGCCTCAATGCAACCCGGACCCTCGAAAGAATCTATCCTTCCAAGATCGCGTCCAAGGTTCTTGAACAATCTGAGTTCTTGTATATGACAGATTGCAAGGAGAGACCAGATTGGTATTTTACAAAGTGAGGAAAATTCCACATCAATCAGTAAGGTAATGACAATTTCAATGCAACGACTCCAAATTAGCAAACGACCTCAATTATGTTCGTTGCTCTGGAAAGTAGATGTCGTTGTCGAGGTGTTCGATCGTGTCAATTTTGACGAAGCTTGCGAGCCACTACGCAGGAGACCCTTCTTTTCAGAGTCCTTGGGTTTTCGGACGGTCGTCGAACGCCGAATGTTGTTGACGACATTTTGCATCGCGGGAAGCGTAGTGCGGCGCACAGCGTCCCGGAACCGCGAGCGCGCGGACGCTTCGCCCGTGGGAGAGTCTGAGAGCGAGCTCTCGGCGGAAGAGGGTGAGGTGATGAGATGTGCGGGGACAAAATCGTGAAACGTTTGCCCTGAGCCGGGAGGCTGAATTTGGACGGAGAGTGCAGGATTTGCTTTTCCTGAAGGTAGGCAAGTTGATCGGTGTTGCAAGTTATTCCGGAATTACACTTATTACGTACCGGAAGCAAAGGCTTGGGGTCGGTCGTTCGTGGAGCTCGGAGGGCGAGCGCTCTTTCCCACAAGGGTGAGGGATCCGTACTCTTCATGCGGAGGCCCCAGATAGATATTCCCCTCGCCGTCACAGAACGTGTACCGACCAGTATCTGCGTCGTAGCCAATCCGCTTCACGCCTTCCGGAAGACGAGTGGAATCCTGCTCGAGAAAGTAGAACTTAGTGTTTGAGACGAATGAGAAGACACACACCTCTGAGAATTGTGTCCAGCGGCCCATTATGTTGTTCGGGAAGGATGGTGGGGATGGAAGACTTGTTGGAGAGAACAGCGAGCGGGGTTATATATACTGGGCGACGACTTATCGGAGCAAGATTGCCACAATGGCCGGGGTAACACAGCCTTTTGACTCCGGCGATCGCACGATCGCAACACGACGCACCTCCACACGGTTACCACTGTCTTGGACCACCGCGACCATACCTCGCTTTGAAGAGCTACACCTGGCTACACCTCTTCCGCGCCCCACAACTGAACTGCACGGGTCGATACCCATCCCGGAACTGGCAGATGCTGATCCAATTCAAGATAGATTACCGCCCTCACTCAGAATCACTGCGGTGGCAACTGGCCGCAATTCATTTGAATCATCCTTTGACGTTCGGAATTGATTCGCAAGCTCCTGGATACTTATAGGCACATTGTTATCGACGCGGCGACGCCCCTGGGTTTTGCACTGCTGCCAGACCAGGACTCAACTAGGACTCAACTAGGGCTTGTACTTGACTGCCGTAGTCTCCGTCCCTGGCATATTGCAACCGGCCAATTTGGTGCGGGTTCAACTACTCCGGCGTTTGATGAATATCTATGAAGTGTTCACTCGCGTTTTAGACGATAAGCGGCTGCATACCCACGAAGAGGCTTGTTCGCTGGCTAGCTGGCTGGCGTGTTCTTACTTTCCCAGTGGATTCCTAATTCAGGCTAATGCCTGGGTCCTCTATGTATTCCTTGTGTACGTCATCGACGCCTTTCATGCGTATGAAACGACGCGGGGGTGAGCCAACTTCTCGGTGGAACCTGCCAGAAACCAACGCTGTCGGGTTCGGATCATTGCGACCAGTGCTGAAGATATGAAGGCAGTCTTCAAAGTTTCGATTTCTTCTCCAGTTTAAATTCCAGAATTGATTGTCTGCCAGTGTTCATCAGGCAAAAGCGTGCCATTTTTTCATTCCCTCGTGGTTATGTTCATGAGACCGCCGCTTGTGCCCACCTACGCCGCCTTTAGCCCGGGTCCGTCGAACTGAAACAGCCATGCCAGCCGACGTTAGGCGGAACTGGACCCCCGCAGACAGCCGCAGAGCCCGCTTGGCGCCACTCCGTATTGAGGCAGCTCGGACCTTCAAGTTGATCCTCGGTTGCTCGTGTGTTCAAATCAACGCAATTTTCTATCTTCCGTCCCGTGATTCTGATACTACATATCCTCTCTGGCGTCATGGACCAGCACAGTTATATCCATTCGATCGCAGATAACAACGAGGGATGGACGATCACTCAACCATAAGAAGTTCTTGCCAAGTATTTGTGACTAGACTTGGGTACGAAAGTAAGTATGGAGGTGTTTTCCTGACGCTCAAGAACCGCGCGCCGAGCAGCATCCGCGTTGTGGCCTATCCGCTGTATCGTCGGAGCCGAAATCCTTTCCAACCTTCAAGTTGAAATCGAAGACCCGGCTCTCGTCCTAAACCTGTTTTCCTGACGCTCAAAAACCGCGTACCGAGCAGCATCCGCGGCTTTATCGTCGGAGTCGAACGAAATACTTGCCAATCTTCAAGTTGATGTGAAGACCCGGACCTCGTCCGAAACCCCTTTGCGGATTTGGATATTAGCGGCACACTACTCGTAGTAGAGTACGATCAGTTGGTTAGCTAGGTACCTCGTTATGTCGTTCAGGAAGTATGCAAAACCTCTTCTGTGTATGCACCTTACCCTGCACGTTTTTCGAAGTAGTCGAGGAAATTGTAATTAATTTCGAGCTGGCAGACTGAACTTGGTTCGCAGCTAGTCTGGAGTTGCTTCCTCCCGTTGGCATTGGTTTCCGCACTCCATCTTTTCAATCCACCAAACGAACTCTTCCATGAAATTTGTATTCGATGTTGTTGAATATGAGACTCATTTTTCTCGGCTGGTTTCCTAGTGCAGTGGTTGATTTCTGACCTATCGCCGTATTACCAACATAGACCTTTCCTTCTTTTGCGTCTCGAAGGATTCTGGTGCCGAAAGTTGCTTCTCCGTGCATAGCCAGCATTCGAATAAAGTATAAAAGCGGAGTCGCTATCATCGACCGGTTCCTATTTTTAGGGCGTTCCCGTACCTCATATCCCATACACGAGAAATAAAAATATACCAACGGGGAACTATAGCCCGAACGACGGAAACGACCGCCCGGCCGTCGAGGCCGACGCGGCCGAGCGCACTGACGCGAAGCTACGCGAGCGCGCAAGGCGCAAGAGGCTCGGCCGCCGCTCGCGCGCGGCGAGATCAATCTTGTGCTCGAAGCGCCGCACATAGGTGCCCCCGAATGTACGCGCGCCCCACTCGTGCGCGTGCAGCGTCGGCCCATCGGCGTCGCGCACAACCGCGTACTCGCCAACGTGCTTCGCGCGGATGCCTGTCGGGGCGTGCCACGAGTCCTGCGAGTAGCGGAGCGTGAAGCGGTCGAGGGCGGGGTTTTGGCGGACGAGCTGTGTGGCGCTTTGTGTCATGTCGTCGTCGCTCGGCGCGTGCACCTTCGTCAGGACGAACGAGCGCAAGTGCGGCGCGGCGGTGAGGGCGGCGGAGAACTCCGCCTGGGGAGAGTTAGTCTGTGGTTCAAATTGAGCGGGGGGATTCCTGCTCACGACGGTGAAAGTGGGTTGGGTAAAGCACAGCAGGTCGAGGTGCGCGAGACGCGGACACGATGCGAGCAGCCCGCGGAATATTTTGCTGTGGTTCCGCGGCTGGAGACTTCTGGTGACGCTCGCATAGAGCGATAGGTCGATCAGGATGCCCAGCGATATGAGCGATGTGAGCTGCTCGAGGGTAGAAAACAACCGTGGGAAGGAAGAGCTGGAAAGTTGCAGGCCAGTGAGCAACAGCTCGCGCAGCAGCCACGGCTGGGGCAGAGTTCTGACGTATGTTTGCGGCCCGCTGAACGCCCGCAGGCTGGGCAGCGCGGTAGGCGGTAAATTCAGAGACGATGGGAAAGTCTCGCCCCCGACGTGTTGCATCTTGATACAACGGAGCTGAGGATGCGATCGCAGGAAGGCCATGAAAGAGGGCGTCTTCCGGCCGTCGCTTTTTGGCGGGGCTTGCATCACCAGATCGCCCAGGGTCAGCGAGCGTAACCACGGCCATTGGCCGTAAGAGACGGGACGGATGTCAAAGAGGCGCGGGCAAGGGGCCGCGCCGCCGATTACGAGCTCTTCGAGATGGGGCGAATGCTCAACCAACATTTCCCAGAAGCGCCGTGGAAGCTTCTCCATGGGAGGCCGCCGCCCATCTGATATGATGTGAGTTTAAAAGGTTGAATACGTATGCGCAAGGGAGACCTACCGGCGAGCCATTCCAGGGAAGCACATTTGACGACAAAGGAGAATTTTCGCAGATCCCGAAAGGCGAACAGCTTAACGGTGTATTAGACGGTCGTTTACGATATTGGCGATGCAACGTACGTGGTTGGAATTTCCCAGCGGCGCATCGCTGATAGTCGTGCCAATATTGACGAGATGGGGGCACGATTTCCGGAGTTTTCGCCAGAGCTCGTCGTTCGGTATGTCCAGGCCGTCCCAAAGAAAAGTGTGGAGCGCCGTCAGGTGAGGTGCTATCCGCGAAATAAGATCGGAGATGGCCCCTTCGTCGACGGGGTCCTCAGGCAGCGTCCACTCGGCGCTGTTAGGCCGCACAGCCAGTTTTCGGATGTGCCGAGCAGCGCCCAGGCGCTTTGCCAGCACGCTCAGGAACTTGCATTGCTTGTTCGTCCTGAGGTCAACGTCGGCGTAGAGGCGCGGAAGGAGGCTGTTCCACATCCGGCGGGACTGCGGGGGGGCGTTTATTGGAAAGCTAACAGGCAGAAAAGATCCTCGTACAGTAAGCCCAAAGTTGAGGACATCACTCAAGCAGGAAATGTGATTAGCGATTTCTTGCAGGAGGTTGGCGGGGAGGAGCTCGACAGGGGCCGAAAACGCGATGGGGTTAGCGTTATTTTTGGACGTGCTGCTGAAGAGGTGCTTCACACGAAAGCGCGAGGAGGAATCAATGAAGCGCATCGTGGAGGGGGGGAATCCAGAACCAGAAGTACGTATCCGCGCTGGCGTCTTGATACTTATAAGAATGGAAGAAACGCGATCTTATGTAGTCAAGATTCGGACGGCCCCGACGCAGATAACGAATGAATATAACATTGTCCTGGTTTCCGAGGTTTATGAAAACAGAGACAACAGGGCTGTAAAAGGAAACAGGGGTCGCGATATGAATTGATTGCGACGACGAAGACGACGACGGTTGGGCGTCTGGGGTCCCCGGATGGCTGCTGCGGCAATTCCGAATGATTCTAGGAACGTAATCCCAGCGCCAGATATTACGGGGCGAGTTTGCCAGCGAACGTGGATTCATCTTTGGAGTGGAGCGCATCCAGCCCCATATGTGCTTAACGTTGATTTACAGAGCATCCGGTTTAATTTACTCCTTTCCATTGGGAAGGAACCCTATGCACAGGCACGGCCGGTGGCGCACGAATTATTACCAGAGACCGCCCAGGAACGAGAGAGATGGTGAATTGCGCTAATTTCGGAGCTTGATGAGTTTATAATAGGCCAGTCAGGTCCGTGCAGAGTTAACACCAAATTAGAACGGTTGAACATGAAGGAAGGAAGAAGACGTTGATGGGGAATGCGGCCCAAGCCAACAATTTGTTCCCACGCTCGAGTTACCGAGTTGCCGGCCCAAATAGTGCCGTTTCAACCTGTTTCAACTGTGTTTTCCGGCTTGTGTGCTCCGGGGTCACCATAAAAATGTCTTTAGAATCTCCCACGATAAGATGTTGAGCAAAGATATTTCCTTTCTGTCCAAGGCAGCAAAATGGCCCGGCAAACCCGAACCAGCGGCTGTTTTCGCATTATTTATTGGCCATTTCAGACTCAGGTCGACTGCACAGTCCTTATCGATTGATTCAGGCTGCAGACTCGGAGTAGCTGCATCCGTCCAAAAACGTGTACTTATGTAATGCCATGGATGGGACCGAGTCCACACTCATTCAAGGCCAAGTGAAAACGTTGGGGACCCGGAACCAGCAGGGGTGTCAATACAAACCATGTACAGCCTTTTAAGCAAATGAAAATCTGACTTGAATGCGACTCAGGCGACCTTTGTGTTCTCCCGACCGTGACGATTTTGTATCTCCCTCATTGTACTAGCGTTAGAAATCCGAAACTTTGGGGTCCTCATTGAATTGTGAATATCTACCATTCTTGGGTAAATCCACGAAAAAGCCAGCGAGCGGCGGGGACTCAACGGTGAAGGTCACCCAAAATGGCAGATCGCGTCTCGAATCAAGGCGCACGTGATCGTGACGGCAGGATCAGCGAGCTTCGTCATTCGACTCCAACTCTACTCACCACCATGTTTTCCATCGCGCGACGCTCCCTCCGGCCTTCGCTGGCCCGCTCCCTGTTCGCCCCAGGCCTCACAGCCTCGGTCCACACCCTCCCCGACCTCCCCTACGCGTACAATGTGCGTAAATCTCGTTTTCAAGCCACCTCCGCGTTCTCACAAGTCCCAGGCGCTCGAGCCATACATCTCCGAGGAAATCATGACCCTGCACCACAAAAAGCACCACCAGACATACGTGACCGGCCTCAACGCGGCCGAGGAGTCGTACGCTAAGACGAGCGACACCAAGGCCCAGATCGCCCTCCAGGCGGCGCTCAAGTTTAACGGCGGAGGTAGCGCGATTGCCCACTATTGTTAACGTCCTGAGGTGACGACGTTGCTCCCAGGGCACATCAACCACTCGCTGTTCTGGAAGAACCTCGCGCCCGCCGCGCGGGAGGGTGGCACGCTCGACGCCGGCCCACTCAAGAGCGCTATCGAGCGCGACTTTGGCTCGGTCGAGGAGTTCAAGAAGAGCTTCAACGCCAAGACCGCGGCGATCCAGGGCAGCGGGTGGGGCTGGCTCGTATGTCGCTCGCCCATTCGCATATCAAACAAGCTTTTGACGCCCCGCTATTTAGGGCTACAACGCCGCGACCAAGACCCTCGAAATCGTCACCACCGCCAACCAGGATCCGTTGATTAGTGCGTTGCGTCCGCCGGTGTGCGCGCGCTCCCATGCTGACTGAGTACAGCACACACGCCCATTATCGGCGTCGACATCTGGGAGCACGTTCGTCTCTTCTCTTCTGCCTATCTTCCATAGCTAATTATCCCGCAGGCGTTCTACCTCCAGGCATGTCTCACCTTATACCCATTGCCAATGCTAACGCGTCACCGCAGTACAAGAACGTCAAGCCCGACGTGCGCCTTTATTTCCATCCCTGTCGCGTATAACTGCTAACCGTGTATTCCAGTATCTCAACGCCATCTGGAACGTCATCAACTTCAAGGAAGCCGAGAAGCGTCTCGCGGAGGTGACGAAGTAGCGCGAAGTAAACAGCCCGAACATTCTAACATGTATGCGCCGTGCGAGCGATCAATGAACATGAACTCTATCCATCGCGCCAACTTCCGGGATTTATTAAGGTTTTTCGCGCGTCCGACATATCCGGGTTGCGATGCGAACAATCTCTCATTGAAAAACAATCAACGCGCAAGAAATACATGGATCCGGTAAGTAGTACAGTACGCGGTGGGTGAGCAGCTATGAATATAAGGACGTATGTGTATGCGGGATCCGGGCATATACCGTTCGGACGAGTCCGAATCCGATCCGATCCGATTCAGTGAGTGGTGAGGTAACTAGTATAGTACAAGGTGCGTGAGCAGCGATCCGGGCGTATACCGTTCGGACGAGTCCGAATCCGATCCGATTCAGTGAGTGGTGAGTGCAAGATGAGTGAAACCGAGATGAGACCAAACCAAAATCCCAAACCAAAATATATCGCGTCTCAATCGTCCTCGTCGGCACTCGCGTTGGAGGCGCCGGAGAGGTGCTGCGTGGTGTACGGCGGGCTCGCGCTCGGGAGGCGTTCCCGCTTTTTCCGCTTTCGCTCCGTCTCGCGGACGTTGACGCGCACGCCGTAGCGCGCGAGGTGCTGCGGTCGATTCAGCGCACGAGCAAGGGAGGGCACGGAGGAGAAGGGAAGAGAAGCGGGAGGGAAGGGCACGGGGACGGGGACGGAAACTGCTGCACTGTTTGCAGACAAGCCTGCCCCGCCCGCGGTCCCCTGGCTTTCGACCAGCGCGACACACTCGCCCGTCTGGCGGCCGGGATCGTGTACCTCGGGCGGTACGCATTGCCAGCCCTGCAACCGCTCCTTGGGCGCATATGCCTCGGCGAGTAGGTTCTCCACCCACTGTCCCAAGCTCTTCCTCTGCAGGGCTCGGTATCCTGCATCCCGAACGGACACGCCTGTCGAGACCCGTCGCATCCAGTCGCGCATCTCGACACCGCTTCGAGGAGCAGGAGCTAGTGGAGATGCAAGCACTCGCCTCTGGACGACGAGGGAAAAGGGAAAGAACAGGTACAGAGAAGGAAAGGAAGGAAGGAAACGCGCACGCACTTTCGTCAGCTCGGTCGACTTGCCCAGGTGCGGGACCTCCTTGGACGAGTAGATACGGAAGCACGCGCCGGTGCAGTCCGCCTGGATCGTCTGGTGCGCGCCCGCCGGGCGCGAGTACAGGTCGAAGAAGCGGTATCTGCGTAGCGCACGTCAGCCCGCGGCAAGGGAAGACGCACGAGACGTACTGGAGAATGAAGTACCCCTCAGACTTGACGGCGAGGTCCTGAAAATAATAAGCGCCAGAGTCGGGTGCATGTAATGCACTTACAGCAAACGTGAAGAGGAGGGACGTCTGCCCGTTCCACGGGATGCTGTCGACCTGGACGAATGTGTTGCCCGCGAGCGCGGTCGTCGCGTTGTGCGCGCCGACGGGCTCGGGCGCGCCGGGCGAGCTGGGCGCGGAGTAGTGCGAGTGCGCGCCGGGCGACATGGAACCGTACGGGCTCTGAGGGGGCGGGGAGTACGGCGACGGCGCGTAGGCGCTCGGACCCGGGCTGGGGTGGCCGTCCGGCGCGGGGACGGGCAGTAGGTTTACTGTGCACATGAGGCCGAGGATGTGGATCGAGCTGGCACGCGTTAATTGACGAGTAAAGGAAAGGAAAGACAAAGGGGGCAGGCACGCACTCATAGTCGATCTCGGTCTCATGCTGGCTCTCGGTGCCGGCGTTGTGCACCTCGAAAAGGCGAAGCCACGCCACTAGAAATTAAATTAAAATTACACAAAATTAAGGAGCAAAACACACCTGGCGGCGGGTCCAGAGGGCGTCGATCTACCTTCGCGTACCTAGGTTCGGCCACGGCCCTTGAATATTAAGCATCGCGAGTCGGAAATGGCGGCTCACTTTCGCCCGAACGCCGCCGCCTGTAGCTCGCGCAGCTCCGCACGGATGGTCTTGCCCTTAAACTGGCCCTCCGTAAAGAGGATCGGCCTGCCGACGAGACTTGTGCCCGGTGAGCCTGGTTGCTGATGGCGATACTGATGCAGCTCGCCAGGCTGCTGGGAATGGGCCGGAATCATCAGAGACGGCGCCCCGGAGTGTGTCCCAGCGAGCTGGTACTGATGAAGGCCGGAATACTGCGAGTACATGCGGGGCGGCGGGCGCGGGGTCGGGGGCGAGGGTATAAAGGACGTCTGTGCGAGCCGCGGCGCAGAGGCTATCGATTATCGCAGAGCCTCGAGTCTCTCGTTCTGTCTTTTTATAAACTAGTATACGACGATCGATTTCACCGCGCGGAAAGGCAGGTAGATCGCGGAAAAGCGAGCCCTTGAGAAGAAAGTGGGATCCAGGAAACGGGCGCGAATTAGATTGCCGAAACCGAGACGGGCGGCAGCTGAGGTCATTCACCCACATAAGGTACCACTTGCCCTGTAAGTTTCTTCTCTGTCCCACACGCCTTAACTCCAGGCTGCACTACGGTGACGATATATCACGAAACTCTGAATTCGATCATGTTTTTTTTTGCTTCCGCGGAATTGTAATAATGTAACTGCAGGATCGACGAACATATTTAAATTTTCTCGCAGCTTGCCACGGAAACTCGCGCCTCTCATCATAGCCGAAAAAACGGGCGTCAGATCTCAGAGGGATCGAACAGACTATCTTTACACATAAGTGGTGCCGATCCCCGCAGCCGCCACCCGTTAATTACGAGGCCCCGTCCACAAGATCGCCCTCGAGTGCTGTAAGCCCCACTCCGCGCAAAAGCACCGGCTCGTCAATCGCCTCAGCGTTCGAATGGCACTCGCGGGAGATCATGAAGCATAACGCAGATGCGCTGTCTTAAACTTGAATCCGGGACCGCGAGCGGGCAATTAGCCACAGGCCATTCATTCATCCAGCCCCGGTGAAATACAGTCGACGGACCGGTGTATACATTTGTCGATGGCCACGTCTCTGTTTTTCCGACGGCCGCTGCGACGCTAAGAATGCGCTCGAGGTCCGCAGCTGCCGGCCAGAAAGCGAGTTAGTAGAGTGGCCCCGGAGAATAACGGACGTGTCCCACGGAAGAAGAAGCCTTGGCGCACTGAAACCGGCTGCAGGGCGTTAATTATAGCGGGGGAGGTGTGTCGGGAGCATCAGCGATCGGGAACAGGGACACGCAGGCAGAGGGTGGACTTAGGTTGAGCTTTGGAGAGTGTATGTGGAATTGAATGCCAGTGACTCCGAGCGCGTGTTTGTTTGGGTGGACAGCAATTTCTGCGAGTGGGCGATTGTCATGAGTACTACAAGGATGATCCAATCGCACGCAGCTTGCAGGCCTTGTCCTAGTGCGAACCACGACATCATTGTTTAATCTTCAAAAAAGCGCAGACGAACTTGATCTTCTCCGAATTATTCCTAAAGATCATGGTGCTCTTCAGGGTCGCGTCGCGCAGCAAGAACCCCATCGGCACATAGGATAGCCTTCGTCGATCAGGGTCTAGAATTTATAGCTTGTAGCGCAGGAATTCCAAGCTTGAGACATTCCGTTTTCGTGTAGAGTAGCTTTACATCAGGGATTAGCATTTATTGTTCGCCAATAGGATTTTGGAGTACGAGTTCTGAACTTCAGAAATTCCGTCATCGTCTACCAGGGAGCGCAGGTTTCCTGGATCAGGAACCGGGATTCACTTGTGAGCTTTTCGTGAATTCCGAGGGCTACAGCAGCTGTAGAGATTCCGTAGCTTTCGTATCAGGGAGCTCATCGGAGTATGTAGCTTTCGTCGATCACCTCAATGTTCGATATAAAGGGTATGCATTAGAAGAAGACTCGCGTAATTTGATCGTGCGGAGAGACGGCGAGGTTCAGAAGCTCAGGGTTGGCCGCAGCCTTCGTCGCTCAGGAACTAATATTCAGCAATGAGCATTTGCTGTCCCAGCATATAAATTCGGAGGCCCACAACAGCTTCAGAAATTCCGTCGTCCTGTATCAGTGAGGTCTTCGGAGTAGTTTTACGTTCGTCGGTGATCACTGACTGTTCGGTGTAGAGGGTGCGCAAAGAAGGTTCGTACAAGTTGATCGTGCGGGGAGAGGGCGGGGTCCAGAACTGCGTCGATCAGGAACTGATATTCACCAATAACCATTTGCGTGTCCCAGCGTACGAATTCCGAGGCCTCAGAAAATCCGGCATCGTGGATCAGGTAGCGCATCGAAATAGCTTTCGTCGATCATCGAGGACTGTTCGGTATAGAGCGTCCCTGGCTGAGAAGAAGGTTCATGCGGAGGGAAGGCAAAAATCACAGAAGTTCGGGCGCTAGAAGATAGAGAGTATCCCTGGAGCTTGAGGTAAAGAGGCGAAAAGGCTACGAGACGCGGGAGATGAACCGGCAAACGGAGCGGGTTTGTGAGGCCGGTTGCCGGAGATCGGGGTCAAGACAGGCTGGGGGCGGATTTAGGGAGGGACGTCCTGTTGAGCTCGTAGGGGAGCATTGTTGATACGTCGAACTTGAATCAGTGGCTCCGCGTCGCAATATTCCTTACGTCCCATTTGTTCCAGCTCGTGGTGGAGCCAAAGACTGCGCACTATTCATAAGAAAGAAGCCTTGGATTGGGAGGGAAAAACTCAATTAATGATCTTTTCAGGTGCGAGCTGCGGATCCTGGTCACCATGGTGTGCATAATTAGAAGGTTCACATCAGCTGGACGTGCGGAGAGGAGGGTCACAGAAGCTTAGGGCGACAGAAAATAGAGAGTGTCCCTAGAGCGTAAGTCGAAGAAAGGCTAGAAGAGGCACCTGCGATCTGAACCGGCAGAAAAAGTGGGTTATGAAGTGGTTGTAGGACGGCGGTCGAGCTTGATTCGGACTTCGTCGACGTCGCGACATTGTCTCACTTGGGTCCAGCGGGTGCGAGTCGTGAAGTCAAATACTGCGTTCACAGAACGAGCGACAGTTTGAGAAATAAACGATTCATGTCTCCCTCCAGCAGAGGAGTCTTTGGTGGTGATGGTTTCGGTCAAGGTTTAATTTCGGGCGAGTCTCAGTTGATCATTTCCCAGCACGTGATGCAATCGCGTCGCGTCGAGCCCCAATCGAGCCCCTGCGCGCGTCTGCCAAAAATTACGAGTACATACGCGGGAACGGGAAGCATGTTCTAGATTTCACGCGTAATATACAACCACAGTGGTACCAGGAATAAAATTACAACGAGATTCATTTATTTCAAACGAACGACCCGACCGACCTAGGAATTGAGCATCCCTACTGGTCGTGAAGTGGATTCGCGAACGCGCGAACGATATGCATCCTCGCCGGTCGGTGGTAAAATCCGGGTTCTTCCTAGTCTTTTGGTTACCGCGCCTGATAACCGGTATCCTGCGTTATTATGTAAGCTTCCTTTTTGGGCGACGCGTCGAGACGCGTTTCCCTTCTTCTCTTAGCTGGAATTGTGCTGTTGATGCTCGGAGACATGTGGACCCACTATAATAGCGATTATGTATGGTCAAGTCCCCGTGCCAGGCTCAATATGATGTTTTCTGGGAGGAGGGACATAAATTGGACAAAAATATTTACGCCAGGACTTCAACAGCGCGGGGCATGCTGAAAAAGACTAGGTGAGCAGTGGAGGTACTTTAGTCCAACTTTGCGTCATCAGAATTCTTGCCAGTTTTCAGTCTGCGCCTCGGCGCGTTGAAGTCGCGTCTCCGGCGCGTCGCCCGAAATGGAAGCTTACATAATAACGCAGGATACCGGGTATCAAGGCGCGGTAACCAACAGACTTTATCAAGCGAGGAACGAGCTGGGTATGATAAAGCGTCTGTCGAGAGAGACTAGGTTCTTCCCATTCTTCCAATTGAAAAGTTCGGAGCAAAACGGCAGACGTGTTTGGTCCCGCATTTTGGCTTCCAGAAATGGCCACCGATTGCTTCTCATCGCCCTCAATTGCCCCAACTTCAGGCTCGGCCAGAGTCGCTTGGCTTGCCCGATGTCCAACCTGTGCAAACCAGATCCTTGCCTCGAAAAGCCAAGAAACTATACGGCTCTGCTTTTACTCGCTCAAATCGAGTACCGAGTCGGCAGAACCGAAATTCGAGAAACTCTCCGAAAGACTGATAGACGCTGTGAAGATGCTTTCGTGTCGAATGCGGCGCTGATGGCCCGCCGCCGCCCACTTTTGAATACAATTGGCGGTCCGCCGCCGCCTTGAATCAGCAATAAAACGTACATGTACTCGGGTCGAGTACGGATCCGAGCGTCTGGCACTGGGCAACACTGGCTGGAGTTCAGGCAGCGGCATCGGTTGGCACTATAGGTGGCGCGGGTATAAATGTAGTGTTGCTTTTCAGTAATGAGATCCCATGGCTCCCCCTTCTGTTCTTATTGTGCGTTTCCACTCCTGCGCTTCAAGGTTGCTGTTAACTAACTTCTGGGCAGGCCGGTGCTGGTCCCACGGGCCTGATACTCGCACTTGATCTCCTCCAGAATGGTGTTTCGGTACGCATCATTGAAAAGGAATTAAAACACAGGATCGGTTCTCGTGGATCAGCCAACCCCGTACACTCGAACTGTACGTATTCTGGGTATTCTTCCCGACATCCAGAAGGAAGGCGAACCCTTGCCTTCCATAGCCAAATACAAACCTGGAGAAGTTGAACCCACCACGATCTCCGAAATCGCGGAGCGGGTCGAGGCCACCCCAGACGTACCGCACGTACGTATATCCTGGCGCGTGCACCTCCCTCCCTCACATTTCTCTCCAGCCGAACACGCTCAGCATCAGCCAAGAGCGCCATGAAGAGATTCTTCGAGACCACTTGCGAAAGCTCTCCTGCTCCGTGGAGCTTGGTTCTGAGTTGCGCAGCTTCGAGCAATTCTCTGACTACGTCGTTGCCAAGATCGTCAGGACCAACGCGGACGGAGAACAGATGGAAGAAAGCACCAATTTCGACTGGCTCGCGGGGATGGACGGCGCGCGCAGGCAGCATCGTGCGCAAACAACTTGGCTTGAGCTTCCTCGGTGAGACACAGGAGGAACATATTGCCCTGGGTGATATCGCCGTCGAAGGTGTAGACCCGCGAGTGCGTAAGATTCATTTACCGTCTGCTCTTCGTTGACTTTCGGCTAGTTCTGGCACATGTGGCACGTCCCGCCCAAATTGTGAGTCTCTGCTCTCACAGGTCAGTGTTAGACTAATTCTGGTGATAGCCTCGTTTTCCGTTCGAGCAATTTCACTGGCAAAGTTTTTATGTTCGCATACACCGGTCGTCCGGAACACTTGGCTGAGAAGGATCTGACGCGCGAAGAATTCATTGAAGAGTTTTACGACGTGACCGGCCGAGGCGATATCACGTTTGGACTGGCCGCGTGGATGTCCAATTGGAGATTAGCGCGATCCACATCCCTCCAGTCGACCTTTACTGACATCCACCGTGCAGGCCGAACTTGCGCATGGTGGACACGATGCGCACCGGGCGCTTATTTATCGCTGAAGGTTCGCCTTGTCTTTCCCCGCCCCTGAGCCTTCCTGTACTAACACACGTCACGTCCCAGATGCCACCCACTGCCACAGCCCGACCGGCGGGCAAGGCCTTAACTCAAGCGTCCAGGACGCCGCCAATCTGGGGTGGAAACTTGCGCTGGTGCAAAAGGGCCTCGCTCCTGCTGCCCTCCTCGACACTTACAGCGAGGAGCGCATCCGGGTCATCGCGCAAATGCTCAAGGTCACAACCGAGCTGTACCACAAGACGTTCTCGGGCGCAGCCTTGGCCCGCCGACCCTAGTGCGTGGAAGCGCGACGGTGATCTGAAGATGCTCGGGGTCAACTACTGCGGGAGCTCGATCGTGCTCGAAGACGCTGCGCGCGCGGGCGCGGGCGCGAGCAGCAACGCGTACTCGCGGGCGGCGGGTAGCGCCGTGCAGGCGGCGTATCGTGCTCCCGACGCGTCCGGCCTTGTACGCGCGGGACCGACGGACGAGCCGACGACGCTCTTCGCCGTCTTCCGCGTGTCCGTGCACACCGTGCTGCTGTTTGGCGGCGACGCAGGTGCGCGCGCGCCTGTAGCTAGCGTGCTTGGGCGGCTCCCGGAGGCCGCAGTGTGCACGGTACTGGTCCTACCCCAGGGGCAGACGGCCGCGGATGACGGAGCGCTGTTCTCTGCGGTGCTGGAAGATCGGGCGGGTCATGCGTACGCCGGGTATGGTCTGACTGCCGGCGAACTGGCTGTTGTGGTCGTGCGCCTGGACGGGGTCGTTGGTGCTGTTGTCTCGAACGCAGAGGGCATCGAGCGCTATTTCCAGAAGGTTCTTGTGTAGGAGATAATCGTCATTAAATCTTTGTTTTCATTTCGGATGTCTTCTTTGTTACGCGGTCATAGGTAGGTAGATAGAATTAATACATATTGATACGGAATACCGCTACTTGCTTCAGTAATGATTGCCTCCCTCGTGAGACAGTGCAGCTGGGAGAAGGATGGTCAATTGGGATTATCACTCTATGGGTGGAAAGCACTTGCTCGGTATCCCAGCGTCTTTGAAATGGCAGAAGGGTGTGAGCTCTGCCGACATCTTCTCCATGAGCTTCTCAGTAAACCCCAGCTTCCTTGCCGCCCTCTCAAAATCCACCAAGCACTAGCCAGCCTCGCCATACTCGCTCGCCGCGCACCCACGCGTCACTTCATCAGGGAGGCGATTGGATTGCTTTGAGGCCGTACGTCGACGTCGAAGTCGTACATCCTTCCCCATCCTCGTCTTCTTCCAACACACGCACGTACGGCGGGAACAGGAGCGCGAGGAGCAAGCAGCAAGCAGCACGGCACTCCGTTCGTGCCACGTCTGCTTGGCGGGTCCGCGATGCAACGGCAAGCTATGCACGCTTCACAAAGCCCAATCGGAGAGCGGCTCGGGCAGCCAGAGGGAGCCAGGTTCGGGATGCAGGGCCCGAAGCATCATTGGGGAGAATCTGATGACGGTGGTCGAGGGGGTAATGGTGCGCCAGTTGCGGATCGTGTCCATGTAGGAACTCCCGCTTGCGACTGCGTCCCTCGAGCAACGATTGCGCCTACTCGAGTAGGCGGTGGAGCGGACTTCGGCTGCAGCAAGGGGCTCCTCGCGCGGTCGGCTGGCGAATTGAATAGACGCGTGGTCCAGGAAGACTCGAAGGAATGTGTCCGTATCTCGCTTCACCGCCGGCTGTCTCGATTTTTTACGATCTGGTAGAGCAGGTTAGTATAATGCTCGTAGCGTGGTTTCGAGAAGGATAGAAGGTGTATCAGAGACTTGAATGGATCCCGAAGGAAAACCCGCCCACAGTGCCGAAGCCCGTCGCGAATTTAATTTGCAGTTTATTGTGTTCATCAGACGAGTGAGTAGAGATTGTACTCACCATGACGAAATGGACGGATATGAATTCCGTCGGCTGGAAGCTGTTCTCGACATTGCTGGAGCCTTCGTATGCTGGTGAGAAGTAGCTTGGGACTGGAACCCTCTGAGATGGTGCCTATAATAGAGAGTGTGTGAGCACTCCGCAAACCGTTCGCAATGTCATTTCAAGAAGGATACAAAGGGTATCAGAGACTTGAATGGATCCCGAAGGAACACCGCCCACGGCGCCGAAGCGCGTCGCGAATGTAATTTGCAGTTATGTTTTTCATCATACGAGGGGATACGAGGTCGCGGGGAAATTGTGCTTACCTGTATGGGATTGACAATCATCATGGCCACGAGCCACAGCGCCGTCGACTGATTGGTTTGCTGGCGCGGAGAATTGTGCGTTTTTCGAGGAAGCGGACTTCTCTCGAATTATCTTGGGCCAATGCCTAAAGACGCGGATTAGCAAACCGCTCTCAATGTAATTTTTGAGGATAATAAAAGGTGGATCAGAGACTTGAATGGATCCCGAAGGAAAACCCGCCCACAGCGCCGAAGCGCGTCGCGAATTTAATTTGCAGTTGATTTTTTCATCAGAGACATAGGCGGAATGGTGCTCACCATGGGACGGGGTCCTTCAAGTTCAAGGGAGGCGTCCAGGTCACAGGCGAGATTTTCGATTCTCCTGTGCATTCGCAATGTCCTCAAGTCGGTGGTGAAAGCCGAGAGTGCTAGTGTAAACTGTATGGGCCCTAGAGCTCCGGAGAATTTACAGTCCCATAAAGAAGACAGCCGAATGGTCGTGGTAAGCAGCTAGGCAGGGCATTGAACGTCGAGGCCCGTTGACTTGACGGTTGAAGAGAAAAGATGGCAAGTCTTGCGGTTAGGGTTAGGGTTCCCATCTTAGTATCTTCTTCTATACTTAGCTTCTCTAGAACTCATCCCAACCGCCGGGAGACTGCTTTCTGCCTTCCCATTGTTCTTTGTGTGACCTATGACTGGCCCTCAATTCTGTGGCGCTGAATTGTCCTTCACCGACGTTGTTGCGAGGAACTAGTTACTCTATGGTCAAGCATATAGCTACTGCAGCTGTAACCATTCGAAAAGTCCTTTCGCGACCTCCGCTGGCTCGCCATAGGAATCCAGTTTAACACATTCGAAGGGGCGGCTCTTTGTTTTTGTTCCATCCCGCTATATTCCTTTCACTTGCACGTTGACGCGTATTCCCATTCAAGGCTAGAACAGGCAATGGTGTTTGGGCTATGGTGGGCACCCACTTACACCATCCTTCTGTCATTTGACCGTCCTCCGTGCCCTGCAGACGCATTCCTCCCGCTCGAACGCCGTACGTGTAGCTACCGCTGCGTTTTCGCAGTCGGTCCCACCCGCGCGGCTTTGGGTTGCGAGTCATCCCGTTCCAGCAGTGCATCATGCGAACAACTGCCCTTGATCCATCTCCTTTTCTGCCTATAGGACCTTCACGGCCGAGCCCCGGAATCATCGCGGGCGTAGTCATCGGCGTCTCGCCGCGTACTTCTGCATCGGCGCCGAAAACACCCTTCCAACGAAAGCGTATCGATTCACAGCTATAAGCAGACCAGTCCGACTGCTCTCGTGCGTTGGCGAGTTGCAGGAGGCCGCGCGGAATCGCCGATCACAGGCACAGGAGGACGAATCGAGCCAGTGCGGGGGGAACGGGAACTCGGAGACGGGGCCACAGTTACGCGACATGACGGAGCGGGTGGTGTTCATGGAGGAGCGGATGCGTGGTGGCTCGATTGTGACCTCTTCGACCAGCACCATCCCGACACCAGCACGAGGAGACTCGACCGCGTGAAATACGAGCGTGCGAGGAAGCCCCGGAATGAATCATCGCGGGAGCGGTCATAGCGCGCTCGTTATCAGGCACGCTACTTATACGCACACCAGCCCGACTGGCTTCGGGCTGGCGCCGTGCGTAGGGGAGTCGCAGGAGGTCGCGCGGTTGTCGGGATCGCCTAGCATAGGAGGACAAATCACTGGGAGGACCGAGAACTCGGAGACGGTGCAGGAGTTCATCGAGGAGCTGCATGAACGTCCACAAACTTCATTTCTTATTCCTGGCTCGTTAGCCCCGGCTCTGCTTGGGTCGTTTGATATCGCCACAAAGTCCCCGTCCGCTTTCCGACCGCCGAGTCTCAGGGTATATACCCGCAGCCGTACGTCTTGTGCTCGCAGCATCGAAATCCCCATTTTCTGTTGATATTTTCCTCTTTCACTCTGTACTTTTTTACCTGGCTGTGGGCTGCGAATTATTCAAATGGTATATCTTCCTCCTTGCCTTTTCTGATAGTGCTAAGTATTCTCGGGCCAGCAGTCATTCAACTTGTCCTTGATGTATGTAAGTCAACTGAAGCATTTTCGGCGGAACGGGCCGAAGGCCCGATCACTCCGATCACTGGAAATAGGAGACTTCATCCTCCCGACCATGACACTCTGCATTTCCGCTCTTCTAGGCACCGCCCGGCGATTCCGAGCATATGCGCTCCGATTTGTGGTGGACTTCAAATTTCGCATACGCACACCACCTCATAGGCCAGGAAACTGGGGAAATCAACCAGACGTAGATCACACAGTTGGAAGTTTACCAAGAGCTAGAGCAGCTGGAGGACCTGCCGACCGCCGACAACACCTTGCTACACGGGCCCTCTCGTTCGGAGTTGGACGACTCCACCCCATAGCTATTCTACGAAACCTCCCCCAAGGCGACGTTTCTGAAAACCCTTTTGTTCGCGAAGATTACGAAGCAGGCGCGCTGCGCCCACCTCGGGGATAATATCGACATCCTCCTATTTGGGCACGGGGATGGAAGCCAAGAGACTTTCGGGCGGGTGGAATGAGGCGCGAGGCGCGACGGGCGGACGCTTTGGCTGAGGCGGACCGAGGGCGAGAAAGTTTTGGGGGCAACGAAAGTGCGCGTTAGCGTGATCTCTAACGTGTGCTTTGCGGAGTTGTGGGCGAGCAGCCGTTGGGCGCTCTTTGCTGCCGCGCAGAGGGAGCCGTAGCCTCGTTATTTTTGGTGTGATTGTCGCGATTTGATTTCAGCAACGGGAAAATGGGCTCTTCTCGGAATGTCTTGGGCTCTGACTGGCCATCTCCAGATCGAAACTAAAGCTTGCGGAGCTTCACAGCGACGCATTGGAATGAGCGAACCGCCTCAGTTTATTATTTCAGGTTGACGAAGCGTTGAATCGGGGTTCAATGGTTGACTCTCGATCTGGTGGGCTTGCTTGCGACGTATCTTATCTTCCTCGTACTTGCGGTTTTTTGACAGTCTTATGACCTTCTGATCGCGGAGGCTCGGACTATAGGTTCAACTTGTCCCTGCATCAAGTCAACTCTCGTCTTGTAACATTCTGGCCATTAAGTACTTACGGGCTGCGGTAATTCGGTTCCTCGGGTCGAAACTATAGAGCTATATTAAGCTCTAGGAGTCCTGAGGGCCTCCGTAATATCGGAGACAGAGGGGATGCTGATGTGTACGGCATTGGACGCGGGTGGAGTGCGCCCACTCGGGCTTTTACTTGGACGACCTGCCACAAGTGGAATCCGTTCGGAGGTGTGTGGGTCATGGTAGTTCGGGACCTTCAAAACGAGTGAACGGCCTCAATTTATTAACCACACCTGCGGAGTGAATGTATATGCTCATATGTCCAGAACAGATATAGCCGTGTCCGCCGCGGCGATGCTTGGCCGAGAGTTCTCTTGTCGGGATTGGGAGGCCGCTGTGCTTCTGGGAAAAAAAGAGGTTCTAGGTGAACATGGGGACTAATAGATGAGGAGAGGGTGCCATAGCAATATTAAAGAAAGGTGGCGCAAGTGTGTGAAAGAAAGGTGCAGTCGAGGGCGGTGGCAGTGTTTTGTTGTTGCCACGCGTCATAGTGCTTGGTTCTTTCCTTTTCCTCCCATCCGCCATGTCGTCGCCGCAGCAGGGGAGCAGCGTCGAGGGCTACCCATCCGACTCGACCCCCCCGTCCATCGACGCCCACCCCAACGACCCCTTCAGCACCCTCAACGGCGCAGGACGGCGCTATTACGACAACGACGACCTCGAGTTTCCAGGAGCTGCTCGGCGCGATACATACGTCTCAGAGACCCCCACCGACCCCGGATTCTACGACCACAACAGCGCCTACGACCCGTATGGTCCGCGAACATGCCCCTCTTTTTCCGCGTTATCTAACGGCGTTTCAGCTCCGCAAGCCGACACCGACTCGGACGGCGACGTCTACGCCCAGCGCTTCACCACTTCGGCCGAGTCCTTGGGCGCCCAACGGACGGGGCACACCTCCACCCCGACCTTTCCTGAATATGGGCCCGGGGGCGCAGCCGAGGCCTATCCCGCGTGGTCAAGCGACCGCCAGATCCCGCTTTCGAAGGAGGAGATCGAGGACATCTTTCTCGACCTCACGCAGAAGTTTGGCTTTCAACGTGATTCCATGCGGAATATGGTGAGCGTCGTTTTTTTCATCAGTCGGCGGCAATAAAGAGAAGGCTGGTGTGAGCGGAGTGACGGCATGGGTGCCGCTTCTGCATTGCACTCGACGTTTTCCATTCGTGGAGGCATGGCGCCGGTGTGCTTTCTAGAGAGTGCGCTCGACGCCCGGGAAGTAGATCGGCGTCCAGAGCCCTGACGCCGCCCAGCTGCCAAAGTGATGGCATGGGCGCCGCTTCTGCGGGATCCACTTTCCATTGCACTCGACGTTTTTCCATTCGTATGCTAATTATCCTCAGTTCGACTTTTTAATGCAGCAACTGGATTCGCGTGCCTCCCGGATGTCCCCCAACCAGGCCCTACTAACCCTCCACGCCGACTACATCGGCGGCCAGCACGCCAACTACCGCAAGTGGTACTTTGCCGCCCAGCTCGACCTCGACGACGCCGTCGGCCACACCCAAAACCCGGGCCTCAACCGCCTCAAGTCCCAGAAGGGCAAGACGCCCGGCCGGGCGCCGCCGCGCGAAAAGGCGCTCAACACCGCCCTCGAGCGCTGGCGGCAGGCGATGCACACCATGAGCCAGTACGACCGCCTGCGGCAGATCGCACTCTACCTCCTGTGCTGGGGCGAGGGCGCGCAGGTCCGCTTTTGCCCCGAGGCGCTGTGCTTCATCTTCAAGTGCGCGGACGACTACTACCGCTCGCCCGAGTGCCAGCAGCGAGTCGAGCCCGTGCCCGAGGGCATGTACCTGCGCTCCGTCGTGCGCCCGCTGTACCGTTTCATCCGTGATCAAGGGTACGAGGTCATTGACGGCAAGTTTGTCCGCCGGGAGCGCGACCACGAGGATATCATCGGCTATGACGACGTCAACCAGCTGTTTTGGTACCCGGAGGGCATCGCGCGGATCGTCCTACAGGACAAGGTGCGTTGCGCGGCGTGCGTTAGGCTTTCATTGCATCTTGAACAAACTCTCGCAGACCCGCCTTGTCGACCTCGCCCCTGCTCAGCGCTTCATGCGCTTTGATCGCATTGACTGGAACCGCGCGTTTTTCAAGACCTACTACGAAAAGCGCTCGTTCGGGCACCTCCTCGTCAACTTCAACCGCATCTGGGTCATCCACATCTCGCTCTTCTTCTTCTACACGTCGTTCAACTCGCCTTCGATCTACGCAATCAATGGGAAGAACGTGCCCGCGCTGCAGTGGAGTGCGGTGGCGCTGGGCGGCGCGGTCGCGACGCTCATCATGATCTTCGCGACGATCGCCGAGTTCTCGTACATCCCGACGACGTGGAACAACACCTCGCACCTCACACGCAGGTTGCTCTTCCTCATAGTCATCCTGGCGCTGACGTGCGGGCCGACGTTCTACATTGCGCTCGCGGCGAGCGCGGGGAACGCGGGCAGCGTGACGAAAATCGTCGGGATGGTCCAGTTCTTCGTCTCCGTCGCGGTGACGGTGCTGTTCGCGATCGTTCCTTCGGGGCGCATGTTCGGCGACCGCGTCGCGGGGAAGAACCGCAAGTACCTCGCGAGCCAGACGTTCACCGCGTCGTACCCCGTGCTCCCCACGCCGAACCGCCTCGCGAGCATCGGGCTGTGGTTCCTCGTCTTCGGGTGCAAGTTTGTCGAGTCTTACTTCTACCTCGCGCTGTCGTTCAGCGTGCCCGTGCAGGCGATGGTCGGGATGAAGATCCAGGGGTGCACCGACAAGTACTTTGGGAATAACCTCTGCCGGAACCAGGTCGCGTTCACGCTCGCGATCATGTACGTGATGGACCTAGTGCTCTTCTTCCTCGACACGTTCCTGTGGTACGTCATTTGGAACACGGTCTTCAGCATCGGGCGCTCCTTCTCGCTCGGACTGTCGATCTGGACGCCGTGGGCGGACATCTATCAGCGGCTGCCGAAGCGCATCTACGCCAAGCTACTCGCGACGACGGACATGGAGACCAAGTACAAGCCCAAGGTGCTCGTGTCGCAGATCTGGAACGCGATCATCATCTCGATGTACCGTGAGCACCTGCTGTCGATTGAGCATGTGCAGAAGCTGCTGTACCACCAGGTGGACACGCCGAATGGGCGGCGGAGCCTGCGCGCGCCGCCGTTTTTCATCGCGGAGGGGGAGAAGGAGGGCGGCGAGTTCTTCCCCAGCGGGAGCGAGGCGGAGCGCCGGATTTCGTTCTTTGCGCAGAGCTTGACGACCAACCTCCCCGCGGCGATCCCCGTCGATGCGATGCCGACGTTTACAGTGCTGACGCCGCATTACAGCGAGAAGGTGCGTTTTTATTCCGCGTAGTCGTAGACTTTTGCTGATTCTATTGGTTGGCGTAGATCCTGCTGTCGCTGCGCGAGATCATCCGGGAGGAGGACAAGAACACGCGCGTGACGCTGCTCGAGTATCTGAAGCAGCTGCACCCGGTCGAGTGGGAGAACTTTGTCAAAGACACCAAGATCCTCGCGGAGGAGTCGGCGGTGTTCAACGGGACGAATCCGTTCGGCGCGGCGGACGAGAAGGCGGCGTCGTCGGCCAAAGCGGACGACCTGCCGTTCTACTTTATCGGCTTCAAGAGCGCCGCGCCCGAGTTCACGCTGCGGACGCGCATCTGGTCGTCGCTGCGCGCGCAGACGCTGTACCGCACGGTGTCGGGGATGATGAACTACGCCAAGGCGATCAAGCTGCTGTACCGCGTGGAGAACCCCGAGGTCGTCGCGCACTTTGGGACGAACGCGGACCGGCTGGAGCGCGAGCTCGAGCGCATGGCAAGAAGGAAGTTCAAGTTCCTCGTGTCGATGCAGCGGTACAGCAAGTTCAACAAGGAGGAGCACGAGAATGCCGAGTTTTTGCTGCGCGCGTATCCGGATCTGCAGATTGCGTACCTGGAGGAGGAGCCCCCGCGACGCGAGGGCGGGGAGCCGCGCATCTTCTCGGCGCTCATCGACGGGCACAGCGAGTTCGTCGCGGAGACGGGCAAGCGGCGGCCGAAGTTCCGCGTCGAGCTGCCGGGGAACCCGATTCTTGGGGACGGCAAGTCGGACAACCAGAACCACGCGCTCATCTTCTACCGCGGGGAGTACCTGCAGCTCATCGACGCGAACCAGGACAATTACCTCGAGGAGTGCCTCAAGATCCGGAACGTGCTCGGCGAGTTTGAGGAGCTGGCGGTGGCAGAGACGAGCCCGTATGCGCGGTGGGACCCGAAGGAGATGAAGAACACGCCCGTGGCGATTGTCGGCGCGCGGGAGTACATCTTCTCGGAGAACATTGGGATTCTGGGCGATCTCGCGGCGGGCAAGGAGCAGACGTTCGGGACGCTGTCGGCGCGGTCGATGGCGTGGATCGGGGGGAAGCTGCACTACGGGCATCCGGATTTCCTCAACGCGCTATACATGACGACGCGCGGGGGGTGTCCAAGGCGCAGAAGGGCCTGCACCTCAACGAGGATATCTACGCCGGGATGAACGCGTTTGGGCGCGGGGGGCGCATCAAGCACACGGAGTACTACCAGTGCGGGAAGGGCCGCGACCTTGGGTTTGGGACGATTCTGAATTTCCAGACCAAGATCGGGACGGGGATGGGGGAGCAGATGTTGAGTCGCGAGTACTACTACTTGGGGACGCAGCTGCCGATCGATCGCTTCCTCACGTTCTACTACGGCCACCCTGGGTTCCACATTAACAACATGCTCGTCATCTTTCGGTGCAGATCTTCATCGTTACTAGTGCGTTTTCCTTTTTTTGCGTTCTTTATGGAGGACGTTGGCTGATGGATGGTATAGTGGTGTTCGTGGGCACGCTCAACTCTTCGGTCCATATCTGCAAGTACACCGCGTCGGGGCAGTTTATCTCTGGCCAGGCCGGATGCTACAACCTGATCAACGTATTTGCGTGGATCCGGCGGTGCATTATCAGTATCTTCCTGGTGTTCATGATCTCGTTCTTGCCGTTGTTCTTGCAAGGTGCGTCGCAACGCTGGAACCACGGCCATATCGCTGACATTTATTACAGAGCTCGTGGAACGCGGGACGTGGAAGGCCATCTTCCGTCTGGCCAAGCAGTTCGGGTCGCTCTCGCCACTGTTCGAGGTGTTCTCGACGCAGATCTACACGCACTCGATCCTGAGCAACTTGACCTTTGGCGGGGCGCGGTACATTGCGACCGGCCGTGGCTTTGCGACCAGCCGGATCCACTTCAGCACGCTGTTCTCGCGCTTCGCTGGGCCGAGTATCTACCTCGGAATACGGACGCTGATCATGCTGCTGTATGTGACGCTGACAATGTGGACCCCGTACCTCATCTACTTCTGGATCTCGATCTTCTCCCTCTGTATCGCGCCCTTCCTCTTCAATCCCCACCAGTTCGTGTTCTCCGACTGGGTGGTGGACTACCGGGAATTCCTGCGGTGGATGTCGCGCGGCAATTCGCGCTCGCACAACAACTCGTGGATCGGGTACTGCCGTCTGACGCGCACGATGATCACCGGCTATAAGAAGAAGAAGCTCGGGCACCCGTCGGAGAAGCTGTCTGGGGACCTCCCGCGCGCGGACTGGCGCGCGGTGCTCTTCTCGGAGGTTGTCTTCCCCGTCTGCATGGCGGTCCTGTTCGTCATTGCGTACATGTTCGTCAAGTCGTTCCCCGTCGACGGCAAGCTCCCGCCTAGTCCCCTCGTCCGGATCGCCGTCATCGCGCTCGGGCCCATTGCGTGGAACGGCGTCGTCCTGCTGGTGCTCTTCCTCGTTTCGCTCTTCCTCGGTCCCATGCTCGACTCGGTTTTCCCGATGTTTGGGTCGGTGATGGCGTTCATCGCGCATGCCCTCGGCACGCTGGGGATGATTGGATTCTTCGAGTTCTTCGTGAGTTGCCGCCTGCCTACGTTTTTCTGTATTGCCTGGCTAACGCTTGTCCTCAGTGGTTCCTGGAGCTCTGGAACGTATCGCACGCGGTATTGGGTCTCATCACCGTCATTGCCATCCAGCGCGCCGTCCACAAGATCCTCATCTCGGTGTTCCTCTCGCGGGAGTTCAAGCACGACGAGACCAACCGGGCGTGGTGGACGGGACGTTGGTATGGCCGCGGACTGGGCTCGCACGTCGTGTCGCAGCCCGCGCGCGAGTTCATCGTCAAGATCATGGAGCTGTCCCTCTGGAGCTCCGACCTCATCCTCGGACACGTCCTCCTACTCATGCTGACGCCGCCGGTCCTGATACCCTACTTTGACCGCTTCCACGCTACCATCCTTTGTGCGTTTCTTCCCGCTGGCTTTTTCGTTTCCTTGTTGACGCGTGTTTCTTCCAGTCTGGTTACGACCCTCAAAACAAATTCGTGCACCTTTGTACTCGATCAAGCAAAGGAGACAACGACGTTGGATCGTGCGTACATTCTACCAGCTGCACGACCGTTCGTTCATTGACAAGCGCGCAGATTATCAAATACGGAATACTGTATATTCTCGTCGTTGCGCTTATTGTGTGTCTGATAGCTCTGCGTATGTCTTTCCTCCTCGCATGTTCCTGGTACCCTGCTCACTGTTTCCTTGCGCAGCTGTTATCTTCCGCACTTCCCTTCATTTCGACTGTTCTATTTGTCAAAGTTTATAAAGGACTATTACATATTTCATGCATGACCTACCCATAGACCTTCTCCGCGCCACCTCTCGTTTTCCGGTGCTGGATATTTCACGGACACATCCTAGTAGTAGTAGGCTACATTTGGATCAAACCTCGCACGTACGGACAATACAACATATTAATTAGCAACCATCTGGTTAGGATTCATCTCAAGGAATCCGGAATCCCTTCTGAGCATGCTCTTGGTGGCTACTGTGCGAAATGCTTAGCATTCTTGTTACATCGCGAAGTGATTCTGTACCGGCGCAGTTAACGCCGCGCATAGGTCATCCGGTACCGTTACATAGATTCTATCCTCGTTAGGTCCGTCCGTTTATCCGCCGCCCACCTGCTGGTTATGTCCCCGGATCAAAATAATTGCTTTGGGGGACGCCCACCGCAGCAGCAGCAGCTAACGCCGACCGGCCCGCTGATAAACGCCTCTCGACCCTGTCGCCAGTCGGAAGCAATTCCCCGCCCGACGCGCGGGTGTTGCATATCCATGGATTTAATACCAGATAGACAACGTTAGACCTCGGTGAAACATGGATACGTGTGCTTATGGACGGGGACGTGCAAAATCGTGAGGTTCAAGACTCGATTTGGATTTAAAGCGGGACCGATTGGAAGGGCACAGCAACAGGGCTGCATAAGTAGGCAGGGCTGCAGATACATTCGTTGTACTACATCAAAGATTGGAAGGTAGACACTGGGCAGAAATAATATCGTTAATTTCGTGCATACAACGAAATCACGGGCAGAAGGTGACGGTGTATACGGCGTTGAGGTTGCTCGCGCAGGTCCAGAGGGCCGTTCCGCTGGACTCGTCGTAAGCGTACGCGTATGCGTTCGGGCAGTTTCCCTCTGCAAGTAAGGATACGGGTCAGTAAAGCAGCGGCGCGGAATAGTTGGGAGGAGAAAGGCTGACTGAAGTAGCTGTAGTCTGTAACGCCTAGATGAAAGGAGTGGGATTAGATAGCTAAAGCGAATAATACTAATCGGAATGGCTTACCTGAGGGCGGGCACGTCGCGGCGGTATCGTGGGTGCCGCTGCAGCAGTTCGGGGAGTTGGCTAGAGGGGGGGGGGGGGGGGGTTGCAGAAGTTCAAGTTGGTTATCCACGGGCTATTCAGCTATAGCTCACCAGCATTGCCGTTCAGCGCGTCCACGGTACATGCGCTCTTGCAGCCAACGGGGAAACCCGTGGAGTCGAAGGGCCCCTTCAGCAAGGTGGGACCTGCATGCACGCGTGGGTCTCAATTCTGGAGCACTGTTTAAATTCTGGAGCACGCACAGTTTGGTCCGAGGTCTACGGGACAGGAAGGTATACCGCAGTTAACCTAAAAAATTGCCTGTTTTGTATCTCGAGAGTTTCAGGCAGCGGCTGATGGCTCACGTTGTTGTCGATGCGCATCCTAATTTAAATAATGAGTTCTCGCCACTGTCAGTGCAGAAATGCAACACACGGTAAATTGTATCCATCAACGAGCGAAACTGGGAGCGGGACGGGTGAGGATGGTCGCGGGTTTAGGTTGAATGTTCATACCATCATAGAAGTCAGTGCCACCGGCGCCTTTATAAATCATAAGATCCCTGGAAATACTCGATAGGTTCGATCACTTGCCTAGGTTGAACTCCGCCAGAGTCGCAGGCGGGACGCCCTATTTGTGGAATTCTGTTAGGCGTTGAACCAGTTGGAATATGAAAATTCGGCGCTCACAGTGCCAGTGTTGACATCGCAGAGCTGGAGGCTGATCAGCACAATCAACAACGAGATCATATCGACTTACAAGTCCGCCGTTGCAGCCGCCATCGATGCACGAGTTGGGACCGGGGTTGGTTGAAAAGTCGCAGTCGCGACGTCCCTAAGCAAATAACCCGGAGTTAAGGCCAGATTCCTTGATGAAGATATTTCTGGTACCCAGATACGGCCGTTCTGCGCGTGGTTCATTAGTCCCGGGTTGGCGATATTATTGCTGGTGGAAACGCACCCAGTCGCTCGGGACGCTGAACGTCACAGGAGTAAACGCGGGTGCCACCCAGCTAGTTCCCCGCGTTAGTTGCAAGGAGGGAGGAATTTGAGAAGCGGTCTTCGTACCCGGTTGCCTGTGCGGGCCGCCCCCCAGCGGAGGTGAAGAGCTATCAATTATTTTAGAAAGGTGGTGCGTGTCTAAGATTTTGGGGCATACCGCCGGCCTGTGGGAAACGTTGAGCGCTGAGTTCACTCGCAAACATTAAAGAAATTCACCAGATCGTGAACGGGCACGCGTTGTAAACCTGATAATGAAGCGGCAGGATAAGTGGGCAGCCATATACGGCGCGGGGAACGCCAAACCGTGATGGTGCGCTGGGCCGCAACCGTCGAAACCATAGCTAGAGACAGTGCGACGAAGGACTTCATGGCTACGAAGCAAGCGATTACTGGCGACTGGTTCAAGTTGGAACACAGTGCAGCTCTTATACATTTTCAACCGTCTTCCATAAATGCTATACTCGTGGTACATCCCAGATGCACACATCCCATGACAGGCAGAGGGACCTGATCTTTTGCAACAAGTTCGGTTTCTGGGCTGAAAATAACTTACTGAGGGCCAGTGCGTAGTGGCGGAGCCTGGGAGGCATCCGCTGGAACATCTCGTGGATAAGCATGTGGCTTGTAAAAATAACCTCTTGTTCCCAATCCATTTGACCCGTTGACCTGTTCGAAGCTGTCGGCGGTGGCTCGGGAACGGTACTGAACGGTGCGGTAGATCCGCGACGCGATGCCCTGGAGCTTGAGGATGCAACAGTTTGTCGGGAGGATGAACTTAGTTAAAGCGTGACTTGTCATGCGCCTGTATTACATAACATGCATTGTCATCAACGGAGATGCGCCTTGTCGGAGCCGCCTTCCCGCCCGCCTTGCTCTCGCCTATTCCAACCCCGCCTCCCGCTCTCGTTCTTGCGAGCTTCAAGCTCTCGCGAAGATGCCCCGCTGTCGGGAAGCTATGTATAGATTTCCGCGTCATCGATGACCTCAAGAAATAGCGGCTTCTCCGACCCATCTCTCCTTCAAGTTCGCGTGTACCTATGCACCTTGTGAGTGATTTCAGAGTGATTATTGCCAAGAGTCCTATAGAGTCCTATTTACACGCGGATCGACTGTTTCCCATGACCCTCCATGACCTTGTGTGGCCTTGATATTCAAATTGCATCTCTCCACGGTTGCACTCACAACCAGAGCACTGTTTCGCGAGAATCCCAATTGTAAGTGCTTATCTTCGGCTATTCGACATCTTGCCAGGTCTGCATCTCGATCCAACCTTACCAATGTATCAACTCATCAACTCCAAGTTCCGAGCTCCTTTCCTTCATTGGCCAAGACAACTCAGACACTTAGACGCCTCATTTACCATTCCCGTTGGTTCAATTCTCGAGCGTTATAGGTATCGGGCCTCTGTTCTTGCGAGCTCTTTCTCACAGCGTGCCTGATCGGAATCGATGTCGGCAGCTATAATAACCCGGACACCCAATCGAAATCGAGCTTCTATTCCATTTTCTCATTGGACTGTGATACTCAAGCGCAGTTGGATCAAATCAGGATACCTAAAAAAAAAAGGCATACGTTGTTATGCACACATCCCGAGGCACCCCGTGGGCTCTGAATACGCATGCAATCCAATTCACATGTGAGGTTAGGCGGATTGCCGCTCGCGTTCGTAGCAACCTACCCAACCTCACCCTAATTTGGAATGCCGAACTTGATCGACGACATGTATTTTCAGGTCAGCGGCCGCTCTCAAGTTTCAACCACATGTATGATCTGCCACGGGGCCCGTAGCATTGGCAATGGTCGGAACCAAAACAATGCACGCAGCACGCATGGGATTTTCGCTCGACAAGATATGTTCTCGACGGCCAGTATAAAGGCAAACGACGCGGAATAAATATAAAGCATTGGAATCAACTCACCTGACATCCTTTCTCTTTCAATCATGAAGTCTTACATCGCTGTGTCCCTGGCTATGGCTTCGACCGTTATGGCTCGCTCCATCACGGTTCGTACCATCTCTGGATCGCATCGATGTATCGAGTTTCACGGCTGCTTCTTTTTAGGTGTACAATGCGTGCCCCTTTACCATTTGGTGCGTACTCGGAGTTAATTTTGCATTCAACATCCTAATACTATCCACAGGCCCGGGGTATGCGTCCCGAATAAAATCTTGACTCGCCCTTACCCAACATCTATGTAGCTCTTCACTTCCAGCGGTGGGCGCCCCACGCAGGCGACAGGGTATGCCTCGGACAACTCAACCTCTTCAATCGCTGACGCCTAACCGCAGATGGGTAGCGCCGTCCTTCTCGAAGGTGACGTTCGATGTGGCCAGCGACTGGGTCAGTAAATTCTTGTTTCACATCATAACCATTCAACTCACCATATATACAGGACGGTCGCATTTGGGTACGCGCCTATAACGGTCTCCCGCAGCTGGATATTGACAAGACCGAATGTTTGTTAGGGCCGCCGCGACTGCGACTTCTCAACCAACCCAGGACCCAATTCGTGTCTCGATGGCGGGTGCAACGGCGGACTGGTAAGTCGATATGGTATTTCTTTGGTTGAGTTTTGTGTTAACAGCCTCCCTCAAGCTTTGCGACGTCAACACTGGCACTGTGAGCGCCAGATTCTTATATTTCAACGGGTTTCCGCGCCTAACATAAATCCAATAGGGCGTCCCGCCTGCCACTTTGGCCGAATTTAACCTCGGCGCTGGCGGGACTGACTATTACGATGGTGCGCCATTCGAGTTGAATCTACCACCCTCCTAACCCGCCCCCAGTCTCGCTTGTTGACGGATACAACCTGCCGTGCGTTGTATTTTCTTGGTTATTAGCGATGGATGCTTATAGAATCAACTTAGGGTGCGCATCGACAACAGGTTAGTGCCAGGGTTAACCAGGGCGAGATTGTTGGCTCACAACCCACCCACCCAGCGCCGGCTGCCCTGTCGGCTCCTGCCCTGTAGATCTCGGACCCAACTGTGCGTATACAAGCTGTGGCTAAGTCCGCTCGCCCAATGGATAACTAACGCGTCGTTCCAGGCCCCGCGGACCAGAAAGGCCCCTTTGACTCGAACGGCTTCGCCGTGGGCTGCAGAAGCGCGTGCAACGTGGACGCCCTGGCCGGGAACGCGGGTACGTCTCTCCCCATCGTTGCAACTTGACCGCACGCGCTCATAATCACCGTTCGACAGACAACAACCCGAACTGCTGCAGTGGGACCCACGACACCCCCGCGACGTGCCCGCCATCCGGTGTGCGTAACTACGCGTACTTCAGTCAGTATTGTTTCTATTTGCAACTCCTTCGAGCTCGACCGCTGACGTGTTCTTGTTCCGCAGAGAACAACTGCCCCGACGCGTACGCATACGCTTACGACGAGTCGAGCGGCACCGCCCTCTGGACCTGCGGCACGAGCCTGAACGCGGCGTACACGATTACCTTCTGCCCGTGAGAATCCTTGCCCGTGAGAGGATTCTCTGGAGGGGACGGATTGAAGTAGGAATTGGAGATTTGAATTAAATATTGTCTGTGGGTATGCAATAATGACATCTGGATTTTATTTCCCAACTGTAGGAAACCATTATTAAGCACTGATCCCTGTTGGGGCCTAGGTTCCCCGTTCAACTTGGCTCCCACGATGCCGTTCTGTATGGTCAGTAGTCAGGGCCTTGTCGGGATCGCTAAACGTGCCGCCCAGAATATTGCAGACTAGCTGAACGGTATCTAAAAAATGAGATGAACCAGCTGGGTAAAACGTTAGGATTGGGAACTTCTCTCTTCCTCTCTGGGCCTCTCTGGAATTTCGTAGGAGTTAGAAGGCTTCAGAAGGACAGTAAGAGGGAGGGACGATGGATAAGACTCAGGATTAATTAGAAGCCCGGCTAGGTCCACTTGCGATGGTGTATTATTAGTGCGTGTGCGATCCCAGGCGAGACCGTGCTGTGCAAATCTACCTGCCCATCTACCTACCATTCAAAAATAGAACTAGCCAAGACCGCGGAGCGCGGAGCGGGACTTCTACCGCTTTTATACGAACATTGAACTTTGGTTGAAAAAAATCACTTAGTACCGGCCGGCCGGCCCGACAGTAGGCAGCCACCTTAAAAACCCTAGCTTCATTCGGATATGGAGACACTGAGCGCCTCTGGCGCTGCGACTTTTCAATTGATCTATGTAGTTATTTTTGCCCAGTAGAGAATCAAGTTTCGGGCCTGGTAGTGCGCCTATCTAGTGTCTCGATTCGAAGAAGCCGAAAGAGAACTTGAACCAGTTTCCAAGTCACGACGTGCGAAGAGAAATATAAGCGAAACATGGCACTTTGAGCATCTATCATTCGATGAACTTCGTGGAAACTCGTTCTTCATAAATCCAGGAGTTTGATGAAGCTTGGAGAATTGGAGGAAGCTATAAGGACCCCCTCGCCCGTGTCATTCACGCCAATCCACACGCTGCTGCAGATCGATTGGGCGGTCTCATAAACGACACCCTCATCTTTCGAGATTCCCGGTCTGCATGGTTAGGTTTCAACATTACTGGTAAGTATACGGAGACACCGGGTCTCAGCTTTTGCAACTTGAAGTCGCACGGGAAGAAGATGCGTGTTATGCCGCATTCACTCCTCAAATATGCTCCCCAACTCCATTCGCTAGGGTCCAGTTCACGTTGAACACACATAATTATGCGCGCTTCGATTTGGCTAACTCCAGTTCTTTCTGGTCTACGGTCGAACACTCGACTAGCAGATATAACATGAGCAGGTCCCTTAAACACCGACTCTCTGTAGCTTGGAGGTTCCGGTCGGCTAGCTACTACTCAATCAATAACTTAAGAGGTGAATTGTCCATCGCTGCGAAAAACACAATCCCTGGTTTGATTTGGTTTGGATCACATCGTGCCGGCGTCCGGCAAGTGGCCGGCACTTGCCACGAGTTTGCCGGTCATGCCAAAGCACTAAACGATTGCCGGTGTCGGCCAATCCCTCGCTTTGCCGGGGCGTCCAGCCGAGCGAGAGAGCACAGCCGCAGAGAAAAAAAACTCTTCCATACCGCTACTTCGTCGTATCGTACTGTTGCTCACAGCTTTTCCCTCCGTATCCCGTATCCTCACATCCAAATCGTTTTCTCGGAGTCATCTTCTCGACGGCTTTCGATGCCCTGGGTCACTCCAAAAACACCATTACGATTACTAAATCCTTAGCCTACCTAGTTTACCTAGAGTACTGCTGCGTAGCCATTATGGCCAGGTACAGCAACCAATAGAAATTCAGTTCAGTTCAGTTCAGTTCAGTACTTGGACCTGAGCCGGTCCGCCAAAATTCGTGAATTTCTTCAGTTGATTTACCTTACAAAATTGATGTTCACACGGCCCCGGAGTTTCGTCCTTCCGCATCATTGGAGGTAGCTCAAGCGCTCAAGCCTTCTGCACCTCGCTGGTTCTGGAGATAGACCTTTTCAAAGTTCAAACCTTCATTGATTAACTTTAGTTCGGAATTGAACCGGCTTAGCTAAGTCTGCTTTGTCAAACTAATTTTGATCGTAGATCGGACTCGCAACTGTTCATCAACTACAGCGCCGCGGCTGATCAGTGATTTGTGATCTCAGGAAACTTCTGCCAAATCTCTGCTATCATCTTTCTCTTTCTCTGGCAATGACGCCTGACAACTTGACTGACTGGCGCTGACTTGAGGCACGACAGTACTGCCATCAAGCGTGTATTACAAGGCACAAACTCTCTTATTCAAATGATGCTATCGAGATGGTTGCGGCGTTGTGTTTCCGATTTATCCATGACGATACCGGTGATTATCCGAAAGATGGATCATGATCATTCAAATTGTCTCCGCAAGGGGATGTCCAACACGTTCGGCGTACGAGCATGTGCAAGTATTGCCTATTGCCATTTGGCCTTTAACAGGGCGCATTCGAATCTTCAGTCTAAACTTTGATACCTTTCTGCTCACCCCCGCGTAATGGCGTCCCTCCAGGTGAGCACGCTATTCTAGGTCCGGACCGTATACTCAATGGATTCGAAGCCTGAACCTCATCAGGAAATTCCCCCAGTCGTGCGCATCCCTTCTTCTGTCAGATACATGCCGCTGAATGAATCGCACCATCAAGTTTCTTGCGCGAAGCTCAAGAACGATCTTGATACCTTTACATTTTGTCATTGTCGGATGTGGCCTGGGCGGTTTAGCAGCCGCACATTGTCTAGGACGCGCTGGACACACCGTTACCGTCTTCGAGAGCGCTTCCTGCATCGGAGAGGTCGGCGCTGGTATTCAGGTAATCTTTCGTCTCGTTATGTCATTTGTTGGTTAACATGTGAATCTAGATTAGTCCTAACTTAAGCCGCCTTCTCATTCGGTGGGGACTCGGAAACGAACTTCGAAAAGCGTCTGTAAAACCGGAGTCAATTACATTCCGACGATGTAAGTCTCTCCTCGATTTTTGGTGCAAATTTTCAAGGCCGGATCTAGATAACACTGGCCACCGAGTCGGTTGGACGAAATGGGGCGAGAACATGGATAGAGATTATGGAGCGCCGTATTGTCATGTACATGTGAGCACGAGTATTATTTTCTCGAAGCTTTTCCGAGAATTAAATCGACACACAGCGAGCCGATTTACTCGACATGCTGTTCAAGCTCGCCTCGCCGTACATGTCCCTCTTTTTGAACAGCCGAGTCGTTTCTTTGGACCCTGATCTCGGCAAGGTGACTCTGGAGTCAGGACAGACGTTTCGAGCAGATGTTGTACTCGGCGCCGATGGCGTGAAAAGTATGATTCGAGAGGTTGTTGTTGGTCACCCTGATAAGCCCATTCCTACCGGCGATGCCGCATACCGCGCCATTATTCCTACGTCGGAAATGGTTAAAGATCCGGATCTCAAGCCCCTCGTAGACCATCCAGAGATGACTGGCTGGATTGGTCCCGGCCGCCATATTATGGCCTACTGCATAGTGCGTTCAATAATGCACTTGCCGTCTATAATTGACGATTTTTCAGCGCGGCACCCAAGAATACAACCTCGTGATGCTCCATCCTGATCGAGGCTTGCGAGAAGCTTATAATGTGCCGGGGTGCGTGCACAAAATGAGGTCTGATTTTGCTGGCTGGGAACCACGGTAATGAACTCGTTGAATCCCATATCCTGGTCCGTTTGCTGAACGCGTTTAGTGTCCAGAAACTTCTTGCGCTGGTTTCTTCTACGTTGATTTGGCCACTTTTGGATCGCGACCCCCTCGATACTTGGATACATCCAAGCGGGAAAGTGGCGTTGTTGGGGGATGCCTGCCACCCAATGCTCGTGCGTCTGGTTTTTTCCCTCGAAAATAATCAATGTTGAATTCCACCGCAGCCATATCGCGCTCAAGGGTCTGCCATGGCTGTACGCATTACATGACTCTTGTCGTCCAGAATTGACGCTCGTATTTAGATCGAAGATGCCGCTGTCCTAGGCGTTCTCTTCTCTCACATCACCTCCCGCGGACAAATACGGCCTCTTCTCGAGGCGTATCAGGCACTCCGACACCCCCGCACCACAGAAACTCAGCTCGCATCGAGGTTGAACCAAAAGATATTCCATCTCCCGGACGGCCCCGGTATGTTTTGTGGCGTCTCGTTGGAAGGTTGTCTACTTAATTAAAAGCAAAACAGAGCAAGAAGCACGCGATCTCTCTATGCGGAAAGGAATGGAGGACTCGCTGCGTGAGGAGCGCGGGGAGCCGTCTCTCGACGGCTCGTCGGGGAACGCTAATGTCTGGGCCGATCGCACCAAGAATCGCATCCAATTTTGCTATGACGCAGAGGAAGAGGCCGAGCGGTGGTGGAATACATTTGAAAAGCGATGGAGTACTGGTGAACCGTTGACGTTCAAACTTTAGATTTCTCTCACTCGATTGTGGATAAGACTCAGGATAAAATTAACTCAGCGCGGTCCCGTTCCCGGAACATGCCGAGGTGTAGTCTACAGTACATTGTACCGTACCTACGCCATCTCCCATTGTGTACTTGTGGATCACGGATTATATTATTATTATTTCAACATGGTCGACCCCACCCTCGGGTTTATCTTCGTTACAACGGCGGTTAATAAAGCGACACTTCCGAGTTAGCAGCCTCAGTGAAAATTGGACGAGCCGGATTCCGCCACTTCTTCTAGGCTCGAATCCTAGCCACGAACTGGAAAATGATGTGAAGCCGCGGGCGGCTCGGCCCTCAACAACTTGGCTTGACAGATTTTGGATCAAAAACAATTTCGTTTATCAAGGTCGACATGACCTCGCGCATCGAGTTCAACCTTCTTCTGATCTTGATTTTGCAAAGAACAGGCACCTGCAGGCGTCCAACAAAGGATGGTCAATGTATGATGGAGTCATGTTGAACTCGGTCTCAGTAGATCGTGATTCGCATTAATACACCCCTAATACACCGGGACATAAATAGATAATTATAGCTTAGGGCCGTCGCTGGGGAGACAAGGATGCTCATCATATATCGTACGAATGAGCGCGATGGCATCCGGGGACCGGGGAGTGATGCTGTACTCAAACGGTCCCGGGTGGCTGTGAGAAATTCAGCAAGAAAACATGGCAGCGGTCTCGGGCAACATACCTGACCGTGCCCGTGCCCCAATTTATCTCGGGCTCAATCTCAGACCCGTCTGCGCGCTTTGCCTTCCGTATATTGAAGACCGAGAGCGTCATGACGATCGTCAGGTATACGATTGCGTTGGCAAAGTCCTGGCCTGGACACGCTCTGCACAATTAATTGTTAGAACGCACTTAAGCGGTGAGGAAAGCGGGACTCGCCGTCTGCCGAACCCGAACATGTAGGTGTTCGGATCTAACTCTGGCTTGGATTGGAGGTACCGTTCGGGGCGGAAATCCTCTGGGTCAATGTAGTATGTTGTGTCGCGCGACATATGCCTTTTCAGAAATTAAATTAAAATTGAATGTATTTTAAAGACGGATCGGAACGTACCACATGTGCGGCAATATTATGGACCCCTTGGGGATCAGATAGCCGTTGTAAACGTCGTCCTCTAAAGCCCGGTGAGGGATACCTTCAAATTTGATGTGAGTCTCATGAGCACGTGAAAAACGGTTGAACTTACACAGGCGCCCGACCGGATGCCACCTCAAGAGTTCCTTCATGAGCGCCTCGACGTAAGGTAGATTTGCGCGGTCAGAGAAAGTGGGCAGTCTATGGGTTCCAACCACTGAATCGAGTTCGGCCTGCGCTTTGTCGCGCGCGTCGGGATAAAGCAACATGATGAGGAAGAACGCGCCAAGGACCGCCGATGACGGATCCGAGCCACCGCCATAAATTGCAGTAGCAGCCCATTTAAGCGCATCCTCGGTTTCCGCGTCGGGGTCGCGCCGTAATACTGTCGAGGTGAAGGACGGCATGGCCACGCCCTCGGTCTGGATCATTGAGACAGAGTCGATTATTCAATTATGACGACGTACCAATTGCCGTTTCACAAAATTATGCGGGCGCTCTACTTGTGCGTAGTTGTGTTCCCGGTAAATTTCTGCAGTCTTCTGAAAGCCCATCCCGGGAAGCCAGGAGGGGAGTTTCTTCACTGTGTTCAAGGGTCAATATGCCATCGCGAGACGTTTTATTTGTAGCTCACAAAATGGGATGGCGTCGACGAGCCAACGGCCGGGATAGGTAGCGATGTAGAATTCTTTGGCGGCAGTTTCGACGAGGTCGATCAGAGGATCCATTTTTTCGGTCTCGATTCTGTAACCGTGGGACATTTGTAAGCTGAGGGCGCTCGCGGTCCTTCAAACAAATCAGACGAAAACCATTTGGGGGGATTTCGCGACTCACAGTCGAATATTTGAGATCAAATTTGAAGGATCTTCAAGAAGACGGGCCAAGAAGTAGCGCGTCTCGATCTCCTGAACCGGTTGGAAAGGGACAATGGCGGATTTTGAACCGATGAAGCCCTTTAAAAGTAGCCGCATGGCACGGAATCGTTCGCCATACTGGGACATGATCAGTTGCTGGTCCCATCCGATCCTGGTTGAGTTAGCTCAACGTTAATCGTCGAAACGCTCAAGAGTCACGCACATGTCTCCAGCAAAAGTGAATGTCGGCCGGCCGGAATACACGGTAGACCGCTGGTCAAGCAGCTCCATGCTCGTTTTCATGTCGCTGATGATAATAAAGTGGCGACCCAATGCAGTGAGGGAACTGATTGGACCTTCCTGGGTGTCAATGTAGCTCAAAGGCAGAAAATAGGGGAAACTGACCATAGGTATCCTTGTGGTGAAGCCAATGGACCCATGCGTCTTCTTTTGGCATGTCAAGGAGGTTCCCGATAATGGGGAGCCCGCGAGGACCCGGGGGCAATGGCGGTCGACGCGGTTGGAAGAGACGAACGAGCACATACGCAGTCAAGGGTAGAGCGACAGCAGCTAGGGTAGTGTTCGATACATAGTCTGACATGGCCGGTTGAAAGGTCGAATATAGAAAAGATCGAATAGTCAAGGTATAGGGTTGACGCATCCACGACGACATAGGTACCATCGGCAACTCTCGGATCAGAAGTGAAGATCGCCGCGACATCTTTACATTGATCATCAGATCTGTTTGCAGATCAAGCATCAGTTCAGTTCTGTCCTTTTCATCACAGTTCCTCGCGCCAGCTTGCGCTGTCGACAGCTTGGAGAATTTCAAAGATGAAACGTGGGCAAAACATTCATTCGCAATCTCCGTTTCTGTCGCTGACTCAGACTGCATGAAACAGGCGGGCCGCAACATGATGGTGTCTCCCGCTTTTACCTCGTTCAACCACGCCATCTCCATGACCACGGATACCGACATGTTTGCTATCTCAAATCGGCCTCATTTCAATTACTTATCCGACATCATCATCACATGCATCTTCGTCTATGTTCACTGTCACTTCCTTGTCAATTTGGGCGCACAGGTAGGCAAGCTGGTAGGCACAGCTGCCATTCTCGTGTGCACACAAAAATACAGGTTCCAGATAACTTGCTCAACCTCCTTCCCGCGGCCTAAACATTGATTCTTACCTTTAACCCAGTCGATTTGAAAAAGTTCTGGTCATCGGAATGCGCGGTAGCCGTCGGAAAGGCGCACCATCATCGGGTTTTTCAACGAGATTGATCACCGAGTTTCTTCTGCCCATTTTCAAATTTTGACCCGATCTCTTGGCTCAAACGGACCGCGCCACCGCATGAACCAGTTCCTGGCGAACATATGGTGATATTCGTCATGCAATAAAACTGGGATGCATGCACTGCGATGTCCAAGATTGACAGATGTCGAGCACCCGTGCATCCCCTCCTTCCAAACCCTCTTCTTGGACCCATACCATCGGCGCCAGCCTCGAGCCATGGGTACGTTGTTACACCCGTCGCGTCGGGCGGGCAGCTAATTCGTCTTCAGATCAACCTCACTCGCGTGAGCCGTTTCGCGGGGACGATGCTCGTGTTCTGGCCATATGGTGTGCTCTTCACCGCCAAGTATTCGAAGCTGTCTTTGTCCTGACGCGCCATTCAGCATGGGGTCTCACCATGACCGCGCGAACTGCGAATGTGCCTCTGCCGCGGTTCTTCTACCTCCTTCTCTGCGGCTTCATTGGAGCATCACTATCGCACAGGTAAAATCCCTCAATTTTTAAATTATCTGCCGGTTTCTTACTCTGCGCAGTATGGCTTCATTCTCGCCATCGCGTTCGCCTGCTAAGCTGTTGTATAGGTGCTGGATGCGTCTGGAACGATATCCTCGATCGTAACTTCGATCGCCTAGTTGGTGCGTCTGGTTTATTTTCTCCTGGTACTGTCTCACTCACCCGCCCACTGTTCGCAGAACGCACCAAGGGTCGCCCGATAGCTGCTGGGAAAATATCCGTGCTCGGAGCTGTCGTATTTCTGTGGCTCCATCTCGGCATCATGCTCTGGATGGTTCGGGATGTCAACGAACTGGCGTACGTGCTCCAGCTGACGAAACGAACGCGTACTGATTCTATTGATGCAACAGTTTCAAGATTGCGCTCGTAACCATGTTCCCTCTCGCCGGCTTTTATCCCCTTATGAAGCGGATAACATACTGGCCGCAGGCCTGGCTTGGTGAGGAATCACATTCATGTTCCTGGATTCAGCAACTAATACCCCCCAGGTATTTCTATGAACGCTGGCGTCCTTATGGCGTGGGCCTTCATCCATGGTTCGATTCCCGCCAGCGCATTCGTGCTCTTCGGCGGTACCTGGGCGTACGTTTTCGCCTGCTTTCAGCTCGGTATGCGGCGTGCTCATTATTCTGTCCTCATTTTATTTAGGTGGACCATTTGGTATGACACCATCTACGCGTGCCAGGACAAGCGCGACGACATCAAGGCCGGCGTCAAATCCACCGCACTTCTGTTCGGCAACTCCGTCAAACTCGTCCTAGCTTTCTTCGCCTCCATCATGATGAGCGCCTTCATCCTCGCCGGCATATTGAACAACCACCAACTCCCGTACTACCTCTTGAGCGTCGGCGGCGGCTCGGTTTACCTCGCCGTGCAGCTGCACACCGTCGACACCAATTCGCCGAAGAGCTGCTGGGCCGCTGTGGGTCTTTAATCTACAGGATTCCAACAGCGTATGCTTATATTGTTTGGGCAGTTCCACCGCAATGGGTTCAACCTGGGCGCGCTGATATGGGCCGGGTTCCTCGCGGACTATGTCTGGGCCGCGAAGGGCTCCGCGCTCGTGGATTTAGCAAGGAGCGTCACATTGAAGGGCATATAATTGTGGCGACGAATTACTAGAATTTCTATTATACCCTTTGGATTATACCTATAAGATATCGGAACATGGGATGCATGTAGGCAGTTTGTATACTTGTAATTGTTTTGGTTGCTTCATAGGAGACCGCTTCTGATCTACACTTCCAGCGACTTCAGAAATCGACCTCGTTAATCCAAAGATATGAGCGAGTCCAAACCTATTTTGGTTCCTGGAACGGAACCTTATTTTCCGAACTTCGAACTTCGAAGAACCACGAAAATCATTTGAGACCGATAGATATCGCTGCATGCCGTCAGCGGAGGACTGGCTAGGTTCACTTTGAACTGGGCGTGGTCAACGGCTCACTGCTAGTGTCTGATTTTACTAACGTTAATTTTGGAAAGTGGCGATGTGTCGTCCATTTGAAAAGTACACAAAGATGATAAGAACCTCAGCCCCTGCAAAAGAAGTTCACACACCAGTTTCTTTGATCATACCAGTCACACATTTTGAACACGAGCAAGGGTGCAGCTATATTGGGATTATTTCTACATTCAGTAAGTATGTATCTCTGATCAGCGGGTGCTGATTATGAAGGCACGCGAGCCCACAGCCTTGCAAAGTGCGTTAATTAATGGTCTTGTCCCCATTTTTGCTCATCGAAGATAAGATTAGATGAGATTATTATCAACACCATCAGTGACTGATAGGGGCTGTACTTGGGTCGTCCAACTCGGTTCATCCCAGTCATTCCGTAATTATACCAAGCACCCGCGGGGACGGTGGAGAAAAAGCGGAGAGCCGTCATCTTGTTTGGCAAGTTCTTTGTGTCCCCGGGAACTTCGAACAGAAGGCAAGTACGTCAAACTTCCACTGGCAGAGAGGACTCACAACGTGCACAATGTTGTTACAATAAGGATATCAACATCGACGGACATTTTGGGCGATTCTTGCACGCGTGTCCGAGTCTATGCGCGTAATAATCCCTAAGAGACGCTACACGAGGCAAGCATCGATTAGGAAGTGAAGTTGAATCTTAGCTCTCAGCCCCGGGAATCACTCGTCGATTGAAAACTGGGACATTCAGCACATACAGAATCTTCCCACATGCCTGTTCCTTTTTTTTCGACAACAATTGAAGGAGAACTGTTCGAGAAAAGAGAAATCGGAGTTTGCCGTTCTTGTTGTGACATCGATGTCTCACGGTGACATTCAGTGAAGCCCACAGCGAGGCGTAACTTTTTTTTTTTCTCCGTCCCTCGATGTCAGCATTCTTCCCGCTGGCCGCGCTCACTCTCTTTGCAACCGCATCCATCTCTGGCCCCGCCTCCGTCCTCTTCCGTACCATCCGACGCGTCGTCCAGCCCACTCCTGCTCCCCGCGCTGAAATCCCCCCAGAAGACAATAGAGCGCGAGGTAGACCAACCAGCTGCGCCTGCATTGTATTTCGCTGAAACCATACAGCATCCGCCCTTCTTGCGCCCTTTCTCCGCGTCTTTACGACTATCTTCGTGTCGCTTTTCCAGCTCCAGCCGCCAGCACTTCAAATTCTCCCCATTTTCCGGGACCAGGACGATCCCGTCCATGGAGCGAGCCCGGGATCTGTGGATTCTATTCTCCGCGAAGTAAATGCCCTCGTGGATCCAGAGACGTCGAAGGTAGACGGTGTGGACGTGGCGGGATTTGTACTATCGGCAGCAGCAGAGGAGGAGGTGGAACCGGAGGAACCGGACGCGGACACGACGGCGATACGTATTGCCCCGCCCCCGTATACTCGACACCCTGTCCACAGCCTGCCCTCCCCGCGGCGCGCGTATATGGACTTCACCATTGGCTGGGACGAGGTCTGGCCCGAGCGCGGCGGCCTGCCCTCCCCGCACGTAAAATACACCTACAACTCCTACCTCAACGCATATATGTGTACCGTTTCGCAGGAGCCCGTCTACCGCCCGTCCACCCCGCCCCTCGATTCTCTCGCCGACTCGGAAATAGCAGCAGCCGCCCTCGAGCTGGCCGCGCAGTCCGCAGACGACGACCTCATATGGGCACTCCAATCCCTTTCCCTCTCCGACCCCGATCCCCGACGCTCCGAATCTCCGTCGTACCCCGCGTCTCAGCCATGGCCAAAAACCCCACCAGCCGGCATGTCCCCGTTCTGCCCGCCCCCACCACCAACCCCAGGCCCGCCGCAACCAGCGACGACCTGGCGCCTCGAATGGTATTGATTAACAATACCGCCGCCAGCGCTGCGTAGGCGAGCTGGTACGTTACGTATAAAGACGCCACATTTCTTTTCCTTACCAACTCTCGCACTGAACCACCTCAACCGCATTCCCCTGCCCTGCATTCACATACACATTTAGATACATCCAAAATCGCACTGAACTCGAATCCGTCGTCATACCGCATACTGTACCTGTATATTCGTTATCCTCACATCCCATACGTTACCCCGCATCCCATACGTTATCCCTCGCATCCCATTCGTCCATGGCTCCTCGCATCCCACTCGCCCATGGCTACGGTTCCGCTCCCTCTTATGCCGCATGTAATTACATGCATAATAAGCAATTCGACGCTGTTCGCGACGGACCGGAATTAGCACGGGGCTTCGAAGACCGACTAGAGGATGAAGGATGACTAGAAGACGGAGGAAACAAGCGGCACCAACGAAGAGGACAGGCCGTTCACTTCTTCGAATTCAAATTTTCAGCAGGTGGGCTTCCCTCGAGCTTAAAATACAACCTCTTGCTGGATCATTTGAAGAGTATGCGTATTGCATTCTAGGGCGGTCAAGTTCAAGATGTGCGGCCGTCGAAAAGCAGACGACTCGACTCAGGATTCCAAGAACTTTCCTGGCCGATATTCACGGTTCTGAAATCCAACATCGGTGGAAATCACCACTAAAGAGGATTTCTGCGTGGTGGGTCTACTGTTGGACTTGAACTTCACCTTTACGAATTAATTTTAAGCAGGTACACTTCCCGCGGGCTTTCGCTGGATCCTCCGAATGTCTGAGGCGGACGCTGATCAAGTCGAGTTGTACGACCGCCGAACAGCACTGGCTTGACTCAGGAATCCAGGAAACTTTGGAGAATTAGCTGCTCGATTCGCGGTCGTCTTCGACATCGGTGGAGATCAACACAAAGGATTGGGCAATTCCTGCGCGCGGTGGGAGTTTGTAGTTGAAATTGAACTTGCAGATTGCTAGTCTATTTTTCCGAATGATTTTTCAGCGAGTGCGCTTTCCTCGGCCCCCTCGAGCGCTCAGGATCTACAAGTCAGATCAGAAATGGATGCGCACTTCGTTCAAGTTCAAGTGGTTCAGCCTCAAACAGAACAACAGAGCTCCGCAGAGCCGAAGGACCCCAGCTTGACCGAGGAAGCTTTTTGAGGAAGTAGCTGGTCGATTCACGGTTGGATTCTCAACCTCGGTGGAAAAAGAAGTAAATAATTTCGCCGCCCAGGAAATATTGAAGTTGTTGGACTGACGGATTGACGGTCGTTTACTTTGTGTTTCTTTGTTCAAATCCAATTTTTCAGCAGGTGCGCTTCCTTGGTGCTTTCGCTGCCAGTGGATCCCAATATCTGAAACCGATGCGCATTTCTAGGACCCCGGACTGAAACAGGAAGTTTTCGAGAGATCTGTATTCATGATGTGTCCTCAGCTTCGGTGGAATGCATGAGTGTAGTTTAAAGCGTGGTGGGACTGTTGTTAAAATTGAACTGGAAATTTGATGGCCGTTTGGACGCCGCTGCCGTCGGGCCGTTGCAATGACATTCAAATGCCGTTTGGATGCCGGTATCCCGCGGATGGTTTAACATATGGGAGCCTGTCGGTGAAGAATCAGCCCCACCTCTTCAATCTCCTGCCACATGGTACATACTCCACCTCAATCTTGACTTGAACGTGCGTTGACTGTCATATTTGAAGTTGCGCGTTAATTCTGCCAGCTATGTTCATGTTCATCGGCGACAGGAACAGCTCCAGGAACCTCATCATCATCATCATACTTCGAAGTTCGAATTCATCTATTTTCACTGGGCCATCGGACTCAACTGCGAAGCTGTCGCTGGCTTTTGAAAGACTTGAACACATGTCCCCATCTCTTGCTTCCTGTTCAACTTTGAAATTCGCTTTCATACGGTTGCGCAACTGTTGATCAGATATTTTTCTCAGAGATGTTTGATCCCGAGCACCGTGCAGGCGACTCTCGGAGGCACACAAGAAAGATCCATGTCAGGACTATCAGGCGGACCCAGGAGGACGATATGTGACATGGCCCCTGGCCTGCATGATCTCAGGCAGCACGGCGCTTTCTTGATGTTCTCCCTTGCCTCATGCCAATTCTGTCGACATGTCTAGATATGTCTCGGACAAGCATCAAAAGAAGATTGACTGTAACTGGTGCGCTAGAATGCCGGGCGAACCGTACGAATGGGGCCCACGCCAGCTCAGCTTGTACCGCCATGTGGGGTCGGCTGTCTGCCTCGCGAGTAGTGCGTACGTTTTGTGGAGAAGTGGATCCGGTGTTGTTTTGTTTGATAATAATATTTGCCGTCCAGAGGGAGCTCAGAGCTCTGCGAGGTATGGCCGGACATTGGCGGGGATCGTGTCCCCAATATCGGCGAGGATAATGATATCCATACGCACCAACGGGCGCTGATCGTCGTGGGGTTAGATACCACAGGGTCGCAATTCCTACCGAAGTATCCCGTCGTCGGTCGAATGGGTTCGTCGGCGGGGGTGTCTTGGACGACGGAGTCTACTGACGAGAGGCCGGCCGTCTGATGGCACGTCTTGGATCCGCGCTACGACCGATAACGACGGCGATCGTATGCGCTGTATGCGCTGGAGCAGCTAGAAGGAAACTTCTGAGCGGACGCTAGCATTCCCTTGTGCCACTGGTTGACGACTCAGGATGACGGCGACAAGTCGCTGGGTTCACCATGTGCTTGTAGTACCAGGGCTTTTAATAGCTCCGAGCTGGGCCGCAAGGAAAAGCCACCGCCGTGAGAAATGTCATCCACTGATCCAGAATAATTCGCCGCCAGCACTCCGAGCCGGGTGCGGCTTTAACGAAGACTGAGCGTGGCTCGAGGTGGCTCGCGAGTCGCGCGGTTCCTTTATTGGGCACGATCCGACTAGTAGCGGAGGTTTCGTCAACCACACAGAGATAATTATGACTTGAGCGGCGAGTGCAAGGGAATGCCAAAAAATATTGCTTGCTGAATAACTTGAATCTGAATGTAATGGTTGCGGCATTAGTACGCCCGAAAGAGACGTTCCGGAAAGTTTGAGAACGCCAATAAAGTTAGTAGGGTAAAGAAGTCACAAGTCGTCCTTCCTTGGTCCTTTTATACGAGCCGCAGTGCCAGAGCGGCCTGGGGCACAGATGTGCTATATCAATATTGAAGTGTAAAACATTTGCACCACTGGCGGTAACGTTAACGCTGGGGGCACCGTTGGAACGGGACAACATGCCAGCCGGGCCTGTGCTGGCCTGTGGCACGGCGCACGCGAGTGGCAAGGGTTTTGAGGCAGATGATATTCCAGGTCCGGGGTATACTGGTCGTGGAGTGGATTCGCGAACGATACTCGTTATGATAGTCGCCGGTCGTGTTGAGAGGGGTAAAATCCGGTTTCTTCCATGCAAGTTCCGGAGCGGCAAACATGAAACGGCAGACGTGTTTGGTCCCGCTAAGGTCAGGTGCCCGATTCAAGTTGGGGTAGAACCTTATTACATAATCACGTTTTGAGGCCCTTGCCCCAGCTCTTGAACCTTGGATATATCTATGTCGGAAATTCACAGATTTTTTCTGTGTGCCTAAATATTTCCATATTTTTTCAGTACCATGGGACGAAGCTATGGACAAGTCAAATTGGTGGGTTTTTGCAAGGTTTTTGGCACATCAGTGATGTCCCATCACATTGAAGGATGAGCTCCTGCGCTCATTCAAGCACCATTCAAAAAGTTCTGAAGAGGCAGATCATCTCCAATATGCTTTGAAGTTGAGTTCCACCCCAAGAAACCAGAGAAAGAGGTGCCGCACAGCGAAAACGACACCGGCTAAGCAAAGATTATATAACAAGGTTCTACCCCAATCGGGACCCATTACTTAATAACAGACTTCAACACGATTGAGGTACGAAATCATATGGCTGCGAGAGACTAGCCCCCACCGTGGCCTCGCTTGGTGCTTGCGATGCCCAACCTGTGAAAACCACATCCTTGCCCCGGACAGCGAAGAAACTATATGGTTTACTCCCTGAAATCGATTCCCGAGTCGGCAGAACCAGAATTCGAGGAACTCTCCGAAAGGCTGCGAAGATGCTTTCGTGTCGAATGCGGCGCTGATGGCCCGCCGCCGCTCAATTTTGAACGGTCCAGCCGTGGCCTTGGCCTGCCTTGACTCATCAATAACACGTAGCAGTGCGGATCGTATACGGATCCGAGGGCCTGGCACTCACGCAGCGGCACTAAGTAGCGCGGGTCTTGAAGCACGGGTATAAATATAGTTTGCTCTTCAGTAATGGGATCCCATGGCTCCCCCTTCTGTTCTCATTGTGCGTTTCCATTCCTGCGCTTTGCTGTTAACTAACTTCTGGGCAGTCCGGTGCTGGTCCTACGGGCCTGATCCTCGCACTTGTTCTGCTCCAAAATGGTGTTTCGGTACGCATCATTGAAAAGGAATTAAAACACAGGATCGGTTCTCGTGGATCAGGCGTCCAGCCCCGTACACTCGAACTCTACAATATTCTCGGTATTCTCCCCGACATCCAGAAGGAAGGTGCACCCATAGCGACCATGGCCAAATACAACCCTGGAGAAATTGAACCTTCTCCATCTCCGAAATTGCCAAGCGGGTCGAGCCCACCCCAGACGTACCGCACGTACGTATATCCTGGCGCGCGCACCCCCTCCCTCACGTTTCTCTCCAGCCGAACGGGCTCAGCATCAGCCAAGAGCGCCATGAAGAGATTCTTCGAGACCAGCTGCAAAAGCTCTCCTGCTCTGTAGAGCTTGGTTCCGAGTTGCGCAGCTTCGAGCAATTCTCTGACCACGTCGTTGCCAAGATCGTCAAGACCAACGCGGACGGGAAACAGGTGGAAGAAAGCACCAATTTCCACTGGCTCGTGGGGGTGGACGGCGCGCGCAGCATCGTGCACAAACAACTCGGTTTGAGCTTCCTCGGTGAGACACAAGAGGAACATATTGCGCTAGGCGACATCGCTGTCGAGGGTGTAGACCCGCGAGTGCGTAGGATTCATTTACCGTCTGCTCTTCATTGACTTACTTTCGGCCAGTTCTGGCACATGTGGCACGTCCCACCCAAACTGTGAGTCTCTGCTCTCACAGGTCAGGTTTAGGCTAATTTTGGTGGTAGCCTCGTTCTCCGCTCGAGCAGTTCCACCAGCAAAGTCTTCATGTTCGCGTACACCGGTCGTCCGGAGCACTTGGCTGAAAACCCTCCGACGCGCGAAGAATTCATCGAAGAGTTTTATGATGTGACCGGCCGACGCGATATCACGTTTGGGCCGGCCACATGGATGTCCAATTGGAGGTTAGGCTAGTCCACACTCCTCTAGTCGACCTTTACTGACATCCACCATACAGGCCGAACTTGCGCATGGTGGACACGATGCGGAGCGGGCGCGTATTCATCGCCGGTGGTTCGCCTTTTATGTCCCCTTCTCGTCCCTCGCTTAACACCCACGTCCCAGACGCCACCCACTGCCACAGCCCGACCGGCGGGCAAGGCCTCAACTCGAGCGTCCAGGACGCCGCCAACCTGGGGGGGAAACTTGCACTGGTGCACAAGGGCCTCGCCCCTGTGGCCCTCCTTGACACCTACAGCGAGGAGCGCATCCGGGTCATTGCGCACATGCTCAAGGTCACAACCGAGCTGTACCACAAGATGTTCTCGGGCGCAGGGCCTGCTGACCCCAGTGCGTGGAAGCGCGGCAGTGATCTGAACATGCTCGGGGTCAACTACTGCGGGAGCTTGATCGTGTTCGAGGACGCTGCGGGCGCGGGTGTGAGCAGCGACGCGTACTCACGGGCAGCGGGCAGCACCGTGCAGGCGGCGTATTGTGCCCCCGACGCGTCCGGTCTTGTGCGCGCGGGATCGGCGGACGCGCCGACGACGCTCTTCGCCGTCTTCCACGTGTCCATGCACACCATGCTGCTGTTTGGCGGCGACGCGGGTGCGCACGCGCCTGTAGCTACCGTGCTTGGGCGGTTCCCGGAGGCCGCAGTGCGCACGGTGCTGGTCATCCCGCAGGGACAGACGGCCGCGGATGACGGAGCGCTGTTCTCTGCAGTGCTGGAAGATCAGGCGGGTCATGCGTACGCCGGGTATGGTCTGACGGCTGGCGAACTGGCTGTTGTGGTCGTGCGCCCCAACGGGGTCGTCGGTGCTGTTGTCTCGAATGCAAGGGGCATCGAGCGCTATTTCCAGAAGGTTCTTGTATAGGCGATAATCGTCATTAAATCTCTGTTTTCATTTCGGATGTCTTATACTTCTTTGTTACGCGGCGAATACATAATGATACAGAATACTGCTACTTGCTTCAGTAATGATTGGCTCCCTCGTGAGACGGTGCAGCTGGGAGACACTACGTTCCGGCATCGCCTAAACTTAGTGGGCTAGACGTCTTTTGAAAACCAGCTTTCATCTAAAGCGATTCCCTGCCTAGGATTGTATCGGTTTTCCAATCTGACGCAATTCAAGTGTGCGAGCTTGTCCCACTATTAGCAAGATTCTACTTGTGCTTTAAGGCCATTGCATGCGCATGGCGGAACAAGTCGGGGCGGGTTTTCAGTTCGCATATTCCGAACCTCATTCAACTGTACATACCTACTTGTTATCTGCTGTCAATTGGCCCTCAAGATGAGGTGTGAATATTTAATTCAGTACTGAATGTGTGGGGCTCGGCTCACCGTTCGCTCGGTCGGCGCTTCGCGCCAACCAGCTCACAGTTTGCCTCGCGGGAGGGGGGGGGGCGGGGTTTAATACTTATGTGGGGTATAAACAACGAGTTGAACAATCTCGGCATCTCCCTGGATCAGAGGATTGCGTCAAAGGCCTAGCCGCTCAGCTAATACTTTGCTAATGTTGCCGAGGCGTCGCGGTAGTTCGGAGAAACTAATGGCATGACTTGATCAAAAGAGAAGGCTACAAGTTCCAATTGTGCAGGCTGAAAGTGGGTTTTCATGGTCCTGGCACATCTTACGCCATAAGGGTGTTTCATAATTGGATTTTGGGGCCCAACTCATGCCTCAACTCCGACCCCAACTCGGGGCAAGTTGGGGTCGGAGTTGGGGCACGAAAATCGAAGTTGGATGTCAAATCGAGGGTATGACCTCGACTTGACATCCAACTTTGCCCCAACTTCTGCCCCAACTCGAGCCCCAACTTTGCTTGTAGCACAAGATCTGATCCCCAAACCTCAACTCTGCCTCAACTCCGAGAAAATATCTGCTCAGGTGGTTCAGATTGAGGCCCCAACTTGTGCCCCAACTTGGCCCGAGTTGAGGTCAAGTTGGGGTCGGAGTTGAGGCGCGAGTTGGGCCCCAAAATCCAATTGTGAAACACCTTATAGTCTCGGACCAGCTCGAACTGGCCCAGGCACCTTCGACGAATTTTTGAGCCTTGTCGGGTTTGGAACCAGTAACATACACGCGGAGCTGACAACTCGGCCGATTGGCATTCGTCGGCATCAGTTCTTGCCGGTGACTACCGCCAACTCAACGGATGGCAACGGGAGATGGTGGGCCCATCAATTCTCAATGGCTTCTGCTGGCCCCTGGGTCCCACCGGCTCTCATGGCATCTGCAGGGGTTCACACTTCACATAGCCCACATTGGTTTTATGTAGTTCTTTCTGTCTGCCATTGCCGTGGCTGTGGGTGACATTAAACTCATTACTGTACCTAATTCCTGGACCTTCATTTGTTAGATTCGCTCCCACCACATAATCATTGAATCAAGGATCAGTGGAAATATTTGTTTGTTACTTGCTGGACAATTCATATTTGACCTTAGGCTCAACACCTATAAATGTAATATCCATCGACAATGTTCACAATTGTATCCGGTGGAATTCAGTGGAAGAGAGCTCGCGATCCGGTGAATGCCGAAGAGTCAGCTCGGAAACGTTAAATCATCAAAAACAGTCATTCAATACGACTAACATCCCATATAAGGAACCAAAAACCCACGATAATTGCCTGTTATAGGAAAAGAGCACCCACGAATCACATACGTCATCGGAAAAAAAACCTTCAGCTAAAGCGGAGAAACGAGAGTAAAGACGAGTCTAAAAAAGGATATTTTTAGGACTCATAATCCCGCCGTATATCAGACGGTTTTTCGTGGCGATCCAATAACTTGCGCGACAACCAGGGCGACTTTCGGTGCACTTCCCCCACCCACTGCAATCATTATGGATGTGCGTCGCATGCAGGCTTTGTTTCCTATCGATACTCATTTTGGATCAAGTTTTTCGCAAGCGCGCAACTGCATCAAACGTGCGCCATCGGTGGAGCTTAGTGTTGCCACGGCTTGGCTTAGCTTGGCTAGCCGATCAAGCCGAGCCGAGCCAGCCGATTCCTTGGCGGCTTCGGTGGCTTGGCTGCGGCTTAAGCCGGCTCACACAACGGCTTAGCCGCGGCTTCTAATGGCTTATGCCTATTTTTGTCAACGCTCTTTCCGGCTCTTCTACCCAACTTCTACCCGCCGTTTGAGCTCGTCTGGCCCGCAACACGCTGTCAGGACCTCACCAATCCCTTGAACAACCAATGGGGCTCTCTGTCAAGTACTGGGACAGACTCGGGAACCGATGGAGGTCCGAGATATCCGAGCGCGGGAATATGCAAGGACATCGGTGGTCCGCAGGAGGTCCGAAATCCTATCGCACAAAGTGTAATACGAATAGGGTGGAATAGGACTTTCACAAAGTGAAGCTTCATGAAATGTAGTCCCATCCGATCGGAGCTCCGGCTTGGTGCCCGAGGGGGGTCAGAGCGGGCTTGGCTTCAGCTCGTGCGCTGCGCCTTTCTCTACGCCCAAGGCCCGATTTCCGAGGAAGAAGACAGAGAGGTTAAGAACGAAGACTGAGTCACAATCCTAGTCAGGACCGGATGGTGTCGACGAGTCCTATTGGTAAGGACCGAGATTGAACCGTAAACCTGGTCGGGACCGATCGGTGCCGGTGCGTCCTGTCAGTAAGGACAAAGACAATCACAATCCTGGTCGGGACCGAATGGTGCCGATGAGTGTTGTCGGTACACAGAAATGTGAGCGGATTGTGAATGCTACACAAAGTAGGGTTTTGCGTGAACAATGCAAAGTCCTAAATGTGACCGAGGGGATCCGAGGAGCAGCCGGATCACCGTCGGGACCGATCGGAGTTGAGGAGTCCTGTCAAGGCAGGGGGAATGTAAGCGGCGAATGAACACTACACAAAATAGGACTTCGCGTGGATAATGCAAAGTCCTAAACGTGACTGTGCAGGTCCAAGAAAAAGCCAGATCGCCGTCGGGGCCGAACGGAGCCGATGGGATCTTCAACCCGTGTCCAAGTTCGGAAAAGGACGGAGACCGATGAAGGGAGAGTAATCGGAGAAAAGACGGAACTGAGGAAAGGACGATAGGAAGGAAGAAAGTCTTAGTCGATATTCAAACTGACTAGAACGAAGATAAATGAAGCTATTTAAACTGTAGTGTAGTTTATTACGTAATGGTCGGAGCCCTCGGGGCTCCGTGAAGGAAACGAGTCAAAGCTGTGGTGGAGATTCCGGAGGACCGAAGATTCCGAGGGGAGTGGAGTCATAACAAATCAGAGTAAATAATGATGGAGCCAGAAAAGTCATAGCAGTGTCGGAGAATTCGGAGGTCCGAGGCCCCCGTGATGGAATGAGTCAGGATAGGCATAACGGGGAATGAACATGGGGAAACAATGAGAACCAACGAGATCACCATAGTCGGCAGGCTGAATTCCAACGGGGTCCGAGGGAGCCCGGGTATGCTCGGAGGCCGACGGAGCCTGGGTATTTCCGGAGCCCGAAGGATGGAATGCAGCGAGCAGGAGAACCGAAGTGGATAAGGTGCCAGCAGATAAATGGGAAACGCTCAGTAGACCTTCATCGCGTAAAAACCCGTTGAACTCGAAAGAGTCCAGGACTAAAAGATTGCTGATGTTGAGCTCATCGGGGCTCTGATGAGGTCTGATGTCACGGTACGTGACACTCTCACATGCTCTCGCCCCTGCATTTGTAGTGGCGTCAACATCAAACTCGAGTGTCGTTACTCTCCGACATACCCGCTGCATCGAGGTGACATCCGGTTGAACGGGACATGTCTTCGCGTCTTGTGGGTTATCATGAATGGCTCCTTTGAGGTATACACATTTCCATCTCTGACCATCTCCTTGACAATAGGCGGTCACTAAAATGTTGCTCGCCTCTTCAGGATTTTTTAACCTTTCGCTTCCCTTCGCGCGGGCAACAGCCCTTGATATACCTTGACCCGTAGTGGAGCTGTCCATATCGTTTTCACGGTATATCATGGCTTTTGCCCGAGTGAAGCACTCAACTTGTACTCCGGTGCCTTTCCCCCCCGATGCCTCCCCGCTGCAGACAAGAAAATACAGACCAAGGAGAAGGTGATCCTGGCTCTCCTCAGACTTTTATAGAGCTAATTCTGCATTGGTTCTAGCCCAAACTCCGAAGCATGTTGGGCGCACTCAAAGAGCTCCCGTCCCAGCTGAAAAAACTCCGCCCAAACCGCCAACTCCTCCTGCACCCAGACGGCGGTGGCGCCAGCCTGCCCCACCAGCTGAACCCGAGGTCCAGCCTGCTCCCGACGGGCCTGAACCTCCTCCTGTTGCTAATGTTCCTGCTGACGATGGAGGTGCGTTACTGAAGTTGCTCTCTTTGTCTCGTTATTAATTATGTATCATTCCAGCCGACATGTTTGGTGACAACTTGAATAATCCGGGCGGAGTTGGTGCTCAACCTCGTGGCAATGTACGCTTTGAAGACGAGAGCGATGGGGAACACTTCCCTTCACCACCTTCATCTGCCTCGCCCACTCCTTCCAGGAACCATTCACCTCTCCCAACGCCGTCACACCGCCGCCAGCACGGATCTCCCCAGGCCGGTCCTCATTCATCGCTATCTCGTGCCCCTCCTGCTCGACCTGCAGGTGGCCGTTCAAGCTCGGCGAAGGATGTGTGGACTTTCTTCGAAGAGAAGGGGGAAAACAAGAGGGAATGTCTGTTCTGCAAGTGCGTGTTGTTCTTTCCTAAGGAGATTTTGACTGACTGTTGGCAGACAGCATCACGCGGCGGGTCCTCATGTCAAGTCAACAACATTCGCGATGTCAACCAGTTCAGGCGTCCTGTGCAAGCATCTGTACAAACACCATCTTGAGGCGTGGGTCGAGGGCTGCGACAAGTTGAAGTATACAATTAAGGCTAGAGAAGCCAAGCAGTATGTTGACGAATATCGCGCCCGCAAGGGAGGCAAGACTGGCACCGCGCCAAATCCGGAGCTGGATAAGAACCAACAGGAATTTTCTCAGGAGGCGTTTGTAGATGCCCTTGTCGAGTTTATTGTTGGCGATGATCAAGTGAGCTGCCTCGCTTCCTTTGAATTAATCTGACGTACTTACAGTCAATCAATGTTGTCGAAAATGCACAGCTTCGCGCCATCTTCTTGATGTTACGGGCTGAGCTCAAAGACTCGGACATCCCTCATCGGACCAAGATACGAAATCGGATCATGGAGATCTGGGACGAGCATCTGAATACTCTCCAGCGGGAGATGGTGTTACGTGAATAATTATATTTGCAGTTGCGATCACCTACATCTTATTTAGGATGCAATCGACATGATATCAAGCACCATGGACATGTGGAGCGACAAGCAGAAGAAGCCATTCATGGCTGTCACCACCCACTGGCTCGAAGCAAAGCTTGTCGATACACCATTCGGTCCTCAGTACAAGCTCACTCTATGTACCGATTTAATCGGATTTCTACGCGTACCTGGCCATCACAACGGGCAGCATTTGGCCACCGCCTTTCTGTACATAATTGATCACATTGGGATCGCTTCTAAAGTACGTTCCAGGGTTTATCATTTACATCTTGTTTACACATTTATTAGCTTGGTTGGGTTACTCTTGACAATACCTCCAACAACGACACGTTCATGACGTTCTTGGAAACAGAACTCAGACGGCAGAAGATACCTTTCCGAAAATCTGAGAGACGTATTCGGTGAGTTTGATATTCTCAGCTAGAGCTTATGATCAACACCATGTCTCAGATGTTTCCCGCACATTGTCAACCTAGCCTGTAAGGCGGTACTTGGTGCAATCACCAACATGAAGTTTGCGGCGCCAGAGGCCACTGACTTTGTTCCTCATCCCGCTGATGATGCTGATCCTGTGGCGACATTTTTGCACACAGTTCAGCGTGATCCTGTCGCAACAGTGCGAACCACTGTTCGAGTGGTAAGCTGCTACCCAATTTCTGCTACAAATGATTAATGATTTTCCAGATACGCGCATCATCTCTACATTGTCAATACTTCTCAGACATCCTCAAAACCCTGCAGCAGAAGGATCTTCAGCTGTTGCGGGACGTCAACACAAGGTGGTCATCAACACTCCTCATGATAGATCGGGCCGTTCTTCTTCGCGAGGTAACATTTTCCACCTGCTTACATTTTTTTAAATCCTTACATATAATAGGCGATCGACAAGTTCCTTTCGGACCCCCAGTTCCAAAATCTCCACAAGTACAAACTCGAGGACAACGACTGGGACGCTCTCAAAGCCTTCCAACAAATCTTGGCCGTAAGTGTAGTCTTGATCATACACGTTGTTTATTTATCAATGCCGGCAATAGGTACCTCATGCCTTCCAACAAAAACTATCTGCTGAGAAGACACTGACACTTGGTCATGCCCTCCCTGCATTCGAGGCGATGATCTCAGCATGGCAGAGGCAGCAACGCTCCCACCCGGAAACCGCTGACATCGTCCAGAAGGGCATCGACAAGCTGGAGTCTTACCGGGACCGAGTACAGGATGTTCCTGTCTACATCTTGTCTATGCGTGAGTTCATTCTCGATTTTTCCGTGTAGTGCTCATTGACTATCCAGTTATCAACCCTGCAATCAAACTGCGGTGGTTTGAGAAGCATTGGCCCGAATGAGTCCAAGAGATCAAGGACCTGTTCTTACACGAGGTGCATACCATGTTGACTAAATATTTGGCGTTCTAACTCTTGCGCATCAACAAGCTCTGTCCATACCGCACAAACCTCGCCAGCACCCCTGCTCGGGCCTCACAGAACAGCTGGGCAGACGAAGTCCTCGGGATGGATACACCTGACCGCCCAACAAATTCTCAGAACCTAGCAGATGAGGTCCAGTCTTATTTCACGGAAGCTTCGTACCATCTCGGTTCTGTACGCTACTGGGAGGTATGTTCTGTTTACTTGAACATCCTGTGTGTGGAAATTGACATGAATTATGCAGGATAATCAGCTCTGATACCCCACCATCTTCCGCTTCACACTTGACATCTTACCAATCCAGGGGTCCGCCGTACCCTGTGAGCATGTTTTTTCCTCCAGCGGAGAGACCGACACCCCCAGCCGCAACTGTATGGCGCCCGATTTGATGGAAGCGATGCAAATGCTCAAGTTCTCTGTCAAAAAGGGACGCGGTGAAACGGTGCACCTAAGTATGGGCTGAAATGTGCAAAGACTGAGATCTAAGGCGTGAACACCAAAAACCAACAACCAACACACCACACACACACACACACACAACCAATACGAAGTGCTTATAATTGAGTTTGGGTCACCCTGCAGTATACAGGTAAGATTGAACTTTCTCGAGAAAGTTGGCAAGATCGTTCGAGGATGTCTTCTTGGACTTCGAGAGACCAACAGTAGTTTCCGACTACCAAATGTAAATTGTTCTCGAACACGAGGACAACGTGGTTATAGAGTTTGCAGAAGCTCTCGAGCAACCAGTATGTGGGACAACTCGGATTGTTCGTTGTGATCATCCAAAGGGGACGTCACAGACAACAGGCCACGTTTACGCCTACGCGCAACTCCCTGACCGACTCTGGTGCTTATCAGAGATCTTTTCGGGTTCTCGACGAGGCCTACTCGATCGAGGGGATTGAACTACCGTGACCCTCCACGAGATAGCTATGGGACAAGGGACTATTGCAACGGGACTTCGCTGAACAACAGTGGTATAACCAGAAAATTGCAATGGGACTTCACTGAACAGTGGTCTGTAGCTTAGGTGACCTTAAAGCTAATGTAGCCAACAAGAACTTTCTCTGTTAAAGAATCTACACAAAAGAAGTGGTGTATAAGTTAATATAACCAAATCTCCGCGATAGGATACTGAGAACACAAGGCCTATTGACTCGCAGAGCTTCGACAATAGTCTAGGCAAAGCCGGGCATGAATGAGCTGCAGACCTGTGCGTTCTCGATGGTCTTTTATACTACTTCTCGAACTACATGACATGACAGAAATATGAATAAACACAAATAAGAGGAAATGAGTAAAATGCGATCTGCAATGGAAAATATTGGGTATCTTTGGCTTGGCTATGTGCAAGATTGGCGGGTCCACATGGATGGATGCCTAGCCAACCTGCTTTTGGAGTGCGATCGGTTTTGAGAACTGGCCCTCAAACCCGATCAGGTATATTTGAATAGCCCAGAGTGTTCTCGAACCCTCGGCTTGGACCGGCTTGGTTGGTAAGTCCCTTTTATGTGTCTTGTCTCCTCTCGTAAGAGCGGAATCTCAGCCGGAGCCTACGTGTCTAGAGTTTCGAGCTCCGGGGGTTGTCAGCCATCAAGACCATCAGACTTGGACTTGTTTGGTGTCTCGAACACGACGCGACTGATCACGTGTGGTCTACTGGAGTCTAGAGCGTCTCGGAAAGGTCCGTGTCACGCTTCTCGATTGGTTTCGGCTGGTTCTCGAACTGGTTTAGGGTTCACGAACGCTCATGGGTCCGTAGGTCTCTGCTGATGCAGACCTATGCATAGTTCTCGAACTGGGTTCTGCCCAGCCGCCTGGTGTAATACCGCTCGCAATTGGGTGTCAAGGCGTTTTATAGTTATGTTGAAATAGGCCTGTCACGCGTCCTATCCATATTTGGATTGTTACTACAGCTACGGAGCTGTTTACTTACAGCCTTGTCTACAGCCTTGTACACCTTTCGTATCCTGTGTTACAGCCCTTTACAGCCTTACTTTACCTTATATGCAACTGATAGTTTTCTCTGAATAAAATCTTTGTTTCCCTGTGTTCACTGCGAGTCCTGTATGACTGTCAACTTCCAACAAGTTATATCTCCTTGGTATGGTATCTAGCTTTGCAGTGCAGCTCGCCCCTATGTATAGGTTATGAACTGGATCTGACGGGCCACATGCAATACTTCTAGGACCGTTATGCCGATTCCCCTTTGGTAAGAACCAAGCATATACAACTCCACAGTACCAGTTATTTCCCTCTCGCATCATTGATACACAGCCAGCAGCTCGGAGCTCACTCTGACTCTAACTATATATCACCGAACAGGAGGTTCTCGAAGTTCGTATGTGTTCTCGAACTCCTGTAGAACTCGCAAAAATGTGTGATTCCATGGCTGGTACGATACCTGCCGTATCAGCGGCATCAGCTTCACGGCAGGGACGTCGAGGGAGAAAGAGCTTGCATTGTTGGAGCTGGACATGGCTCACAGGGGGCTGGTACCGGAAGATGTGACCGGCTTCAGCACTTTTATTCAGTCTTTACTCGATATACAATACGACTCAGACTAAAACTAATTTTCACTTCAATATCTGATAGATTTCACGTTACTATGTCATGTATCTGGTTTTGGATCGCACCACACGCCCACCCCTCTAGATGTACGAGGTGCCCGCCCTGCCCACCAAATGCACCTCTCACAAATGCAAGTCCCCCACCTGCCACCCCCTCGCCCGCAGATGCTTTGTCCCTGGCACCGCACATCCCTCGTCCGCCAAGCACCTTCATTTCCATCCGCTTGTCCTGCATCCATGGCAGCGCCGTCCCTGCGCGCGTTGAGACCTTGCGCAGCACCCCCAGCGCACTCGCCGGCCTCACCTGGGTTGCACTTGCCCCCGCCGAGAAGGGCGTCCAGGGGACGATAAAGCCCAAGCCATGCACCGATGCAGAGGAGCCCTCACCGCAGATGCACCACCGCCAGCGGGTGGTGCCCCCCCGCGGACCGCGCGTGCATCGCGGCGCTGCTCGTCCAGGGGCACACGGGCACATGGGCACGGCGCTCGATGCTGAGATCCAGGGGTCCGACGAGGGGGCACACACTGTATGAAGTGGCACGGGCACAGCTTGCGTGTGGGTTCCGCAAAAAGCAGGCGCAGTTGTAGCGCATCCCCAAGCTTGATCGAGGCGGATCGGGTTTGTAGCCACACATACAGTGCAGAACATGAATTCATGACTGCGGGATGTGTGCAGCTCTGCGCGCTTGGGTCGGATATACATGCGGAAGGACGGCACGGACTTGTGGTTCTTGCCGTGGTGCAGGGTTAGCCAGGAGCCTGTGCTGTACTATATAGGCAAAAGTGGTTGGCTGTAGCCAGGCCGGGTCTTTTCCTTTCGGGACGGCTGTAGCCAGGCGGGTGGGTAGACGGCCAAATAGCCATATTTTCGCCTGTTGCTGTTCTTCCCGGGCCCGGCTTCGGGCACTTTATTTTGCCTGTTTGGGTCTGATTCCCGGTGGTCATGATCCAGCACCTTAGCATTCTGATAGCGCTCCTGCATAACCTCTTTATTTGTTCTCAGATGTCACTTGTTTTGGGTGTGTGTCAATTACCAGTCTGCCTGCGGCCTGGCTACAGCCAACCACTTTGCCTATATAGTACAGCACGGGCTCGTGGATGCCCTTTCCTAAGTTTCCTTCCCATGCCATGCCTATTGTGTTTCTAATTGACTTCGAACCCTGATCAGAGCAAGGTGTCTTCCCGAAGCTCAAAGTATTTTTTTAAACGCGGTCTCGACGGATCACGTGATCATGGTCTTACATTCTTTTTCTCAAAGTCCCCTCGACGCCAATAAAAAATACTGCATGCTACGGAAGTACACATAAAGCAGAGAAACTGGGGCCGGCCGCCCTCACTCTAACTGCTCCACAGCTGGTCAGATTCCTGCTCTGTTTCACCCTGCCCTGCGACCGCTGCCGTCTCCGCCTCGACCAAGCCATGCACCATCCACGTCAGGTCCTTCACCGCCTCAGTCCAGATGTCGCGGCTCGTATCCAACCCCTCCCGCTGATCATCCTCGCAGAACGCACGCCCCCACCAATACAGCGTCAGCACCAACAGAAAAATACTGTTAGGCCCCGGATGGCGCAAAGCGGCCCAGTCGGCGGCAGTCGCCAGCTCTCGCCGCTGGTCGTGTCGCAGCCACATGTATGAGTTCATGATGGTGCGCCACTTTGGTTGAAACGTCCGCCACCATTTCCACCAGGATTCCCCGAAGGCCGCCGCACTTGCCATGGTAGCAAATATTGGGCCGTTTGCACCGCTTCCACCGTGCCGTCCGCGTCCCGAACCGATCCACGTTGACACCTCCTTTGGACACGTGGTTGCGGCCAACCCTTTTCCAGGGTTCTTGTACCCATAGCCCTGCTCCAGCGCCATCCACAATGCAATCAGGGCGTTGAAGCACTCGCCGAGCGGCTCCTTCGAAATTGCCTGCAACGCGAAGTCAACCCACTCAGGAGCATCCTCCGGACAAGTCGGCAGTGTTGGCGAATGCACGACGGCCGTGGAAGACAGACCGGGGGTTGTGGGTGGCATCGTACCGCTATTCCTACTGCCCCCGAGCTCGATGACCCCTCCCCACCGTCCTCCAATGCCGGCATCGTCTCGGCGCGTCGCCCCCGCCCCTTGTGGTTTTTCGGGGCTCTTGGAGCGACCGGAACCCCGATGAGCGGGGGGATGATAAGAGGGGGCGGAGGCCCGATGGGCGGGCCCGGGGGAACGGTGAGAGGGGGTGCAATTGGTGGTGCTCTGCCCTCTTGAGCGGTTTTGGCGCTGGCGATCGGTGGGGGCACAATGGGCGGGGGACGGTAAGAGGCGCGGTCCCGATGGGCGGGGGTACAATGAGAGGCGCAGTCCCGATGGGTGGGGGCGCGATGAGAGGCGCAGTCCTGATGGGCGGGGGCGCAATGAGAGGCGCAGTCCTGATGGGCGGGGGCGTGATGGTTGGAGGCGCGATTGGCGATGCTCCACCCTCTTGCGTGGTCGTGGCGCTGGCGATACCCAGTGGCAGCGGGATAGGGTGCTCCCCCTCCCCGCCGGTGTGCGGCGGTATATCTTGTATGTCTGCATCTGGCATGTCCACATCTGCTTTCTCTTTGTCAGTTAACTGTTCGCTCATTTACAAAATAACTCACCCGCGTCGCCCTCGCGCGCCTCCTGCTCCCCGTCAGGATCTGCTATATTGTTGTTGTGATTACGGCCCGACCAACGAACTGGGCCTGGGTCCGGCACTGCCGCCTTCCTCACATGCGGCCGCAGCACGGTTGTGGAAGGTGCTGGTGGTGGGGAACCGTCGTGCGAGGCCATGATTTCCACGAGCATTCGCTTGTTTTTCGCGATCTGGGCATCGCGGGCATCCTCGTAGGCAGAACCCACTCTCGCCCTCTTTGGCCCCTCCTGCTCCCCCCCGCCGCCTCCGCCTTGCGTTTCTTGCCTGCTCCCATGGCCGCAATCGTTGCCTTCTCTTTCTCTCGGGTCTTCTTCTTCTCCTTGGCCTTCTTCTCTTTCTTCCTCTTCTCTGCCTCCCACGCCTTCTTTGACTTCGCTCCCTTCTTCTTCTTACCACCACCATTCTCTGCGCCAGAATCGGACGAGTCGGATCCCGAACCCGGCTCTGAATCCGAATTCAAATCCGAATCCGAATCCGAATCCGATGTGCCCAACTCCGACTCGGAATCTGAGCCGTCGGAGTTGTTCCGGTTGTTGAAGGAGTACTTGGCCTCGTCGAGGATGTTTGTCTGGTCTGGCAGGGCGGCCTCCGTACATTCTACAGGAGCTGTGAATGACATTAATCAGGATTTTGATTGTGCACACCCAATATGTTGCACTTACTGAATGCCGTCTCCAGGTAATCGCGCATAAGACCCAATACCTCGCGGTTAAACCGTGCCTTTGCCCACTGCGGGCAGCCCATGGGATTCGGGTCATGGTTCCATCCATGTGAGATGCTGTCCCAATTGTCAGCCGTTAGTTTGGTAGCTGTAGTTTAGCAAACGCACTGGATCGTTTTCAGCGCGCCACCAAACTTCGGCATTGGCCCACCGAAGACCACAATTGCATGAAGGCCAGTGTAATCTTGGATCCCGCGGAGAATCAGAACCATGAACAATCCCAAATTGTCGATGCACCTGCAAAAGATCAGTGTCTTGAGAAAGGTTTGACAAGTATTATCCTGACATCTGGCGCGCCTCTAGCATTCTGGAGGGCGGTTCTTTCATTTGCTCATCGTACTTCTTCCTAGCATCGAGCGCCTCCGCCATTGCCCATTGCTTCAGCGCCCCCTGTTCTTCCTCTGGCAAGGCGGCGAACATCTCTCGCGCAACTCGTGCGCGGAACGGCGCGTTCGGTCGCGCTTGCTTCAACATTCCAGCACCGGCTGCCATGTCGTTGCGTTCTTGAGCAAAGCGGGCTTCCACGGCGGGGCCGATTTCTGTCTCATAGGATTCATTCATAAATTGCTGAAACGCCTGCCGGGCCTTCGGAGGGGTCTTGATTCCAGCCAGTTTGGAGAGCAGTATCGCAAACGGGTCCCGGCGAGAATCCATGCGTGGACCCCTGCGCAGAGAACGAGCCCTATACTTCAGCCAACGAGAGATGCGCTACAAAGAGCGGGCATCAGTACGGCATGACTCAATCAAATGACGCGAACTTGCCTCGTTCAAAACCACAATGCGCTCGCGTTTCTTCACCGTCTCCTCTTCGCTCAACATCTTCACAACTGGCAACGCAAACTTGTTGTAAGCCGGAAGCGGCTCTGGGGGTTCTTCACAGTCAGCGATCCGCCAGTCAATCTTGGCATGGTATTCCCGGCACACTTCGGCGAAATAGTCTCGTTCGAACCGCCAGCCACGCTCCAACGCGTCCGTATATCCTGCGATGTGCGGTGCCAGAATGCTTTCGCGAGCACCCTTGGCCCAAGCCTTCAAGCTCTTGCGCATTTCTCTTGAAACTGGCTTGTAGGCGCGCTTTTCACGCGATCTCTTGCTGTTTTTTCCCATTGTTTATTGTAGCCAGGTCTGTGGCTCCCGGTAAGCCACAAGCGTGCAGGTAAGGTACTGTCGTATACTTACGTCGTGTAGCTGTGAATTTTTCTTGGATCTTTCAGGACAGAGTGGCCAGTGCGGTATCGTCCAGGAGGTATGAGCGTAGGTGGATATCGCAAACAACAAAATATAAACTTTTATTCTCGACGTGTGATCCTGGCGTGTCCCTCGCGTTCCCCTTCCAGAATGTGAGCCGAGTCCCGTTGTCCCTTCCTAATGTGTCGTCCAATCTCAGATCTCCCTTGACCCTACAAAAGCGCGATCACATCTTTGACACCCTTGCTCCTGCTCTTTCTCTTTGCCCACCACAAGCCCCCCTACTGCCATGACTCATCTTCCTGCCCCTGCAGTCACCGGCGCAGAAGACTCTCCTCTGCTCAGGCTGCAACGCCCCCAGCTCCCCCCCGGCATCTCGACCGCGCACGGTGAGCTCTTTCTTATCTCACTGCATCTGTTACTGTCACAAATACTCACTTCAACACGCAGGCTACTACTCATTCGTCCCGTATACCACCGGCAACACGGCTGGTGGTCCACCTGGGCACGCCAGCCCCCCTGTTTCACAACCCGCTGTCCACGCCAGCCCGCTGTCCAGGCTCCCGTGCGCAGGCCCCCGTCGCACTGGCCCTAGTCCCCAACCCGCACATTGTAACCGGCATCCCCCGGGCCTTGCTTCGCTCCTACGCTGGACTGGCCCCTGGGGTGTGAATGTCATATACAGTGTGCACCCACTGGTCCTCTTGCGGCGGTGGACGAGCCCATCCTGGCTCCCGAGTGGTACTGCATCACTCGAGGGTGCTTTGTCGGTGTCATCGATCAATTGTGTGTATGCCTTTTTTCTTTCTTTCTTTGTTCTCACCCGCATCACCAGCGCTCAAGCTCACTACGCCATCCGCGGTGTCTCCAAGTGGCCCACAAGGCCTATAGTACGCAGGCCATTGTGATCAATGCATTCAACAAGGTGTTGCCTGGGGTGGCATTGAAGTTGTGTAAATGTCGGTAAGCCGACTACCCATATTTTAGTTTACTTCCGCCGAGCTCATCACCCCGTTTAGCGGTGATCGTCAACCAAGATGTTCTTCCCAAAGTAGTCAGTCCATAGAAATGAAATTTGTATTGCCCTGGGTCCCGTTCTGCGGGGCCTCAAACCTATTACCAAAATATTGGTTGTGGAACCCATTTTAGGAACTGACTTATGTAAGTTTGCATCAGGGTGCCTTCAAGCTTCAAAGCTTCAACGTCTCCGTTGCTCTCCGTTGCTCTCTCGCTCTGCTCTCCCTCCTCTGTCTCTGTTGCTCTCCAGCACCAACGATCGCGGCGCATCAGGTTGCACGATGCACCGGGTTCAATTTAAGCTCCAGTCGCACCCAGTATGATATAGCCGTCGCCTAACAAAACTACAAATTCCGCCTCTGCCGCGATCTGCCAAGCATCCCGCCCAGACCGCGGACGCCCCCGCTGCTCCTTAGCTTCCTCTGCCACAAGTTCTTTTACCCTCCTGTTCTGTGCACTCCGTCTCTCCAACTCTCTTTTTGCACACTGCCCATATCCCATAGTCACGCTGCTGTCTGCAGCCATCCCACAATCAAAATGTAACCTCCGTAAATCAGCACATGCTGATCGTGGCGATATTGCTTTCTATGCTTTTTCCGGAAACCCGCGCATTGGTCTCGTGCGCCCTCATGGCTCCTTTGACCCTGCTCGCCATTGCTCAGCTCCTGATCCCCCCAACCCCAACCCGCTCCCTCCCGAGGTGCTTGAGCGTCTCACCATCCACCTTTCCTTTGCGGAACTTCAAACAGTGGTTCAGCTCCTCGGCCTAGGGGATCTCGCGCGAGTCACAGCCCCTCTTATCCCTCGCCTTATCTCCACTGCACAAGACAGCATGCGCCATACCTCTCCCGACGGCAACGACGAGGTCGACCGCACACTACCCAATTTAGACCTCGCCTCCCTGCATCTCACGACAAAGATCCCGGCTGTGAGTAGTGCACGTGTGTTAGCCAAATCTGCCAACTAAATATTTATCCAGCGCCGCCGCCCTTGTCTCCCGAGCTGCCCACGACACCCGCGAAGGCCCCCCTCTACGCCTCCACCCCCGCGCTGCTCCCCCAGTATATCATTTCACATCACCTGCTCGTTCCGTATCCACCCCTGATTGGCCAGTGTTTTCGTCTATATCTCTGTCCCATTTCACTGATAATGTGTTCAGGCTTGACGCAGGGTCCGCGACTCAAGGCGTCCCTGGCGGTTCTGTCCGCGCAACAGCCAAAACCCCAAAGCCCACAAGCCCCCGGCGCGGCCTACGTAGTTTTATTGGCCACGAGATTGGTGTTTTCACGCAATGGTAAGCACAGCCTTGCCCGAAGCTCAACTCAACCAATCTTCCGTTGCCTGCGGGCCTCAAGTCCAAAAGCTCACCCACGGTTACTGTTCGGCGTTCCAAGCCGGCTTTCCATCTGTCGCAGTGGCCGAAAAAGCCTTGGTGTACGCCCGCGCTCAAGGCTGGACCGGCGACTCGTCCATTCCCAAGCCGCCCCTGCCACTCCCGTCCTTGTATGGGCCCAATGCTCTCAACTCCCCCTTGTCTGCCGGTCCGCTTCAGTGGTATGTGGTATCGCGAGGAGTTCACCCGGGAATTTATTCTTCTGGGTATGTAACTTCACAATCCTTTTTTGTGTGCTGTGTCTCACTAATTCATTACTCGCCAGCCTGGAATGCCATTTGAATGTCGCCACAGTCAAATCCAGTTTGTATAAATGCTACACTTCTGTGCTGCGGCTGAGGCGGCCTTCACAGAGCAATTTGTGCAGGGGCAGCTCAGGACCGTCAGTGTGTAGCGTAGTAGAAATAGCTTGTGTCTTGAGTGCCATACATGTTATCTTTCCTTGCCTTAATCGACGTGTGGCGTAACACATTGTATTGGCACGGGAATTAATGCACGGCACGCATGTGCATTAACGGGCGAGACAATACACACGGACTACAGACTAATATCTGAGGCGCCGCAGGGCCTCAGCGGCGTCGGCCTCCATTTTTTGTCTCCGTGACTCCTCCAAATCTTGAGCCAGTTCCCGCAGGGTGTTGAGCTTCACAGATCGCTCCGTCAGAGCTTTAAATCCATACTTCCTCTTGTATGCGCTGCAAAGCCCTGATATCAACCCAGCAGAGATGTGCAATTGACTCATATACTCACTTCATTCGCTTAATCTGCTGGCAATGGGCAAGGATACCGGTGTTTCTGGTGAACTTACTTAAGGAAAATATGAGCTCGATGAAAAATACTCACTTTTCGCGGAATTTCTTGCTCGCTTGGCGGGCGCGTTCCCGTGCATGGTCTCCAAGCACCTTTTCTTGCTTTTGGCACTTGCACAGCCTATGGAGTGCGCAAATTGAGGTTATAAGAGGGGATTTGATGTCTGTACCTTGCCATCCTCTCCCGAGCTTTGTCTTGCGGTTCCTTGAGATTTCTTGCACGCAAGTGAGTCTCTGGGTATTCCTTAAGTGTACAGTACTCACTTCTCCCGATATTTTGCCGAAGCCAGACCTTGGAAACGATGGCTGAGATGGAACGGGCGATGGTCTGTTGGGATTTTTTGCCGGTTTGGGGCTGAGACGATGCGTGTTTTAATAGGAAACAATATCGAGGGTAGTGGAGATGTATACATGTTGTTCTGGGTCAAAACAGGGGATGCTGCAGGAGTTTGAGTTGACATGGTGTGTGGTGAAAGTCTGAGCCTATACACTATTTAGGCTCGATGCGGTCAGTCTTTGTGCAGACCATATTTCATCTACTCAAACATGACGCTTAAATCCTCAAAAAAATGGGACTCACCATATAAGTGGGAGAGAGCTTTCTGTCTCCTCAGAATTGGCACACCGTTTCCAGCAAGGGCAGGCGACATGAATAAGACCCGTACAAAGTTCGTGATCAAGCCATGCGAAGTTCGCGATCAGGCAGGTTTCTCGACTCTCCTGCGATTAATTGTCACCGTGCCTCCCAAATTCCCCAGAATATTCCTGGATATCATACTTGAGTGGGACCGCGGATCAGGTAGGTACAAAGTCCTGCGAGGCTGCGTTAAAGGTGCAAGGGCGAGTATTGCAGCCATTAAAATATTGAAACTTGACTCGAAATCTTACGTCTCAAGACAGTGCAGCCAAATAATGCTATTTTCCAGTCAAAGGATACATCACAAGGTGGGATTTGTAGGATAACGACCAAAAACAGCAAGCAAGGTACGTACACACAACTCGCAGGAAGGCAGGCGCACGGTAAGTAGAATGGAAGGTGGGCTTGAGCAGGAGCAGGGAGAGGTTTTAAATGGTAGAACTGAAGGTAGTACGTATGCTTGAGAATGGAGAAGGTACACGAAGGTGGTTTCAAATGGCAGAACTGCAGGTAGTACGTAGGCTCGAGATGGACGGACGTGGGAAGGGGTATAAGGATGGATGCAAGAACCCGAAGGTAGATTCAAATGGATTGGATACGAGCAATGCAGACACGGTGCGGGCGTGCTTATACGATGGGCACGGTGGGGGCAGCAGCGGTGGCAGTGGTGGCCGGGGCAGCCCGAGCTGACGGAGGGGGGATGGGGAATTTGTAGTGGTGATCCTTGAGGTCCTCTACATTGGTGAGCAGGTCCATCGCAAATTCCCCGCTGCTTGCTGCGACACGTTGGGCCTCCCGGAAATCATGCTGCTCGCTATTAGCGTGACGTGCGAAGTCGAGATTGGTGCGTCCCGCGTTGGCTGCGAAGTTCAACATGGGAGCGGGGGTGTATTGAACGAGGGAGTAACGAGTTTCATGCGCGGCGACACTGACAAAGGAGTATCTGATCAGGGCGCGAGGAATCAAGATGGTGGTGCCAGGGGGGAACCTGACAACGAGGTTGAGGTCCCAGAGGATAATGTGGCCCCCCTTGTCGGGATTGTAGTTGCCCAGCGCAGTGATCGCTGCCCATCCCCATGCACTGTCATCGTCAACGATGCGGCGGGGATGGCTGCCGAGATGGAAAGTGGCCGCCGAGAAGACACTGAAGTACCAAGGGCGGGCGCTGTCGGGGTAGTGCCCTTCGTAAATCTCGAGGCTACGGTTGAAGATGTTGTATAGTTTGGCGGCAAAAATGCTGTAGAGGCCTAAGCGATGTGAATCAAATAAGGCCAAACAATTCTTCAATCAGAAACTCACAAGTCGCGTAGCCTGCAACACGTTGGATCGCCGGGTTGGCGAAGAGACCAGCAAATATCAGTGCGTCTAGGACGACACTTCCGCCAGCCGGGGGCTGAAAGCTTTGGTGAGCAATCAACTTGACGCCATAGACAGACACTGTACCAAGACACGCCGCTCCCCCTCCTGAACCAACCCCAAGCGCCACTCACCGACGGCGAACGGCCCAGTCGCTGCTCATCATCGGAGAGTCGCACCTGAGTCGCAGCCTGCGAGCATGCAGCGGTTGCTTCGGCCACGGCCTGTGGAAACCGGGGATTGCGTGGTTGCCCGCCCAAGACACGATAATGCGGAGGGCGCGAGTAACCAGAGGGCGGGCCACACTAGTCGGGTCTGCAATCAGGTTTTTTTTTAAAAATGTATCTTATCGCTCACCGTCCTCGCCAGTATAGATATTGCATGCGGTAACGCGACTGCGTTCCCAGAAGCTCTGCTATCTCGTACTCGCGATCTTCAATTGTGGCGGGATCGAATCTGAGGCCGTCGCTCGGGTACTGGATATTGACATCTTCTACGGCTGCTATGGCTATTGCAGCGCGGCGCAGAGACTTGTGGACCGGCACCAGCTTGAGGTATCGCTCTGCTTGGGTCATGCTGGCCTTTTTCTGGCGCTCTGCGGCATCTGGCGGTTTTTTTTGGCCCAGCCTCTTGGTGAGATCGGTCACCACAGGTTTCGAGGGTTGCTGGGGGTTCTCCTTGTCGAGCCCGCCAGTGGTCGCTTGATTGCGGTCGACACCCTCGACCGGCGGCCCTGCTCGAACACCTTTGCCCAGAACGTCCTCTGGGTCCAGATCTCCCAGGTAGGGTAGGGGAGGATCCCAAAGGGCGAGCTCTACCCGAAGACGCGGCTGAATGTCGACGAAGTTGCATAGCCAGACGGGATCAGACCCCTCGTTGTAGGGGTGCATCGCGTATGGTGCTGGCAGCGCGCTGGGCTCGACTGTGTCGTCCTGGTTGCTGGCGCGATTGACATGATATTATCTAGCTGTTTTTTTTTTTTCTGGCGTGGGGCGCCCGAGGTGGGTGGATACGGAAGGATGAGAAATTGTGAAACTGATCCCAATCAAAAGGGACCTTCGCATAGTTCACCTGGCTAGAGCCGGTTGCCGTATGCTCTGGCTAGGGCCAGTAGGCGAGCGATCAAAGTCCAAATACCACCGGTCAGATAAAACGGCATAAAACACCCCCGTTTTTTCTTCTGCAACACCTATGTCGAACAATCCTGGATGCGCCCCCTGCTGATTTTTTGGTGCCGATATAGCTAACTTAATGATTGATGCAGGCCACCTCCTCTTTTGATGCACTACAATATGTATAGCTCTGACGACGAAGGCTACGCTAGCAACGACGACCCTGATGTGCCCCCTGCGTTAATGGAGCCCGACAATGTTTTCAACACACGCCGACCACCTCTGACCTACCACCGTATTCCGCAATACTCACGGGTTATGGCCGAAGAGAGGGTCGCAGCTGCGGCCCCAGCCGCCTCCCAGCCGCTCGAGGACAACAACAACTACCAGGGCCTCTCCCTGAGGTACAAGGAGCCACCCGGGGGGGCTTTCACCCCTTGCTGTCGCTGCTACTGCAGTTGCGGGATGTGCTCCTCCATGGATGCGGCGCCCGTTGAGATGGCATGGGCGTACATCTTAATATTGCTGCTGCGACGTGGATGCCACTGACATGTCTCTTTAGGACGGGCGGCCCCTGCCACGCCATCCAGACAGAGTAAGCATTTGGGGATACAGCCCTGTAGCCCATGCTGATCTTTTTACTTCCAGATCATCACGTCTAAGGGGATATGTCGCCAGCTGGGGCCTTGTCTCCTGACTCGCATTCATGGTTCTCGTCCGGCGCCGAGGACGACGCGAGGTGGAACATCTCGAAGAGGAATGTAACATCACCTTTATCCAAATGCGCGCCCAGGTGCGGCTCCTCAAAATGCTCATCCACCAGCGTGACTTGCATGCAGCGGGTGCAGCGCAAGTAGCAGAGTTCTGTGTGAGCATTGGCCATGTGCGTCGGGGCCTCGAGGCCGCCTGTGCCGAGTACCAAGTGCTGGGTCGACTTCAAGGGCAAGGATTATGCCGAATGCGGGGGCACCTCCACCTGGGCAATGATCGAGCGAGAATGCTTTTGGCGGAGCTCACCGTGGGGACGAGGAAGAGGACGGAAATGGTCATGGGCGAACGGGGGGAGAACGTGGAAAGCGGGTGGAGTGCGTGGAGCAACGGATCGCTGTAGTTGCTGTACGCTACTGAAAAGCGCGAATATTTCTATTGGTGGATAAGATACACGTGACATCCCGTTTTGTACACTACGTCTACTCTCTTAGACTCGCGCAGGTTGCGCAGGTTGCGCAATATCTTGAGGCCGGGCGGCTGGGCCGCACCGCCCCTCGCTTATCATGCTTATTTGGATTGCCTCGTCATCATCTGTGCTCTTTTTTTTTCACCTCGCGTCGACCTCTCTCTCTCAATGGCCACAGCACCATCGGCTCAGGCTCCCGCCCCGGGCGGCGCAACATGGACTCTTCTATCTCTTATGACCTGGATCCGGGTGACTACACGGCGGATCGTGCGATATACCCCTCCACAGACAGCTGGCGGGCGGCGGGCGAATCGGTCAACTTCACAGCAAAACGACGGCGCATTGAGCCGACGGAACTGAATGACACGTTCGGAAACTGGATCCCTGTGCCCGATGATGGCGAGAGTCTTGGGGTCCATGGCTACAGTGACTCCGACTCCGAGTCCGATGATCTCGACCCCGCCACAGGCTTGAAAAGAAAGCGTTATCGGACTTCGGTGGGTGCTCTACGCAACCAGTTTTATTGAAAGCTGAGGGGGCGGACAGGACGACCCGGACAGAGTGTGGTGTGAACTCAAGCAGATGTTCCTCGACAAGACTGTGAGATGCGACGGGCTTGGAGATTCACTGGGCGCGGTCGCGTGCAGATGTTGCCCGGAGGTGGCGGAGGGCAACGTCCCTCCAGTTCCTGAGCAACTCTTTAAATGTAACGACTGTGGCGACTTCCTGCAATGCAAGGCATGTGTAATATCCTGGCATACAGTCCAGCCGTTGCACGTCTTGAAGGTGCGTTTACGGGTCCTGCGTCGCTGGTATGATTGGACTGACAATCACCTTGTAGAAGTGGACTGGGGAGTTTTGGGATGATATCACCATAGACGAGCTCGACGTCGTTTATCAAGTCGGCCATGGAGGTCATCGATGCCGGAAGCCTCTCGAGCCGGCACATACCATGGTCGTTGTGCACACAAATTGCATCCACACAATCTCCTTCCGCTACTGTGGATGCGATCGCTCTGATCATGCCAGCAACATTCAACAATTGCTTCGAAATTCATGATATCCAGCCAGCACCATAGACCCCGCAACCTGCGCAACATTTGAGGCGCTAGAGCTCTACCGGTTGCTCAACGTCATGGGCAATATCAATGTGCATGATTTTGTGCGCATGCTGGAACGCCGGACCAATCCGACGAAGGTCAAACCGATTCCCGTGAGTACCACATCGTTTGTGTCTGTGACGCCGGACTGATCATTCCTTTGGCAGGATCGTTACAAAGCTTTCGGCAGGATGACTCGACAATACGCCTTCTTGAAGCAGGCCAAGCGTGCGGGGCGTGCGCACGACATTCTAGGCCTCGACGCAACGCCGCCGGGGGGGTGCGCCGTGCTTTGCTGGGCATGCCCGCAAGACGGCAAAAAATCTGCTGGCAGGCTGGAGGGATGTGGCTCTGGAATTCAGGTTAGTGGGCGGTAGGACAGAAGGTATATACATGGGAACTGACCGGCTGCTGTCTAGGTTCCTGTACATGCTGTTGCTCGCTGTGGATGCCAACTTCCGGCTGAAGAATATAATACGCAAGAACGAGGTGTACAACCCGTCGTTTGGTTCTGGATGGGGTCATCTGGTGGAGGAGAAGCCGTACAAGAAGCATTTGAAGAATTATGTGGCGGAAAAGGACGTGAGTATAATTTTTGCGAGAATGAAACATTGCTCATGCAGAAATTCAGGTTAGTACATGTATCGTGTTTGCCGCGCTGCTACAGAAAGACACGCAGATGACCACAGGGCTCCGTTGCTCCGGCGTGGGGGGCGTGGTTTGCGTGCGCCACGAATTGGTTCGCTCGCAAGGTATGGGTGACTTACAAAAGGGTGAATGGTATGTGTGCTCTCAAGGTCTGGATGGGCGCAGGATTGATGGCGGGTTTACAGATACGCAAATATGGACTACATTTTCCTCTCTAGCATTCTGGGACTCTCGCTCATGCTGCTGACAGTATTGTACGACATTGCGTGTCAGTGGCAAATCAACCTGCGATCGCGGATGGAGAAAATGCCCGACAAGCTGGAAATCCAGTTTGGATTGCCAGTTTGGCATGCGGCCACCCACGAGATCAATTGCCAGGCGAAGAACTCGTTGAACTACCTCAAAGGCGTGGGTCGGACGGACGGCGAAGGCATTGAGTGGACGTGGTCCGACTTTAATCCTCTGGGATGGGCGACAAAAGAGATGGGGAACGGTCCGAGACATGACGCTCTGGAGGACAAGATTGATCACCATAATTGGGAGAAGAATATCGCTCAAGGTAATTTTTCGTGTAATTTTTTTTGGGTCGAGCGGATGCTGACAATGTCTTTCAGGGGTACATTGGCGCGGAAACTGGTGGTGGCGATCGAGGAGCGCGACATTCAGATTGCCGCATTCACGACTGTCAACGGTTCTTTGAGGACGGCGCTATGCACAGAATGGATGGAGAAGATCAACACATGGAAGGCCGACAAGACGAAGCCAAATCCTTATCAGCCTGCCGGGGGAAAAAGGAGTATGTGGCCGAACCTATTCTTCTACAACGAACGCATGCTGATTTAAGGGCACATGTGGACCCTCGGAGGTTACCGTTCGAATTGAATTGAAGAAGGACGAGGCCAAGGAGGCGGTGGACGCAGAGGCGAGCGTACACAGCAAGAGCGCCACCGCTTTCATTGTTGCAGGTATGCAGCTTGAAGAGAGTCAGTACATACTTTCCAATATTTACCGTGACACGAGCAGTCGTTAATATGGGTCATAACAGGCGGCGCATCAAGTCCGAGCTCAAGGGACACCGAGTACTGATGATGGACCAGAGCAACAGGGTGGAGGAGCTCCGCCTCAGTTTCGTGCAGAAGCTCAAGATGTTCCGAGACCTTCAGGCAAGACATATGCCGGGAGCGTCGCAGGCTTTGGAGGAGGAGGAGGAGGCCCGGGATCCGAGAGCGCACCAATAAACCCAGAGAACGTGACACTGTGGATGCCGAGCGAATTGAAGGGCACAGCGCGCACAAGAGGATGCGTGAAAGGGTTGGCCGAGAAGGAGGCAAAGTTGCGCGAGGCGCAGTGCTCGAACGCGCTCGACGATCTGCGGAGGCGCCTGCACGCAAAGCGCCACTTCATCCAGTTTCGGAATAGCAATGTGGTGGGCCAGCGCCAAGCTACTCGGTCAAACACGCTCATTGCGCAAGTCGGGGAGCACATTGAGACCATCACCGCGAAGTATTGCCGCGGCTGGAAGGCCTTGACGGCGTTGAAGGGCAAGACTTATTGCGAGAAGAAGCGGTTTTTCGAGCTGAAGCCAGAGGACATTGCCTTGGACGAGGAGGAGGAGGTGGATGCGAAGTCGCGGCATTGGCTGGGCGTTATCGGTAGTGGGAGCTTCTGACAAAGAACGTGCCGTCACAGAAAAAGAGAACAAAGAAGAAATTGTTCCCCTGGATCTGGACGGCACGAGGGGGCCCAGGGGAGGACGAGCTGGAACTGCACGAAGGTGAGGCGCCAGACATGGCACACCATAGACGGTCGGCTGACAGGTTACTGGTAGCGGTCCGTGTGGATTGGTCCAAGGCTTTAGCTCGTAAAGTGCACTGGATGGAGGAGGTACAGCTGCTACGGGAGGAAATGAGACGGGTGATGCATTCTTTGGAGTGGAAGGCGAATTGGTGGGAGACGCAGCAGGAGGCGCGTGGGACTCAGATTCCGGCGGTGCTCCGTGTGGGGTTGGCTGCATACGCAGCGCGCCAGGCCCATCTGCATCGCCAGGTCGCAGCTCGGTTCAAGACAGGATGGGACACATCTGCAGCGGGGGTGGTGTGGGCTGCAGCTCGGAAGGACGCACTGGCCGAGGGTATGGCGAGTTTCGCGAGGACCACAGAAGAGTCATGAGAGGACACAAACACGTGGAGCGCCGCAACCGGCATGCAGCAAGGAGGACTGAGTCACTAGCATGCACAGGAAGCAACAGAGCCGCGGCATGGGACGATGGAGCTGCGCACAAGCCCCCCGATGCGTAGACGACCGTCCCGCGCCCGTCCTGCAATTCGGCTGCACTGCACTGAAGCGCTGCGGGACGTCGCATGCACAAACCCCACCAATGCGTAGACGACCGTCCCGCATCCTTCACGCATGACAGAGACCCACAATTCGAGCAGCGCTCGCCATGCATTGTGCCTGCGGTCCTGGGAGTGGCGCAAGGACCCCCTGTGCACAGGCATTCTGGAATATGCTGGGCTGGATGATGAAATGTTTGTGGCTGTAGCCAGAGGGCTGGCTATCATATAATTCCCTTTTAGAGCTTATGGACGCAGTAGCCGAATCCGGTGTAAACAATATATATTTACAGCTGAAATTAATAGCTTTAATATCCTGATTGATATAATATTCCTAATTCGGCTGATTAAACGAGCCGCACATACGGCTGGAGCCCGGCCTGCAGGACAGAAAGGCCCTGAAAAGTGGCCAAAATGCGCCTTGCCATGGGCCTGGCTGAGTCCGTCCCAGAAGGAAAAGATCAACCCTGGCTGGAGCCACACATGATGTGTCTATACCACAGCTAAGGGTGTAGCCAGGCAGAGGGAGAAGAGAAGTTGCAATGCACTGTGGATTGCACTACATGCAGCAGGTACGTGGTGAAGTTGAGCAGGTCAGAGGCGGTCATGAAGCTGAACGGAGGAGGTAAGAAAGAAATTTGCTAAGAGTAGTAGGGTACGACATACTTGCCCCGGAAAGGCTGGCCAGCAGCGGTACCCAGTGCAACATTGGTGCTTGAGAAGTGGTGCACCATCGTTTTTGCACGCGCATGGCGTGATATTCCAGCTCGGATTTACGCAGGAGCGGGCAATTACTGGCGACGAGCACATTGCTAGTGGAGGAGGAAAAGGGGGGAAAGTACGGGACATCAGCTCACGCTCCAGTCGCCGAGAGCACAGAGATGAACACTCACCTTTACCGCTGTCCATTGCTGTCCATTGCTTGACGAGATTTGAGAGCCTGTCAGTGCCGTATCGGATGCGGCGGATTTGAACTCGCTGCGAGAGACTTGCAGCTTCAGAAACTTCAAATACAGCTGGAGTAATCGTTCTAGATGGTATAGAGCGAGCAGCGAAGGTGTAGATTGGGTGTAGAGAGCCAGCGCGGCGCAAGGAAGCAAATGGGTGCTGGAGCCGCAGCTAAGCCGAAGCCAAGCCGAAGCCGTGTGAGCCAGCCAGTTATAAATGGCTCAGCTCGGCTTCCAGCGCTGATGACTTGGAAGCCATCAAAAGCCGAGCCGAGCCAGCCATAGCCGAGCCGCGGCAGCACTAGCGGAGCTGCCATTCTGGTTTTTGCTTTTGCATCTTGCGCCGCCGCCGCCCTTATCCGTCTCTTTGCGCCGAAATCGCTCGGTGGTCTCGGTGATTTTGGCGCACGAACGGACGCTGAGGTGCTTCGAACTGGGAAAAGCTCTGCGGAGATTGGGGATCAGGTTGGTTTCTAATAATTATAGCAACGAAGTGTGAATGAACAAAGCTATGCAGATATTCAAGTACACGGACGGTAGCGTCATCCACGTCGCTGGAATCCCACCCATGTACGACTACGAGTTTTCCCGCAAGATGTACATTGTTCAAATTATTTTCCTTGACGTGATCTGACGCTGAGCGCTCCCCAGCTACCCTGGAACGTGCCGATGGCCCCCATCGTAAGAGCGGGCTACAAGTCAGTTTCCCTCCGCTTATTCTGCTTGCTCCGTCTAAAACCGGGGTAGCATGTTCATCCAAAGTGACGGCATATTTGTTGGGACCTGCACGGCATACGAAAACGAGGCCCTGACTGCGCTCAACCGCTGGGTAACACTCACCTTGCACAAACCGCTGTACGCCGTTGGGCCTCTACTCCCGCCTGCCTACGGGTCGGCCGGCGCGTCTTCATCCGAAGTACCCCACGATCTCGAGATACAAACATTCCTCGACGCGGCGTTGGCGCAGCATGGACAAAATTCAACACTGCTCGTATTGGCTACCGGCAAGTGCGGTTCCAAAATCGTGCGCTTACTAAGCATGATCGACGCGTTTTGATGGCAAATTGGTCCTCGCTATGTTCTGTTCATATTACATTCTAGGGGGTCCCAAGGAACACAATGGTTCATTCCAGACCTTATTGCTAGTCACTGTTCAATTTGTGAGCCACAGGAACTTGGACTTCTCATGGACAATGGTAATTCATCTTTGTTTGTACAAGTTTCCGCTGCATTTGCCGCTGATCCAGACCGACCCAATACGGGCTGCCACGCACCCGATATGGATTCAAAAACAGGCCCAAAAAATATTTTTACTGATTCTATGTGTATTCTTGGTAAAACCTTCGCCGTAATCGCAAGAGGTGTCCGATCTCGTTATCGGACCCACTATCAACAACACGTGCTGATGAGGGGGGGCCAAATAATGATGTGTTTGGCCCCTCCTCTAAACACCATGGACCCTTCTGCACATCCACAGAAACTATATAGAGTGTATACATATCATTTTTAGCACTTTGAACCTCTCTTCCTGTGGTCGAAACATGCTCTTGGTCCCTGAATCTCGTATGGCGGTTGCGTCCAAATTGGGACATAAATCCGATGTTTCAATCAACGTAGCCATTTCTTCCAGGAAAAATCGAGGAATACTCTAAAAGTAGTGGAAATGGTGATCCACTCATGAACAGCCACCAAAACTAATTCATTTTACCCTTCCTTGCGTTTTCTCCGTGGCATCAAATCAAAGCACGTGTTTTGATCGATGGGTCTGATAACGAGATCGGACACCTCTTGCGTAATCGACTGATTTGGAGTGCTTTATTGACGAATTTTAGGCTGGATGTGAGCATTAAAAGATGTGTTCCCAAGAATACATGTAGAATGATTAAAAATGATTTTTAAGCTCTTGAAGTGGGTGGTAGCAGAGCCTGGTGATTTTATACTAGGTTTGGCCATCAAGACCTTGCATAGTGATGCCGCGAGCTGAGTCCGAGCGAGGTCGAGGTGACGGAATTTCAAATTCCCCGAGGCTCGAGGTGCCACAAGCTCGGCTCGAGTTAACTCGAGCTGATTACCATAAGCGGAAATATGGTTTCCCACGCCTCTGCGTCGCGTCGACGAGGGCATTCCTTGTTTGTTATCAACATTTCTTAGAACTATATTGACTCAGACTCTATCAAAATTACCTGTGGCTCTTTTCCCGAATTTAAATCAACAAGAACTGGTCAAAATGGCATCAATCTCTATCCACGCCCACATGCTGCCGAGTCAACCGGAAATTCGCCCAGCTTACTAGAAAAAAATGGGCGTGGCTCGGGAAAAAGCTTGAATGCATAGACTAGTGGCCCCTGTGTTTTAAGTCCCTCATCTTGTATGAATAAGTTGGAAAGAGTGCAGCAAAACTGCAGTCATTAAACGGCCCGCCAGATGACCTTAGCCGGAATTTATTTCTCTCGAAGCCGATAATTGGGCAGTTTGAGCAATATAAATACATGGAAGATGAGCCTGAGTGAGTATTGTGGTCCTACAGGATATCTGTCAGTAAGTGGGACACCAGCGGCACTTGTTCCCTGAAAGGAAAAGCCATCACTGGAGCTCGAGGTAGCTCGAGCCGAGCTGAGTTCCCATCAGCTCGAGGTGCCGAATATGGTAAGGGGCCGAGGCGAGCTGGTAATCAGCTCGATTCAGCTCCACCTCGCGGCATCACTAAGTTGCATTTGGCTGAGTGTCCAAATTGGGCGTGCACGGTGATCCCATCAAAGTCCCGTGTCATTGCCGGTGGCCACTCGTATATGTACCCAACATCCCCGCATGATTTCAAACTAATTTTCCTAGGTCTCATTCGGCACACTGTTCTGGCCGACGGTCCCGCAATACCTAGACGAGCTCGTCGACGTGCTTACCGAGAAGAAATTCCCCTTCGTCAGCTACCCATGCATTGATATTTATATACACAGCTCACATTTGTTACCCAGATTCTGTGCCATGCCTCTCCCTTCGCGACGATCTCTCCGGCGCTGCGTGACAAAATTAATGCCCCTGGTGTGGGGATGATCACCTGCTGGTCTCCCCAGCAATATATCCTGAGCCATCCGGTGGGCTCGTTCGCTCTCCCGTCTCATGCCGGCTGACCGCGTCCTATTTCCAGGCCACAGGCTGGTTCATGACGCATTGCGGGCACGGTGGCGTCTCCGAGGCGCTGTCGAACGGTGTTCCACTGTACGCACATAACACACCACGCTGGATTATGACTGAGACAGGCATCCGACAGAATATGCTGGCCGTTCGAGGGCGATCAGCCCGCAGCTGCGGCGAATCTGTCTCAAACGCTCGACGCGGCGTTCCACCTCCTCGAAGTGCGCACGGGACAGGGCCTGCGGCCGCTGTTCGGAGGGCAGGTGCCACAAGGCACTCGCACGGCGGTAGGCGCCGAATTCCGGCAGATCGCAGACGCGTGTCGCGGCGCGGAGGGTGAAAGAAAGAGGGCCAACGCGCGCAAGGTGACGTTAGGGTTTTTGCAGGCGTGGGAGGAGGGTGGGACAGCACGGGCCGCGGTTCGCGCGTTTCTGGAGAGATAACTTGAAGATACCTGGTGGTTAAAGTTTTTATTGGGTTCAGCTGATACATACGTAGGTCGAGTAATCTTAACAACATACATCATGCATGGATAACTCTATAGAGTCTTGCATAACTCGAGGATGTTCGGATGCGCGTGGTTAATTACGTCGCGTTTTCTTTGTCATTTTGCTGATGTACTGGCACAGGAAGGATAACCAAATAATCCGAGCTGGAATACTGAAAAGATATGCAGAAAGTACTTACAATAACTTCTGCATATCTGTGGGCCAAGGGTAGAGAAAGCATTCAAAAGACACTGCAAAGATATTCTAATCTAAGAATATCTTTTGAATGCCTTCAGCATCTTATGAATAATTCCAAGGCCAAGATATGCGAAAGTTATTGTAAATACTTTTCCAATATTTTTTCCAGATTTTGGCCTGGGTTATCTGGTTATCCTCCCTGTGTGGCACTATAAACTTAGCTCCCGTATGCCCCGTGAAGTTAAGTGTCGCATCTGGGGCAGCCGCCGCAGTCTCCCATTGATTCAATCCACCGCAGTATCTCGCAGTATCTGAACTGGTTGTAGTGGTCTGCTGTATTAGATTTCCATCATCCGAGGTGCTCCTGGCATCTCCCCGCTTGCAATCAGGAGTTGACAGTTGTGCGAAGCTACCCGCAGCACAGTCTTCTTTGACAAGCTGATGGGCTGCGCACAAGCTACGCAGGTTGCTTTATCTACACGATCGTGTCGGCCCAGTCAAACTATTTAAGCAGTGAGTGGTGAAACCCCATCTAACACCAATTAAACTCCCATCAACATTATGCCTCAGACCCTCAGCATGGCAATCTGCATCTCGGATGAAGTCACCCTCTCAGACTTCATCACTCCGATGGAGATCATCGGCGGCCTGAACGACGCCGACCACCCTGTTTTTAGTGCCTACATGCCAGGCGACGTACCCTATCGCGTCGCCATCGACTACCTCGCGCCAACCATGGAGCCAGTAGTGTCCGCCAGGGGGCCCAACGCGCCGACCTTGAATCCCACCTTGACCTACGCGGACGCTCTCGCCTCTGGGAAACAGTTTGACATTCTCTGGGTTCCTGCAGGTACGATTTTTCTCCTGGAGCTCGCGACCGTCCACTGCCAGCATGTTGATTTCCGACGCAGGTCCGATCTCGGACTATACCTCAGGGGAGAAGCGCACCCCCCCGGAGGAGATCGCGTTCATCGCGCAGCAGGCGCCCAAAGCAAAGTACGTTATGTCCGTATGCGCTGGCGCCTACCAGCTCGCTCTCGCTGGCGTCCTCGAAGGCAAACGCGCGACCACCAACAAAGTGTTCTACCGCGCCATCGTGGTACGTGTTGGAAAATCTGTTCGAGGGCGAATGATACGGATTGTTTTTTTTAGGCTGCGACGCCGAAAGACATTAACTGGGTTCCCCAGGCTCGATGGGTCGTCGACGAGAACGTGTGGACGAGCTCCGGCGTTGTTGCAGGTGCCTGGTTTTATGATACTTTCTTCATAGTACCCATGGGCTGACGATAATAATAAGGCTCTGACATGGCCCTCGCCTTCGTGGAACACCTCGCTGGTGTCAAGGTTGCGCGCTTCATCCGCGGGGCCCTCGAGATCCCCGAAGTGACGGAGAAGGACGACCCTTTTGCGACGTTCCACGGGCTCGTCTAGCAGCAATAAGCCGATCTAGCTTGTCAACGCTGTGATTCTGAATTTAATCTGAAAATATCATCTGGGTTAGGGCACGGATAGACGTGAACGAGATCACGTGTGTGCGTGTTCGTTTGATCGTATCAGAAATGTTAACCTAGCAACGATCGATCAACTAGACACACTTTTAGGTCTGTTTAGAAGTGTTGATTGATCTGTCTAGTTGATCGATCGTTGCTAGACAGAGTCTAGCCCGCTAAGTTTAGGCGATGCCGGAACGTAGTGAGAAGGATAGTCAATTGGGATTATCACTCTATGGGTGGAAAGCACTTGCTCAGTATCCCAGCGTTTTTGAAATGGCAGAAGGGTGTGAGCTCTGCCGACATCTTCTCCATGCGCTCCTCAGTAAACCCCAGCTTCCTTGCCGCCCTCTCAAAATCCACCAAGCACTGGCCGGCCTCGCCATACTCGCTCGCTGCGCGCCGGTCGGAAAACTTGGGCATAACCTTGGTGTTTAGGGTCTCTAGATCCGCGCACACGATTTTATGATACTTCCACGCCGTTTTCTGACACGCGCTGGAGCAGTAGCGCATCAAGCGGCAGCGCGCACAGTAGCGGAGCTTCAGGGCGCTCGACTCGCTGGTTTCGGTGCAGACTGCGTTGCAGCATCGCGCCACGGAGGCGATCCGGCCCATCGTCCCGAATACCAGCGTGAAGGCCCAGGCGTCCGGCTCTTTTGAAGGCGGTACGCTCGGATGACGGGGTGGATCCGGGGCGGCCGTTGCCGACTGGGAATAACATTGCACACAACCGCGGCCATGCCGGATACGAGAAAACAGAGGGTGGCCAGGGCGTCTTGGTTTGGGTTGGGCTGGGCTAGCAGCAGCACCTTGAGCAATAGATCGTGGATTTTCCGTGAAGAAGTCACGAGAGACGAAGCTGAGGTGAGTTGCCGCCGCAGGCTTTCGATGAAGGTGGCGATAAATGTGGAAAGGAACATGGTAAAGGCCATGATGATTTGTTGAAGATGCTCGTCTGTATCTTCCGAATTCGACCCTTGCCACGCGTCGGTTAACACGGGGTCTTCGTGGAACTTCTCCACCGCAGACTGCAATACATCGACCATTGACTCCCAGAATAAATTGCTTTCCGAAATCGGCATAGCCAGGGATGGACAATGGGGGAGGGTGAACCGGATGAAATGTAGAATTGCAGGCGATTGTGTCACCCGGAACAGTCTGGCAAACGAGAGGATGGAAGCCTCTGGCCCGGCAGGGAACAGCGCCGCCGTATTGGCCGGCCATTTCTTCATCGCGGGACCGTCGCCCAGTGCGGACGACTGTGCTCCGGCAAGATGGCCGACCTTCAGGCCCGTCTGGACAATGGCTGTAAGGGTCGTGAAGATGGACGCGACCATGCCGCTGAATGTCAGTTCCGCCGCATAATTGACACTGTCGTGGACCAGCTGCACCACCTCAACGGATAGGTCGCAACGGCATACGCTGAGGCGCGCTTCTAGGCGTCGGAGCTGATCTTCTGTTCTGGGAACGGCCACGAAATGCACTAGTCCGTCGAGGCACGCATGATGCTCGGTTCGAAGGAGACGGATACAGGATTTGAGGTCCTCGTCCCGGGGCAGTAGTTTCTCTGTAACTTTGGCCAGAGCTGCTGCACAAAGGGGCGAGCGCTCCGGAGAGGCCAGAAATGACGCGAGAAGGTGAATCGTGCACCAAATCTTGAGGCGGAGTGCCACGACTGGCCCTGCGAAGCCCATTTGGGTCAAATCCTCTTCGAGGGACATGTTCTGGGACATTTCAGCCGCTAGAAGCCTGCCTTAGTCTTAGGCCTTTGGTATTAGATTCCTGAAAATCATTTAGTAAATCACGTACGAACGCGTGTTTAAATGGCTACGCGAAGGTTTAACGCGTCGAGATAGCTGGTTAACGTCTGGAGACCAGATGTGAGCCACTCCGACTGAAAATGAATGCCGCTTACGAGTTTGACGCGAATTGAGGCAGATCTAGAAGAGGGCAGCAGACGCTATCATGATCAAAATGATCGGATCTCGGCACAGTGCGTGCCAGTGCCACTGGCCACTGCCGTGGTGTGGACCGCCAAACTGCTGCTCTCAAGCAAGTCGGAGGCGGCTGTCTGAATTCTTGGCATGCTGTTTTGAGGCGAAATAATACCCAGATCTCTCATCTACCCTCCGCCAGCCTTGGGCTCGGCTCTCGTCTGTATTTTCTGCCATCTGGCGGCCTGATAATTCGCTGGCAATCAACTGGCAATTAAACCTAGCGAAACGAACACTTACCAGTAGTTTTTCTTGTACAGCTTCTCCTACTGGCAGAGTCCCCAATCTGTTCTGATTCTGTTGCCACCCGACTGATAAAGTTTGAGGTGTGCGGAGTTATGATGGACTCAACCGCCCAAACAACTGTCTCTTTGGTTGCCCTTCTATCCAACATACACCTCTAATGTATCCGGACGGTCGTACTAACCCGACGCCTGCTCATTTTGCAAGAAACACCCCCGTAGAGTTTCGCCCACCGGTATCTCCACGCCTCCTTCATCAGCGGTATGTTCGCGGAAAGTTCTACATACAATCGTCACTCACGCGAGCTACGGCCATTAGACAGTTGGACAGGGAGGGTAGGGCAATATGTCGCATCGTGTATGCACACGGACTCGGGGCCCAATCCATCGCCCGCGTGTTCTGCGTCTCGGAGGACAAGGTCATCCAGGCCATACAAAACGAGTCCAGCCACCAACTACATGATACGGAGGAGCACGATTATTTCTATGTTAGTAAGGAGTATCGAGATCAATACCCTTCTCTGGCGAAGCCTGTAGAGCAAAGGGTGCGTCCATGTTCCATTGCGCTCGTCCCACGGTGTTGAACATTTGCAGCGATCTCGATCTCGACAAGAAAGCGACTTCGGATCTTCTCGGGGCTCATCCATAAGGTCACAGCCCACCGAAGACAGACAGGTGGGCCGCACTTCTTCATGGTCCACACTGGCGATAAGGTTTGTGACAGGGACATAGGAATGGGCAACCGAAGGCCCGGAAATCTGCTGCCAGTACCACTGTGGGTTTTCCTTAATGCACCGCATTCGTCCTGTAACGACTTTTTCCGGATCAGTCCTCTAACACGAACACCAAGAAAGCGCGATCTTCAGGTGGTGCACAACCCAAGGCCCATCCGCTTGGACGCCTCGCTTCCGGGGCAGGAAACAACCCAACGTGCCGCAATTTCAGAGAAAGCATCCCGGTCGTCGGAACTGATTACTCTAATTCCCATCTCGTCAAATTGGACCGCAAAGGACGAGCGATCTGCAGGATCGTCTACCTGTACATCAAGAGCTACACGAAAATCGGCTTGATATTTGGCATTACCCACACGCGTGCGCGCAAGGCTGTTCTCAATGACTACGCACCACCAGATGACCTCGCGGAGGACTACGCCCAGGCGGGACACGAGTTCAAAGACGAATATCCCCCGCTTTCCGATAAACGTCCTTCCGATTCGAGAAAGGTATTTCGCCGGTGTTTTAAGGCCCAATGTGCCTCGCTGATCGTCGCTGTGAAGCGCCAGAGAAGCCATGATGCTAGCCCCGAGCTAGACGACGTTCCAGGCAAGCGCGTCGCAAAGATGGGAACTGACGTTACCAGCCAGCCCGCGCCGAAAGCTGTTCGGATGATACCTGTCGTACGCAGATGTGCCGTTTGCAAAATTGCCGCTCGTCAATTCTGACTGTCGAGTAGGTCGAGTTGCCTGCGCCCAAGGCCGATCCAGGCGCAGCGGGAATCCGAAGCTTCCTCAAGAACGTCGGCGGCTTCGATTTATCCACATGGCAGGAGACGTTCAAAGAAAAGGGGCTTTGCACTATGGGCGACCTCGCGACGCTTGCGTGTTTGGAGGAAGGGAGGCTCGTGAAGACGCTTACGAGGCTGTTCTCCGACCGTAAGATGGCCGAGGTGCATATTCTGCTGTTGGCGGACGCGTTGTTGGACCTGGCGAGGGATGTGGAGTAAAGGCACAGCGTCATTCTGAGTCGATGTCTTACTTTTCAATGTACCCGGTTCTTTTGAGAAATAGTTGTCATTTCTATTATAGGTCAGATACCCGCAGGCGAGTGCACCGAGACACGGCTTGAGGATTGCAACCGTAGCATTTTACTAATGCGTCCACGTGACCATCTGTTGCGGCGCGTTTTTTTGCCTGTCGACTTGGACCGATGTTCGGAGTTGATAATAATTACGTGCGATGTACATCGCGTCAAACAGCTTCTAATACTCCCTGGGACCCGCACACAATCTCGTACTAAACATCGTAAACATCGCGAGACGCGAGACGCTTGTGTTGCCAACACATGGACCTCCGAGGAGTCTTCTGATTCGGAGTCCCTGGCTGCTATATATCTATTACCTCGGTCCACTCAGTGAGAATGGAATGTTGATTTTACTGAAGGGGGGAAGAGCATAGCTATGTCTCGATCTACGGACATAAACGGTAACGAAAGCCTGAGGATGCATATGCAAATCAGATGGTCTTGCATTTCGCTTTGTGACTCTCCCAATTCTTTCTCTGGCAATCTTTAGAGCAATACCTGACCTTCTGACATCTCGAACACTTCATCATCTTCGGCTTACCCCTCCCTCGACAGACGCAACACTTGCCCGCTTCCAGGTCCCGGGCAACTGGCTCCAGATACGAAACCGCGAACAATGGCGACATCGCGATTTGGGTAACCAGTGGAGCAAACTTGGACCATAATTCCACCTTCTTCATACCCTCCGAATTTTTGCCACGGCCGCAGCTGCAGAGAGGGTCGAAATGCATGTCGTCGCTGAGCGGAACCTTGGTCTGCGCCGCGTACTCGCAGTGGTTCGTGTGCTTCCAGGATCGACATCGCTCTGCAAAAGCAGGTAGGAGCTGTTTCCATGCTCGCATTTCATTCCCATAGACGCCAACGTTGAATATATTGCCCTCTTGGATCAATTTTCCAAACTCGCCCCGAATCGTGGACATGCGCGCTGGAGTGAGGGGAAGCACATATCCATCGCAGATCATGGTGTGAGACGCCAAATCGTATTTGACATCGCTGATGAATATGATAGTGTCGCACTCAGTGGAAGGTTTATCTCGTAGAGCGAACACCCTGCGCAGCGGCCCGCCCGAAATTCCGGATGCATGATGGAAAATGGTATGTATTGTGTCCTTCACCAACGCAAGAGCGTCGTTCTCGTGGGTTTTGGTTAATTTTCGTTCACGGGCAGACAACATCCAGGCGAGATGAGGTTTCAGCCATTTTTGAACGTCGGAGGCGCCAGTATCGAGGATAGGTAAAGAAGGTAAGTTAAGTCGATGCAGACTCCAAGGGGCGAAGGCGAGATTCTCCCCAACAACGGGGAAAGGATTGAGCTTCATCCCATCTGAGCGAAATGCACCCGATATCGGAACCACAATCTAAGCTGGTTCATTCACTGCTCTTCCGAGAGATCAAGTCCACGAGTGCTTACCTCAATATATAGAGATTTTCTTGCGAGGCGGAGAACATTTTGACTGCCAATTATAGGGAATGGAAATTTGAGGATCTGTGTGTTGTTTCCGATGGAAAGTTCCATGATGCAAGCTGAGGTCTGAGATATTCTTGGGTTGGCACCAGAACCGAAACAATGTTTCGCTCCCTGGCTTTCAACAGAGATCCGGCAAATGAGCCGAGAAATAAGCTCGCATTCCTCGTCCATTTCCACCATCAAAGGCCCTGCGCTTCCTATTTGAGGAATCTTCGGAGTGGTTCGGCCAGGACGGGAAGCAACAGAGGGTCGCAAGTCTTGTGGCCTCGCTGCCGGAAATGGTTCTTCCGGTAAGACGTAGACATGAGTGTTGTCTATTAAATCTGCAGTGAACAGGGGGAACTCGGATCCGAGCTTTTTAGTGAGTTCCCATGATACGCCTGCTGTGCCTCGCATTGCGAAGGATACTTGTATCTTGTCAATAGTATCCACAGTCAAAAGCTGTGTAGGGACAATGAATGTCGCAATTAGCGGGGAGGTTCCCGCCCGTCCCTTTGGGTCTTCGTTGAATACCACACGAGGATGCGCTCGACTACCGGCTGGAATGGTGGTCCCGTAAGCTGCATGAACGGACGTAAAAATGTCTTGCGTCCGACGTCCAGTTCCTTTGAATTCACACTGTAGCAGAGGGGTCCCAATTGACTCGGAATTGTTCTCGAGCAAACCGAGCTTTGCCCGAGGCACGATAAGGATGATGCGAACGAGAGAAGGGATCCGATCCCATTCTACCATCGGGCCAACCTTCGGCACGTCGAAGTTGAAGATTTTATGGGTGTGGACTCCGTGCAGATGGCAACACGTGTAAAAATCGTATCGATGAAATCGGTCCTCTGGATCTTCGCGTTCTTGCTCGAAGAGGGTTAAAAAGCGCTCCATCGTTGCCGACCATCGTGGCTCGGGGATTTCGAGCCTGTCCCTGACTAATTTCAGGAACAGTACGAATGTTTCCCGTACTTCATTGACGAGATTAGACGCCGAGACTGCCCGACGCAGGTCCTTGGGGTCTAGCTGCGCGAAGTAGGAAGGCTTCTCTTTTTCAAAGAGCTGCTGATACATGTCGTAAAGACGTGTCCCTAACTGTTCCGAGTCAAAGATGGGTAACAGCTGTTTTTCTTCATCATAGGGGCCAAAATCATTCGCAGATGATGGTGATTTCCAGGTTGTTACTCGATGGAATTGGTTGGTCTCCTGCCTCTGGGCCCGATGAACTATCAGTTCATGGACGTTCGACCTAGAAGAAAATCCCGCGAGATAGTCGACCGGGCATATGCCCACAAGATGACCGAAGGTGGATAGCTCTGTATGCAGACATTCTGCAAATTCCTTCGTGGCATCCCGGTTACGGAACAGCAGGGACTCTGTGTAGAGCACGAAGGGTTGGAGAGGAACTGGGAGCAGGGGAACTGAAGCAATGATAACATTCAGAAACCCGATGTGGTCGTCCAGATTGGACGTGTCGATCACGTTGAACGTCGTGGGCGCCCCACCTGCCAGGTATTCGCTTTGATCTAGCGAAATCAAGTGTGCATTCCATTTCGCGACCGGAATCCTCGCAGTAAGGGCTCCTGTGGTGGCGTAGGTGCGCAGGGAATGGCAGACAGCAGTCGCTTCACCGACGAAGAAGCGAATGGTCGGAATTGTCCGAGTGGGCGCCGAGGCGACGACGGATTTGTGAAAGGATGAGCACCAGCCTTCAAATTCCGTCTTGGCGGCGGCCACAATGTCATTGACAGTCGGCTCCCGTTTGCCGTTACCCAACACGGAGGCCAGGTGGAATGAATGGATAGGATCTGATGAATAATGAACAGAGCAGCCCTCCCCGCCTAGAGAGTAAACAAAGGTTGGGTTCAATAGCTTGCTCTCGCGGGCTTCGTCTACGCTAGTGAAACTCCCGCCCGCCTTCCAATATTTCTCGAACTGCTTGGCACAAACCTCGAGTGCGCGTGTAATGAGCGGACCAGCGGAACGCGCAGAGCTCATCGTGGAGGCCTCGGACACTTCCGGAGTTCCAGCGTATCTAGAACGTTCCGAAAATTTGCTTTCAATGGCGCTTGTTCGCTGGGAGGGTAAATTCGGCATGGCCTCGTAAAGAGACCAATGACGACGCAGCTCTGAGAGCGTGTACTCGGTGCACATCCTGATGAAGTGCGAGTATGCCGAGGAGCGCCACTGTTTGAGAGTTGCGGAGATGTCGAGGAGTTTTCGGCAATGGGAAACCAACACGGCTAGCGAGGCTGCGTCGAGCCGCATGTGGAAGAAAATATTCCACACGATAGCCGGAGAGGTTTGGTTATCGGCTACGAGTGTAAGGAGGATGACATTGCGAGCTGGAAAGGCAGATTAAGCAGTGAGTCCATACTGCTGGTATGCTGACGTACCGAGTACGGCCGGATCCATATCGCAACAAGTGAAATCGAGTGTGCGATTCACTGTATCAAGATGTTTAAGTACAGATCGAAAGAACGATAGTTATTCCACGCACAATGTTCAGGCTCGCAAAATATTGTGTACAGAATATTTCTCGGATCGCCGCATCCTAGTAGAAGGATGTTGCCATCCGTCTCAGGAGCAAGGTCCCTGGTGAAAGTGATGGCTGAAGTATTGCCAATCGGGTAGAAGAGATAGCGGCCAGGCCAGAACAGTGGAAGCGCCATCGTCGTGTGCGGATGAGAGGCGTTGATAGTAATAACGGCTTATCGATGTCAGCCCTGAGCCAGATGAACGTGGGATAACCATATAAATAGAGAACCCGCCAGAGTCAAGTGAGCTACAAAGCCAGTCAAAAATGAGGGCTAGAGGCTGTGAGTAGACCGCCATAACACGTCATACATGTACGGCCTGCCTGAGTGAGATGATTTCAATGTGGGATTGTCAGTTAATTCATCGTCCGAGCCTCGAATCCAAGCAACGGAAAGCTCAGAAGCACAGTCGAGGTCCGAGTCAAAGGGGAAGAAAGTCTAAATCCAGATATCTCCGAGTCGGAGTCCGAATCATAGCTCTCCTCAAGAATTGAATGTCGCTCGAATAATGCACACAAAATACTTTTAAAGGATTCTTAGTCCGCGGAAAGATTCCGCACAATTGGTTATAGTACAGGTACAAAGTGATACACGAGGAAAATAATGAGGAGTTCGGTGCGGCGAGTACAAGATGTACAAGAGCGCGCCGGGGCGCCGAAGCGCCCCGGCACTTCGACTGAGGACGTGGCGCTACGTGGTCTAGCGCCTATTCGCTGATTTCCTGGCGGAGTTCGAAGGCTTCGGACACGCGACTTTATAAAGAGAGACGGCTGCGAGTAACCCTGAACTCGGCGGTCGGAAAGCGGACGGGAACGTTGGCGATATCGACGACCCAAGCAGAGCCAGCGCTAATAAGTTAGGTATGAGAAATAAAGTCGTGACGAATCGAACTATGCACGTACACGCCACAGGCAAAACACCAGATATTGGGAGATCCCAGACTCGGAAATGGCGGAGGTGAGAGAGCTTGCTGGTTGCGAGAAATGTAAGGCGTCCCCTACGAGTCCCATGGCCGCACCGGCAGCTTCGCGCGTATCCCTCCGTCGTTCTTCTGTTGTGGTGTTTGCTGCGAGCGCCGCCTTGACCGCTTCTAATGGCCGCCAATCGCTATCGAATCTCGAAGCACTAGCCGATTCTCAACCGAGTTATGCAGGGACAGGTGGGGAAGAGTTCTGAAGCATGAGTGAGAATTGTGGGGGTAGGTTAGAGGCGAAAAATATACCAACGACGTCGTCGATTCCGGAATAATGCCGGAAGCCTGCGAGCGGCCGGTATCTAGGAATAACGGAATAAGCCAAAGTGGAGAAAATATCTGGACATTACTTACGATATAGAAGTAGCCATAGTAGACGATGACAGGTCCTACGATGATCTGTGTCTGGTTAGTACAGTCATCCCCTGGAAAAGGATGGGGACGCACTAGTTGCTGGAACCTGCCCATCGCGCACCACGTCTCTGCACACCAGTGTATTGTTGCCCGGAAGTTGCGCAGAAGTCAGGAAGCAAAAATATGCAAATCCCGCCTGTCTGGCTTTCCACCCTCTGTACCGCCATATTGGAATCCAGTAGACACGTCGCAGGGAGTACCTCGACCGTTGTAGAAATTGCGGACGCTGCCAGAGATAACGCTTGATATCCGGCTGCATGTTGTACTCTTGCCACAGGCACCACAATACCAGAGGAAGGGAACACAATGTGACCTTCAGTGCGACGCGGATACAATCGCACAGGAAGTGCAGCGGGAGCAGCGGTCGACGACACACCGAGGCCGAGATGCGTCGGACAGCTCGGGCAGCTAATGGACCCGCGCGGAAAAGCCCGGTCAACGACGACCAGAGGGTAAGGACGCCAAGGTGAATTGTGATTGTGGGACCGAGAACCTATATAAAGTATCGCCAATCAGCGAAATGTTGAAAAAAGCTCTATAGGCACTCACCGATCTTTCCACCAAGGAGGAGGGATACCGTAGTGCGTTCATAAGAGGATAAGAGATGGATGGCTGAAAAACCAGATACTTTGCCACCAACAACCCGTAAGTGTATGTTGCCCATAAAACCCAGTGGAGTGGCGAGAAGGACGCAAGCAGATATATGGCGCCGACGAAGACCCCGCGACGATAACCAAACGACGGTGAAAACAGGATGGCCATCCGGGAGGGTCGGCTGTGGATGAAAATGGGCCCCGAATGACTGAGCAGGGCCAGCAGAAGGAGCCTGCAATAGTGGAGGCCGTGCATGGAGATATAAATGTTGACGATCGGAATGTACGATGTTGCGGCATGAAGCCGGTCGAAAAAGAAGCGTTCAAGCACGAAAATGAGCTGAACCCAAGGGGATACGCGTACCACCGCCAGTAATTTTGTTGGTAAATGCTGGCCAGTGAAATAGATGTAGGCCGCGAGGAGTACGATGATCACGGGGAGGATCCACAGCCACATCCATCGATTCCGGCGCAGGGCTTTATCGGTGCTGCCGCTTGAACCTGGCTCGGATGGAGGCGATGGAGGCTGGTTTCCGACTGCATGATGATTGACCGTGAAGTAAGATGCACTCCTATATGTAGTCGAGTCGGTGGGAACGGGGCCATCGGAACTTGGTGGAGATTTATTGGGCGACGAGCTGAAGCCTTTCGTACTAAGAATACAGAAGAGGCTGGCGGATATGAGGGTAGCGTACGCCATGATGGCCACGTAAGGAATGGAGATACTGTCGTTCGAAGGGACGCAATTGGTGGGCAGAAGCACAATTTCGAGGGTTCGGGTCGCACTGAGCCTGTTCTTCGCAACGGACAGGCCAGAGAGGAGGATGCTGGCCGTGATCTGAGCACCGATGCAGAAGCCACCGAAGAGACCAACGAGGCCCTTGGACGAGAAGGAGACGAGGCTGAGGACGGAGGGGATTTGGAGCATGTTGTGGTACGGGATCAAGTATGAAAATGGCTTGTCAGCCGCTCGGCCGGAATATAAGTCGGCAACTCGGCATGGCACACGATAACACGATAACAAACGCGCACTGGCAGAAAGTGTCACATGTGCGCGCTCCTTCTTCTTCAACCAACCACCACCCTACCTCTGACCCCGCCTAGTAAATAACATGCTTTTCTCTGAAATTCTCGTATTACACTGCCTTTTTCCTGTTCCCGCTGTTCTTCACAGCGGAGCTCCGTCCCACCTGGCGGGACCACCCTCTCGGTCTCGCAGCTTCTGACGCGCTCTCCGGCGCTGCCCAACAAGTCTCTTTGCCTATCTCCTGGAAATGTTGCTCAATCACCCATACGCGTGCGATATCGACGCCAAAACCAAATGCAACACCACATAACTCTTCATCTAGCCTCGAAGGTTCATCCTTCCTGCCAATTCGCTTTAATCGCTCGTCTCATCCCTCTTATTTATCCAGAGTCCTCTAACGGGATCCCATTTGGGCCGGACAACACGCCTTTCATTGATATTGTGACTTGGGCTGCCCATCCCCTCCCTCCCCCCGTCATCGACGTCCTCTACGCCTCCCAAATCCCTTCCCCCGCCTCCGACGTCCCTCCCTCCGTTCTCAGCGGGTTCGTCAACCCATCCGCGGACCCAATGGTCTTCCATGCCGTCCCCACTGCATTGCGCGAACCGCACGTCTCTCCCCCAGCAAACCTTCTTCAAGCCACTCGCCTAGATCCTCGATGGCTCTTCTCCCTTGGTCTGCTTTTAGGAATTATTGTCAGTTTGCTCCTCGGCCTGGGGATCGGGAGTCGACTGGTCAAACCCGTTGTCCATGTCTACCACTGGCCCCCTCAACCTATCGTCTCTGCGTTTAGTAAAGGATGACCCGATCAACACCCTTCCGCTCAAGCTCGAAACTATCTCCATTCCAGGTCCTACGGTCGCAGACGTCGCATGGCTAGGCACTACCCCTAGCATCAATGTCATGCTCAAGCTGGGCCAGATGCGGCTTCCCTTGGTCGCCGACGACGGACTTGCGCCGAGGACACCCCAGCAGGTCAGCCTACTCCTGGATTACGTCGCTCGCTCCGTGGCATCCAAAGTTCTTCGTAGCCCGTCCGTCCTTGCTAGGAAGTCCGCGGCTTCGTCCTCTCCCTCCTCGGCCCTGAGCTCCCCGACCTTCGGCTCCTCCTCGCCCTCCCTCGACAAATCACTGTATACGTTCGTTCTCAGTAGTCTCCGCCCGACGTCGGCTGCAACCCTATCGGAACCCGCCACCCCGAGCCGTCTCAGCCAGGACGACGACGAGATACAAATGCTCGTCATCAATGAGCTCAAGCGGATGGTCCTCGCCGTCCCGCCGATCGACGACGACGAGGAGCCTCGTTCTCGACTATCTGTCCTGGAAGAGGTGCGGAGGCTCGAGGAAATCGAGCAGAAGGGCAAGGGCAAGGAGGAGATGCCCGTGGTGCTGGAGGACATCGATGTAGGGTTCGTGTAGACCATCGCCCGGCTGTGGGTCGAGGCTGGTCCACCCGGGAAGATCCCTACCTCGCCCTGGGAGCCCCTACAACGGCAGGGGAGCTTGTAAGCGGGACCATTGTCCCGCCCGAGAAAAGGCGCTCCATCAATTCTACAATGGGTATCGCAACGCCTGCCAATACTTGATCCCTTTCTTTTTCTTTTCTAAATACGCCTGTCTTGTTGCTTCTCTTCTTCCTCCTCTCCTTTAGGACCGTTCATTTTTTATTGTTATCTCTATAGTAGCACCGAGCGCGTGAATGCAGCGATACATCGGATCCGTACTGTAACTCGGCTCTGGCGCTTATGCTTTTCTAACGAATACCGCACATACCGTTCGTATGTATTCAATATTCGACCAGTTATAACGCGTGAAGCACATCGAATCCAATCCGACGCTTTCCGAGGAGTCCTTCCGTATTCATTCAATATCCAAGCATCGTCTTCATTGCAATTCTACTTCGACTGCATCGTCCTGTAGACGTTGCTAATCTCCTCGCATACCGCGTCCGTAACCTCCTTCGTCCCGCTCTCCCCTCCCAAATCCCGCGTCTTGACGCCCCGCTCCGTGACGTTCGCGATCGCCGTCATCAGGCACTCCGCCGCGTCCACCATGTGTCCGACGCCCGTGCCCTCCACGAGCCCCTCCTCGTTACTGCTCCCGTCTGCCCCCGCGAGCCACCTTATCATCTCGGCCGCGCTCCAAAACGCGCCGACGGGGTTGGCGATGCCCTGCCCCGCGATGTCCGGCGCGCTGCCGTGGATCGGCTCAAACATGCTCGGGAACGTCCGCGTGGGGTCGAGGTTGCTGCTCGGCGCGATGCCGATGCTGCCCGAGAGCGCGGCGGCGAGGTCGCTCAGGATGTCCGCGTGCAGATTCGTCGCAACGATCGTGTCGAGGGTCTGCGGGGATTTGACCATGCGGACCTGGGCACGCAGCACGTTAGATCGTGCTCGCATTGCGAGGTGTATGATATAGAAAGACACACAGTCATGGCATCGACGAGCATCTTGTCGTACTCGACGCGGCCCTCATACTCGCGCGCGACCTCGTAGAACACCATGTCCCACAGCACCATCCCGTGCCGCTGCGCGTTGCTCTTCGTCACCATCGTGAGCTTCTTCCGCGGGCGGCGCAGCGCCATCTCGAACGCGAAGCGCACGATGCGCTCGATGCCGACGCGCGTGAAGATGCTGACCTCGGTCGCGACGGTGTGCAACGCGTGCGCGCTCGAGGGCGTGGTGCCGCCGTGGCCCGCGTACTCGCCTTCGCTGTTCTCGCGCACGATGACCCAGTCAAGGAGGGAGGGATCGGCGGCGCAGGCGGCGAGCGGCGAGACGGTCCCGGGGAGGATGCGCGTCGGGCGCACGTTTGCGTATTGGTTGAGGGTCGTGCGGATCGGGAGGATCATCTGGGGGGCGGTTAGTAACGACGAAACGGGCGACGAGGAGGGTTTGGCACCTGCCAGAGCGATATGTGGTCCGGGACGTCTGCAGGAGTACGGAGTCAGCGACGCGAATGGTCCACGACAATGAACGCACCAGGCCACCCGACCGCGCCAAAGTATATCGCATCATACTTCTTCAGCCCTTCGACACCGCCCTCCGGCGCATAGTATCCGCGCTGGCGATAATTCTTAGAGCTCCAGTCGAGGGTTTCGAACTGGAACGTGAAGGTACCGAAGGTGGCCGAGAGCGCACTGAGGACTTGAACGGCCGCGTCCGTGATATCGACGCCGATTCCGTCGCCTGGAATGCATACGATGGAGAAATTGCGCGGGGTGGGCATCAGAAAAGGCGGACCAGGTCAACAGCAGCCTGAGGGCACGATATCTGTAGAATCGTATTTATGGCGCATGATCCCGCCATGGGGTCCCGGAGTCCGGGATCCATCGTCCCGAAGGGCACAAGGTAGTTCCAGAGGACCATGAGTGTGCGAGAAGGAGCGTCGAGAATAGTGGCAGCCTGGCAGCCTGCGTGTCGGAGGGAAAAAATGTTTGGCATCATACTCGGGCGAGGTCTCGTGGAGGAATGAATAGCACATTGGGATCGCGAGGAGAGTCGACTGGCTTGAGGCAAGCACCTTACAGTAAACTTGGTCTGGTTCTGCGTTACTCATCAGAAAAGCGCCGGTGTTTGCGATACGACTTCAAGTTTGGTAAAAATAACTAGAAGTTGCCACGACAAGGGGGTACCGATCTGCGAAAAATGTACTACACCCCGAAACTTTTTTTTCAGACCTCGGCGAGACCCCTCCCCCCCTATATGACGTCATACTTCCCCCTTTGGGATGACATATCAATTCCCACGACACCGAAAGTAGCTAACGCCGCCGTTTCCCGCCACCGCACGACTTACAAACCCAGCCCTTTCGCGACGCCTCCTGTCCGACACACTCCAAATGATACTATAGAATGTGAGCATGGTGTGCGGCCTGGAGTTGTCAATACATACCCAAATTGTCTCGCACCCGGCCTTGCTGCATTCAATTGCAGACCCGTCGGCTTTTTGGGCTGCAGTTACGGTGTCGTCGCATACGCAGGTAAATTCCATCTCCTTGACCTTCCTCTTGTTCTTACCTGAGCGCAGCCTCGATGCTACGATTTCATCAGCGGGGCGCTCGGTGACCGGGACGGTCACATTCTGCGGGGTAGTCAGAGCCGCCGACACATCTTGAACCGCTGGGAATTCCGGAGCGCAAATCGAGGCTGCCGCGTCCGATTCAACGAAGTCGAGACCTGGAGGTGAAGGTGCATAGTCCATTCCGGGCGCTGCGAAATGCTCTATCTCGCGATCCACCTCGTCATCAGTGAGCGGCCGCAGAGAGTGCGAGATGGGGGGCTCATCGAAATATTCAAGTTCATATCCATCCGATTCATATTCGGCTGGTGGAGCAGGAGCGTCACTTTCATTAGCTGCAGTGGGATCAGCGTCACTGTCTGCCGACCCGTCTGAATCCGAGTCGTGGATGATAGTGCGCTGTGCACGTCGGACTGGCGGGTGCGGGGCTGACTCGTCATCTGCCTAGCTTTCATCCCCTGCGGCTGGAATTGCAGGCTCTTCCTCGGGGTGGCTGGCGACAAAATCATAAGCACCAAAGCAAGAAATTGTGATGTTTGATTACCGAAGAACCATGAGAGCCCTGTGGGCATCAGAAATCGGGAGCACCAGCTTGGGCTTGGCCTTCGTCATGTTTCGTGGGATCGAGTACACTTGACGCTTCTCCCAAATCTTCAGGACGCCTCCGCGCTCGTCCACTCCCATTTGATAAACAACCGGTACGTTATCGAGGGATTTGAGATTGTGAGCGGCGCTTCGACAGTGTCCCAGGATGTTGTATGTCCAGATAACGACTCCGCACTGAAGAGGACAGGGGATGAGGTGGTTTGTGCACGGGGATAATTTCGTAGATTTCATGGCGGCAGCCATCTGGAACTTGACCGGATTGAGACATGTAGACCGCGTCCAATCGATCTGACGGGCTGAGGCGGTACCATCGCTTTTGAGAAATGTGAAGGTGCACATAGGGAAGGGTCGCAGACACAGTCCGCACGGTTGGTCCAACGCCAAGATCGTTTTGTCGAAGAGGATGTGGGCGCCATTGTGTTCCAGAATGCGTTGATAATTGCTTGTTTTGATTGGGACTGGAGGGAAACACTTGGTGCAGAGGAAGGAAGCACCGGGATCTCTGCCGAATTGGCCCCGTTCGTTTCCGTTATTTAGGTCGTGTTCGATGTGGAAACAAGCTTTTCCTACGAACAAATAAGCATTATTCAGTGGAATGATGAGCGAGAGAGCTCACCAGCGGATCGATACGGAAAAGTATCTGAACGCTGCACCTTTGGAATATCATCATAGTAGTTGCCAGTCAGTTGGCTATCGATGCTGGCGGCGACTGCTATTAAAACCTCGCTCGAAAAAAGGTACGTCAGCTCCCCTGGAACTCGATTGGAGACTGTGGGGTTCAGAGGGTGGATCAAACGGCCGGGAATGTTCGTGATAGAGTTGTGTTCAAACTTGAAAGACCACTTCCAGTCGTACTCGCCGTTCGCTCCGTCGTCGGAATTCGGCGCAATTAGACGGAGGATCTGGTACGAAATTTTGACGCCCGGATCTGACAACAGATCCAGCACAATCGAGTCAATTGCGCTGGAGCCAAGAATGATATCGTTGACCTGTGCGACCGCAAGGAAATACTGCCCCTCGCATTCGACCATGGTGGCGATGGGGTTCCCAATTCGGAGAGATGGCGCGCCGGTCGGGCTGTCAAATGTGATGTGGGACGCGGCGGACTGATTTGCGAAGGCGGGGATACCTGCGACGCGTTTCGTTCTATCCGTCGACAGTCTGGGAGAGCGATTTTGCATCAGATCCTTTAAAATGCTGGCCTTGGATATCTTTTTCCCGCCGACGACAACATGAGGGCTATGCGACGTGGCTGGTGTGTCGTGGATCGCGAGTAGATCCTCGAAATCCTCTGGTGCATCGTCGGCAGGCTCTATGGGCTCGGATAGCTTGTCGGATGGAGGTGAGGCAGCGCGCAGAAGATTCGGATCAATATCGAAGGCAGCCTTTGTATCCGGCACGTTGACGAGAAGCTCCCCGAAAGGCGAAAGAATATCAAACCCGGGCACAAGTGCACACTCTTTCAGCGCCTTTTGTCCCGTGACAATGATCTGCTCTGCCTTGAAGCGGCCAGCCATCCAGCACGTATGCGGGATAACATTCGACACATGAAGATCCCCGATCCAGGATGCCGGGGAAACATGGTCGGCCTTGGGCGATACATCTCCGGCTTCGTTGATGACTGCACTGAGTTTGATTCGGCGGGGTCCGCGATCCCAGTGCGGCTTGATGCCCAGAATAATATAAACTTCGGTGAGGTTGGAAGCGCGCCCGCAAAACTGCAGGATATCGAAATTCGAGTCCGTTCCGATGGCGGTCCGAATCAAGCCGAACAGTTTCTCGAGACGATCGGTTCCCAACAAAATCAGGAAGAATTCCGAGTCCGGGATGTCGACCTTGGCTTTTGCGACGCAGAAAAAAGCATTCTTGATCATGATCATGATGTTCACGAACGTCTGGTTGGCCATGAAATCCGTACCAGCGGCGTCCGTCGTGAACAGAATTAGTAGAAGATGGGCTGCCGTGCTGAGATGGGTGAGCTGTTCGCGAAGCGAAAGATTGAGGTATATGTATGGCATCACGAGATGATACCCGAGTTGGCCGAAAATCTGGAGGGCCTTGCGTGCGCCTACAAAAGTTGGAGTGGAAGTGGAAGGGGCATCCGGGAGACTCCAAAGTTCCTTCAGTAATCCATATGCGAGGGGCACATCTTGGCGATCATTGGGATTGAGCAACGAATCAACGCGTTCCTTGGTATTTCCCACGTCGCGTAGGTGCTGTTTCACAATCGCCGGGGTGATGTGGAAGCCAAGGACCTTGATACCCATCCCACGCATGAGGAGCGCTCGCAACGTTTTGATAACGTGCCGGAAGTCCTTGTCGGGGGTAATATCGTCAGGTCCGACCAGGAGATTCATGAATTCGAGCGGCGAAAGTAAGGCGTGGAGTTTAGGGCTGGACGTCGAGGTGAGTGTGTTCTTCATGAATTCGATGGCAAATGCTAAGCCGCGCTTCGCCTCCCCATCAGAAGCGTAGCTGATTGTCCTATAGATAATGTTGCCATGATTCTTGCGACTCTCGGCGGCTGCGTTCAATGTGCGTAAAAACACTGCATGCTGCTCGCCCTTCTCATGCTTGCATGTTCCAGAAATGCAAACCGGACGCGGATTGTACATGTGAGGCTCGCGTGCAAGTGCGCCGTAGGCCACGACAGTTGCCTGTTCTGCTGGTGAGCAATATTCTATTTCCCGACATCAATGTAATGCTTACCTTGCTCGCCAAGTGAACCTCCTTGCGATCAACCGCCGCAAAGAAAGTCTTCGCATCCTCGATGTCGCAGAACTCCAGTGGTACATTCTGGGCATGTTCGCGGCATGCACCGAGGATCATGTTGGTTTTTTCGTCCCACCGTGCCCGCTTCTCCAGAGGTCCGACTGGTAACTCCTCTCCGACAGTGTACGCATCGATATTCTCCTCAATTTCGGTGATGGTCGGCATCCCCGGGGAAGCGCGCAGGGGCCGAATAACCGAATGCTTCCGGAGCGTAGTCAAACCAGGAAGTCCGAGTGCGCGATGCAGGAGATCGGCCAAACGAGCCCCGCCGAGACGCAGGACACAGAGCCCCACCATGTAGTCGTCGGGCATGAACCCCTTGGGATTATATTTAGGGCCCTCGTGATGCACGTCCACGCAAGCGCGATAAAAGCGCTCGAGCATCGCCCGTATGCTTTCCCCATTGTTGACACCGGCACGGATGAGCTGCGAAACCCGCGGAACGTCGCCGGTTGCAATCGCCATCATAAGCTGCTTGTGGAGATCCAGCTGGGCAATTTTCCCTACAAGCATTTTCGTGTCGTTTAGATTTGTGAGCCTCATTGCCCGGAGCTGGTCGTTCTTCTTATGGATCTTCTGCATGAGGCCGCCGACGGGATAGAAAATTAAGTTTACGTTCTCGTTGATACCGTTGGCGATGTGTTCCCTGATTTCGTGTAGATGGTCGTCCCGTCTGTCGAGGTCGCGGCAAGGTTTACATAAGCCCGGTTCGCGCCCAGCGATGCGTTCCCTGCAGGCAGTCGACCGAACAAAGAAGCAATCGCCCTTCGAAAAATAGTCCCAGGGAAGGACATATCGCGTGTGGAGGCCGAATGGGTAACTGAGGTGGTGATTTTGACCGGGAGGAAAGGTAAGTTGGATAGCGGTGCATGCCGAATATGCGGGCAGAGTTACGTTGGTCGGATCAGCCGCGCTATTAATTGCGGGGTTCATTTCAACAAAGTCTGGACTTGGAGACCTGCCCGCACTGCTTTAAAAAATATGAGCAAATCACCCTTAGTTTTATTCCTAACGCACCCGAACGATGGAGAACTAGGCGGAGAGAGGGGTTCCGGGACGCCCGCATCATGCGGATGAATGGGTGCGGGATCTGAGACCGTTGGTGCAACTGGTTTCGGGGCCTTCGACCAGTACTTGGTCAGAAATGTGGCCTTGGGTCCCGTTTGGTGTTTCTTCGCGAGTTCTTTCTGCTTTTTTTGGCACTCTTTCCCTCGCATATGCTGGTCCAGGTTATGCTGCCCGCCCAGACCGGTTTTGATGTGCGTTCCACATTTAGGACAGGGGGTGGTGCTTTGCGCTGTGAGGGGCACTGGCTCGCTGTTGTCACTTAGCCCGTCATCGCCGCTGGAGCGCTTAGATGAAAAGGAGAGCTGTAAGTTACGTAACTTGACATTCAGCTTCGTCCGGCGGAGGACAATCGAATGGGACAGACCGTAGATAGCCGCTTTCTAAAGTCGGACGGCGGCTTCTTCTTCTCAGACATGGGATCAGGCCGCGGAGCAAAATGGTGACGCGAAAAAATGATTGTATCGCTGTGCATCCATCAATCAATATCACCACACAGTGCTAACCGCCCACAGAATATCAGTCAAGTCCCTTGCCAGGTCCCAATTTTTTTTTAAACGCGGAAAGCATCGAAATGGGCTGGCCTGCTTGACATTCAAAAATAGGTATGAAACTTTTTTTTCACGACCAAGTGGACCCCCTACCCCCCCTCCATATAAGGAAATTTCTTATCTTGGTACCCCCTTGTGCCACGAATTGGAATCGTTTTCCAAAACAAAACAAAAAGAAGACACCGTGTCTTCAAGTTGTCCTCCATGCTCGTAGCAAAGGAAAAATTCAAACGCCGTCGGAAATGGGGTACTTATACTTAGGGATACGATGAGCGAAATGTAATGGATGAATAATGTAAGGCGTCGACGACGAGATGTGAACGAGCGCTATTTTAGACGAGAAGCATATTGGAGTCTCGCAGGACATCGCGCCACAGCACCGGGGTCCGCCCAGTTTTCGACTGGCCGCTCCATATCCCCTGCAGGAGTCGCTTAATAGACGAGTGGCTCCCTATCGCCGACGTCGACGGGTCCTCGTTCTCCAAAGAGAGCTTGGAATACACTTCGTCGCGCAAGCGTAGGTTGTTCGTGAGCGCGCCGCATATGAAGAGCGCGAACGCGGTAGAGCGCACAACGGCACTGTGCACCCTTGGCGACTGCGCCTGCGGCGCGCCCAAGAAGCTCATCGTCTCGGCGATGGCCTCCATGATGCCTGGGACATGGGGGTAGTCGCCCGACACGATCGAGTGCAGGTACACGCGCGTCGCGGCGCGGAAGACGTTCGAGCTAAGCTCGCGCGCCACCTCGGTCTCAGTGGCGCCGTCACGCAGCTCCGATGGTGTAGGGCTCAGATATTTGTCGAGGCGGTTGTTCCGCGCGACCAGATCGAGGACGTCGAGGCACCCTTTGTCCATCTGCTCCCGCTTCCAGACAAACAGCGCCGAGACCTCGGCCAACGCTAAGACGACGTGGTCCTCACAGCCCATGACATTCATCATGGAAAGTTCGGTGGATGGAGGAAGGGTTGGGTCAGAGATGGCGCTTGCCTCGGGGGAGTATAGCTGTCGGATATAATGTAGAAAGCGCGGCAGCTCTTGTGTCGTGATTGCAGCAATGACATCGAACCAGATAGCGATCTTGATAATGAAGCGCGTTGTCTCGCTGCAATTGTGGATCGTATCGCGGGGGTCGCCGTCCCCGAAGACGCTTGCAGTATATGTATATAACAGCTGGAGCCATTCCTGCCATGCGTTGCCCGTGCCGCCGTCAAAGAGGAAGGCCCATATTATAATTATGGCTGCTAGGGCGTCGTCCTCGGTGAATCGTGGCTTCTTCAGCACCTGCAGCAGCTCGTCGTATCTGACTTGCGCGCCGTGGTCTTGGAGTGCCATGTAGTGGTCCGATTGGTAAGTAGCCCGTTGGATATAAATGCCCGCTAGCAGGCGTGCCGCCTCCCTGGACGCCCCAGGAGTCGTTAAAGAAGGGATTAAGATGGAGTGGATATGCATGCTGTCGGCGAGGAGATACTGCAGATCCATGACGTTGCCCAGGTAGTAGGTTACCAGCTGGTCGCTGTCACCACCTGGCCTCAAATACATATTATACGGGTGCACCTCCTCGTCGATGGGGAGGCTGTACAAGTCTTCGTCATACACAGTATGATATGTTGCGGAGAATGAGCTCGTTAGTGTGGGAGCGGGCGAAATCCCTGCCAAAACGAGGGTGTTTAGTATTTTGCAACATTCAATATAGACAAAGTATCCTTACGCGGCACTACGCTATTAGGAGAATTGGAGAATGAGCTCGGTAATGCGGGTGCGGGTGGATTCCCTGCCAAAAGGAGGGCGTTGAGGTACACTGCAACATTGAATATAGAGCAAAAGAGCCTTACACGGCACTATGCTATGAGGAGAATTGTAGGAATTTGAATACATGTCGTCCTCCAGGGACATATCATCGTCGTCGGAATGAGAAGAGCTTCCAAAAGGTCGTATTTGTGGGGGAAAGCCTACGAGACTTATTTAAACGAACGGTGAACGAGAAGAAAAAAGGAGAAACATACTGTAGAGGTACTCGACGCCGGTCCATGCACGCTGAGTGGACCCGTGTTGGAACGGGCGCGGGGCCGGACTGGGAGAGAGTGACAAGGTGGGAGTGGGCGGACTTTCCGAGGACGGGGAGGTGTTGCCTGAATCACAACTCCGCATAGATTCAATAATCGCCTCAATATTAGGTCGGTGACGAAAATCGTGGGCCCACGAAGCTGTGACGATATCCCATAGGTCATCCGACATCGATGTGTCAGGCCGCGTCGGTCTCTCTCCATCGAGCACCTTCAGCATAGCTGCGACGTCTGGCCAGACATCTGAGAACGGCGGAAGACCTGTGTGCACCTGATCAAGAAATCAGTATACAGCGTAACTGCGGGCTGCCGCGGTCACCTCAAGACAGACACAAGCGAACGCGTAGACATCGCTCGCGGGCGTTCGCAGGAATTTTTCACACCCGAAGGACGCCGGTCGGATCAGCTCTGGCGCCAACCACCGCGTGCTTCCGCCGTGGTTGGTCGTAGATGTGAGGGCGGCGCTTGAGGCGGACGTCGCATCCATGACGGTCGTCAGACCAAAGTCCGCCAGACACGCATTCGAATCATCGGAAATTAAGATATTCGTCCCACGTAGGTCGCCGTGGACGATGTCCATTGAGTGTAAGTAGCAAAGGCCTTCTGCAACTTGCGCGAGCTGGTAGTGAACCGGGAACATGAGGGTGTATTTTATCGCGTCGTGGATGGACTTACCAATTTGTCGACGTCCTCGCGCCCGTGCTCCTTCAAGTATTTCAAAATGTGCCCGTACTTCATCCACGGCGAAACCATGCACAACGAGGGCGGGAAGGTTTGGCGGTCGATGCCAATTAGAGGCAGTAAATACTTGTGCCGCAGCCTCTGCCAAACGAGGGCCTCGCGACAGAATTGCTGCTGCGCAAGTATAAAACAACAGGCATGATTAATACAGGAATAAATTCACCAGACGACTCCGTTGCGACTCGGCACTAGCACTGAACATCCTGATGCGCTTTACTGCAACTGTGCTGCCATTGTGTGACGCCCGATAAATGTCGCCGAAGCCACCATGGAACGTCGGATGTTCGTCGCGATCGGTGACCCCGGTAATAAATAGCGACGAGGGCAGCTGGTCGCACACCTGCGAGAGGCGGAGGATCAATCGCCGTGCTTTCGAACTGTGCCGAGCACTTGGGAGGGATCCCTTGTCGAGGACCTGCTATTCTGATTAGCAGGACCATTTTTCGAGTACAAGCCACCCACATCCTGAACAGCGTCTAGAAACGACTGGGCACGGTCGCCCTCGAGTAGCAAGACCGTCTGTCTAGCATCACGCGTGTCGAGTATGGTCGAGAGCGAGGTGGAGATGTGTTGATGACATGATTGTAGAGCGTTACGAAGGTCGGAGGGGGATAGGCCCTGCGTCAACAAGCTCAGAAGCAAATTGACATGGCTCAAAATGGTTTACTTGTGTCAAAAGCGCAAGTCGCTGGCCGTGGTTGTAAATGATTGCATCGACAGGGCTCATGACTGAGTCCAGGAGAGTAGCTGTGTCATCGAGGATATTTATCCTCCTCTCCATCCGCCGCCGTCTCCTCTGCTGGGCAGGCCGGGATAACGAGCTGGACGTGAGGGTGGATTCCGGCCCATATGAAACAGGTTCACCGGAGTCGCCATCTATTAACGAGAGAGTTGGTGCAGCTCCCATGGGTGAATTTTGATCGTCAACAACGAGCTCGGCGTCATCCCATGATTCAGGGGACCGAGGGTCGTCCTGTAGCAGTTGCGATATATCCATGACTGGCCCCGGGCCACTGGCTCAGTGTACAGCAGTGTACGCGCCTGCGATAAGAGGCGATAAGGCAGGAAGAAGAGATGGGAGAAATCATGGGCATGGTGACAATGGCAGGCGCCATCGCAACTGTTTCAAAAAAGGATAAATCTTCCTACTTCCGGCAGCTAGATTCCGAGTGTCTGTGTCGGGAAGTTATGAAGCCTGATCACGCAAATCGCCGTTGTCCGCTGTTTCGTATATCTGGAGCCAGTTGTCTGGGACCCGGACCCGGGCTAGTGTTGCGTCTGTCGAGGGAGGGGAAAGCCGAGGAGGTTCGATCGAGATGTCAGTCTAAGAAGATGTCAGAACTCTCAGATTCAGAAGGTCAGTTATTGCTCTAAAGATTGCCTACATAGGAGAGTAACAAAGCGAAATGCAAGACCATAATTTACCTCGTACCGTCTAGTATGTATGCCAGTGGTCCGTATATCCAGACATAACTATGCTGTATGCTGTATTTGTTTTTTACTTCTGTAAAATTAACGAGAATTGACATTCAATTCAATTTATTGAGTGGATATCTCACCGGCAGAGCGAAGCCTGATACAAGTCCTTCGAGTCGCGACAGCACTTGTCTGCTGGAAGGAGCATTTCCACATTGGGACTTTTCTCTTGTCACCATCCTCGCCGTTCCCTCCTTTGCGGCTGCCTCAATGCTCCACTCCCTCCTCTCTACCGCGCTCTTCATCGCTTCGGACCTAGCTATTCTCGCAAAAGACGCGGCCTGCGACGCGCTCCTCGACATGCTGGCCCCGCCCTTCGAGGAAGACGCCGACGACGAGATGCTCGAGCTCGCGGCGCGCGCCGCCGTCTGGGTCAAGGACGCGCTGTACGACGCTGTGTACCCGCCTCTAGATCTAGATATCGTGATCGATTGTGCGGGCCCGGGATTCACCGTTCCGGAGGCTCCAGTGGTTCTCGTCCAACTTGAAGACGCGAATCCGGCGCTTGTGGACGGGGACGGATCCCCGTGGCAGCACTCTTCAGATTCCTTCAATAGAGAAGAAGCGCCGCCCCCTCTGCATCGCTGGCTCGCATCGTTGTCCGACGCTGGGTCTGTCGCGTATTCCACCTGTACGCCTCCATCCAATATCCCCTCACGCAATCCCCCCGCTGACGCTACCCCCTACGCCCCCAGCCTCCCCCCTCTCCCTCTCCGCCGCGCAATGGTTCCTCATCGGTATCGGTACCCTCCTCTTGCTCGCCGCAAACCTCCTCCTGCGCCGGCCCGCCGCGCCTCAACAACCCCAACCCCAACAAGCCCATCCTCAACTTGAAGCAGTCATGATCGAAGAACACGCTACCCCACTCCTCCCACCTACCCACGACGGCGCCTTCCTGCTCCAGACCGTCGACGCCCTGCTAGATTCAGAAGCGCGCCCCCGCACGCCCCGCACGCCCTCAAAGTCCAAGTCAAGCCCCGTTCCCCCGCAAGCCGTCGAAGCCCGTCAGCCAGATCCAGAACGGCGCTCCCGCCCCGTAAGCCCCGGCACCCGTTCCGACGCCGGTGCCCCGCTCGCCGCCACTCCCCCGCCTCTGTCATGCCCACCCGACAGCCCGCCTTCCCCATCCCCAAGCACTCCCACATTTGCCTCCCCAGAAATCACCGCCGTCTCCACCCCGCCCCCGCGCCACAAGTCCAACCCCGCGCCCAACTTCAACTCCAACCCCACCCCAAAACCCCGCCCCGAGACCGCCGCCCTCCCGCGCACGGCCCAAATCGCGCGCCGCCTCCTCCAGCTCGGCGCGCAGTCGGACGCGGAGCTGCGCGTGCTCGAGAAGTGGGCGCGCGTCCGAGTCGAGGTACATACATATGCTTTTCTGTCTTGCGTGCTGGCTGACGATGGATGGATGGGCGTCTAGGTCGGCGACGTGCACGAGGCGGAGAAGGAGAACGACTTCTTTGCGCCGGCGGCGGGCGCGGGCGCGGGCGCTGGGAAGACGACAATGTGGAGGGGGAGGAGGTGGGGCGCTTGAGGATTAATATGAGGCTTTCGTTCTTGCTCCGTGATTATTTATGCATCGCATCGCACCGCAAATGTATACCACACACTATGTATCTATTCCACAGTCGTTGCATTACAGTACATGTATATCCGAGTTCTACATATAAATCAGCGTCTTTATGTACCAATCGAGATCGTCTCCGAGTCCATGCAAATACATTAAGCTAGACCACAACAGTTGACACTGGGCGCGGCGTCGCGTTGCGGAAGAAGCCCGACCACGGATCGCGCGGCTGCGCGCGCGGGCGGGTGCGCGGGTCCGCCGCGAGGGCGTCCGCGATGGTCTTGACGGTCCAGGCCAGCGCGGGCGGGGCGGCGATCGCCGTGCCGCATGTCGGGCAGAGCTTCGGGAGGGTGGTGAGGTCGAGCCGGCGGGGGCGTGGGCAGGTGTTGGAGGGGAGGGAGAGGAAGTGCTGTTGGAGGCAGCGGAGGTCGAAAGTGTGGCCGCAGGGCGCGAGGCTGGCGAGGCGAAATGAGTTGAAGGCGGAGAGGAAAGAGTCAGAGAGGGAGATGAGACGCACGCGTAGGGGAGCGTGAACGGCTTGGCGCAGAGGGGGCAGTGAAGGCCCGCGCGGAGGGCGGCGACCTAGAATCGAAGTGGGTTTGGCGGTGAGATGGGCGGAGAAGAGGGGACGCACCGGCTGCGCGTGGTGCGCGCAGACCTTCTGCGCGGTGAGCATCTTTCGTGCGGCCTTTACGTTCATAAAAAGAGATCAATACACAATTGAGACACGATTCAAGGGGAGGGACACACCGCGAGGCGCCTTGGAACCTCGGCGTCGCGGGCGGTGAGGGCGCGCTGCCGCTGGCGGGCCACGAAGTAGAGGAGTAGCGCGGGGAGGGCGAGCGAGAGGAAGAGGGAGAGGGGGGCGGGGGCGGTGCGGCCGGGGCGCGGGTGGAGGACGGCGTGGGTGTGGGCTATCCAGCGGTGCGAGAACGTTTTCGGGGGCGGGGGCGGAGGCGGGGGCGTAGATGCGGGCGCGCGCTTGGCGAGGAGGTCGAGAAGGGGCTTGGGAATGAGCTCGAGGAGGCGCGCGACCGTAGAAAGTTGCGATTCCGATTCCGGTTCCGAGGCTTGCGTGCTAGCGAGAAAAGGGAACGTTGCGCTCAAGATGGGATGGATTGCGGTGATCCCCAGAAAAGCGATACAGAGAGAAAGAGCGGTGAGGATCGCGTAGAGGGACAGGGTGAGGATATCGGCGCAGAAGGAGGCGGAGGCGGCGCGGAGGAGAGTGAGGGCTTCGGGGATGGTGCGTGCGGGGAATTTGCTGCATGCGAGGAGGATGACGGCGGCGAGGGTCGCGAGGCAGATGTTGGAGAGCAGCAGCAGGAGGTCAGCCATGGTTGACTTGACAAGTTTGAAGTTGGACGGAAGAACTTCAAGGACTCGGAGGCGCGTTGGGTTCTTGTCTGCTGCTTGTGGATTGGAATCTGGCGAGTGTGAGTCAGGCATAGAAAACGTGTTGTATACTCACAATTCAATGCAGGCGGCCGTGTTTTCGCGGCGTTGGTGGTGAGCGCAGGAAGCAGGAAGGGTTCGCGACCACGTGATATGCGTGCGATTCTATTTCTAGCGCGCATCGATTCATAAAAGCGCTACGGTGCTGGTTGGACTCAACGTTTTCGTGTTAAGACCCAAACTTGGTCGATTTCAGCCTGGAAATTTTCATCTACTGCTTTGAATGAATGAATGAATGAAAGTTGCTGGTTGGACTCACTCAACGCTTTTCGTATTAAGACTCACACTTGGTCGCTTGCAGCCTGGACAATCTCATCTACTGCCTTAAATTTTACATATCCAGAGTACCGCTTCAAATCAGCGATGGAGGGCTGCGCAGTAGCATCGCACGGTATGCGTATCATCCTGTGGGACAGAGGGGAAAGTCAACACGACCTGTCCGCTCCACGCGCGCTATCTCCCGGGCATGCAACACAATCCGCGCGGCCAGGATGGCGTGCGCAGGAGAAAACTACGGTAAATGAGACGGACGACGCGCATGTACGTGTTGAAGAGTTCTCTGAAATATTCGGTGAGCACTATGAAGATGGAGCTAAAAGATGCACCCACGGACGGTACGAGAGCCACGGCGACATCCACGGCAGATATAACCTTCTGGAGCCACTCAATTCGAAACCAATGTTACAACTTGCGTGCCGAGGAACAGGCAAGTCGCGATACCAGCGTGTTTCCCGAGTGGCGATGATTGAAATTCCAGAGGGCCGATGCAGAGCGTGTAGTACATACCAGAAAACTAAACACATTAAGATAATGTACTTACGGTTGGATTGTGGCGATTAAACTCGGACGATAGGCGCACGGGTGTAGGGACTGCAATGAAGAAGACGAGCACCGGTATGTGCGGAGCTACCGGAAAATGAAAAGCAGTTGAACTTGGTTCTGATAAGGAGGAACGGCATATATCATTAAAGCAACCGACCTTCGGCGAGAGCGCTTCCACGATGAGGGCTCAGAGATTGATACATGGAGAATGCAACGAAGCAATTCACACGACTGGAGCTTGCGCGGATAAAATAACCTATAGACTCGCGCGCGTACCGTCGGCAGATTCGATACGATTGAATCTGGCTGGCATGCATGGGTGATGAATTCAAATACGAGCATCAACGGTACACGTGGTGGTTTGAGACTTGTCTTGCTGGCGGAAGGATCATGGTGTGCAGTAAGAGTCCTGCGGCAAGACAAATCTGAATATGTCAATTAGTTCAGAAAGATTTGAACGGCCTGAGAAGGGAGGAGAAGGGGTCGTGTCTCAATATCAACCTGGAATTAAACGGACGGGATACGCGGAATGGTGTCGCATGAGGAATAGCTGGCGTTAAGCTTGAAAATTCAATTACCCGTAAGTATTATGGAAATGCTTGAGGAGTCGTCAACTGTGATAGGTGAATTTCCGCAGGAGGTAAAATCGGCAGATGGTTATAGGAAGTCCGAAGAAACTCTCTGCGCCTTTCCTGAGTCCAAGTGCACTAATTATTTTGAGAGCCAAGTATCCGGTAGTGGTTCAAGTTGAAGTGGGCGGGCGGGCCGACTCCCGGAATCAGTGCGATCAAGGATTCACGTGCAGCTATACAGATTACCTAATCACGTCGTTTTCTCTTTCCGCTCGCCCAGGTTTGCATACGACCTTAGATTTTTGTATTTGTCCTTCTCACTCTCTCTTTCAGCATGAAGATCAACATCGCCAGTATGTCCCGCGCTCCCGCTCCTCCGGCCTGTCGTCCTAAACCTCCCCACAGACCCCGCAACCGGGCAACAAAAACTCATCGACATTGACGACGAGAGGCGCTAGTACGCTTTCCCCTCCCCCAAAAAGTCTCTTAACCAACGCGCGCCCACAGCCGGATCTTCTACGACAAAAAAATCGCGCAGGAGGTCAGCGCGGACTCGCTCGGGTCCGAGTGGGCGGGCTACGTCCTGCGCATCACCGGCGGCAACGACAAGCAGGGCTTCCCGATGAAGCAGGGCGTGCTCCTCCCGTACCGCGTCAAGCTGCTCCTCAGCGACGGCCACTCGTGCTACCGCGCGCGCCGCACGGGCGAGCGCAAGCGCAAGTCTGTGCGCGGCTGCATCGTCGGGCCGGACATCGCCGTGCTCAGCGTCGTGCTCGTCAAGCAGGGCGAGGGCGAGATCGAGGGGCTCACGGACACTGTGCTCCCCAAGCGCCTCGGCCCCAAGCGCGCGACCAAGATCAAGCGCTTCTTCAACTTGAGCAAGGAAGACGACGTCAGGAAATACGTTGTGCGGAGGGAGGTCACCGGCAAGAAGGAGGGCGCGAAGCCGTATACCAAGGCGTGCGTCGCGGGTCCTTTTTTCTCCCCTTCACCCATCTTATTTATTTTTTCTTCCCCAGCCCTAAGATCCAGCGTCTGGTTACGCCCATGCGCCTCCAGCGCCGCCGTCATCTCAGGTCGCTCATCCGCCGGCGAACCGAGCACCAGAAGGAGCAGAAGGCCGAATTCGAGTGCGTTCTCCCCTCCCCTCCCTCCCCTCATTCTTCTTACCCCCCTACCCCCCCTTCCCTCCAGCGTCCTCATCTCCAAGCGCGTCGCAGAAAAAAAGGCCAAGGTCGCCGCCCTCAAGGCCGCACACCACAAGTACGTGCCTCCTTTCCTCTCCCTTCCTTGATCATATACGGAACGCTGACCACCGCCCCCAGGCCGACCCCCGCCGCCGCCACCGCCACCGCCTGAGCGCCCGCAGACCGGCTGTAGATACACCCCGCGCATCGTGTATTGTCGTCGTCGGATTATGCTACCGCTACTGCTACGCTATGTCAAGTCAAGCCCTAACCCTTATGATGCATGTTTTCTTTGAGCGCCTGCGGGTTCGGGACTGGGTTTACCGAGTTTCAGCTTCCCGCGCAGCATGCACTGAGCGGAGTAACGGGACGCGCGCGATGCCTGATGAGTCGACTTGAAGTTATTGGCAGAACGCGGTCTTGTGAAGAGATTTAATTTTAAGCGCAGGGCATTTCTCTGCGTCGCATAGAATCGTTCATTGTGCTACAGAAACCTCAAACGCGGACGACAAGCTGGCTATTGATACGTGGCTCCGTCGATCTAGTACAATGGAACCCAATAAATAAAATAATGCAGTAGTATGTATGTATACAGATGGTGCGGTAGGTTGCTACAGATATCTATCGTTACAATGGCCGGGAAAGGGAACAGAAAAAAATCTAATAAAAATCACCGCCCAGCTGCGAACGCTCGACGAGCGCCTTCTCTCCGACGATCCGCCGCGCGATCGACTCTTCGTGTGGGTGTCGCGCGCCCGGGGTCCCGTAGCGGCGCACCTGACCCCCGACGCGCGCGTCGAGCTGCGATCGCGTCGGGACGCGCGCGCCCGCCTCCGCCTGCCGCGCTCCAGCCGCCTCGCGCTCCCGCTCCACCCGCGCGCACCCCTCCTCCCGCTCCGCCGGGATCACGACCGCGCTCGAAACACCCGACACGTCCGCGCTGGGGGCCGCAGCGCCCGCTGGGGGAAATGCAGAGTGCAGGAGCGTCTCGTTGAGGCCGGCCCACCACTGCACCTGCTGGCGCTCTGCCGCCGTGGCAGCCCAGCGCGCGGACTCGCGCTTCGCCTTCTCCTTCCTCGCGCGCTTCGCGTCCGTCATCTCCGTGGCCGGGACGGCGAGGAAGCGAGGCACGGCGTTGTTGTCCGGCGCGCGGGGCGAGGAGAGCTCGCTGAGCGAAAACACGGACGCTACGGCGGGCAGGGGGGTCGAGGGGGAGAGCTCCGGAGAAGGGGGAGGCGGGGTGGTGGGACGGGCGGAGCTGAGGAAAGCTGACGCCGCACCAGCAGCGGTGAGGAAAGGCGGCTGCGTCGGACGCGTCGAGGGGGGTTGGGGGGCAGCCGCCATGGGCGACGATGACGAGGGAGTCGCGTCGGGCGGGGGACACGGCATGAAGGCGAGGACGGATGGCGGACAGGGGATGATGACGATAGGTTCGATGGCGTCGGGTTGACAACGACGCTCTATATTATCATCCTCCAGTTTGCTCCGGAGCCGCAGCACCTCAGCCACTAGCTCCCTATGGTCTGCCTTCATGCCGTCCACGACCTGCTGGTGGCGTGCTGCTGCATTTGAGGCCGCACACGCTCCTTCCTCTGCAGCGACCGTCGCTCGGCGCTCCGTCCGCCCCAGACGCTTCTGCACGTCTTCCAACTGGAGCTTGAGCGTGCGGTTCTCCGCCCGCAGCTGGTTGTGCGCTCGGTCGGAGGCGGCTGCCGCGCGCTCTGCGTCAGCTCGCGTTCTCGCTCCTTCCGCGGTGGTGTTGGTTCGCTGAGCCTCGAGCTCTCTTGTCGCGCCCTCGAGCTGCGCCTGCAACTTCTCCAAGGCCGCCGCGTGCTGTGCGTCAGCTTGCGCTTGGACTGCCTCTGCGGTAGCGAGCCGCCCTACGGCGTGGTCGCGCTCTTTTTCGAGGCGCTCTGCGGCGCGGGCCCACTGCGCCTGCAGCGTCTTCTCCGCTGTGTCGATGGCGGACATCGTAGCCACGCGCTCTGCCTCGGCTCGCGCCCGCACTTCCTCGAGGTCGCCTTGCAGCGCCCGTCGCTCCCGCGCTACGACACGCTCAGCTTCGCGCGCTGTATCAGCGCGGCCCCGCGCCTGATTTAGCTCCTTGCCAGCGCGCTCGAGCAGCGCGTCCAGCCGCTCCTTCTCCTCTGCGGCGAGCTGCTTCTGAGTCTCCAGCGTACGCTCCAGGCTCCGATAATCGGAGTCGTTGGTGAGGAGCGCCTGGCGTGCGACACCCAGCGCCTGGTTCAATGCCTCGACCTCGTCATCTCGTCGAACCGCCGCCTTCTCTGCCATGACGCGCACGCGGCCTCGCTCCTGAACGAGCTGCTTGCTGGCGCGCTCGAACAGCGCCTCCAGCCGCTCCTTCTCCTCTTTCGCACCCTCATTCTGCGCCTCGAGCGTGATGCGATATTCGGACTCCTTGGTGAGGAGCGCCTCGTTTGCAACACCCAGTGCCTCATGTAGGGCTCTGAGCTCCTGTCGAACCGCCGCGGCTCTCGCGACGGATAGACGACGGAGCAGGCGGAGGTGCTTGACGAGAGCTGCAACCGGAATGCAGAGACCAAAGGCCAGATAGAACCAGAAATGTTGCCTAGCAGGAGACGCGGCGTTGGGTACCGATGGAGTGCTGGAGGCCGGGGCTGAGGAAGTAAGAGCAGGTTCTGGATGAGACTAGGCAGATCCATCAAGGGTTAGGCGGCGAACCTGTACAGTACTCTGACGCTGCGCTTGATGCGGCGGCGGCGGTCGAGTCCTCTGATCGGACCGAGGACACTGTATCCGGGCTCCGCTTTGCCGCTGCAGTCACTGTGGCAGCAACGGTAGTCGGAGGTGCAGCAGGCCCTCGCTCTTGGAGGTCCTTCTCCTCCGACCGAAGTTGGACGGGACGAGGGTCTGGACGAAAATTAGACTAGGCGGAAGAATGAAGTCAGGGGAAAAGCAAACCCTGGGCGAACGGGGGAACGACTGCGGGGAGCTGGGCGGAGTTGGTGAGCCGTGGGTGCCCGACCGACGATGACTTGGAAACGATAGGGTCGAGTTTGAGGCGCCGCTCTTCCCCGTCGTTCCCGGCCGGTGGAGGGACATTGACGCGATCTGGATGCAAATAAGTCTAGGCGGGTGAATTGCGGGAAAACGAACCGAGGAAGGGGAAAACGGCGGGAGCACGCTCGCGAGTAATCACCTTCTCTCCTAAACCCTCCGAGAGTCGAGGTCCTGAGCGCAAGATTAGACTACGCAGGCAAATAAAATTGGGGAAAGGCAACCTTTCACGAGAGTGTCGGAGAGTCGCGGGGAAACCGCTGCCCCGGGTCTCTCGCGGTTGGGGGGATGGCCTGAATAAAATTTCAGACTAGGCAGGTCATCAAATGAGGAAAAACACGAACGGTGCGCGGGCGAGTCAGGCAGTTGTGCCCACGGGCGGGGGTTCGTCGGGTTCGCTGGGCGAAAGATCAGACGGGCGGGTGAATAAGTGATGAAAATGGCAAACAGAGGGCCTGGGACTGGGCTTCCTGAGCGGCCGGAGCGGTGTCACCGGTGGGAGGGAGGGCTGGGCGAAAGATCAGACTGGACGGGAGAATAAATGACGAAAATCGCGAACAGAGGGCCGGCGACTGGGCTTCCGTAGCGGCCGGAGAGGTGTCGCCAAAAGGAGGGAGGGCTGGGGGCAAAATCAGACTGGGCGGGTGAATAAATGATGAGAATGCGAACCCTGGGCGACCGCGGGCGTGGAGGGAGGCGCAGGGTGGGCGTGGGGACGTAGGGGGCCGCTGGAAGGCCAGGGACGGGAAGAGAGGGGAGGAGGCGGGCGAAGGGGATGGCATACTCCAGGCTGAACTTCGCGACGGCGGTGGTCGCGCCCGACGCGGAAGATGCAACCCAGAGCAGCGGGGTGAGCCCACTATACTCCGGGGCGCCGTAAAAAGTGGGCGCAACAGTAAAAATATAACAAAAGAGAATGTGCTTTAGCCAGTACATGGCTGGGCCGGGGTGAAGAGGAGGGAGGGAGATGGAGAAGAGAGGAAGGGGCAACGCGCACATGTGACAGCCCTGCGCGTTTGTTATAGTGTGTTTATGCCGAGTTGCCGACTTGGATTCCGGCCGAGCGGCTGACGAGCCATTTTCACACTTGATCCCGTACCACAACATGCTCCAAATCCCCTCCGTCGTCAGCCTCGTCTCCTTCTCGTCCAAGGGCCTCGTCGGTCTCTTCGGTGGCTTCTGCATCGGTGCTCAGATTACCGCCAGCATCCTCCTCTCTGGCCTGTCCGTTGCGAAGAACAGCCTCAATGCGACCCGAACCCTTGAAATCGTGCTTCTCCCCACCAAATGTGTCCCTTCGAACGATATCGTATCCATTCCCTACGTGGCCATCATGGCGTACACTACCCTCATATCCGCCAGCCTCTTCTGTATTCTTCGTGCCAAAGGCTTCAGTTCGTCACCCAATAGATCCCCACCAAGTCCAGATGACCCCTTTCCCACCGACTCCAATACGTCCAGCAGTGCATCTTCCTCTGTGCGCAACCACCGTGCATTCGGCAACCAGCCTCCATCGCCTCCATCTGGACCAGGTTCAAGCGGCAGCACCGATAAAGCCCCGCGCCCAGATCGATGGATGTGGCTGTGGATTATCCCCGTGATTGTCGCGCTCCTCGCGGCCTACATCTATTTCACCGACCAGCATTTACCAACGAAATTACCAGCGCTCGTACGAGAACCCCCTTGGATTCAGCCCATTTTCGTGCTTGAACACTTCTTTTTCGACGGGCTTCATGCGGCGGGTCGTGCCGCCATATCCTGCATTTCCAAGGCCAAGGCCTACATCTCCCTGCACGGCTTGCAGTATTCCAAAATCCTCCTCCTCGCCATCGGGTGTTATTCGAGCCTGATCCTCGTCAAACGAGGCGTGCAAAGGCTAATCGGAATCCTAATTCCCAGATTCATCTACGATGAGGTTGAACTTTACCAGCGTGTCCTTGGTGCATATGTCGGTTCCGCAGTGATCATCGCCTCCTCCCCCCACCTCAGCTGGATTATATGGGGAGCATTTTTCTTCACGCGTGCCAACGAGAGCCTTTTCGGATCTGATATGCCCCCTGTCCTCGTGTTGTTTCGTTCCTCGTTGGTAGAAAGCTGGCACCGTCTCTCATCTGCAGAAAAATCGGTCCGTTTCTCTCTCTTGTTATATGAACACCACTCACCGCCGTTGGTTTCCAGATGATCGTTGGCCCCACAATCATCTGCTCCGCAGTCTTTGGCTCCACGGCCGTGCTTTTGGGTGTTTGGGCCTCGGCCAAGGCTCTACGAAGGGTAATTCTTGCGGTGTACGGTCGTCCTATGTTCATCCAGGACATGCTGGGCGGTTTCGCTATGGTCATCGGGACCGTCTTCATTTTAGCCTTGGTGTCTTACCCTATGATGTGGCTCGAGGACCTCCGTCCAGACCTGAAATCCCCCATACTGGAGCACCCATTCCTTTCTCAGCAGTGGAGAGACTCGGTGCGATATGCATATTCGCTGGTGGCGATCCAATACAGAGAATGGAAATCGGAAACGATCGACGACTTGCACGATAGCGCGTTTTTGCTGCTGAACGTGCTCCTAGAGGCATTAATTTTCTCTTGGGCGACGTGGGAAACACTATCTTCCGTTCAGAAACTGGCAAGCCCCGTCGTTCTTCCCGTTTTGCGTTACTGAACGAGTCATCCAGGTCATTACGACTCCCACCGCCATTCTCTACTGCTACTTCTATATCGTGAGTTGCCGTTCTTCCATCGATCTTTTTGCTGTTAGCTTACATCGTCCGTCAACAGATTCCAGCTGCTCGCAGATTCGTGCGGAACTGGCGACTCCATTGGCAACTTGAATGGTACGTCTCTCATTTTGCTTCACGCTCTCTCATTCTCACCTGCTATCCAGATTTTCTTACCTTTATTCCCTCACCTGCCTGCCTCGGTTGAGAATCGGCTAGTATTCGAGTGCAACGGCGATCGGCGGCCAGAAGAAGCGGTCAAGGCGATGTTCGCGACCCACCAACGAAACTAACTAGCAAGACCGACGGAGGAACACGCACGATGCTGCCGGTGCGGCCATGGGATTCGTCGGGGACGCCTTACTCTTCTCGCCACTGCCAGTTCTCTCACCTCCGCCATCTTCGGTTCCCTTCAAAAATGGTGTTCTGTCCGCGACGTGTACGTACACCTCACCATTTTTATGCTGGTATTTTTTGACGAGCGATTTCCTAGCGCTGGCTCTGTTCGGGCCGTTCGAGCGTCTGCACTCCTTTGCTTCCCGACCGCCGAGACTCAGGTTATACCCGCAGCTGCACACTTTGTGTTTCTTGCAACCCAACCCACGCGTTTTTTGGTTACCTGTCTGTATCTCCAAACACGAATGTATACCCGCAGCTGTATCCCGTTGCACCGAACCTCGACTGTCAGTTACCTATCTATCTTTGATAACCAGTATTTTGTCTCTGAGGCTGTATACAATGATCAAGATTCTTGTTGGCTTCACGGCCGACGTGACCGCGCGTTCTCAACCAGCAGTTTTCAACCAGCAGTCGAAAGCAAGTCCGAGACAGTCGGATCAACTTGCGGCCCGGAGCTAACCGGCGTCTGTCTCTCGCCCACAACCACCATGGCATGGCGCTGCACCGGGAAAACGAACAGAGAGCTCATCGAAAACATCATAAAGGCCAAAATTCTGAGCTCCAGCAGCGAATCTCAGCTGGAGCGCATCTCCAATGTCTGTTGATCTCAAGGTTTTGCGTGCGTGTCTGACCGCGCGGCACCAGGCCATGACCGCCGTCGACCGCGCCCACTTCGTCCCCGACAAGTCTGCTGCCTATGTTGATTCACCGCAGTTGCGTCTTTGTATATCTCCGGATTGGTGCGAGTTTCTCAATGCGCAACCAGATCGATAGGTCATGGCGCGACCATATCCGCGCCGCACATGGTCTGCAACGTCTGTCGATAGTGCAATTATTACTTATATTGACCCCGAGTCCCAGCACGCACTTGCTGTTGATTATCTTCTGCCGTTCTTGCGCCCCGGAGCCAAAGTTCTCGACATCGGGAGCGGCTCTGGATACTTGTGTGCGGTACTCCACAATCTAGTCTCTTCGTTCGCCCAAGATGAGCCGGCGAAAGTGACTGTTGCGGGAAAGGTAATCGGTATTGATCATATCCCGGAACTAGTGGACTGGTCGCTTCAAAATCTCAAGAAAGACGACCGAACTCGACGCGCCGTCGAAAACAAGCAAATTGAAATCCATGTCGGCGATGGGCGATTAGGCAGGCCTTCTCGTTTTTTTGTGCGTTCTTCGACTCATACTCACGGATCAAGGGTATCCAAGTGACGGTACGGTTGAGTTTACCCCGTTTTCACTCGATTTGCTACTTGAACGCAGGTCCTTACGACGCTATCCACGTCGGCGCAGCTTCGCCCACAATTCCCAAGGCCCTGGTTGAGCAATTAGCACGACCAGGACGGATGTTTATTCCAGTGGGCACCGATTCGCAGCACATAATGCAAGTCGACAAGGATGCCGAGGGCAACGTCAGCGAGACCCAAATCATGGCTGTCCGCGTGAGTAGCTAGCCTCGTCGCTCGTCCGTGAACTGATGATCTGCTCAGTACGTCCCTTTAACTGATAAAGACAAACAGACGCCGTGGTGAAGGAGGATTATTCTCATGTAACTGTATGTGTGGCTCTCCACTCTTCGCACTTCGGCTGTGGCAGGATCGGTGATACTTAGCTGCGGCAGCACAGCCGCCAGAACGAGTATGTAACGAGAGACAGGGGGCCATCCATCATGCCAGCGAGCTCTCGATAGAATATTACTACGCGCGCGCCGAATCAACCATCGAGCTAGGTTCGCCGACGACATTTCAGATGCGTAGAGAGCAAGCCCCATCGCAAAGGTGAGCGTGTACCCATGCGCCGCGGTCGCTTTGGATAGCGCAGTCCCAATGTGTCCCATACGGTGATGATGGTCCAAACGAGGAGAGCGGTCGTACTTCCTTGAACTTCCCAAAGAGACAAGTCAGGATTCTGTTTACTGCGCGTGCGGGAGTCAGGATTCTGTTTACTGCGCGTGCGTTTCTTGGAAAGTTTACCCATACCATGTCGGATGTCTTGTGGTGTCCATCATCGAGTGTCAGCGCGATATCATAGACTTGCGCGTGTCTATCATGGTGAGGTCGATACCCTGAAGCTCTTTCCTAGTTAACTTCGTCCCCTTCAGCTTGCGATCGAATCCGCGCGCCAGCAGACTCTACAGGAGGAGATCAACCGTAGGAAGACAACCCTCGCCGTTAATTTTCCAGGAGGTGGGCGGAGCGATAATAACATGGACCGGCAGCTGATGAATCATAGGGAATGTAGGAAGAGACCAGGCCCGGACTTTGAGAATGCGTCTTTCCAGCATGGATCGGTTCGCGAGTGAAGACCAGGTGCATTTGAGGTTGGTCCAGATGATCAGATGAAACTGCAAAATTGACGCGATAGCATCGAAAGCGTGTAATGAGCAAGGTGCTGGAGTTTGGGCGAAGGGCGAATGGAATTCAAGGACTTGGTAGTCAAGGGCGTACTACGAGAATCGTGTCGGAGTTTTGTACGAGTGCTGGATATGAATTGATGCATGTTGGGTGTTGTGCGTGACCAGGAGAATGTCCAGCATGGGGCGTTTCGCGAGCGAAGACCAAGTGTACTTGAGATTAACAGTCCAGATGACCAGATACGACAGCAAAATTGACGGGCTTCGAAAGCGTGTGATGCGCAAGGTGCTGGGGTTTGGGCGAAGGGCGGCTGGATTTCTTAGTAGCCAAGGATGTGGAATACGAGTTGCGCCGGAACGTAGAAGTGCTGCATGAATTGATACGTGGGATTCTGGGCCAGATTCGTAACACCACCGGGATAGACCGGGATGCGCTCCAGTCGAGTGTTGGTCGAGTGGAAACGACATGAAACAACATGAAACCCAAGGCAGAGCGTAAGCGCCGTGATCGCATCACAATTAAACTCCCGCACACAGACAAACGCCATGAGCTAAAAATGGAAATTGTGAAAAGTTGCCGAGGAATGTCGTACAAATATCGTAGTCAATACAAAACGACTTTGTATGCAGCAATCGCACGCCGACGTATAGGCATAGCGCCAAAACAGAAAGATAAGGAAATTCGAGTAAGATGTGCGTGCGCTCAAGAAAATAAATCACGCCTAGATCACCCGCCCACTCACACACTCACGAGTCAACCTGCATCGCGTCGGGTTCGGGTCCCGGCTCCGCCTGAGCCCGGCTCTTCCGCCTCGCATAATACTCGCTCTGCCTCGCCCGCTTCTTCGCGTCCATGCCCAGCGGCCCAAACCCATGCGTGTTCTTGATTCCTCCAAGGCTCCCGCGCTGCACCTTCGCCCCGAGACTGGAGCGCACGCGTGCGCCGCCGAGGCTCTTGCGTGCGGTGCCGGACGACGCGATGGACGACGAGCCCGAGCCCGACGATGCGACGCGCTGCGACGCGAGCTTGGCGATTACGCGCGAGCGCGAGATGCGCGGCTTGCGCCCGGGCGCCGGGAGGAGCCGCTCCTTGCCTTTCCCCTTGCCCTTCTCCGCCGTGACAGCATCGGCGGCGTTGGTGATAGCCCCCAGCACGCTGCTGCTGTTGTCCTGCGTCTCCGCGACAGCCGCCAACGCGCTCGGCGACGGCGAGACGTTCGTGTTCATCTTCGCCAGCGAGCTCGCCGTGGGCGCAAGGAGGCGCGACGCCGGCCGTGCCCTTGCCGAATCCACCGTCGAGCTGGGGGTGTTCGCAGACGACACGCTCCCGCGCGTGCCCAACGACCCGACGCGCAAAGACGACGTGCCTGTGCGCACACCCATCGACCCCGCGGCGCTGGACGTCCGCGTCCCGATCGACGACGCGCCCGCGATTGACGAGTTGCGCGACGCGCCGGTAATCGATGAGTTGCGCGTCCGGGCAGAAGAGGACGCGGTGCCGGACGGCGAGGGGCCAAAGGACGGCGGGAGCGGCGAGCGTGCGCGCCCGGCGGAGGTACTGCGCGTGCTGGCGACGCTGCGCATAGAGGGCGCGCGCAGGCCTTTGGAGCTGGCGCTGGCGACGCTGGGGACCGGTGGCACCGGCGGGGGCGCCATCTTGCTTAGTCCCGTCGCCGGCTTCGCCGCACTCACGACCGGTTTCGGAATCGCAGACGACGAGCTCGCGGCCGGGGGGGCCCCGGGCGCCGGCGCCTTCTTCCCCCACACGCCTTGCACGAGCTTGGCCGCACCCGCGAAGAACCCGAACCGCCCGCGAACAGGTTTAGGTTTCACTGCAAACCGGTCAATCAGCCCAATACCAAAGGTCAGAGGCGGGAAACTTACCCAAAACACCCGCGCCACTAACACGTCCACTCGCGCGCCTTCCGCCAGCAGCCGCGCTGCTCCTCCTCCGCGCGCGGCTAGCCTCCAGCTTCCTCCTCACCGCCTCCTTCTCCAGCTCGTCTTCTTCCTCTCCGCCTCGTCCCCGTCCCCATCCTTCGCCTTGTCCTTCTCGTCCACACGCACACGCTTCCCGCGGCCCTGCTCCTCCGTGGCAGCGCGCACGCTCCCCGCGCTCGACTTGCGCTTGACGCCCTGCCGCTTCGCCGCCACGTCCGCGATGCTCTCCATCCGTCCGAAGACTTGCTCGTGCGCCTTATCGAAGCGGCCCCCGCCCGCACTACTGCCCTTCTTCGCGCTGCCGAGCGGCCGAATCTCGCGCAGCGGCGCCGTGGGTGTCAGCGGGGCCCCGCCCTCGCCGAACACGCGCCGATTCAGTTCTTAAAACGAGATTCAAAACGAGATTCGGAGTATAAGATAATAGAAGCAGAAGTAGAGTAAAGTCGGTTTCGGGCAGGAATACGGCGTGTACATAAATAAGTAATGGTGGAAAGACATAACATACAACATATATTAGTAGCATCATAATGGCGGACATGAAGCAAGAGATAATTGATCATGGCGCGGACTAGTGAAGTACAACACTGTGGAGCGCTGCTCGCCGCTTGGGTGTAGCAATATTCGCCGCCTGAGATCTGGGCGTGATAAGATAAAAGATATTAGTAGTGGACAACACAGTGCGTGTAGACACTACTCACTGGCCGCTACCGAAAAATGCGGGACCACTCGTCTACATTCTCGCGAACCAATGACGGCTTCTGAGGATCCAGGACCTTGATTACTTTTTGGAGGGCGAAGGACGGGATAGGCCGAGTATACACCCGCTCCCGACACTCGGGGCAAGATTTTGCCATGTGGATCACATTGGGACGAGTGCTTTCTTCTGCGCCGTTGCGGCCAGCGCAAAAGGTGTTTTGAAGACATTCCAGGCAGCCGCTGTGGCCGCAGGGCGAAATTCTGGTGCAATGTTCACTTGGTTTGTTCGCGTATGTATTGGCTGTGGGACGTACGTGTAGGGTCGGGTCATGAAGTCCTTGCACACACAACATGCGAGTTCCTCCTGGATTTCTTGAAGCTGGGGGTTCTGTATGATACCAATGAGAGGGATGGGGGAGATGAAAAAATTGTCGCACCGTAATATCAATGAGACAGTTTGATTCTGCGGCTACAACGGGTGCGATTGGTGAGCTGCCCGCAGTACGAAACCGCTCTCGAACGGATCCAATAATAGATGCGGTGAAAAAGACCACTGGCATAAACTCGAGCCAAGAGGATGTCTCGGGCTCGATTCGCGAACAAAGGAAAATCCCAATTTTTGACAAGATGGCCAACATGGGAATCCATGCGCGGGTGGATATGCTGAGCCAGAGCGGTGGGATGCAGAAGTTGTAGAGGCGGACCGCCGCTGGGACTCCTGCTAGAAATCGAAGGCAAAACATGCTAACGACGGGGAACCAATGGGCAGCCACAAGATTCCGAAGACAGCTGAGTAGAAAGGTTGTCGTCGCATCCAGAGCCTTCAATAAATGAAGACACGATTCGCCAGCGATATCAAGAGCCCTGTGAAATTCAGCGATGGCTCTGCGGCCACGGGCGGTATCGGAAAGGCTGCTGGTCGTCAAACATAGGGACAGCAGCCCCAGGAGAGCCAGACAGATGTTCAGAATCTCGGCGTTCAGCATGAGGAGTGTTGCTGGAGTCAAAGTGGTCAAGACCACTGCACCATTGCAAGCTTATTTATATCATCTCTGACATTGTCTTTGAACTCGGACTCTGATGTGAGTCTTTGTTCGGGAGTCACAAAGCGAGAGAAAGCGAGTTAAAGCGTGAAGGTTCTTTGCTTTTTAAATACAGGAAGCGCGAGACTTGAATGAGCCATTTTTAAGCCATTCTACAACGTTAGAGACGGCCCTACAGTGTGTTTCTCGGATGCGAGGCCGTAGTCGTGTACAAGTCGTGGTCGGGTCCGGCAATCACGGCGCGGCCATCCCCACAAGGCTTGTAGTGGATCAGAGACGACTTTCTGGTCCGCTGCTGTATATTGCTATGCAATTTGGATGGTATTAGCTGCTAGTTCCCCTCCACACGTCGACAACTACGAAATGCAATCGACCGTCTCTTCGAGCAGCCTGCTCAGAGGCCCTTCTGATGACGACTTTTTCGAGGGAAATGACGACGCCGTACATGCGAAAGGCGAGCTCAACTCTGCTCGACTGTCGTCGGTTAGAGACTCGCTAACCATGCACCTGCTATTTCAGAACATCGAAGTCTGATGCTGAGACTTGGGGCTTCCTTCTTTCTCTTTGGGCTGATCAACAACGGCGAGTGTTCTTCGTTTCCGTTGTATTTTCATTGAAATATTGAACCAGGCGCTCTTGGCAGTTTTGTATGTGATCATCCTCTCCGCGGCGCTCGATTTGGTGCCGCCATCCACCCCGAAGGGCATCATTGCGTTTTGCAACATTGCCCCCGCACTCGCGGCCAAAGTCGGATGGCCGTACATCCTGAAGGGGAGAATACGATACGCGAAGCGGCTCATGGGATGCTGTGTTCTCAGCGCATTTGGCATGCTCGTGCGTCCCATTCGAACAGCATACGCGTCATTTTCCGCTGAAAACGAGTTGCAGGTCGTCGCGTTCTTCGATAGCCTGTTCATGCGCCTTCTCGGCATCGGTATCGCGTCCTTTTCTTCGGGTACGCGCTTCGGTAAAGCCACTCAAATGACTACACTAACCGGCAGTTAGGCCTCGGCGAATTGTCGTTTCTCCAACTGTCCACTACCTATGCCCCGCCTTCGGTAGCAGGCCACAGCGTTGGGTGGGCCTATAACTTGATCCTATTCATTTTCTAATCCATTCTAGCTACTTTGCCTCTGGAACGGGTGCTGCGGGCCTCGTCGGTGCCTTTCTCTGGTGGGAAGTCCGCGGTCTAGGTGTCCGCGTTGGCGTTGGACTGTCTTCCGTACGCTCCTCGCGTCCGCAGTACATAGACGTAGCTGACCATCCGCGCAGGTGATGCCCTTTATCATCCCACTAACGGCAAGCCTCCCTCCTCTTATGCTTGCTTCTGGTTATTGAACGCACGGACGCAGTACTACGCCCTGCTTCCCCGTCCACCAGCTTTCCTAGCCTCATCCGCTGCGTATGAGGACCGCCCGTCTGCCACCGCAGCGAACATGCCATATACGCCTCTTGCGACAGCCGAAGATGACATGGTCGGCGAGGAGGAAGGCAGTTCGCCGTCCGGGCCCAAGTACAACGTCTCGCTGTCACCGAGCGACAAATGGCGGCTTGTCCGCCCGCTTCTCGTTCGATACATGCTCCCGCTCTGTACGTCGCCGTCCCCCTAGTTCTTCGACACCTGCTGACGGCGCGAACAGTCTGTGTGTACCTTGTGCGTCCTTTCCTTCTTTGCAGTTACACTAACTCACGCGTGCGCAGTTCGAGTACACCATTAACCAGGTACGTCAGCAAAGACAGTTCAGGTCCCGTTCGTTAACTTATTTTGGCAGGGAATTGCGCCGACGCTGCTGTACCCGGTCCCTTCGCAAGAGGACCACGCCTTCCTCAGCAAGATAATACACTCCGTCCGCGACTACTATCCGTTGTGGCAGGTGCGCGTGTGTGTACATTTTGTGGCCCCCGGCTCACACTCTCGTGCCCAGCTCGTCTACCAAACAACCGTTTTCCTCTCCCGATCGTCCATCTCGATCGGCATCCCGCCCATCCCGGCGCGTCTTCTCCCGCTCCCCGCGATTCTCCAAGCCGGGATCCTCCTCGTGCTCGCGGTCGAGTCCGCGGTCGGTCTATTCCCGGCCGACGCGGACGAGGCGTGGAGCATCGCAGCGGTGTTTCTGCTCATCAGCCTCGAGGGCATCTGTGGCGGCTCCGCATAGTGCGTCTCATCCTTCTTCCCTTCCCACCTTCTTCCTTTACGCCGTCCTCGTTCTCTTGCCCCCGACTGACGCCCTTCTAGCGTGAACGTATTCTACCGCATCAACCAGGACCCGCCCTCGCCGCACACCGTGCACGACATCGAGCGCACACGGCAGGAGCGCGAGTTCAAGATCGGCTCGGTCGGATTCGCGGACTCGAGCGGAATCCTCTTCGCCGCGGTCCTTGCCGTTCCAATGGAAGTGGCGCTATGCCGCCAGCAGGTCTCGCGCGGGAAGTTCCTTTGTAAAGGTCTATAGCATCTAAATATGGACTACTTACAATACTGTACTTATGTATTAGGCTGCAGTACTTAATAGATTTTCTTTATACAGGTAGAGCCAGTGTGATGCGCATGTACGTAGGGCAGGGAGAAAGCGATGGTGGAATAGCGGTATCGGATGTACAAGTTAAAAGAAAAACAAGCAAAACACGGCGCAAGGGACAAGGAAAGCAAAAAAAAAAAAAAAAACGGGACAGCAAGACGGTGGGGCCAAATCAAGGGATACAAATCACTCCTGGATCATCCGGGGGGATCCAACCTAGAAATATAAGCATAAGCGGTGTTCCTTCGAGAAAACGGAACGGAAGGTAATTTACCTTGGACATGTACATCTGCCAGTGCTCCTGCAAGCGCGGGTCCTCCGCCGCGATGCCGCGCATCGCGCCGTCGGGCGTGTAGTGCTCCAGCTGCGGCTGCCCGAGCTGCAGGTTGATCTGTCGCAGCTGCTGCTGGTGCTGGTCGAGCGGGACGCGGTGCCGGTGCCGCGGGTCCGGCTCGAGCCCGAGCCCGAGCCCGTGCGCCGGCGCCTGTTGCGCGGGCTCCATCTGCGGGTACCCGCCCGGCCAGTAATGCGGGTTGAGCGTCTGGTACGGCGACTGCACCGGCGACTCGTCCATGTATATCATGCTCTCCGGCGTGGACACATGCGACGACGACGGGCGGCCGTCCGCCGGCGACTGGAGGTGCTGCGACGCGTGGCGCGTGTATCCCGAGGGGGAGGCGTACTGCTCCTGTTCCTCCTGCCGCGGCGACTCGTACGCGTGGCGGAGGTTCCGATGGGACTGCGAGTGGGAGAGCGCCCGCGGCACCTCCTGCGGCGCGTGGACGCTTCCTTGCGAGTGCGAGTGTTGCGGAAGGTGCTGTTGGTACGCCTGCCGTATACTCCGATGGGAACTGGAATGGGCTAGCGCGTGTTGCCCGGCGTCGACGGGGGGAATAGGCGCCCTGGCGGGCATGACGTCGCGCTGAGCGTACGGATCGTACGCCTGCGCAGGCGTCTGGTAAGTATATTCACTATTGTGATGTTGCGCTTGTTGTTGCTGTTGCTGTTGCTGTCGCTGCTCCTGCTGCTGTTGCCGATATCGAAGCTCCTCAGTCCGCTGCCGCTGATACTCTTCATGCTCGCGCATCTGCAGCTCGTACTGCGCCTGTCCCTGGATCCGATACTGGTCCTGGTCCTGTTGAGTCTGTACGATCATCGGCTGCGAGTAGACGCCGTTAGGATAGTACCCGCTCTGGATCTGCGCGGCGATGTGCCCATCAAAGACATTGAGCTCGTTGACCAAGCTCGGATGGACGCCGGCAAAGGATGGATTGTCTATGAACATTTCCTTCGGCGAGTCGGATAGCGACCGCGTCGACGACGGCGACGACACGCTCTGCGCAGTCCTCGGAGGCTTGGCCTTCGTCGTCAAAGTATGCGTCTTGCCGCTGAAGATCGACAGCTCGTCGCTCGGCGCCTCTGGGTTCGACGGCTCGAAGATGTTGTTCGGGATGACAGGAGGTGCGCCATGGCGCGCGTCTTCGTAGATCTGCACGGCCTTCTTCGACTGGCGAGTTAAGATCGGGATGAACTTCCCCGCTCTCGAATTGGGACAGATCTTCGCAGCGGCCTCGAACAGTTCCATGGCTTTACCCAACTCGAGCAGCGCCGCTGGTGCGACTTTCGATCTCGTAGCGTGGATGACGACAGAGGAGAGCATGATCTACGGGGACGCATACAGTCAGGCCACGTCGCAGATCTAAGGAATAATGAACTCACCGCGGACGAAAATGCATGCGTCCACAGCACCCAAAACCGCGCGATCTCAGCCGGGAACATGTCAAACTGCACCCTCAACGACGCCAAAAGCTCGCACGCGCTCCGGTACCCAGCAAGGAACGACGGCGCGTACGGGCTCTTGATCGGATCATTGGGGTGGTTTGAGATGGCGTGCGCAAAGAAGCAGCGGTGGATGTAGAGCAGCGCTGCAGTCGACGGAGCCGCTCAATTTGCTGCGATGAATCAAAACAGGGAGGGACGTACTTAGATGGCGGTAATTTATCGGCATGAAGTGGGTCATGGTCTTATTTAGGCCGACGCCCTCTGGCGGGGGCCCGGTGGCGTACTTGGGCAGCTCCATGTCGCGTACCTTCCTGTCCAGCTCGAGAATAATCGAATATCGCGGCGCACGGGACGTCAGGGTGCCCTGCACGACCGCGGATACGCATTCGGCCCCGAACCGAGCCTTCCAGTACGGAACTGCGGCGAGGTGTCAGTAAATGCGTTACGTTGATGCGGAACGGTGGGTCCTTACAAGACGACTGCGGGGTGCCCTCTTCCGTCAACGTCTGGTCGACATCGTGCGGCAGCTCGCAGTCGACAAAGGGGAGGGAGAACGTAGGCAGGCGGCCGGTAGCGAGCGCCTACGCGAGATTAACATCTGAAACCATCTGCCTGATGCGAGGATAGATTACCTGCCAGCAGTCCGTAATGAACAGCTCCCAAAAAAGGGCACGCCGTTTCTGCACTTCGGCGGGCTTCAAATTCCATCTGGACGAGTCGCGGTCTGTCAAAATTAAAACATCAGAGGAATGAAGGCGAGAATGTAAAACGTTGCCGCGACTCACGGAGACCAATCTGAATAATTGAAACATAAATTAGATGAGGGTGCGGCGATTGAAGAAGATTAAGGTGAAATGACGCACGCTCTGCGCTAATTTCGTGGACAGCCCAAAGATGGCCCATGTGCTCTCGATGCTATTCTCCCCGGCGCAAAGCCCCTCATAGATACCCATGAGAGCCAGCGTCTGCACCGTCGCGACGCTCGGCGGGCCCTCCAGCACAGGCTCCAGCGTCAGCGCCGCCTTCGTCAGCCGGTAGTAGTACTCCGCATCGTGCGGCCCGCTCGCGCCCGCCGGCAGAACGTCGTCTGCCGCCCCGCTGCTGCTGTTGTGTGACATGGGAAACGGCAGCGCCGCGTCCCCGAGCGCGCCGAAGCAGAATATGACGTAGATGAGCGCCAGATCGTGCGCGGTGCCCAGCGGTGGCGGGCTCGCGTCGCGGCCCATCGGGCGCGTCGTGTCCTCGGGGAACCATAGCGGCAGCACCTCGTCCGTGAGCTGGTCGCGCGTGACGGCGCCGAAGAACCATGGCGCCTGTGCGAGGTACAGCTCGCAGAGCCGCAGCGACTCGGCGTACGGCGGGAGCCGGCCTGTGAGGTAATCCAGGTCGATTCCTACGGCGCCGGAGGAGAAGGGGAACGAGGACGTGAAGGACGCGATTGGTGAGCTGGAGTACCCCCGGCTGTCCTGCTGCCGCAGCAGAGACGGCCCGAGGGCCGCGGCGAGCGCATTGGTCGAGGTCATTGTCCCCGGATGAATACGCGGCGACGGCGACGGCGAAGGGCCTTCGCCCTGTTCGGAGAAAGGAGAAGTCAGCGCTGCGGTCGTGGAGGTATTACGGATTTATTACCATGAGAAGACTCTGTGCGCGTGCCGTCCAGTTAATCCAGGCGCAATAGCGTTGGAAACGAGGGGACTTGCCTCTGAACCGGCGCTCCGCCCGTAGAACGTAGAAGCACCGTCTTCCCGGATGGCTAGCGTCCCGAACGCATCGAGGTAATCATCAAATTCGAGGTTCTCCCCATCCTCGCCCCCTCCGTTCACATGGGGATCGTCCTCTGCGCCCTCGACCGCGGAGTGGAGCTCAATACTTGACTTGATCTTGAGGAGGTCGCGATCAAGAAGGGGGTGCGGTTCATTGGTAACCGTGGATTGTCTAGCAGGAAAGAGTGAGCACGAAATCGCGAAAGCTATATTCAACTGACAGAATCGCGAGTGCGTCCTCGAGCTGCCGAATCCTGTCGCTCATGGTCCCAATTTTGTGGTGCAGCTTCTCCGTGTCCGCCAAGACGAATCTGCATAAAAACAAAAACAATTAGGCCAACCAGCCTAGAAGTGGGTATTACTACGAAGCAGAGCACGTACCGCGTCCCCTGACCTGCGTCCGAGGCCACCGTCAACAAACCCACGTAAGGGCGAAAATACAATTACGCACCAGTGATCAAGCTCCCGTTCGGGCAGATGGCGGAACAGCCCCGTCGTTTGCAGCTATATAATTGAAGATGATGAGGGCGCGGAACTTATCAGGGACCAACAGAATAAAGATAACTGGCGCGGCGAAACCCTATGGGTGCAATCATAAGGGCAATACTGCTCCCGGTGCACGGTTCACAGGACGGAGGGCGCCCGGAACAAGTATCAGCCTCGCTTCTCCGAGGACTCGGCCTCGACGATGGAGGGTGCCGCTGTGAATGCGGCCGCCACGCGCGCGCGCAGAAATTGGCGCCGACACGACGTCGACGCGTTCGGCTCCCCGAGCCCGCGGGAGACTAACCGCGTCGCGGCGCTGGTATTCGGCCAGCACGAAATCGGGATTCGGGAGCAGAGCGATATGGGCCCAAAAAGGAAGGAGCCGCACCTCGAGCACGGCACGGTCTTGTCGCATTTGAGTTTGAGCCTGCAGGCGGGTCGTCAGCGATCTATCCGCACCGCGGGCGGAGGCATTTGCGCCCTGCTCACCGCCGGCATTCTGCGCACGAGAGGGCGCCTAGACGAGGTGAGCCTTATACGCCGCAAACAGACATCCCGACGCACCTCTTGCCCGCTTGGACTCCTTCTCCTGCGCGCGCTGCGATGAGATGTCTTTCTTGGCTGCTTGCGGCATGCGGGTGTGGGTAGAACACCGGTAAGTTTCCGGTTCGCGGGCGCGGCCACAGGCTCGCTGTACGTTAGAGTGGATGGTAGGAAGGAAAGAGCCCCAGGATAGTACTCAAGTGGACGAGAGGAAGCACGCGTGGCAGGTGACTATTACTCTGCTTTTTGCTTCCGAATGGTAAACCCGGCCCAAACTAAATACCTGTCAAGAGGTACTTACTGGGGATAGATATCGACAGATCATCAACCGTCGGCATCAGTAGCGATTCATCGACGGGAGCTACCACAGGTATCTACTTGCTCTGGCTATCGTCCCTGAGCCAGAGCACTCAAAACACGTCGCGAAATGAACTACTCTGGAATTAAATCGCGGAACAATTTTTTTTTTCATGTCGGAAAGATGAAGCGCAACCCGCATTTAGACACATGCACATCATCGCGTCCCTTGAGAGGCTCTTGTCGAAAATTCTCATGTCAGAAAAGCTCACGCGGGTCTCCTTGTAAGTTATCCATGGCGACTGACCTGACTCGGAGCGATGGGGAGCGAGATCGAGTGAGTGATTCCAGGAATGAAGGCAATTCGGATTCGGGCGGCACACGGCGCAGCACACTCACCGTCCCCGAGCCTTGCCCGAGCCCCGAGCCCCATCCCCGAGACACCCGACCCCAAGAAAGTTCCTTCTCGCACCTCCAAAATTCTTCGTCCTTCACCTTACCCCACCCTCCGATCCATCCCAGCCTCACATAATCCGAATGAATGTAATCTACGCACGCGTCCGCCACAAGAACCCTCTATGCGCGCTTCCTAATAGATAGGCATTTATTTATTGCATTCCACCGAGCGGAAGACCTGGTGGCGCTGGGCCGCACAAACCTGATTGGGACACGGACAAAGGAGGCACTCGAGCGGATTGACGTGAATAACGCACCGCACTGAGGTGAACGGAGTGAACGACGGCATGACGTGGCAGCGCGTGCCTGCGTGAGGTAAGCCAGCTCGCTAGTGGGCGGCTCCGGTCGCGCGTGGCATGCGAAGGCCGCTCCCGTTTTCCGCCCAGGCAGATTCGAAGCACCCGAGGTTGACTTGCAGCGAAACAGAGCCTGCCAAAATCAGATCCCAGCGGCGTGATTAATGAATTCGAAGCGATTCTCTATCACAGTGAGCATCGAATCAGCGCGTCGCCTACGGCGTCAGCGGCCCTGAGTAGCGAGGACGGGGACGGGGACTCCGCGAATAGAGTGGCGGTGGCCTCCGGAGGAAACATGTCCGAGTCCCGGCACGGGAGCATTGACAATCTTCGAGTTGGCAGGCCTCATGTAAGCACCCGGGCCAGTACAGCTTCCGGGGAGCATTCATTGGCAGCGTAAATATACGGAGTCGGAGTGGTGCTGAACTCCAAGCGGGGTGCATATAGCAGCAATAGTTGAAAACAAGCTCTCGACACATGAGGGTTCGAATCAAGACGCGCGCAAGACGTGACGTACATCACGTGGGCTTAATTAAAGCGCCGTGAACGCGCGTACTCATCGGCGCCCAGCTTGACGGTCATTCCGGCAATAAACCACACCGGAGTCTACCGGATTCCTTCGCGGGAGCACTTACGGCGTAGACACATAAATAGCCTGGCGCAATCGGAATTCAACAAGGCCCTCCGGGCAGTCCTGAACCTTACTCATACTGTACTGTTCTGTACCTTTATGCTCTACTGTTAATTTCTACCACCTTTCTATCTCTGGGCTGTCTGGACATATGCACTTCTGTGAAGCGGACCTCTGGAAATCACTAATGAACTGCCACCAGAAAACATTGAAAAGTCTAGACCCGGAGGCCGCAGACATTGCATTCCTGGACCGATTAATGAAAGCAGTACAGCCAGCGGATTGATGGATTTTGACGGAAAAGACCACTGCGTCGGAATTTGCTGACGCGTCGAGCAAGTAAACATATTTTCAGTAGGCCGAGAAAGAATTTCGGGGAGTGGGGTTTCAGAGCTTGCTGACACAGGAGTGAGTGAGGAAAGATGTTTTCCAGTGGACAGAAGAGGAAGGAGTCCCGCGGTCTCGGAACTTGCCGTGGCAGGGATGAACGAATAAAGCTGTTTTCAGCCAGACGAAAAAGGAAAGAGTCTAGACCCGCGGTCTCGGAACTTGCCGCAGCAGGGAAAGATGATACAAGGACTACGGAAAAGGTACATATCCAGTAAATGTCGTCACGATCGGAGCGATGAATGTAGACCTGTTTCCCTAATCGGTTACAGGAACTGACACGGAAATAAACCAGGTTGAGGCTACTCCCGCATTGCGACTCGGAATACCACACCACCAGTGCTCCTGCAAAGTTATTTCACAGTCCTTTGATGCTCTGGAGGGCCTAGTATTTTTTTCAAGGGAGGGTTTACTTTACTACTGTATAATTACATTCAATTTGACCGTCACCCATCACTCCTCTTGGCCGACGGCGAATATTGTTATTTTGTCATGCTTGACCCACCCTCTATTTCGCGTCACGCAGCCCTCAAAACTCCCAAAATCGCACAACGTGTAGAATTGAAAATTTTCATTCCGGTGGTCGAAATTTTCACCTCCTCCGTTTTTACTTGTGTCATGCGAAATTTCGGCCCTGGTCCGATATGATCGAACCAGGAATGTGTTCATTGAGCTATTTCCTAGAGTTCCTTGGTCGGGATTTGAAGCAATCTTTATTATTGGCCGAGCAGTATGGCCGAGAAAAAAGTTTGATTCTCTACACCCGAAATTGGCAGAAAACTGGTTTGGGATGCCCGAAGGTTTTCGGCCGGACCGAAATTTGCCGTGTTATGTGGCATGTGACCGTGACATACGTAAGCCTCTGCCTCCCGCCTTTTGTCCCATCAGAGCCTCCAGCATGCTCAAAAATGCCGAAATCGAAGCGTAAAGCATGTACCCTCAACCTCGGTTCATTTGCAAAGGTTTCTTGTGCAATTATCACATCCCCAACATGTTTCTGACTCATTTCAATTTTGTAGAAAAAGCCCAAATTGGCCGATAGTTGCACTCCCAGTCCAGATCCTTTGTGATCACATTCCCCTACCTCATCCACAGACAATTCCCAGACACATTCAATTGCATCACATCTCGACATGTAAGTGAGGTTTCATCTGTTGATTCAATATTATCCGAAGTCATTGATGACATGCCTACTTTTGAGTCCGAAAGCAGGCTGCTCAAATGGTTATTAATAGTGGAAAGAAGCATCTGCAGAAGATTCTCGGCAGTCTCAAGCCTAGTGCAGCATCAAAACCCCGAGGCCCATATTATAAAATACAGGTCGGGACTTCTCCTTCTGAATGAACGGCACGGTTTAAAAGAGCCCAAGACCGGAAAACCGGAAAGCAGCAGCAGAGCATGATTCAGGGTTGATGTCGTGGTTTGCTCTGAAACAATTGAGGGGGAACGAAGCAGAGGGAGCGGCCGCAATTGATGGGGATGCACCAATCACACTGATGGAGATGTCTGTCGATACCGACAGACATTCCCGAATTCCCGGGGCTGCAACGGAGATGTATTGCCTGGAGGTTCAGGATGACGATATCATCAACTTGAGCCACTCTGAATCCCCCAAACAGAACGAATTGAGCTACCTTGACGAGGATGGCTTGTGGGGACTTAGAAGACATCTTTGCATTATTGCAGCTCGACAACCCCATCCACAATCCTTCCGGAATTGTTCTGACTTCTTCTGCTTCCATCCTGGCCTCTGTTCCCTGTCCGGCTGTCTGATTTGACCCCATTTCATTTAACTGAGCCGATGACACCTTCATACCTGTGAGGTTGTCCTTTCCGGGGGCTCCCCCTCTGCCCACAGTAATTGACAAAGCCATAAAAAATCTCTGGTTTATTTTGAATCCATTGAGGGGCCCCAATACGAGTGGATATAAGCATGCCAATCTGAACCTGGTGCTCTGTGCTCGGCTCAAGTTGATGCTGTTGTTCCTCTGCCTATATGTGACCGAGGGCTATACAAATTAAATAAAAACAGCCAACATTATTGTGAAGTCGACAGGCAAGGGTGCCTGGATGTCCTGCAGAATCTGGGAATGGGTTATCACATTTGCGAAGGATGCAAGCAATCTGCCAACCACAGTGAGACAGCAGGTATTGTACCAGCCGTGGAATCACACATTTTTGTGAGTTCTATAGAAATTCGAGAACACATACGGACTTCAAGAACCTACTGTTCGGTGATATACAGGTAGAGTCAGAGTGAGCTCTGAGCTGCTGGCTGTGGATCAATGATGCAAGAGGGAAATAACTGGTACTGTCTGTGTGGAAGCAGGCACGAAGATTCAATTTGATGGAGGAGAAGTTGAGATCAAGGCGGTAGGAGTGAATCCATCAACAGATTGGGACAGTCTGCATAAGTTACCCACGAATCTAACGATACATGCTAGCAAGACAAACTGAGCGAAGGAGCACCAGAGGACGAAAGCTCAGAGAAGGAGGAAAAGGCTGTGTTTTGGAGGCAAAGGTGAAAATCTAGTGAGTGAAATTCCTATTCTTGGTTTTCTGGCACACGTTGCAAGAGTCACAAGAAGTGTCAAGGTCGATCTTCATACACTTCCAATAGAATCTGGAATTCATTCTGTTCCGCAGGCGCTCGGGGCTAATGTGGGCCGTCTCGACAGGGCTTTCATGAGCTCCTGCTATTATCTCCCACTTCAGCTTTCTCGGAACGCACAGCCTGGGTATGTAGTTCGCATCTCTGAAGAAAAGCAAGCCCTGATCGTTCCTGAAAAAGTGTTGTCCTGGTCTCCAGTTTGCTTCTATCATTGCGGGGTCTGAGTAAATCTTCCTGAAGGCTGGGTCTTCCCCATAGGCATCTCCAAATTGTTTAGCAAACTCCTCACTCAATGCAAAATGAATGCTCAGAGGCTGGTGAGTCGCTCCCCAGTAAGCTTTGGAAGCTTCAATCTTGTTGAGCCTCTGCTTCGCTTTCTTGGTCTCTCCACCTACTTCCATCTCAATGTGTTTGCGCTCTCCTTCGTCTGCCTCTCCTGATGCCTGATGCCTTCCTGGAATGTGTTCTGCCGTGATTGGTTCTTAGACGGTTTCTGTTACAGCTGGCTCTACACCCCCCAGGATCAAGGTCAGGGAGCTCACTGTTCGAGCTCAAGTCCTCTGGCACGCCTTCCTGTACGGAATCTGTTCCTTCTGTCCAAGACTTGCTCCTTGTCACCGTGAATGCTGATTGACGCCCTGATGAGCAATCCTCCAGAGTACAAGCTCTGAACATTGCTCTCTCTGCCGGCAGGCTGTTTAGAGCTTCTTCTTGCACCGCGGCTAGATCGCTGTTCGTTACTATCACGTTGCCTGCAACATTGGTAGGTGATGCGTGCTCAGGCACCATTCTTGGAAGTCGTGAGAGCGGATCCACATTGGAATGGACTCTCCCCGCTTGGTGGACAATCTCGAGTCCGGGTGCATAGGCTGAGAAAACTGCCCCCCAGGCAGCTAGTCTCTGATTAGAGTTTTTGTATGTTCGTGCCCATTGCAGTGCTGAATGGTCCGTAACCAGAAGAATTTGCTCTCCCTCGATATAGGGCTGGAAACGCACAAGAGCTTCTTTTGCTGCCAACACCTCTCATTCCTTGGTTGAGTATAGGGTCTCTGCTCCCTTAAACGACCGTGACCAGTATGCTATAACTCTTTCCACATTGATAGGCTGGCCCTGTGACCAGGCATGAAATCTTTCAATTTTGCGTCTGTTGTTACTCACTAGGGCCATATAAACCAATTGATCACGCTCCAGAGAGCTAGTGTGAGATCCGAACATCTAGCCAAGGATATACTATGTGTGCTACCTGTAGGCGCTCAGTTGTGATGACGGTACCACTGTGGGCCAGATTCCCAAGCAGCTATACTACCTTTAGCGAAAGGTCATCCATCCGTTCTGTGGGGAACTGGGACTTGCCTGCACGATCCTACCAAGGACATAGTTACTGCATGCCATCTAGAAAATGGGCAATACACTGGGGACACGATTAGAGCTTGCACAATGTCGCGGCAACAAGTCCGACACTTCCTGATAAAGCTGATCAGGCTTTTGATAGGAAGTGTCAACGGTTTAACCAGACCAATGATCGGGCCAGCAGAACAGCAACTCCGCACGGCTAAATAGAGATCACCCAGGTCTAGGCACTCGCTTTATCTAAAGCCCAGAAACCATATGAAGCTGTCATTAAACGCATGGGATCTGCAGCACAGCAACTGCGGATTCGAGTCAGAATGGAGCGCGCCACACAGTTTGTTCCTGGTGTGACTGAGGACAGAGGTCTCAGCCGCCATTAAAATAATAAATATACCATTTTCTCGCGAACTACTTTCAACAGGACCAGTTTTGCAGCTAAATGAGCTCGGAGTGTTTATCCGACGAGTTCTGAATACCCATTTGTATTATTTTGTGACCAGATATTGTGATTTCCTTATTTAGATCTCTCATTTGTATAAACACCCGTAGTTCTCTAGGAGGAAGCCAGTGGATTCTACCCTTTTTTACCCAGAGACCAAGGCTACCAGCTAGGTCCTGTGTAGGAACGTCTAGACTCTATTCGGCACAACTCTAGGAACTTTTAGTTCTTTCAGTTAGCTTACATTGTGGGAATAAATATGATTTCAATTGATATTTGAACGTGATACAAGTTGAGAAGTTTGCAAGGAGTAATCAAGTGCAAGTTACAAGTTACCAGTATGTGCGAACAAGTTGAACATTGGATTTCTGTGGAGCTGTAGCCTTTGTCGTTACTTTGTCATAAGTTATCAAGCCAGTTACCAGAATATAAGTGCCAGACAAAATCCTATCGATCTTAAGATTACCTTGGAAGTAATTCCAAACCCCTGTCGTCCCAATCCTACTTTCCTTACCCTCTGAGGTCGCGTTGAGCGCCTAGAACGGTCTGGTTGTCCCAAAAATCACCTTTAGCTAAAAACTGCTTTTGCATTGTAAAGTCCCAAATTGCCACTGCCTAATACCTGGTAGGAACCCTGAACTTGCGCGTTTGATAGTTTGAGTTGTTGTGTTTTGTTGGTGTTGTTGGTTGTTCACTTTTGTGCTCAGCTTTCACACTTTATTTCACCTGTGGTTCAATAGTCAGCGTTTCAACGTGGACTGTTGTCTCGTCAAAGGATTCTCCCCAAGTGTCTTTTACTTCTGTGTCGGGGATTTTAGCCGACAGTGAGACAGTTAGCTTAGGTGGTGGTCTCCCGTCGTCAAACACTTTGCGTAATTTTAAGTAGGCTCGCACCCCTTTCAGGTCCTTCACTTTGATCAGTTGGACTTGTTGGAGAGCCACCCCAGCCGCTTCATTGGAAGCATCTGTGTACAGACGGTATGGCAATCCTTCAATCAGATGTCCTAACAACGGAGCATCTCGTAGAGTCGCAAGGACTCTTTTGCGCACTTGAAGGCAAATTCTTCCTCAGGACCCCATCGCCATGCAGACCCTTTGCATAGCAAATTGAACAAGGGTCAACAAATGTCGACGTAATAGGGTATGAAGGCTGAGAAATACACTGCCATTCCCAGGAATGTCTGCAGCTGAGATACTTTCCTTGGCCTCTCGAGCTCTAGGATTGCCTTCACCTTTTCGTAATGAGTTGACAACCCCAAGCGCGAAACTTTGTGCCCCAGTAGGAGAATCGAGGAGTAGAAAAGATGACATTTCTTTGGAGAAAGAGTCACTCCTCCCTTCTCGATAGCGCCCAGAACTGCGTCCAGGTGTTCAATATGCTCCTCATAAGATTTCGAGTATACAACAATATCATTAATATAGACGAGGCAGAATAACCAGAGGTAAGGCAAAAGCAGGTCCTGCATAACCCTCTGGAAAATTGAAGGCCCATTCCGTAGTCCAAACGGCATTCGTTTAAACTGGGAAAGTCCTCAATGAGTTTGAAAAGTGGTTTTTTCCACATCGTCTGGGTGAATTTCTATCTGGGTAAATCCCGACAACGCGTCCAAGGAAGATAGCACCTGAGCACCCGATAAAGAAGCCAAAATTTCTGATTGCCTTGGAATGGGAAATTCATCCGTGATTGTCACAGCATTGAGCTTGCGATAGTCGACCCAAAAGCGAGGCATCCCGTTCCGGTAAGCGATCATGACCGGAGCATTCCACAGGCTGATCAACGGCTCGATTACTCCCTGTTCATACCACTTCTCCAACTGCTCGTCAATTACTCGTTGTTTCTCGGGGGAGCTCCTGTATATCAGTACAACAATTGAGAGCTGGTCCTCCTTGGTCCGTACCCGTGCTTTCACTTCTATATGCCCCAATCGTCCATCAAAAGCAAATGCTCCAACACCTCTTTTCAGCATCTTCCACGCTTGCTCTTGTAAGTGCTCGGGCAGCGAGCTGATATCCAGTAGACTCTCCATGTCGCTTGACAAATATTCCACAGGATCCGGCATCGCAGCATTTTCGGCCCGTAATTCTCGCTTTCATCCTCGTCTTCCACGATAGTTCCTCGACCGTTCAGCACACACCCTTTTGCATCCCTGATATGAATTCCCGCCATATCCGGAGGGACTCCGTCCCCTCCGTTTTTTCTGAGGTGAGTTGGGCTTGCAGCCTTTCCATCCGTGTTAACTTGATGGTCCCTCTCAATTCTTGCATTCAACACCGATTGCAAGGCTTCTGAACATTTTGTGAAGGATTCCAAGTCTCCAATAGTCTCTGGGATATCTACAGTCGACTTGCTCATAATGCATAATGTCGGTGGACCCCTCCTCAGGGCCAATCTTCTGCAGTATGAGCATTTATGCATTATGAGAACCACTCTACAGTGAGAAAGGGTGGTTTGGTGGATCCAAAATCCTCACCAGGTCTATGCATTATGAGCCATTATGCATTATGAGCTTATGCATTATGACAAACCCGACTGTACTTTGCTAGATCAACTAGCTGTCCCAAGATTTCACCCTTCTACCGGTCTCAGCACCGAAATCAGGACATTTGGGATTGCCAGGCATGAATCTTGAGCGTTCGCCAGTAAGCTCTTTTCTACCAGCCACTCGTGGTCCTCTGGGAAATTCTCATCTAGCCGCACCATCATGCAGTGTTGGGGACAAATCTTGTAATCCCTCAATGCTCTCTTCGGGTACCTGACTCCCAATCCAGTTCCTACTCGCCCATATGAGTCAATATCTTTTGATCTTATAGTGAACCTCCCTTGGTCAGGGGACTATAACACCATCTTCGTAGTTGTGGACCGCTTATTGAAGCACGCGACTTTCGTCCCAACAACATCTGGACTTACTTTGGAGGGATTTGCGGATTTATTCGTTCAGCACGTTGTGTCCCGCTTTGGACTGCCCAACAGTATGGTAGCCCACCGCAATCCCCGTTGGACCTCAGATTTCTGGAAAGCCATCGTCAAAAGCCTCAAGACCAGAATGTCTTTGTCTTCCTGTCACCATCCTCAACACGATGGCCAAACCAAGAACGTCAATCGGCAATTGGAGACAATGTTGCGAGCTTATGTTTCATTGAGTCGCAATGATTGGGCTGATTGGTTGAAATTACTCGAATTTGCATACAACAATAAGGACCATGCTTCTATGGGGACTACTCTGTTCCTGCTGCTATACGGATTTGCCCCAAAGTCGCCACTGGATTTCCTGCTTCCCGAGAGGATGGTGGATCCAGGTTCCTATGGGATGAGGAAAGAAGCCAGTGAATACTTGGCAAAGTTGCACACAAGAAGAGAGGATGCACGGCTGGCTATAGCGAGGGCCTAAGAGGAACAGAAGAAGTATTATGACTGCGGTCGCCAGGACGTTCCAGAGTTTAAAGTGGGATCGAAAGTTCTCATTAATCCACACTGTCTGGAGTGGTCTGAATCCAAAAGAGAAGGCACAAAACTCGTTCAACACTGGATTGGTCCATTCGAGATCCTGCAGAAGCTGAATGAGCGGACTTACCATCTACGCATGAGTGACCAGTATCCCAGCTTCCCTGTCTTCAATTACAACCACCTGAAGCCGTATGTCAAGTCAGACCCAGAACTGGGGAAACAAATCCAGATGCCGGATTTATGCCAAGGAAAGCCCGCTTCAGAAGAATACGAAGTGGAGAAAATTGTCGGGAAACATTATGACAAAAGGAGAAAGACCCAAATGTGGCTCGTCCGCTGGAAAGGGTACAGAGCGCAGTTTGATACTTGGCAGACTACAAAGGACCTTCGCAACGCACCGGAAATGCGAAGGGACTTTGAGAATGCTGAGGCGAAAGCAGGCCAGGCCTAGAGCCAGCTGACCATGTATTTGTATCCGATGACATTGGATCTGGCTATCCGAAGAACGGTATACCCACGATCATGCCAACACATGATAAATCTCATTGACTCTCTCACTCTTTTCTTTCTCCCTTTCTCGCTCCCTCTTTCTTTCCCTCTCTCTTGAAACACTCAGACCTTGAATCGAAACCTTTCTGCCTGATCTATTGTTCTCTTGAAGCTGTACTAGCAGCCTTGTGTAACCCGTGCACCGACTTATCTGAGCAAGGGCCATGAGGTAGGAGATTGCCTAGGGACCGGCTTATCCAACCCAAAGCGCTCCTAGCGAACTGCAGACCATACAATTGTATCAAATTCTATCCTGTTATGTACCAGCTGCACCAACTCCTATGTGGAGAGTTTTCTAAGCCTCTTTTCTCTACAATCAACGGCACTCAATGGATCTCGTTTCTGGGGAACCTGGGGGAAATTCCCGTAGAAGCCGAGCGATTCAGCAAGAACTTAGCTTGACCTGCTGGCACTCTTGCAAATGGATTGATGGAGTTCCTGGATCCTATCAGAAGTCCTGTGTACCTCGATCTCACGCACCATTCGAGACCATTCAATCCAACAGAAGCACTCTCGCCAACCATCATTGAGTTCGGTAAAGAAGACCCTCTCTGATGGCTGTTCAAGAGCAACTATATTGAGCTGGATCTTAAACAGCTAGACCACCCCAGGCCAAACGAAATAGTAGTGACTTTCACCATCAACCAAGGATGGCGAGGCAATTGTTCGTGGCTGTCTCAACGTGTTCAACAAATCTCAGAGGCTATCGCGGACCATTTGCCGTATTATAAAGTCAAGGATGTAGTGCTGGGCGTTGATGAACCTGACCTGAACTCCACCTTTGACGGTACGGAGGAAGCTCGTGGAGCTGCAGGGCGAGCTCGTAGAACTCTCCTGAACCAGCTCGATTTGCTCGCATGGTTCATGTCCGTCGAACCGAATTGGAGCAGAAAATTCCTCGCGAGATGGCCGGTTCAGTCATCAATTTACGACTCAATGAATGTCCTAGCAGAGGATGCCTTGTCTCTCTTCCCCAAGACTGGAGATTCTTTAATATGGGGCATTACATTCGCAACACGATCCCGTTTCATTACATGTGGACCGACGCAGAAAGGAATAAGCCTAAGCTCTTCATGTACTCCCCCAAGTTTCTGAAAGAATATATATCAGAGGTTGAGCAGCGAGACGGAATTCCAGTTCCTGTGGAAGAACTCCCGCATTACCAAGAATGGAGGCATAAGTTGTTCGGTTACGACATATTCGCTCAAGACGAAAGACTCAGAGTGGATTTCAATTGGAGGAGGTCGCACTTTACAGCGTCTAACAATTATTTCTACATCCTTCACGATGGATGGGCTGTGCAGCCGTTAACCAATCAAGAGGAGATCAGAGCTTACACCAAACTCTACCATTGTCAGGCAGAGCACTATCGCAATAGGACTCAGGTTATATTCTTTAATCAACACCTGTTGAAGAGCTTACCTCCACGAGTGCCCGTTGTTCACAAATACCCCATGCATTGGTTCAGATGGATGTCTGCCATGTATTCGGTTCCCGAGAGTGACTACTACCAGTGCAATGCCATCCTGGAGCGCAAAAAGTGGCGCGTTATATCAGCCCCTCGGGACGGAAAAGTGTTCAATCTGTACAATGGGAGGCCAATGGGTGAAGACAACAAAGCTGAGAGCAATCCTGGGGGAGTATCTACCACCGGAGTTATCAGATCACTTCAAACTGTCCAGGGAGGCCAGGAAGAATGGGTCGCAACGGGGAAGATCCGGATATGTACATACCCCGACACAGGAGATTCGAGGCTGCATACAAGCCATTGGCGGAAAGGTTGTTAACAACACCAGAGCCGAGCCCCTCGAGCCTCGTAGCCTATGACCAGACTCATCCGGAACTGAGGGAGGCCGGTCATGAAGATACATGGCTGCACCAATATGAAACGATAAAATGGTATACTCGTCCGCTAGCCTGCATCCTCGCAACAAACAAGACTCCACCGCTAATTGAGGACGCCACTCAGTCAGCCCTTGTAGACACTTATGGTATGGGCATACATACTACAATCCTGAGCCGGTGGGCAGAGACCCCGTCTATGAAGACGACAACACTCCCGCATACACGTACAGTCCGGAGAGCACTCATCTCAACGACCCGGCAGATCAGACCTTATCCTCAGAGCCCTTCGAATACGAGGATGACTCGGAAAATCAGTACTTGGAGAATATGAACTTGGACGTGAGCGGGTATTCACCTTTGGGGGTCCCAGGAGACAAAGACGGCTATCTGACCGCTCGTTCTGCTCGGAGTGAGTTGCCCGGGATGCCTGGGGGCCCCTACTGGGAGAACGTGGAGGAAGCTGCCCCTCTTTTGAAGACGGAGCATTTTAATGCTCTGCTTGTGTGGGCAGCTGCCATGACCAGCATGACAAATGAGTTTGAGCTGAAGGAGATAGTGTGGGATGCTCAGCTGCTCAACCAAGGGATCCTAATCTTCGACGACCCCCGGGGGCAAGTACAGATGCACATGTGATGTATCTTGTTCGACGGTGTGCAGAGTATGGGGGATCTGCTGACCATGGCAATCAAGTACGCAGTTCCTTTTCAGCTTTACATCCGGATGAGAGACCTACCGTTGTTCATTGCGCACGACATCCCCGATGTGGAGCGCATCTCATTACCTGCCACACTGGAGCTGGGCTTCTCCGAGACAGGCCTGAAGTGGTTGGGAGCACACGCCACAAGAACGGTCTGGGTGGACCTCGTTGCCAAGATGTTGTGTCGCCCTTACGCAGGAGTGTTCCTGGCCAAAGGAGGGATCATGAACAGGATTGCCCCATTCATCGATAAAGACTTACCGGTGCGCTTCGCTAAGGGCCGTCTTCGTGAATCACAGAGTACGGATGGGGGTTCATAAGGAGGAATGTTCATGGATGATGAAGGAATCGAGCGTGAAGAGCTGATAACACAAGAGACCGTTTCGGACGATGGAAACTTGCTGCTCTTCAGCTTCATCCCTCAGGGAGGACCCGAGAGAGATCTATATCTCTTCCCACCCCCGAGCCTGTTGGAAAGCGAATGTCCAGGGCACTTCACTGGGGAAATGACTGGAAAAGCGCAGGAATGGTTTGAGTATGTGTGCAAAAGAATCTTGAGTGACAACATTACCTCGTGCTGGATGAATCTCGGGAACTGGAGGACATTCCTGAGGAATGCGAGGTGCTGAATCTAACTCTCCACGGGAGGAGAACTTTGCGGAGGGGACATGACTGCTGAAAGCAGCGTTTGGAGGATCTTGGAATGCGGTGTAAATGGGAGCTATCAAGTTGCCGGAACCGTTTTTGGAATTGATCCCCGGGCCGTCTCTCTATTGATGGAACGAAGACATGATGAAGAGTGGGGGCTTTTGTAAGGATCTCTGCTATATACTTTGGTTACATGCTTCAATTATTATTCTTTTTACTTACTCTTCATACACAACTCGTTATGACTCATTATGTATTACGTAGTTGCACTGGCCACATGTTACGCACCAGCACATGAATAAGCACTTAACTTCTACTCCAAACTACCACCTCTACTCAAGCCAAATTACTTCCCTCGACGAGTAAGACTCCGAGAAGAAGCTCTCTGGCTTAAGGTGAGTAGTTATAATGTATCACATCTCATCTCCCTCCTATTTCAGAAGACATCGGCTCTCTTACGTGTCATAGTGTTTGCCTCTTGCACGGCTCATCCGGCGGAGGTAGAACTCAAGTGCAATAGGGACCGGCACATATCCGACCCTAGTTCGTAGGACAGACCATCGATTGAGGGTCATTACCACTCAGTTTCAGCTATTAGTGCCTGCCAGGTCATATATTGTTACTATTTCCCCAGCATGAGCACATAGAGCCTCACAGTGTGCCCATGTATGCACGGGGTGAGAGCTGCCTGGTTGTATTTGTGTGTGCCACCTTGCCTGGTCCTGGCATCGCTGGCTGCATCTGGGGGTGTCCGTCCAAATGTGGTTTCTTGGTGCATCCTGATTTGGAAGGAAGGGTGATTTGTGTGTAGCTAGTTGTGAGACAAGGGCATACAGAGAGTGTATACAGCCCTCATGCTGGTGGGAAGATGATATGAGGTCGTATACAGCGCTGTATGGTGTGCCACAAGTGAGAATCCAGTGTTTCCTGTAATCCCAAGAGAACAGGAGTCAAGCAAAAGTAAAGCCTGAGATTAGACAAGGTAGAATGTAGAGTACAGGGATTCTACCTAGGGTTTATATACTGCTACACCTAGGAGTCTGATCATCATATACCCTAAGTGTAGCGCAAAGGAGTTTAGTTCAAACCAGAAAGGAGTGAAAATGAGATGATAGGGAGTGATCACAGGTTAATGGAATACCTGTGATCGCAGTCTGATCCGACTTTAGGGATTTGAAAAGTTGAATCGTGACATGACTGTGTCCATAGTGTTTTAAAGAATAGGAAACAGGCTGATCTCTCTACGAGTTTTTCTCTGTTTCCCTCTGGATATACCGCAAATTAAACCGACATATGTGGGGATTCTGAATATGAAAAAAATGACAAAAAGTGTCAGGCCAAAAATGAGATGTGCCCCAGGGCACATCAAACCACTGAAATGGGATTGATTTTGCACAGAACACATGTTGTGCCCAATAGATTTCAGTGGGATCTCATGGGGGCTTATAGGATTATGTAAACTATATTTTATGAACAACCGGGTCCAGCATGGACAGCGGTGGGAGCGGGCAAAGCATGTAAACCAGGTTAATTAAAACTCCGCCGGTTAGGCTGCACATCACAGCATGTCTAATCTGCATTCCACAGTGCGGTCTGCTCTGCGCAATAATTGAATCTCAAGTGACACATGTCAAAGCCCACCAGATAAAAAATGACCTCAGCATTGAGTACTGTACCCCTGTGTATGGTAACAACCGTAACATGTAACAGAGCCTCCAAATGTTGCCTAAATTGTTGTGTAACACTCCAAAATTGACATCTCGAAGCTATTTTGGGCAAATTTTTGGCCCTGCGGGGCTGGTAATTACCATTTTAGGAAGGTGCAGAGCTCAATAAGGCAACCGGTTGCTAACAATCAAAAGTTACATCAGCATAACATGTCCCCAGTGGTTGCTACCATACATGGGGGTACAGTACAGTCAATCCGGGTTTTGACCAGAAGGTAAATGGCTTGCTCAGTCTGCATGCTCAGCCTTTAATCCCACTCTCACCAGGACACATAGAGGTTTTCTCCTGCACATTCGCTCTCGGCACCGACACTAAAGGCTACACCACTTTGAGTGTGAACCATGGAGACTACGATAAAAAACAGGAGCCCCTTTGCTCCGACATCAATGTTTGGGATGTACAGTGCGTTCCTGAAAGTGCAGATTGGGCCTATCATATCATTACCGCACAAGTCCCCGACAACTGGCCTCAGTACAAAGAGGTGAAGACGTCCAGCGTGTTGATGATGCTCTCTTACATTTATTTTTCACGTACAAGAACAGTAACACTCCTTCTCAGATGTGTCCAACTCCGGATTTTTGACGCTCGGTGTCGCTTCCTCCTATGAACAGATGCAGAACAGAATCAATGTGGATCAGGCCAAATCGCTGTTTCGGCGTGGGTGCCCTGAGAAGGTGACATCATTATTTTTAGTGCCACCTTCTAGATTAAAATTCTTGTCTAGATTCACACTAGATTGCCCAGACGACCCCGTAAGAATTTGGCCAGATTGCAAAGTATTCAAGTGGTCGAGCAGGGGCGAAGAGTTCCTCGCAAGCGGGCTCGTAACAAAGAGGCTGAAGAGGCATTGGGAAGTGAGAGTACAGAGGGTGGCGAGAGACGTAGCAAAAGATTGAAAGTACATCAGCAAAATGACAAAATGCTCGTCAACTTTGATGCTTTTCGGTCTCGCCTAAATGCCGATGGACCATATCCCATTTTATTTTTTGGTGGTCTCGCGGGTTTTTGTACATAGCTCGTGGTCTCGTAAGTGCTTGTACGAGCGCGTACGAGATATCACAAGCCATCACAAGAGAAGTGTTAAAAACGCGATGTGGCGTAGTAAATATGGTCAGTATGACAGTAACCAGGAAAGGCGCGCTACATAACACAAAACTAAGCGGGACGATGGTGTAAAAGGCTTCGAGGGATATTTGTGTAGCGTATACAACCCCTCCGGAAGCCACGGGGAGATTAGGCTGGCATTGAGCGAAAAATAATGCCCTATGTCAAAAGTCAGAAAATCGAAAATGGCCAACACACGCAGAAACATGTACCGAGAAAGTCGCACGCAAGTGCGCATATATTGGATGCATCGCATCCAATACAAGGTCAGGACGCATCTTGGATCGGCAATAACATGAACTGTGGAAATAGTCAATTTTCGAATAAAGTGCGTCAATGGGGTACTGAACGTTGAAGTGCCGTAGACACATAGCGAAGGAGTACATATAGTACTACTAGAATAGGTTAGCAAGTGAATTAGGCCGAAATACTAGTAGCGGAGTAACGACTGACAAGAGTAAGTGGACAGTCGAGCGGCAGCAGTTGCCAACTGCAAAAGACAATTTGTAAGCCGGGCGCAGGCCTACACTTTCCGTCAAAACACGTAGGGTACACTATGTTGAAAAAAATCAGATAAGCATGGATTTGTAGTCGGAAGAGATCGAGTGGAAGAGCATAGCAAAAATCAGGGGTCCTGCCCCTGACTCGGAGGGTGTGATGTATACAACCCCAGGATACCCCTCGCGACCTCATTGAACCTTCCACATGATATTGGGTCGATATTTGCGGGTCTTGTGCGCCCTGCTTGCCGCCGTCCTCGTGCTCCTCACCCTCCCTATGACCTGGCTCTACCACAAAGATAAATTGCCGTATTTCTCTTCGGACGCTCTGGTCGCCGATGCCAGACCACGAAAACTATTCCACCTGCTGCCCATAAACAGCGGGGGCGCAGGCCCGCGCTTCTGCAAGGCCATCATGTCCTCGCTAGTCCACGGCTATTCTCCGATTCTGCTAAACTGGGAGGCCAAGGGCGACGCCAGCTACATGCAGCGCTTGAAAGTCACCGGTGTGTTCATCTCCTCTCGCCCCTGAGCGGAACTTACGTTGGGTAGGAGTGCATGAATTTCTGCTGGGCCTCCCAGAATCGGACGACCAAAACGTGGTTTTCATGATGGACGCGATGGATGTCTGGCTGCAGCTTCCGCCCGCGGTGCTGCTCGAGCGCTATGACGAGATCGCCGGCGGCGCGAACGTGGTTGTCATCGGCGCCGATATGATGTGTTGGCCGAACGATCCGAAAGAGGTCAGGCCCCACCATTCGTGCATTATTTCGGAGCTCATGTTATGCAGCCTGCATGTCGCGAAGTACCGCAGTCACCCGTGCCGGAGATAGCGTACGAAGGAGTGGGGAAAGCCCCCAGATGGGCGAATAGCGGGACAGTCATTGGCACCGTCAAGTCCATGAAGGAGGTGTACGGCGATCTCGTAGCGCAGATGCCTGAGACGACTTCAGTGGGCGACCAAGGTGTGTACGTCCGCAATAGGTCTGCTTCGAATTTTTTATCTTGGTTGGCAGGAATCTTCAATGAATTCCTCCATCAAGGACGCATAACCCTCGACTATTGGTCCCGCCTCTTCTGGGCCAATGCTCACAACGTGAACTCAGGCACGGTAGTCAACACACGCTATCCTGTGTCAGCTTTCAAGGACGATACCGTTCCTTATCACCTCTTACCGCCGATGTTGTATTTTTCACGGACAGGAGAATACCCCGTCGCCATCCATTTCAACGACCGTCCGCACAAGAGTCTGCTTGAAAAATGGTGGGGGAATCTCTGGTGGACGAAACCCGGCTTCAAATTAGTTTGGGAGAAGCGGCTCGAGACCGGGACGATGCAGTTTGCACATAATGGTTCAACGGTGCGATGGGGAGACCTTTGCGGCGACATGCCTATATGAGCATCTGCAAATCTTCAGCCTGTTACATACAGTAGAGACCAAAAAAATTACAAAACGGACTCAAAAGACGTGTATATCTATCTTCTGCTGTCGCGGGTGCAGAAAGGACGCCTTTTCGAATGCCAGTTATTATTATGGCTGCCTGATAATTGATGATCAAGCGCTTGACCCAATTGTCGTGGCGCGACTACACGAGTTGCCCTTGCGAAGAGAGCTGAAATGTATGTTCAGGAGCGCGGGTGGAACATGAAAGTATGTCCGATTTAAAAGATCGCCCAACTAGCCAAAGCTGGTCAGCAGCGATATTTGCGGGGGCTGCCAAAACTCTGACCGTGGATTCAGTTGAGATCATTAACTGAATCGGTGTCAAATGGCTCTATCCAACATCGTGAAACTAAAGGCCAGGACACGGTCAGTTGTGTCGAAATTTCTGACCGTGTGACCATAAACCGGGCTGAATCTCCCCTCCGCCTGTTGGCGACAAATAGATCGGCACGGGCCCAGACGTCGCGCCTCCCGCGTCCCGACTGTCCAGCCATACACTCCTCTGCATTCCGTCAAGACAAAATGCGGGTCTTCGATAGATAGGTCGCAGGATACAATTTCCAAACGTTGACGATAGACATCCTGGATCAAAGCCTGTAACTTGTTGCAGTCGGAGAGGAAACTGCGCAAAGAAAGACGCGGCGTCGGGAGGGGATAATTGCAGGTGGCTAAGTTCATGGAGGAACGGCAATCCCGATGGGCCGGGGAGAGACTCGAGGCCCAGAGAACCCCAAAGATCCAGGTGAGCGATGTTGATCAAGAGAGGCTAGTGTGAGAGGCTGCGTGAAATTTATCTTCCGAAAATTGGCGAAGATGGGCGTGCAATCGGTCCAACTTCGTATTCGCGAGATGGGAGAGCATGGAAGGATACGAGCCAAGGAGGAAGCCTCCGAAGAGATCAAAGACACCGCCAGATCCAACGCGTCTCTTCAAGACATTAGCTGGTTTGGAGTCGGGCGCCAACGGTAAAGAGGAATGCAGAGACCCTCTACGGAGGATGGGAGAATTGCGAAACTCAGACAACTTGAAGGACGCGATGACTCGGGGCCATTGGGGGATAGAGTCTCGCCGTGATTTTAATGTGTTTCCAAGTCCAGTGAAAGGGTCACCGCACATTCCTCGTGGGTCGAGCGATACGTGAGGGTACAATGCTAAGTACTCTCCTTGTTTGGCTACTCCGCGAGCGGTCATTCTTCGGCTTTTGCCGCTGCGTTACTTTGAAGACGCGCCGACGTGACATCGTCGCGTGGGCTTAATTAGATCGCGGAACGCGCGTACTCCGACTCGTCGGCGCCCAGCTTTACGGCACAAATCACACCGGAGTCTTTCGCGAGGGACGCACTTACGGCGTAGACACATAAATAACCTGGAGCAATTCGGAACTGACACGGAAATAACGCGCCGCGGTGAAGTACACACCGAAATGCTTCAGCCGCACTCGAGCATCACACACAAAAAAATCAACAACAACCACATACGAAAATTCAGCCACAATTACAGACACTACGTAGAGCTCACGGATATACAAGGATATGGATGTGAAGAAAACCCTACTCAATCGCTCTTAACGCGCTCGTACCCCTTACCGCCCCCGCCCCACCCAAACCAGCTCCCGCGCGCCTGCGGGGCCGGGCGGCCTTCACTCTCGTCCCTCACGTCATACCCCTCGACATCACTCGGGACCTCGACCTCCTCAAACTTGAACCGCCCTCCGACCGAGCCGGTGCGCTCCCGCGGCGCACCGCGGTTAACAAGATCCGCCCCGGACGAGTTGCGCGAGAACGTCGTGGACGTCGAAGCGCCCGGCGTGAGCGGGGCACTCCCCGGCGTAATGGGGAGCGAGAGCGACGAGAGCGACGACGGCACGGCGGGGAGCGCTGCAAGCTCCGCCTCCAGCTGCCGCCTTCGCTCCAAAATCGACTGCGTCGCCGCGTCGACGGCCTCGACCCCGCGGTAGAACATGGACGACGGGGGGATCCCCGCCGGGGAGTTCATAGAGATCGGCGCAGGCGCCCGCTGCGGGCCGACGGGGCGCAGCAGCGCCGCGCCGTTCGCGAGGATCCCGGGCCCGTACGAGCGCCACAGGCTGCCTACGACGCCGCCGAGCCCGTTGGGCTGCACGGGCGGCGCGGGGGCGTCCGGATACGCTGCGGCACCCTGCGCGTCGAGCGGCGTCTGCCCCACCGAAGCACCGATGTGCTCCCAGAGCTGCTTGACCTGCTTCTGGAGGAAGGAGTAGATATAGACGCGCAGCTGTGCGAGGAGCGAGTCGATCTGCGTCTCGTGCGTGCGGAAGAAGGGGTGCAGGTGATTGTTGTAGATGTACGTCGAGCCGCGCGTCTGCGGGAGGGCGAGGTAGAGGAGCAGGAGGGTCTTCATGGGGTAGTAGAATGGGATCCTGGGTGATGGTTAGCTAGATGCACGGATCTTGGAAGAGTTCGACTAGCGATGTCCCTGCTTGTGCTGAACTGCCCAAAGGTCAAAGCGATAGATAGGATAGACCAGGATCGTCGGAACGACGTTCAGTCAATGGGCATAAGATCCACCAAAAGCCGTAGCGTCGGGGTTGCCCAATCCAATCGCCGACTAGGCTTGGCTTTCAATCCTCACTCAAGTTCGAGGAGGCCACAGCCATACGGATCCAAAGCCAGAACACCACGATGAAAGAAAGGACACTTCACTTACCAGCATACGACCCACTCCGCAACATACTCAACCCCAACGATGCACCCCAGGACAGACCAATACATCAGCCATCGCTCCAGATCCTCTTCGGATGCCGGACGCTGACTGAGCGTCTTGTACGACGCGTACCCGGGGTATAGGAAAGCTGCCACGGAACTGCGCATGATGAGGGGACGAAGAGCCAGCCAGTCTGGTGGGCACTGACCTTACGATCCGCGAGGTGAGATAAAACAACATGAGAGGGAGAAGGAGAGGGGAAACGGTAATGGCTGTCCGAGCGCAGCCGCGTTGTTAAGAAGCGAATCCATTTCGGGACGGCTGTATCGATCGGGTTTCAACAGCTTCAATGCAGCTACAAATTCGCGGGAACAAGAGGTGGCCTAGGGAACTGGATATGAATTCTTGGAGGCCCTCTCCGACTCCAATGTAATATTATTGTGGCTACAGACCTGATAAAGTGTACACTACGTTTTTCTAATCAATCGGCGAGATTGACTCGCCAGAACAGTCTCGCTGCGACAAAGTCGAGGCAAAGTTGCGTCGAGGGGGTCGATCATTGGCGCTGCCGTAGCAGCCGTAGCGCCAGCTCCTCGTCGTCCTCAACGGCAGTCCGCTGCGGCTCGGCATGCGATGTCTTGCTGCGCTTCGCCGGGGGAGCCACCCACATCTCCGCGTCATCCTCCGATCCCGATGCGGAAGGTAGGTCGAACTCGGGCGACACATACCCATCGTCGTCCGAAACCGGTCCAACCACCAAGGGTCCCCCCATGTCGCCCTCGGCCTGAAGAAAAAAATCCACGTTAGTCCGCACACGACATCCGAAAGGAAAACAGCACAAACCGCTTTCTCGCGCTCCTTCCTCTTGCGCTTCTTCTCGCGCTTCTTCTCCCTCGCCTCCTCCTTGTCCAGCACATTCGTGACCCTCATCTTCCCCACCTCTCCCTCCGCGAACTTGAGCCCCTCCTGCGTGACGCCCTTCAGCCCGCCCTTGTCCTCTATCCACCGGTCCGCGGCCTCCATCTCATACAGCTCATGCGGGTTGCCCTCGTCGTCGAAGATAAGCTTGCGCCCCATGCCGCCCGTCAGTAGTGTCCGCTTCGCCTTGCCCATGCGCTGCTTCCGCTTCGAGATGTCCGCCGCCTCGTCCGGCAGGTCGAGCCCGCCGAGATCGTGGTCCGCGCGCTTGAGCGTGATAAAGTCGTCCTCGTCCCCGTCGTCCTCGCCCGCCTCGATGAGCTTGGAGTAGTGCTCCGAGAGGACATTCTGGTTCTTCCGCTCGAACATGCGGTCGTATTTGGTGCGCACTGCCCCAGCCTGAGATGTGGGTTAGCTCCCACGTATGAACCACGAAAAAGAGAAACGCGCCTTGGCGGGTTTCGCCGGCTCCTCGTCCTCGTCGTCAGCGGGCTCTTCCTCGCTGGAATCGTGCACCTCGCCATCGTCGCCGTCGCTGTCCTCCGAGTCCGCCTCCGCCTCTTTCTCCTTGAGGATCTCGGCCTGCGCAGCCTCGACCGCCCGCGACTTATTCTTCTTCTGCTTCGCCAACTCCTTGCTGAGGAACTTGATCTTCGGCGCCCCAGCAAGTCCGAGCGACTCCGCGAATCGCTCCGAAGGCAGTTCCGCAAGCTTGAATATCGACTTGTCTTTATGCAGATGGATCGAGCGCATATACGAGACAAACGCCTAAAAAGCTCGTCAAGGAAGGCTCGCGATACCAGGGGAACACGCACCCTCTGCCCGAGATACTTGATCTCTGGGTCCTGGAACGCGAGGTTCTGCAGCTGATTCTCGATATTCTGCACCTTGCTCATCTTGGCCTTGATCTTCTGCACCTCGATCCCCTTGGCCGCCAGCGCGGCCTTCATGCCCTCCTCCTCGCTCGGCATCAAGAACAGCAGCGCCTTCCCCTTGCTCTGGTACCGCGCCGTACGCCCTACGCGGTGGATGTACGTGTCCGCGTCCTCCGGCGCGTCGACCTGCACCACCCAGTCGACCGCGGGGAAGTCGAGCCCACGGGCGGCGACGTCCGTCGCGAACAGCACCGCGTGCTTCGCGGTGGTGAACTTGGTGTACATCCCCAGCCGCGCGGTCTGCTTGAGCTTCCCGTGGATGTTGAGCAGCGACACGCCCGGGTGCATGCGGCAGAACGTCTCAAACACGAAGCGCACCTGCTTGCAGCTCGAGAGGAAGACGAGGACCTTGGACTGCAGGTGCGTCTTGATGAAGCCCCAGAGTACGGAGAGCTTCTGGTCTAGCGGACAAGTCATGTAGTGCTGCTCGAGGGTCGGGGGGATCGCGGTAGCCGCGGTGCCGTCGGCGCCGGTTTCCTGGATGCCGATGTGCACTGGGTCTTTGAGACTGAGGCGGGCGAGGTCGCTGACGGAATCGGTTTGTGTGGCGGAGAAGAGGAGAGTTTGGCGCGATTTGGGGAGGTGGGAGAGGAGCGCTGAAAGCGTGCGGGAGAAACCCATGTCGAGGATTCGGTCGGCTTCATCGAGAACTGGATGTAAAAAATGAGGGGTTTGTAAAATCTTGACAGGTTCATAGAAAACACACCCAATACTTGCAGGTTATCGGCTTCGAAGCCCACTGTCTGATCCATGTGCTGCAGTAATCTTCCCGGCGTAGCGACCAGAATATTCATTTTCGACAAACGGTCCCGTTCGTCCTTGAGATTCTTTCCACCTATAACCAACCCGGCCGAAAAATTGTGGTATCCGCCAATCGAGCGCAAGACCTCGAATATTTGGATCGCCTGCCCAGCCATATTTGTTAATGGTCGGGAAAGCATGCATAAGCCTCCAACACGCACCAGTTCTCGTGTCGGCGAAATGACCAGTGCTCCAAGCCCGTCTGCAGGACCCCACTTCTGGCGGTACAGGATCTCCAGCACAGGAACCAGGAACGAAAGCGTCTTCCCGCTCCCAGTCCGTGCAGCACCGAGCACATCCTTCCCCTTGAGCGACACCGGGAGACTCTGCGTCTGGATCTCCGTCATGTCGACAAAAAACGCCTTCTTAAGACCTGCGCGCGCCGTCAGTTTGGCAATGCGGCGAAACACGCGCTACGCACCGCGCTTAGTTGCCTCTGAGATCGGTAATTCCGCGAATGTCTTCAAATCCTCTGGGGCGACCTACGGAGGGAATTGAGTGCGCGCTGAAGTGCAATCGGCAGCGGAGGCGTACATATTCTAGGGCCTCGCGCTGGAGGGCGTCTATCCGCTGTTTTTCGGACACCTTTTTCGCTTTTGCGGGCCTTACCGGCGCTGGTCCCTTTTTCGATTTTTTCGGTGGGTTATGACGGGAAGGGCCGGCAGCGGGCATACCGGTGGCCATGCAGATAGAATAGGGCTTTCGGGTGTTCTAACCAGAAGATAGAACAGAACGCAAAGTTGATGAAGCTTGGATGAAGCACCGGCTAAAGAAAAAATGTCAAGTAATTCTGCCGATATGCCGCCATCACGGTTCGGCCTTCAACACCGGCTTCTTCCCAGCCCGAGCCGCCTTAGCCTTTCCCTCTCATCCAAATGGTCTACACATTCGTCGTGCATCTGTACGCCAAAGAGGGCAAGGAGGTAGAGGAGAAGATCAGAGCTAAGCTCAACGAGGCCTCCCAAGTCTACCTCAAAGACGAGGGAACCCTCTCTTGGTTCGTCATGCAGGACGAGAAAGATCCTCGCGCGTGGTGCATTGTCGAGCGCTACGAGCAGCAGAGTGTGAGTGTGCTCTCCCTCCTTATATCTCGGTAACTCTGATCATCCACCCAGAGCGTGAAAAATCACGTCGGGAACCCGTACTTCAAGACGTTTGGCCCATACGTTGGCCCATTGCTCGCCAAGCCGATGGATTTGCGCCGCTTCAACGAGATACCGGCAAAGCTGTGACGATCTATTTAATAAATTCGCTGCTCGGTCTATGCTGCATGGAGAATCTGGTCCACTTGAGCCTTGTCTCGCGATACTTGAAGAATGTGGCGGAAACTTGTGCATTCGTCGCACAGATTCCATTGACTTTTCCCAGCCCGACAGCTTCTTCCATATGATTTATAGCTGATAATATGGCGACTCGTCCACCTCAACTCGGAATGGATACTTCTTGAACATCTTGCGAGTTGACTGTAGCGAACAAATGTGATCCAGGGTACTGTGGACTGAGGCGTCCTATGAAGGACCTGAAACTGTCGTCGAACTTAGCTACGGTCCGTGCCGTCAGACACCCGTCGTCTCCCCGACCGGTCGCGCGTGACGGGTGGCTAGCCCTATCCTACCAGCGCAGTGGACAAAGACAGCGGATCTGCGAAGAGTTTTTAAGGAGTTGAAGAATAACGACAGACGCAGAAGGGAGGTAGGTAGGTGGGGTTCGTTTCATGGTTGTGCTACCTTTAGTAGCTCAGAGTCTGCTTACGCAAAGGCGCTGACGAAAAATGCGATTTCGGTCATCGCCCACGGAGACCATTTATCATGAATGTGATTGGTCCGGGTCCCACGTTTCCGGCGTCCGCTCTATAAAACACACTGGTTTCTTTCTCTCCTTCCAACCGCCATCTCCAGCTGAAATGGTCCACACAATCCTCGTCCATCTATACGCCAAAGAGGGGAAGGAGGTTGAGGAGAAGATGAGAACCACACTCACCGAGGCCTCGCAAATCTACATCAAGGACCAGGAAACGATTGCCTGGTTCGTCATGCAGGACCACACGGACCCGCGCGCGTGGTGTATCGTTGAGCGGTACGAGCAGGAGAGCGTGCGCATTCGTTATTTTTCTGGCCTTCGCTTCGACCTGACTGGGAAGTTCTGTTTAGAGCGTGAAATATCACGTCGAGAACCCCCACTACAAGGTCTTCCCTGTACAGATCGGACCGTTGCTCGACACGGACAAGCCCCTGCATATGGACATCCGCCGGTTCAATGAGATAGATGTTGGCCAGGCTGCGGCTGAGTAAAGCAGTTCATCGAAATATTCTCTGTAAATGATGGGAAACGCCCTTGCCACTGATTCCGCGTCTTATGTGCACAATGACCGTTGTAAGACGCAAGAGGTCGAAACTTGAGAAGGGGTGCACGGAATCTGCCCGGGCCACCGCGTGCAGTTTTCTCTCTCTCTCTCGTTCAATTTGGTCCAATTCAGCGGGGGAAAAATCGGAGACTACGACTTCGTTCGCTCTGTTCGATCTCGAAGCTTGAAGCTTGAAGTGGCCCTATGTATGTTTCGCGATCAGTGATCTCAAGGCTGTTTTGTTCGCGATCGACATCAATCTGCTTTTACCTCCGCCCACCATCTCGACATGGTCTACACAATCGTCGTGCACTTGTATGCCAAGGAAGGCAAGGATGTCGAGGAAAAACTCAGAACCAAGCTCGCCGAGGCTTCGCAAGTCTACTCCAAGGACCAGGAAACCATCTCCTGGTTCGTCATGCAGGACCATAAGGATCCCCGTGCGTGGTGTATTGTGGAGCGGTATGAGCAGGAGAGCGTGAGCACAATCCTTCTGTCGTCTGCCGTCCGAAATAAGTCAGCCCCGCATAAATCTGACGCTGGATACAGAGCCAAAAATATCACCTCGAGAACCCGTATTGGAAGACTTTCGACCCATACGTCGTTCCTCTGCTCGAGGAACCGATGGATTTGCGCCGCTTCAACGAACTCGACAGCAAGCCTGTGGTCGAGTGACTTGTGAATCCTGACAGTGCGGTCTTTACGGTTGAAGTTCACCGGTTCGAAATGTTTTTGTACTTGTTATAATTGTTCTTGGTATTCGAGTGGGACATTGTCCAGAAATAACACTTGGCATCGCTTTGTTCAGTGAAGCCTGGCGAGTGTTCAATGGCACAATTCTCGAGCTTCGTCGCAGATATGTTTCACAAAAGCTTGTATACAAATAATACAGTCTTCTCAATTTATTCCGTCAAAGTCCAGTCTAATAGTCGCCAGAGTCGGCGAGTTTGGCACTGGCTTTCTGGTGCGCTGCGCAATTTTGAGCATAGGTAAGGTTGACAGCCGCAGGACAAACGAACCATCGTGTTTAGCTCTCGCGGCATCGATGCCATCAAGTCCCTGATTACAGGTGAGCACCGCACGACCCCCGAACATCGATCCAGCGCACCTTGGTCTCGATCATCTTGTCGACGAAACCACCCGTCAAGGCGGCGAGGAGCGCCTTTGCCTCGTCGTGCGATGCAGGCTTGCCGCTTCAGACCTGTCAGCGTCAAATCGGAGACGAAACTCATCGAACATACTTCTTCTCGACATGCTTCTCGTAAGCCCTGGCAGCCTGCAACAAATAAGCATCTAGACATTGGATGATGCGAGTCCCTTACCTCGTACGATGCTGCAGCAGCGATGAGCTCGTGGGTGAGCTTAGACTTGTGTGTCTCGGGCGCGGAGGCCGTGTTGTAGGCAGTCGCCTCGTCGGAGTCGTGTGAAAACCAGCCCATGATATGTGAGGAAAGTGTGAGGTGAGTGGTGAAAGGGAGGGAAAGAGTCGTTGATAGAGCAGACCTATCGATGGCCGCCTTTAAATATGTACTTTGATAGTCGTCATCGATGTCGACGTCATCAGTAACGGTGGCGAGATCGATTATCGATTCGACGTCGGGTCACCATTGGTCCGAATCGGTCGTCGCAACTTTGAACTTTCTTCCAACAATCGTGAGGATTTTAACCCCACCTTCTTACCAACAATCTTTGCTGCACAACAATTTGAACTGCACAAAGCTTGAAGTACGAAAGTTTACGAAGAACGTCGAGATGTTCCGATCATTGATAAATTACCACTGCCACACGGGAATCGCCGGCGTCGATATGCAAGTATTATGAAAGGGCACCATCGCCCAAACGACGCCCGTCAAGAGAACACACGGAATCAACTTCTCCACGAGAAAGCGCCGGAAAATGCCAGACATGGTTGTCTGATACCGTTCGATGAACATCTGGGTGTCATTCGTTCTGGGGAAATCCACCGTGGGGACGTCCCTCTCCAGGAACGCGCACAATGGGGCCCATCCGTCCTTGACTCCGTACTCGAGCAGTCGCTCCTTTGGCACCATCTTCCGAACATTGTTGTAATGCTCGACGAACCGTGCCTTCGACCTCTCCTCTGTGACGACGGGACCAAGCAGGATAGACACTACCAGACGTGCGAGCGCAGCGACCCTTCCCAGCCCCTGCGGATCGAGCGCCGCAGCAAGACGATACCTGCGGCTCGTGGTTGTCGTTCTGATAGATTCCATATACGATTTCCACCACCTATCCAGGTCCCTGTTCGTCAAGATCACCTTTGCGTCTGGGTAGGCCGCGATCAAGTCCGCCGCAAATATCGAGGCAGGGGTGGCCACCGCAGCCTACAGCACATCACAATTTCAGTAGAATAAATCATTCATAAAGTAACTGCGACGGACCTGGCAATGCCCGAGCAGCTGGTCCCACTCCGCCCGCCCATACGGGGTCCCACGGCCCAAGAACCGCGCGTTTATCGCCTCAGTCCACAACTCCGCCTCCAGCGGATTTGCAAACAAGGCCTCCATGTGATGTACATCGTGATACCCCAGCATCCCGAGCGCTGTGAGCATTGCTGGAATTTCGTGTCAGCAGCGAACACATTGGGCGCGCGCGACGCACAGGTAGTTCCTGTTCGGGGGAAGCCAAGAACTAGGACTTGCATCGGGACTGTGCGTTCGGCCCCGCGGCGATCTACCCAGCTTGTGTGCCCGTTTGCAGAGTGAATCATTGTGGGATGGTCGATGTGGGTCCTTTGACTATTGTCAGTGCGAATTGGGCTTACGACATGCGCCCACATTGAACGGCATTACCTGTACGGGCAACTGCGGAAGAAATCAGCGACGAAGGGCCGCTCTAAACCAGCGGGAAGCCCGGCACCGGCGCCGATACATGTCAAATGCTAAATGAACAGCGATGAGGCCCTCGACGTAAGGTTCGTCAGGATCGAATTAATATTAAACTCACAGCGCTCAAATCCGTTGGGAAAATTGCGGCGGAGAGGAAAGATGGTGGCAGATTGATTATCTCTGGTTCATATCCCATCGTTGAAGTGGTTATGGTCCTAATCTTAGTTGCGTACTCCTTCCAGCACCACCACCATCGTACAAGTTGCCAAATTTCAATCCATTTGCATTTAGCTTCTGTGTAGACACAATTCAGGAGGTGCAATTATTACTCTCGCGCAGCTTTTAGAACCGGGCACACCAGGACGCATATTCTCCGCTGACCGTGAAAGTGAAGAGAATCTGGGTTATTTATACAGTTGCGCAGCGTTTGGAACCGGGCGCACCGACACGCATATTCTCCGCCGACCGTGAAAGTGAACATGAATCTAGGCCATTTATACAGCCGCAAAGACAAAATCATGGATACAAGGAAATATAAGACGAAAATATGAGACGTATGGGCACCAAAAGTCGAGATTCTATGCAGGGGGTACAGCTGGGGGTATACATTTGTGCTTGGAAATAGAGACAGGAAACCAAAAACGCGTGGGTTGGGGTGCAAGAAACACAAAGTGTGCAGCTGCGGGTATAACCTGAGCCTCGGCGGTCGGAAAGCAGACGGGTGCAGACGCTCGAACGACCCAAGCAGAGCCAGCACTAGAAAATCGGTCGTCAGAAAAATACCAGCATAAAAATGGTAAGGTGTACACACACGTCGCGGACAGAACACCATTCTTGAAAAGAACCGAAGATGGCGGAGGTGAGAAAACTGGGGTGGCGAGAAGGGTAAGGCGTCCCCTACGAATCCCATGGCTGCACCGGCAGCGTCGCGCGTGTTCCTCCGTTGGTCTTGCTGGTTAGGTTCATTGGTGGCTGCCGCGAACATCGCCTTGACCGCTTCTTCTGGCTATCGATCGCCGTCGCACTAAACGCTAGCCGATTCTCAACCGAGGCAGGCAAGTGAGGTGAAGGAATAAAGGGAAGGAAATCTGAATCGCGAGTGAGAATGAGAGAGCCTGAAGCAAATGAGAGGCGTACCATTCCAGTTGCCAATGGAGTCGCCAGTTCCGCACGAATCTGCGAGCGGCTGGAATCTGTTGACGGACGATGTAAGCTAAAGGCAAAGAGATCGGGCACGGGGAACTCACGATATAGACGTAGCAGTAGAGGATGGCGGTGGGAGCTACAATGAGCTGGAAGGGCCGTTCAGCAACGCAAAACTCGAAGAAGGATGAGACTTGCCAGTTTCTGAACGAAAGATAACGCTTCCCACGTCGCCCAGGAGAAAATTAACGCCTCCAGGAGTGTCTTCAGGAGCAATGAGGCGCTATTATGCAAGTCGTCGATCGTTTCCGATTTCCATTCTCTGTATTGGAGCGCCACCATCGAATAGGCATGTTGCACCGAGTCTTGCCACTGCTGAGAAAGGAATGGGTGCTCCAGTATGGGTGATGTTAGGTGGGGATCGAGGTGCTCGAGGCACAACACAGAGAAATATACCAAAGCCCAAAGGTGGGCGACCCCGATGACTACAGCGAAACAGTACAGCACATACGGGATGAACACAGGGCGACTGTACACGCCGAGAATCAGCCTCCTTAGAGTCTTGGCCAAGGCATAAACACCCAGGAACACGGTCGTGAAGCCAAAAACTGTGGCATAAGTGACCGTGGGGCCAATGATCATCTGGAAATCAACGACAGACCATGAGAGCTATTCATAGAAAAAGTAAGAGAGACCGACCGATCTTTCTACCAACGAGAAGGAGAGCCAGATTTCCACCAAGGAGGAAGGATAATAAAAGGCGGCCGTAGGCTTCAAAGCGGAGACGAGATCGCATCCTATCCAATAGAGGTCTTGCAGCAGGAAACACGCCCCCCATGGAATCCAGCTTAGTTGGGAGAAAGACCCGATAATCACTGCGGAGCCGGCAAGTATACCGAGGACAAACTGAGCAAACTCGTCATTGCAGATGAATGTGGGGATGAGGGCTCCTATTAGACGTTGCACGCCTCGCTTGACAAGGATCAGGCTCGAATAACACCCGATGGCAAGGAGAAGGATTTTGGACTGCTGTAAGCCGTGCAGGGAGATGTATATCGTGGCTTGAGAAATGCAGGATATAGCGGCATGACCCATCCCATGAAGCCCGTCGAAAAATAAGCGTTCAAGCACATAAATGGGCTGAATCCAAGGGGATTCGCGTACAACCGCCGGTAGTTTTGTTGGGACATGCTGGTCGGTGAAATAGATGTAGGCCGCGAGGAGCACGACGATCACGGGGATAATCCACAGCCACATCCATCGATTCCGGCGCGGGGCTTTATCGGTGCTGCTGCTTGAAGCTAACTCGGATGGAGGCGACGGAGGCTGGTTGCCGACTGCATGGTGGTTGCGCACGGAGGAAGATGCACTGCTAGATGCAGTCGAGTCGGTAGGAACGGGGTCATCGGAACTTGGTGGGGATCCATCGGATGACGAGCTGAAGCCTTTGGCACGAAGAATACAGAAGAGGCTGGCAGATACGAGGGCAGCGTACGCCATGATGGCCACGTAGGGAATGGATATGCTGTCGTTCGAAGGGACACATTTGGTGGGGAGAAGGACGATTTCGAGGGTTCGGGTCGCATTGAGGCTGTTCTTCGCAACGGACAGGCCAGAGAGGAGGATGCTGGCGGTAATCTGAGCACCGATGCAGAAGCCACCGAAGAGACCAACGAGGCCCTTGGACGAGAAGGAGACGAGTCTGAGGACGGAGGGGATTTGGAGCATGTTGTGGTACGGGATCAAGTGTGAAAATGGCTTGTCAGCCGCTCGGCCGGAATACAAGTCGGTAACTCGGCATAAGCACACTATAACAAACGCGCAGGGCTGTCACATGTGCGCGTTTCTCTTTCTGTCCTTCTTCCATCATCCCTCCATTCTCTCCATCCCTCAACGTAATGCAGATATTTCTGTGGATTCTAGCTATATATCCGGCTTCTTTCATTCCTTTATTTTATGAGCTCCCCCAGTATAGCGGGCTCACCCCGCTGCTCTGGGCCGCCTCCTCCGCATCGACCGCGACCACCGCCGTGGCGCAGTTTACCCTCGAGAACGCCTCCCGCCTCGCCCGCTTCCACCCGTCTCTCGCCGTCCCTGGCCTCCCCGCGGCCCCCGACGCCCACCCCACAACCCCCGAACGTCCAACCTCGCCCAGGGTTCGCATCCTAATCATTTATTCACCCGCCCAGTCTGATTTTGCGCCCAGCCCTCCCTCCCGCCGGCGACATCCCTCCGGCAGCTAAGGGCCCCCGCCCGTCGGCCGACTCTGCCGCCCACCGTTCGTGTTTTCCCTCATTTAGTGGCCCGCCCGGACTGAGATTGCATTCAGGCCACGCCCCCGCCCGCGAGACTTCCCGGGCAGTGGTTTCCGCGCAAGTCTCCGACGCCTTCGTCGAAGGTGCGTATTTTCCCCAATTTTATTTGCCCGCGTAGTCTAATCTTGCACTCAGACCACTCCTCCCCATGGGACCTGGGGGCGGCGAAGTCGGTGCCCATGTCCGATACCGCCCTCACGGTATCGACGTTGCGGTGTTCGCCTTCTCGATTTCTTTTTGGCTCGCCTATCCTGATTTTTTGCTCAGCTCCTTCTCAGAACCTAAGGGCGACTGAGCAAGTTATCGGAAGTTCCGAGCGCGTCCAACCTCCCGCGTCTTACTCTCTCCCGGAGCGTAATTTCCTTGGAGCCCCGAAGCCCTCGAGTCTGCAGGAGCAAGGCTGTCCTCAAGCTGACGGCGCCGCACCTCCTCTCTTCCTAGTTCCGTCGGCGGAGAAGGAAGACCGGCCCCTCAGTGCCATGTTGTGCAGTCCTGCACCCGGCTATTCGCCGACGGTTCACGAACAGGCAGCCGCTGTCGCTGTCGCACCCGGGCCCACTGCGGCGTTGTCCGATCCGAATATGCTGGGATCGCCGCCGTTCAGCACCGTATCGACTGCAGCGACGGATCACCCTGCAGGTTCGCATTTCCATCGATTGATTCATTTGCGTAATCTTATTTTGTAAACCAGACGAACCCGGTGCTGTCTCACTCGCTCACGTCGCCCCGTCCGCCTCTACCTCCAGCGCCCGGAAAACGTACACCGTTACTGCCCGGGATATCCGTCTGGGCCTGCTTCTGGTCACTCTTTCCCTTTTGCTCGTTCTGGTCACGTTCTCGCCCCTCTACCCCGCTCTCCGTCTTCGATTCACTGCGCTCGAGCAGCAGCAAATCGAAGACCTACGTCGACAACTCCGGCGGGAGCGCGCTGGTTTCGCGGCAGAGCGAGTTGAGGTGGCGGAGAAGAACGGGGAAGAGATACGGCAGGCACTCCTCACCAAGGACTCCGAGTATCGGACGCTGGAGCGCGCGCTGGAGGCGCAGATTCGGGGCGTGGAAGAGAAGAAGGAGCGGCTGGAGGCGCTGCTCGATCGCGCCAGCCAGGAGCTCGATCAGGAGCGGGGCCGCGTTGAGGCAGAGCGCGAAGCTGCGATGGAGCTCGTGCGAGATCGGGAGCAGTCGGAGGCGTTGCTCGAGCGCACCCGTCAGGAGCTCGATCAGGAGCGGGGCCTCGTTGAGGCAGAGCGCGAGACTGCGATGGAGCTCGTGCGAGAGCAGGGGCAGTTAGACGCGCTGCTCGAGCGCACCAGCCAGGAGCTCGACCAGGAGCGGGGCCGCGCGCGCGAGGTTGCGATGGAGCTCGTCCGAGAGCGGGAGCAGTCGGAGGCGTTGCTCGAGCGCGCCAACAAGGAGCTCGAGCAGCAGCGGGGCCGAGCTGTTGCCGCCGATGCAGAGCACGCGGCTGCCTTGGGCGTCGCCCACGCAGCCCACAAGACGTTGTACGACAAATTCGACCACGCGACGAGGGAGCTCGTGCAGCAAGCGAAAGCTCAGCTGGAGAAGGAGCAGCGAATGCGGGTCGCGAAGGAGGAGCTCGCCGAGCAGGTTCACGAGGAGCTTCGGGCGCAGCTCCGCCGCGCGAAACAGACCCTCGGGGCCGTGCTGAAACAGGCTGTTGCCGACAAGCAGGCCACTTTGGCAGCGCGCGGCGACCTGGTGGGGGGCGTCACCGCCATCACCGAGAGCTTGGTCAAGGAGCGCGAGGCGCGAGAGGCGGCCGACTCGCGGCAGACTGTGGCGCCCGCCGAGCACTCGATGTGAGACGCGAGGCATTAGAGCAAAAAGAAATCCCTTTTCCTTTTTCTTTCTCTTTTCTCCTTCTCTCATTGTATACGACATCATCCACATGTATTTTACTATCACATTTGTATACCTACCACATCCTCCCTCTTGGACCAGAGAGATGACGCTGGATACATCTCACCCGGCCGTTGCCGAGAATAATTCCCACGGTTGAATCTTTGAAACAACCAAGTTGTTTGGCGGACGCTTCGACATCCGGATTTCTGTGTAATCCGGCGTACTGGACCTGGAGCACAGCAGCGTGCAGGAATTGGAAGCAAGACCTGGAAATATTGACTGGTGGCGAGGACTCAACATAGGCTGCCTCATTGACAAATCTGAGAAAATGTGCAAATTTGCGGGTACTTAGTCATTTTTTGGTTTCTAGGCACGATATGAAGCTGGTGTGAGAAGAACGCATGCTTCTAGAGGACGTTAACGGGAGGCCAAGCATTCCATATTAACGTTCAATTTCCCCGAGTGCATCACCGAGTTTCAATTGTTTTAGGCCGTTATTTCGCCATCTGCGGCTGCGTAGACTATTCAATTGAAGCACACCATCCTTAAACCATTCATTCGCCGGTTCATTTGAAATAGGTTTATAGAAACGGGCCAGGATCTCAAGCGTCATAATATCGGGCTGGGCACTGGCATTCTGAACTTCTCGACCAAGATCGGGACCGAGACTATGGGCGAGCGAAATGCTCAGTCGTGAATACTGCTATGTATCCGGGAACTCAACTCCTCCTCCCCTTGTACTAAGGCCATCCCGGAATCAACATCAACAATTAAATTCTGGTCATTCTCTCTCGGTGCGGCATGCCATCCACATACTAAGTATTCGCGTCTCGATGGACACTCAGAGCTCCTCTCTTGTGATTTTCCGTTATAATTCCAACAACCAGCTGGTTAAGGGAATGGCTGAATGTTACAGCTTGCTCCCATCTTCAACTGGACCCACCACTGCATCTTCAGTCTGATGTTCATGCATCGCGCTCTTGCCGCTGTTCCTCCGGTGCGACTGGCCAAGCAATTCGGCTTCCTCTTCTTCGATATCTTCTCCACCCAGAGCTTCACGTACTACATCTTCGAGATGGCTTTTTACAACCTGTCTCCGTCTTTGACTGGATCCGTCGCTACAACCTCACGTCCACGTCTTCATGATCACGTTCTTGCCACTGTTCCGAGTCCTCCGAGATCTGTCGCTTATTCCTTCCCCGTTCCATTTTTCTTCGAGATCTTCTCTACCCAGATCTTCACGCACTCCATCCTCATCAATTGACCTTTAGTGGTGCGCGATACATTACCACTGAGCTTGGCTTCGCGACGGCGAGAATTCAGCATTTTATTCTTTGTCCAATAATGATCCTTCCTTTGACCGCATGCACAGTGCGATCTGTTTGTTTGAAACGGCTTATGATAGTATCCATTCAGCTCTACTTCAGAAAGCAGAAAAAAGTAATGACGGTGGATCGTTCGTGTTTTCGCCGCGCGACACAACACCTTCGCATTGTAGATGATCTAGATACGCCTTGCTGCTGGACGGTACCTATCCACACGGTCACCTGGCACTATTCTGTCTCGAACTCGGGGATCTCGGCATAGTTAAACATGGCCGAAACATTTGCGAAAAGAAGGTACCAGTCCATCTTGTCAATAATTGTGCATATTTAAAGCGTTCCGCTGTTACAGTGGCCAACGCTGACGCCGACGCTACAAGATAAGCACATCGCACCGCGCACCTAGCGGTAATCAAAGCGTTGAGAATACACTCGATGCTCCTGGTCGTTAGCCCGCCTCCTGAACTATCTCCCCCCAGTGTATTTTGCCTATCAAATTTCCGCCATCCACAATACATACTGTAACTGTAGTTTTGTATTTGGTCCCTCGTATGTTTCGGACTGTCCCTGTCCGCTCGTCGGCGGGAACTGCTTCGGACCTGCCTGCCCCAAGTGCGCTGCAAGGGTGCATCAGCGTCGATTACATATTGATATTGGGTTCAACTTGGATCGGGCATCTCGGGGTGGTTGAATATAAAACGGTCGCTGCGAAGATGTATAAGGCTGCCGCCTTGGTTCTACAATAATGGGTATTCAGGGCTTCCACTGCTCTAGTGTTGTGGCTCCCGATGGTCGCGACGCAACTGGACAATTGGGCTAATTCAACGTTATAGAGCCACAACGCCGAAATCTAAATAAAACCTGGCGAGACTAACCCTGCAGTTTGCAGATATTCAAATACCCATCCAACTCGGTCCTCCAACTGCGTGTTAGTGTGATTTTTCCCATTTTCTCCGCCATGTTCAACTCAGCTCGGGGATCTCGGCGTAGCTGAATATAGCCAGAACGTCCACTGAAAACAATTGAGGTCCGTCCAGTAGCTTTCTTGATCCCGCGTTTTCAATTGTGAGCATGCTTATGTACATGTAATTGTAAAAAATATATGTCTGCGTGAAACCCCGCTGCTGGGACGGCCGTGGAGTTGAACTCGACTGGCTTCAAGTTGATTGAGCTTGATTATCGACATGAGGTATTAAGAGCATTCCCCCAGAAGTTCTGAGATAAATTCGTGCATCTGGAATCAATTGTTCGCCTTGAACAGCAGGTCGATGCAGAAATTTCAACGGGCGGGGCGATTTGACCGAATGAATAATCACTGTCGGCCCGGGCGGGATCAGTTCATGGTAGCGGGTTTTATTTTGTTACGAGTTTTGATTGACAAGGGTGGAAGATCGCCCAAGTTCATGTCGAGGGAATTTGGGTGACTTTATATGTAGACGAGATTCTGAGATCACGTGGGCGTGTTTTGTTTCTTCCCTCACCACGATATCCTTAGGCGACGGAATTCCTGTGCTCCAGAGACAACTCATCCCCTAGTCTGAACTTCCTATCGTTGTTCGGACTCGCTGCCGGGTAAGTCAGGATAATCATTTAAATTGTTCATTGAGGTGGCTTCCTCTGGTTTGACGCCCGAGCCACTCAGGTTCTAGCACATACTTGCGGCTCATGTGGATCGTCTAGGTATATACGAATTCAACAACACGCGTTCAGGATAGACGAACCGATATAACTCGGACTCGGAACAGGATATTCCAAGCGGTTCACTGTGAGCGTTAAGGGGATTTCGTTTGAGATCCCCAGACCCACTCCTCTCTATTATGTAGGTTTTTTTGTCCTGTCTTCCACCATGGTCGGACAGTATTCCGTGACTCCGTCGTCAATGGCTTTGAATTCGTCCGGGTGGACTCGTTCCTTGATCCCATTATCCAAGCTTCCTTTCTCCATTGTCAGGTCACTGACCAGACAATCAATACCCAGCGACGCTGCTCTCTTCGGACCTCGAACAAAGTACTGGGGTCCTTTATTCTTTTGGTCTCGGCTTGCTATCTCAAGATTCGACACCGCTCAAAGGGACTCCTCTTTTCAATTTTCTCTGCGGTCTGGAGGATTTCTGTACGTTCTGAATCTGAATTTCTCTCTTCGGCTCGCGCTGTTGGGAGTCAATCGTCGACCGCCACATCAATCATGGACCATGGACCCACACAACAGATGCCATACATGGAGTTTCTTACAACACTTGCCTAAACGGGAGTTTTTGCTTTGCCGGCTACCCAATTGAAGCGCGCGATTGCTTTCAGCTTTTCACTTTCACGGACAAGTATATAAGGACTCCGCGTCTGCCAACAATGCTCATCCAAAGCACCCCAGCTTACTTCGTCCTACACCCACTCAACTCGCCCTCCACCTCCACTACTCCCTCCAACAATGCCTTCCGTCGCATCCATCACCCGTCCTTCGCGCCGCCTCGCCGCATTGCGTCCCAAAACGACCGCTGCCGCAATTGGCAACAAACTTGAATGCGCGTCTCATGCCCAGCTTGTCGCACAGAAACGCCGCATCCCTCTCGCCACAAAATACGATGTCAACACCGGCAACGTGGCGCCTGGACCCACAAAACTCTCCCTTCCCCGCACACTTCCGCGACCTGTGCTTGGCGAAGTGAAGATGTCCCCCATCCTCGACGCGTACCCCGACCTCGCAGGCGTTCCTGCGGAGTACATTCGCGACTGTCTGCCTTCGAGCACCCCATCGTACGTCTTTTCCACCTCGCCACCCAACAACAAAGTCCTAATTCTTTCTCCTTTCAGTATGCGCGCTGCTTTACAAGCCCTTTCCACCTCAGAACTCACAGGCGGCCTGCCAAAAGAGCTCCAGATCATCATGAACGACGTCGTCTCCGCGGCCTGCCCCACCCACATGTTCGCAATCTACGGCGACGCGCCCCTTGCGTTCGGCCAGAAACGCCATGTTAGTCTCTTCCCCTTCCACCACCTCGTCATGGGCGTGCACTGCGCCATCCTCCCGACCCTCCCCGCATCGCAGCCCATCGCCACCGCGTCGCACAACACCATCCCCGTCGTGCCGCTGCGCGTGCCCTCGCCCGAGACCTTTGCGCTCCTGCATTCATACATGTACACGCAGCAGCCCGCTATCCTCCTCGCCGCGCTCGCATCACCATGCGAGTCCGACATCCTGCAGCTCGCGTCCCACGCCACGAAGGTACACGGCCTCTGGCGCAATGCGTGCGCGCTGGGCGTCGTCGACTCGTCTCTGTACGACGTGCTCGACGCGTCGTGGGCGGCCACCATCGCCGCGATGCAGGCGTGCTCATGAACCTCTTGACCCTCTAGACGGACCATCCTACTTTATTGATATTTAGACCAACAAGCGCAATAGTATGCGTATGATTATGACTGTATTACCACCTACCTAGTACGGCTCGTCTTATGAAGATGAATTTGCTGCCTCTCTGTGTGTGAACGATGAATGTTATGGACCACTGAAATTTCAATTCTACGGACTAGAAAAAACGAACCGCTATCCTCGACTATCAACACGATCCTGACCTTCCGCACGAAATTGGGTCGCCGCCTAGTGCCGCCAGCCGCGCTGATGGGCTGGATAAAGTCTTCTTTTGTGAACACAAGCCCGCCCGGGCCCGCCGCCAGTATTTCCCCTACCAAAAATGTGCGGTTGTTCCGGCGACATTAGCGGGGTCGGGGGGCGAACGAACCCGCTTGTAACCGGAAGCCTCGGCATGAGTTAACAAATCTACCGCCGCTTTAGCGCCCACGAGCGCTCACCAGTCAATTGGCGCTGGACCTCATGCATGTGCGCATGCATTTACGCAGCGGCGCTGTACATAGCCATAGCGACTCGCCGCATTAGTTTCCTTGTCTGGTAAGGTTGGTATTTTCTAACACCTTGGGGAATTGAGAACAAGGGCAGACAACGCGAAGTAACAACGGCCAAAGCCGTGATTTTCCGATTTCGACTGCGATCAGCCGGCGGTGGAGTAGTTCAATGCACCGTTGCGCTGGCCGCGCGGGCATTTTTGTCAAAATTCAAATGAAAGGAAGTATTTTATCATCCGTGAAACGAGCAAGTGTAGTGATTGGTGAGGACTAACTGCTGCCGACCGGGGATGCCGCTCTCAGGGCGGTGCGCACCGAAAAAGACATTCCTCTTCGATCTGCTATGATTGTTGTGGACGTCCAATCCGCGGGCGGTGGATGTCCGCTCCCACGTGGTTCGTTCCACAGCACTGATCCGTCGGGAACCGCCTGATATTACCCCGACGCTGTGGGGGGCATCAGGGACCGAGTTTAAATCACAACTGGGCATGCATATTTATATCGAGCCTGTTTGCTTTTCTTGGAGTAGATCATTCTTCCCCAGCTGCACAATGAAAGATATCCTCTCACAAGTACTGTCCCTCGTATCCGTGGTGCTCATACCATTCATCCCAAACAACACCATGCGCTATATTGCACTGGTCATTGTGTCCGTCGTCTCCGCGACCGACCTTGTCCGCCAGAACTCTCCTACCTGCCTGGTCGCCCGACTGGTTGCGTCCATCAAGGAGATGGACGCCTTGCTGGAGACGGCGGCGAACGAATGCACCAGAGATCCACGATTCATATTTGAAGCCGGCTTGAAGTTGGCTGAGTGAGCATTGAGATCGCACCAACTGTCGCCGCTGATTAGATCTTGCAGATTGAAGTACGCGGCGTCAAATCTGCACACCCGAGCCCTCAGCACAAAATACGTCGCCTGGAAGGAATATGCGTACCATCTCGGAAGCCTTGCGTTATCTATCATCGAGTGCCGGCGCGAGATGATAAACCTACGGGCGTCCATCACGGTGGGAGGAATACTACTTAACCTGTGAGGGAATCTCACTTAGCTGCGTCCTCAGCTTGCGCTTGAGTTTGCACGCCAGCAGAAGTTGGAGGAGGAAATCAATCATAGGACGGCGACTCTCGTCGTCAATTTCTCAGGAGGTGAGTAGATCAGAGTAATCGACGACGATATTCAAGTTCCCAGTTAATGTTCGTTGGTACAGACAGCGGAGGTGGAGACCAGCGGGATTTGCAATGGCGTCGTTCCAAAACGAGTCGTCCCGCGAGCGAAGAACAATTGTATTTGAGGTTAGTCCATGATGAGGGCCGAAGACATCAACAGCTGATGTTTAGCAAAAGTAGTGTGTGATGATGTTGGGCAACGCCTAAAGGTGGTGGAATTTTGAGTACCATGTAAGCGATAATTATGCCGGAATCTGGGAGTGTTGGGTGTGATGTGTGTCGGCTTTTGAGTCCTGCCAGATTATCGCTACCGCAATGACTAGAGGATGTTACGCTGCCGCCGTTAATCACTGGTCCAAGAGAAATTGAAGAGAAACCGTTGAAGGTCCAGCCTGAGGGAAGTGATCGGATGGATGTGGAACGGAGGCATAAGACCCCAGACGGCGACGAAACGAGGTGGGTTAGTATGTATAGCTTCGGGACCCTGCATGCCCTGCGCCGTTTGTGCGCCGTAGTGGAGGCTGGTGAGTGAAAAGGGTCGCTGCCACTGCCGGCAAGGCACATGGCGGATCACCATTAATGATGCGATCAAAGGCTCGGCCGACTCAGTCTCCTCCCCTTCTGCTCAGTGTTGTCACTGACCCCATCTGACGGGGTCAGTCAGAAAAGTCAAGACAAAAGTCAGGAGTTGTCGGGTCGATCACTGACCCCATTGACTTTTGCCGCCTCCCTTTGCTTTTTTTTGAGCATCACGTCATCAAAACTGTCATCTCCTCGGGCACTTCGGATGACTTTGGTCCGATCATCCTTGACTCTCCTTAACCCAAGTCTGACGGGTTCACTGACGGGTCAGACGGCTAACGAGTCACAATTTTTTGACCTTTTCTGACCTTCATTGTCTGACCTTGACAGCACTGCCTGAGGCTTGAAGTTCTGCTTGCTTCTGCCTTCTGCCGTTGTATGGAGTCCAGCCAACCCCAGCGGGTCCATGACCTGTGGTTTGAGAATGAAAATCTCGTTCTCCAGGCAGGAAATGGGCAATTTCGAGTGTATCGTGGCATCCGTATTCAATGACATGGTCTCGTTCTCACAGCCCCTCGACTCAGAGCTGGTCGAAGGATTTCCTCTCGTACTTCTCCCGGACCCCGAATCCCACGTTACCATATTTCTGAGAGCAATCTTCGAACCCGAGCAAGTGCCTTGGGACCGCTTCTGCAAGTAAACTTTCTATCTCATTCATCTCGTCCCAGGTTCCTTCTACCGTCCTCCCTGACGGAATTCGATATTATTTTGGGTTGTCTACGTCTCAGGCACAAACTTGGCGTAGATTATCTTTTTCGGCGTGCGCTAGTGCACTTGTCGTCGACGTACCCCACGACCCTGCCTGCTGCCGACATTGCCTTCGCTGAGAACGCGCCGCCCGTCCAGCGATCGTCTTGGATTAACCCCGAATCCTTGGCCTACCATCCATACGTCATACAGCTCGCGCGGGAGTTTGACATCCCCTGGATTCTCCCCTGCGCATTCTACTCTCTCTCGACTCACTTCTGCGATCTGGAGGCGAACTTATTCCATGACCTCGTGTACAAAAACGCCCCGTGAGCCTCTCGTTCCAGGACCAGGCGGTGTTCCTCCACGGACACGATATCCAGAGCAGGAGCACGGCCACGAAAATCCTACGCTTTTTGTACGCGCCTAGCTTCATCGAGGGCTGTAGGACACCAGCCATTTGTGCCCCGAATGAACTACAACCTCGGGCTGGTCGAGTCCAATCCGAGTTCGCCGCTGCACATCGTCGATCCAAGCATATGGGACGCCATGACGGGGCATGGCACATGCTCGGTTTGCGCTGCGGTGCTCAAACAGACACATGGAGGCGCGGCAGGCCTTCTGGGACAATTTACCTGGGATATAGGGGCTGCCGACGTGGACGGAGCTGACGCAGCAGCGGTCTGATGCCATCGGCGCCGAGTTTGCACTGCTGACTTGACCAGGGGCTAGCCAACGGGGCGTCTTCATCAGACTTTTGACATTCAGCTTGTGAGCTTGTACAAGGTCAAACAAGGTCAGACAAGGTCCCAAGCCCCACCAAAATGCGTGCAAGCTCACAAGCTCACAAACCTATGTCTCAATTATCACAAGGTCACTCGTTCGACCCCGTGTAGTGGTATAAATTTGGAATGAATTGTTCCAATCACCGTGACCAGGTATGGTATGGCCATAAGTATTTGTAAGAAGCATCCTCCGATATTTCACAAGGTTTTCCCACTCTATGCTGAAAATTTCGAGAGGTTTTTTCTTCCGATTTGACCTCGTTTGACCTTGTGAACTTGTCACAAGGTCACAAGGCCAAACAAGCTCCCAGCTGATTGTTAAATGGCTGATGTTCTTTACTAGTAATCAATTTCTTTTACTTATCCAAGAAAGGCCGGGCATTCCAGTCAAGTCATGTACAACGATACTTACTGCCGATAATGTCAAAAAACGGGAGGGCAGACCAGCCCACTTCCTCGAGCTGTGAAAGCGAATGGCAATTTTTTTTGAGTTCCGATTGATCGCTATAGGGGCCAAACATGCGCACATACCTGAACGCCTTTGAGCTAAAAATGGAAATTTATTGAAACTCCCCGCTACCGAACAGAAGTATCTCAAGCCTGGATGAATTATCGGAGGCCCATATTATCAATAAGCATGATAAAGCAAAATTCGGCCCCGCAGCGCCGGTCCGTACGCGCAATCAACCCCCGGAGTCGCGTGCAACTCACGGTGCCAAGCACTCAACACGCATGGTTTAAGCACAGATCGGACAGCATTTTTAATCTCAACTAACCTCTAGATAACACTGCCAGGAAACGGGCCACCGGAGGGTAATGTTCCTTACGCAATGATAAGAGCTCATTTGCACGAGTGGATTAGTCAGCGGCAGTTGCCGGAAAACATCATAGCATCGGTGTTCATGTTCGGATCCCAGAGTTCCTTGGAACAGAACGGACTTTGAATCTGCCGGCCAAAAATGCGAGAAACGAAGCAGATCGGTGTATGAGTTTTCCGCGAATCGGGCTGATTCCGGGCCCAATATGCGTGAGAATTAACAACGACGAAAAATTGAAGGTTTATCTGAGAGGTAGGTAGGTAGATAGGTATATGCAGTGAACACAAGTTATGTTTATTTATGGTTTATTGACGGTGATCGACCGGTGACTGATACCAATCTAACACCGAGAGGATTTAAGTGATAGTCGACTTCTGTCGAAGACCAATAATGTTGAACCAGTGTCTTCGTAGTATGCCGCCCTAATATTTCCAGGAATGACTATGAATTTGCAAACAATACACCCATTGCAGCTGCCACCACCCAATTGAAGCTGTGCGCATTGGATCCTATTTCAATCTCGAACTTGTGATCGTGCGCATACGGTTTCTTCCTCCGGACCTACACGCCGGACCCTGCGGCGGCTGTGCCTCTTGTTTTCTGGCAGGCACCATTCTGCGGAAAGCGATCCTGATCTGCAACCGAGCTCATCCCTCCGGAAACGTCGACGGAAAAGCAGGCCGGAAGGCCGGAACTTCGGGCCACACATTTCTTCTTTTTTCGGATTCGGTGGTGCAACTATATAAAGTGAGCTCTATTTGCGTTCATAAGGAGCAAAGCGCAATGACGGTGATCTCTCAGCATCTTACTCTCACACTGACGGTGCTCATACAGCTCATCCCCAATAACACCATGCGCTATATTGCACTGGTCTTCGCATCACTTTCTTTCGCCATCTACTTGATCTTGCACAAATCCCCAACGTGTCAGGTCGCCGGACTGGATATATCCATTAAGCACACAGAAGAGTTGTTCCGCACGGCCGTGGACGAATGTACCAGAGATCCACGGTTCATATTCGAGGCCGGATTAAAGTTGACTGAGTGAGTATTAGTATGATATTTGCACCGTGATTTTGCGCTGACCTTGAGATCCTGCAGAGCAAAATATGTGATATCAAGTCTGCACACAAAAACAATCAATACGAAATATGGCACCTGGAGGATGTACCCGTATCACCTCACGCGCCTTGTGTTGTCCATCCGAAAGTGTCAGCAGGAGATGAAAGCATTGTGGTCGGCCATCGTGGTATGATGAAAAGCCTGGAACTACACTCAGCTGACGGTGTTACTTCTGAATTTCAGCTTGAGCTCGAATGTGCACGCCAGGAGAACTTCCAGGAGGACATCAAACAGAAGGTGGCGAGTATAGCCCGCGCCTTTCCATCAGGCAAGTCAATTGGAGGAGGGATCATCAAAGTCACAACTAATACTTCGTAGATGGAAGTTACTGGCAGAGGGGCTCGAAAATACGGGTTTCTGGGATGGCTTGTCGTCCAGAGGACCAATTTTATTCGAGGTAAGTTCAACATAATGTTCAAAGGGGAGGTTAGATTCACTGTACCGATAGTGTATGATTTCGAATCGTTTGGACCAGGCGTGAGCCCTAATCGACTCGAAGAATGTTTATGTTCAAGTCAAAGACGCGGAAGTTTCCGCACCAAAATTAGGACTCGATATCGCCAAATAGATTCAGATATGAGAATTTGTACACGGTGTATAAACGACACGATGAGGATCACGATGATGCGAGACACGTACACCAGACGGCACCAGACACATTGAGTTTCGGTGACGTCAGTTCAGGCGCTCCGCCGTAAGGGACAGCAGATAAGAGTCAAATGCCAGATCATCCTGGGCAGGTCGGGGTCCGCGACTTGGGCCGTGTTTGAACGCGGGAGGCTTGTTCGGACGGCTCATAACATGCTGTGTCGATCTGCAAACACCGGTGGTTCAATTTATTCGCCAACCATCCATCAAAAGTTGCTTGCTTTGGTGGTCTGCTAACGGGCATCTCGGTTGTTGACTGGGAAGCTTGACCGGTTGGCCCAGTACTACCTTGAGTAATGTGGTGGTGTATCACTGCATTCAGGACCCGAATAGCCGCGGCCACGTGGAGGATCTACGAGCCGTGTCTATGTATAGCCTAGCTTCAGCCAGCCGACTAAACACGGCATCATAGGCACAGCCTGTCGACCATCTGCCAGCCGCCGGCTAGCTCGGCTAGCTGCACCCCGTGGAGTCGACCTCCCCAGACCGCTGTTGCTCGCCACCCTCGCTACTTACTTGCATGACTTATTTCCTCTGTGCTGTGTGACACCATTATATGGTTTACATTAAAATACATGCCCATTTCATTTCCATGCGCACATTTCATTCCAGTACAAAATGAACTGCCGGGTGTTGCTGCCATCAGCATTACAAAGCAAAACCGCGGAGCTCGCACGTGCCTCAAAACTCAAGTCGAACCGTGGGAATGCCGATTGATGGAGTGATCACCGACTTCCTGTAATCTATTCAACATCCCCGACCACCCAACAAATGCAAAATCCATTTGAATACCCTCGAAACCATATCAGTATGTTCGGAGATCTCGAAATGACCCCAGGGATATTTTAATTTCACTCCATACATGAAATTTCCTGTGAACCACCCGCTTTGATTGGACGCTGCAGGTTTCATGGAGTCTGGACCAATCTCCACTTGAAATTTCAATGTCCTCTGACTGGCTGAATACCCAATTCCCCCTGGTTTCACTCTTTTTGGCAGCAACAACCGCATGGACCACTTATTTGACTTCACCACTACTTGTCTGGTGATCGGACTCTAGAACCATATTTAAGTACTCTTCCTTCACCTAGTACCTTGTTGCATTTTCCCCCTGTATTCTCCCAGTCTAGAGACAATATACAAAAGTGTTGCCAACCCCCAATCCTTCAGCTTATTGAGCATATACACTCACCAAACTATCTCTTCTCAATGCCTGCCTGAAGTACTTTTCCTCCCTGCTTAATAGCACTGACTTTCTAAAAATTGTAGCGCACCCTTTGTCTCATACATTCTCCAAAACCACTCCTCTCAACCACACATTCATCAGCTCCTACACAACAATCCCTGTTTCTCCATTAGACCAAAAGTCGTTCATTATGGTCGTTCACGGATCCCTTTTTGTTTCCCTTTTTTGGTCCCTTTTTTCTTCTCTTTTTGCGCCCTCTTTTGCTCCCTCTTTTGTAGTTGCTGCCCTCTTCTACTCGAAACACTGCAGCAGGGATTCTCTCTTTGATGATGATGATTTTCGAGATTATGTAGAATTTCTGCCTGGGGTCCTATGGATGGCTGGAAAGCTCGAGCATGGAGGCAGAGAAGGATACAAGGACAGTGCTAATCAGTGTTATGTAATTGATCATCTGATCATTCTGTTCCAGGCACTTGTGCCACTGCAGTATGGGCGTCAACTTGGAAGTCATGCTACACTACACCCAATCTAAGTACTTGAGAAGGAAAAAGGAGAGCAAAAAGGGCCGGAAAAAGGGAGTCATAGACCGGGGGTTTCACAGCTCCCTTTTTCTGTCCCTTTTTTCTGCAGTTTCATCCTGTTTGAGCTTTTGCTCAGTTTTTTTTCCCTTTTCAACCCTTTTTACACCTCTGAGTTAAAAAGGGAAAAAATCCCAGCCAAAAACCAAGCCAAACTCAAGATCCAGGAAAAGAGGGAGAAAAAAAGGGAAGAAAAAAGGGAACTGTGAACGACCCTATTCACTGCGGCCTATGGAGCATATTTGTTCTAATACCTCACTCACCCGACTATTGAGACTCACATCCCGTCTTATTGATATTTCGGAGTAAACTATTTACAACGTCACAGCTGATATAAACAACGGACCTCAAATCTGATCTTTCTTGGCTCGCAGGGAGTCGTCTTGACTACTGTAATATTCTTGTATCACGTTTAAGCTTTTCCCATCAGGAATAAGCTTTCTTTGTGCCAATCTCCCGAGTGAGCCCTAGCGAAGCCGAGGGATATTAATAATTTGCTAAAGCCTTCGCACATCATGATGAGAGGTTTAATAGCAGATCGGGAGGATATCAGAGGGTGCCTAGGATGCTGATAAGAGCTAGCCAGGGGTCCCCGAGCGGTGGTTGTGTTTAGGTGTGGCTACATCTTGTGATTCTTGCCAGGTGTGTGGAGGCGGCTAGCCGGACCTAGCCATACGTCATGATCTCGGCTAGCCACACATGTCCGACTGTATTTAGCCAGGCACCGCTGCGGCTAGTGGGGCTCTAACACAGTGTATATCTGCAAATCTGTGGCTTCTGATATAAATTGCAGGGCCAATCACCACATCTCGGAATTTCCGTTGCGTTGCTTGTTTTTCGGCTGGTCACGGTCACGACAGGGTTGGTTGCTTGAAAATTAAATAAAAAATCATAAAAAATCATAAAAAGAAATTAGAGTTCCCTGAGAGCTTCTAATCGTCGTTGTCCAGGTCACAATCATTGCCCGAGTTCTCAGGCTCTGATTCAGGGCTAAGTCCCTGTTGCCTCTTTAGGCAACGGTCACGATCACGGTCAGCCTCGTTGCCTGAAAAAGAGGCAATGTCAATGTCACGGTGCTTTGGCGGTTGCTCCCATACAGGTATGTACAGTAGTTTTATCGTGTCACAAGCTGAGATTTCGCCAGCTTACTCTTGAATCCACACGCCAACAAAAGTACACGGAGGATATTGGCCATAGGAGTACGAGCCTTCGTAGATCGTTTCCAGAGCATTTCCAGCTTTATCAGAGGACACAATTGAAGATTAGTCGATGTTGTAGAAGAGTACTAGTGTACGGTGGATTCGGATGGATGACTTTTGGAATGTGGACGCGATTTAACCGGGCTGATATGCTTGGAGGAGGTGAAAAAAAAGCACTCTTTCCAAGTCTGAGAGCACTAAGATCGTTGTGGCCAGTACGCCAAAAGCGCAAAGGACAATGCAGGCCGGTGTTGATGGAAATCGAAAGCAAGTCCGAGACAGTCGGATCAAGCTGCGGCCCGGAGCTGACCGGCGTCTGTCTCTCGCCCACCACCATCATGTCATGGCGCTGCACCGGGAAAACGAACAGAGAGCTCATCGAAAACATCATAATGGCCAAAGCTTTGAGCTCCAGCAACGAATCTCAGCTGGAGCGCATCTCCAATGTCTGTTGACCTCAAGGTTTTTGCGCGCGCAGTGTCTGACCACGGCACCAGGCCATGACCGCCGTCGACCGCGCCCACTTCGTCCCCGACAAGTCTGCTGCCTATGTTGATTCACCGCAGTTGCGTCTCTGTATATCTCCGGATTGGTGCGACTTTCTCAATGCGGAACCAGATCGATAGGTCATGGCGCGACCATATCCGCGCCGCACATGGTCTGCAACGTCTGTCGATAGTGCAATTATTACTTACACTGACCCCGAATCCCGGCACGCACTTGCTGTTGATTATCTTTTGCCGTTCTTGCGTCCCGGAGCCAAAGTTCTCGACATCGGGAGCGGCTCTGGATACTTATGCGCGGTGCTCCACAATCTGGTCTCTTCGTACGCCCAAGAGGATCCGACGAAAGTGGCTGTCGCGGGAAAGGTAATCGGTATTGATCATATCCCGGAACTGGTGGACTGGTCGCTTCAAAATCTCAAGAAAGACGACCGAACTCGACGCGCCGTCGAAAACAAGCAAATTGAAATCCATGTCGGCGACGGGCGATTAGGCAGGCCTTCTCGTTTTTTCGTGAGTTCCTCGACTCATGTTCATGGATCAAGGGTATCCAAGTGACGGTAGGGTCGGGTTTACCCCGTCTTGACTCGATTTGCTACTTCAACGCAGGTCCTTACGACGCTATCCACGTCGGCGCAGCTTCGCCCACAATTCCCAAGGCCCTGGTTGAGCAATTAGCACGACCAGGACGGATGTTCATTCCAGTGGGCACCGTTTCGCAGCACATAATGCAAGTCGATAAGGATGCCGAGGGCAACGTCAGTGAGACCCAAATCATGGCTGTCCGCGTGAGCAGCTAGTGTCGTCGCTCGACCGTGAACTGATGATCTGCACAGTACGTCCCTTTAACTGACAAAGACAAACAGACGCCGTGGTGAAAGAAGATTGTCTCCAATTCTCATGTAATTGTATATGTGCCATCACTCATTTCCCAATGTACTTGGTAATGCTTGCTCTCCACTCTCCGCACCACCATCGGCTGTGGCAGGATCCCTGTCGTCGGTGACACTTACTTGCGGTTGTACAGCCGCCAGAACCAGTGACGAGAGACAGGGGGGCATTCCATGCCAGCGAGCTCTCAATGGAATATTACTACGCACACGCCGAATCAACCGTCGAGCTAGTCTTGTTTGCCGGCGACATTTCTGATGCGTGGAGAGCAACCCCCTCGCAAAGGTGAGCGCGTGCCCATGAGCCGCGGTCACACAGTCCCATACGGTAATGATGGTTCAAATGAGGAGAGCGCGCCGAGGCGAGGCTGAGGCGCGGGGACACTGATGCACGAGCTTGCAAAGACTAATCCACCAACTAAACTCGTTCGAGCTATGTGCGTCAGCTATCAAAACGCGGTCACGCGACCCATTGGCGCGCGCTGCCAGTCTTCCCAGCGCTTTGTCCGCGTGTGACTGCAGTATTACAGAGTATTACTTATTATATGCCGAGATTGGGCAGTCCGGATGAAATCGGAGGAGCGGTAGGACTGTAGGTTGAAAGTCCTCCGCAACGTGTACGGACGTCGTCCATGGTCGCGTTATTCTAGAACTCGGGACGGACCATAGTATCTAACAGCAACGTGATTATGAAGTAAACCCAACAAAAAGGACGCCTCCTTTTTGCATGAGAATCAACAAGCAGAAAATAGCAACTTGGGATCAGCGCTGAACGGTGAAACGCGATTCGCGGGAGACTCATACCGGATCCACTGCCTCATTATCTCTGTAGTTTGATTGTATACTACAGCTTCAACGCGCCCACAACTCTCCGTCTTCCCCGCTCTTCCGCTGAAACAGGCCCGCTTAGCCCTTGTAACACTCCGTGTGCATGCTGCACCGCCGGATCCGCCTTCTGTTTAGGTGTTAGCTGACCTACATATAGATTCAACTCTGCGTGAATCCTGCATTAGCCGGGCCGTGCAGCAACACGTCGACGCACCAGATCTGTTGCGCCCGTGTACTAAGAACATGAGGATGCAGTCGACTGCGCAGCAGAGGGACTGTGAATTCGCTTCGTACCTGGCTACAAATCCCGATATGGCAAATACAATCTGGCTCGCTGTTCAACTGTCCGCATGTCCGATATGGCAAGCAGGTTACGACAATATGGATACGCTGTCCAACTCCCTGTACGCATGTCCGGTATGGCAAGCAGACGACAATCCGGACCCGATCGGTACAGTTTCTTCCGTCTCCGCACCTCTCCGCACCTCCGATAGGGCAAGCAGGTTACGATATAAATTCGGATTATGATGTTCTTAACTTACGAAACGCTCACGACCTCCTGGGTCCCCATCCTGGCACTGAGCGGGTATTTGAAGGGCCTTTCCAATGCGCAGGTAGACAGACTTTTAGCGCAATGAAACCAGACATGCTCTCCCAGTTTCTTTTCCTCCTATCCGTGGTTCTAATACCATTCATCCTCAATGTCATTATGCGCTACATCTCGATGATCATCGTATCGCTCTATTTCGCCGCGTACCTCGCCTGCTACAAATCCCCCACCTTCCTAATCGCCCGGCTCGCCGTATCCATCGAAGAGCTACGCGAGTTGTTTAGCACGGCGATGATCGAATGCACCAGAGCCCTGCAACTCATATCCAAGACCGAGGTGGCGTTGACCGAGTGAGCACGGCCATCGCATTATATTTCATCGCTAATCTGGCCTGCAGACAAGAATATGCGGTATCGAATCTATACACCAAAGCCATCAACGCGAAAAAAGTCTCCTGGAAAAAATACCCATACTATCTCGCATGTCTTGTGTTTTCCATCATCGAATGTCAGCGCCATATCATGGAGTTGCGGGCGTCGATCGTGGTGAAATGAATACCCTGAAGTTTCTTCCTATGTAACCACGTCCGTTCTAGCTTGCGATCGAATCCGCGCGCCAGCAGCATTTGCAGGAGGAAATCAGCCGTCGTACGATAACTCTCATCGAGAATTTTCTGGGAGGTGAGCGGAGCGATAGAGTATAGGACCGGCAGCTGATGAACCGAGATAGCGAATGTTGGAAAAGAGCAGGGGGCCTTGAGAGTGCGCCCTAGCAGAGGCCTTCCAGCAGGGGGCCGCCTCGCGAGCGAAAACCAATTTGCGTACTTGAGGTTAGTCCAGATCATCAAACATACCGGGCAATATTGACGCCAGAGCACCGTCGAAAGCGTGTGAAGCTTAAAGGAAGCTTAAGGTGCTGAGAATTGGGCGAAAGGGCCAAGGCGGCTACAGTTCAGGCACTCGGTAGTCAATGGTGTTGTAATATTGGGCCGAAAATGTGAATGCCGGGTTGTGCATTATGATGAGCTCCAGTAGAAAAACGACATGAAGATGATGAAGGCGAGGAAGGAAATTGATTGTGCCGTGTGATTGCCGGGGACAACATACGTACACAAATAACGCTCGAGATCTAAAAATGAAAATTATGTAGTCGCAAAGTTCCGGGGGAGCATTGATGTGTCCATGAAATGTCCAGTACTCGCCCGGAACTTTTGCGCGAGTGGAATGGGATATTTAAAAACTGGCTGGATCCGCTTGTACACGTGAGAGTCAATTGCCACTTTCAGCAGCCACCGTAAATAAACGACGGCCTGAGACATGATAAGTCCATCCCACAAGATGGTGAAATCAGTTAAATTTTTTTCAGTGGGCGGGGTTTTTATCGAGGCAATATAGAATGAGGCTTTCGCGATGGTAGCCCAAATAACGGTACCAGAGTGGTGAAGAGTCAGAAGACGGACGGCAACCCAGACAGCGGTACACAACGTCGAAGACTGATCCACAGAAGTTGGTCGTAATGATTTATCCAGCCCATCTGTCTTATTTGTCGAACAGATCGAAGGCACGGGAAAGAAAGCCTTGGTAGACAGATGCGCGGTCTCAAGAAAATACCGGGAAAGACCCAGCCTTCGGACCGAGCCCCGAGGAAGTTTCCACTGGAGGATTGCGTGCCGTTTTGGGATGCAAAGTACCATCCGAATTCGACATAGCGACTCAAAGGGTTACACTGCCATCGGACCGAACCCGAAGACGTTTCCAGCGGAAGAGAGCGGGCTGTTTTGGGATAATTGACATGGAGTTGAAAACTCGGCTCGACTCGACGCCCACGCTATATTATCCAAAGCCCCCCAAACCATCTTAGTGATAACATTCTAACATGCGTTCAAATCACGACGCGTGAATACTGTATTATTGGCGGGAATAACAATGCATTCCGTTGAGCCATTGAGTCGGTGTACGTGAATGAAGATCTCTGGCCACGCTGTAAATCAATCAAGAAGTAGAAGAAGAGCACGCGAAACAGCCGACAGTGCTGTACAATTTGCCAGGACGGCGCTAAAAGAACCGTCATATTTATACCCTTGGGGCCCCGGAGATTTTCAGCGTGCCACACTATTTATTTTTAGTCGGTAAATATTTAAGTCGGTCCTGTTGCTTTCCTTACACTTACAGCACGATGGAAGACATCCTCTCCCAGTTCCTTTCCCTCGCATCCGTGGTCTTCATACCCTTCATCCCCAATAACACCATGCGCTACCTCGCGTTGACCCTCGTTTCACTCTTCTCTGGGACGTACCTTGTTTGTCATAACTCTCCCGACTATCTGGTCACCCGGCTCGCCGAATCCCTCCAGGAGCTCGACGAACTCCTCAGCACGGCCACGAACGAATGCACCAGAGATCCGCGATTCGTATTCGAAGCCGGGTTAAAGTTGACTGAGTATGCGACCACCGACATCGTACCGTGTTTCGCCGCTGATCTGGCATTGTTCAGGTTGAAATATGTGGTATCGAATCTGCGCACCAGAGCAATCACCGCGAAATGCGTTGCCTGGAAGGAATACTTGCACCACCTCGGACGTCTTGCATTGTCCATTCACGAGGCTCGACGCGAGATAGCAAACTTGCGGGCGTTGGTCATGGTGAGAGAGATTGCGTGCAAGTGTATAACTGCTGAACGCGTTCTTTTCAGCTCGCGCTCGAATGTGCACGCCAGGCGAAATTCGAGGAGGACATTAACCACAAGACCGCGACCCTCGTCGGAGCGTTCCCAAGAGGTGAGCAGATGGGAGCATAGAAGCCGCAGCTGATAGGTATTGGCTCAGACATCGGAGACGGGGGTCAGCGCGCTTTGAGAATGCGTCCATCCAGGATGAGTCGTCCGGCGAGCGAAGAGGTGTTGTATTTGAGTTTAGTGATAAACCGAGGACGAGATCAACCTTTGACGCGGATCGGCAGTGTGTGATGGACCATGGTCAAGGGCTGGCTGAGCAGTGTAAATTGTGAAATTAGCACGAAAGGAAAATGTTTCCCAATCTACAAGTGTTTAAGCGATGTTCAGATTAGAATTCGCTGCGTTTGAGCTCAAAGGGTCTTTGCAGAAATTCATCAGGAGAACATGTACCTTGAAATGCAGACGGAACCTCGGTTAAACAGCTTACATACTCCAGGCGGACGATGACGAGCCCCCCAAGTTCGTCGACGGACCTAGAAGAGGGGGAATTGAATCAGCGCTCAGCATGAGTTGGAAGGAGCAGTGCAACCCCCACGGTACACACATTCCCCTCCGTGGGGGTGCAGTAGCTTAGCGATTAGCCTTTCATCGTTCACGGAATGAGCTTGAGGGTGTGTGCCGAAGAGGGGCCTAGCTGATCGCCGATCTCTTAACGTTTATATTTGGTGTGCATAGATCTAGATTGAGGAAGGCAATTGGCAAGAGAATTGACAAGGGTCGTGGTTGTGGTCGTGGATCAAGCCGCCTGTGGCAGTGCGATTACTTGTCACCCAAACAATCGCGTCGCGTGGGCACGTGCCAGGTTTGTTTTGTTTTCTTGCCATCGCCTTCCCTCGGCCGGCGGCGCATAGCCATGTCGACAACGACCCAAATTTTGTTCAACTCCCCGGCACTGCACTCTCTTAAGCGCGACCAGCTAGTGAAGCTCTGCAAAATACATTCTATCAAGGCAAATGGCAAAAACGTAGACCTCGTTGAGCGTCTCAAGACTCACGCAAAGAATCTCCCGAGAGATAGTCCGCTGAGCGTTGCTTTCCGCAGCGAGCAAGAGGGCACACCGGCGAACGAGGACGAGGAAGACGAGCAGGAAGAGAAGGTGACCATGCCACGCCCAAGCTCGCAATGGGAGCTTGTCATGGACAGCATAATAGAGGAATCGGAGGACAGCTCGTCACAGGGGACCCTCTCTTCCCTCAAGAGTGCCTCCACTCTCACGGGCGAATTCGGTGCGGGCAGTAACAGCTCCAAGTGTGCGTCTCTTTCGTCCCACTCCTCTCTTTGTCTTTTGACGCTCTTTATACAGCGACATCAACAGTAAGCTCGTCTATAAGGGCCCTCGCGTCCTCCTTTGGTCTCAAACGAAATGCCACCGGAAGCTCAACTTCCACGCGCGCCTCTAAGGCCTCGTCCAATCTCCTCTCCTCCTTCCCACTCCCACCGCACGCGGATCCCGCAGACGAGCTGCTGAAGCACTCTATCCCCTACGACGCCCTGCCTCCCCCCTCCCTCGAAAACCTACAGACCGACCATTTCACGTTCGACACGACTGATCCCGCCGCCGTCGCCGCGAACCTCAACCCCACCCTCGGCACCGCCCCGCTGCCCGGCCACACGCTGCGCCCCGGCGTCCCCGCGCCCGTCAACGCGCGCCTCAGTCTCGGGCTCGCGCCCCGCACGCCCAGCAAGCAGGGGCCGACCACTACCATCCGCCTCATCTCGTTCGGAAGCACCGCGAGCGCCGCCGCGCTGGCCGCAACCATGCCTCCACCCGGCGACACCCCCAACCTGAAGCCATTCAAGACGACGTTCGAGCTGGATCTCGGCAGCCCGTCTGCGCCCGCTGCGTTTCCCGTGTCGCTCTATCCAGCGCTCCCCGCCTCGCCGCCGATGGACGACGCCGCGCGCCGCATGAGCCTCGAGGCGAGTATGGAGGTCGACGAGGAGGAAGACGTGCCGATGCCCGGTGGGTTTGGATATAGCATGCAATCGCCGTCGACGCCCCGGACCGTCCCCGCACAGCCCTTCGTCTTCGGCTCGCCCTCGCCCCAGCCCGCGTCGTTCAACTTCACCGTGGCCAGCCCCGACGCCGCCACCAAGGCGAAGCTCGCCGCAGAAGTGCTCGAGGAGATGAACCGGCGCGTGTTCGGCGAGGGCGGGGCCCCGCTGACACCCACGGCGCCGCCGCGCGAGATTCGGCCGCTCGGCAGCGCGAAGAAGGGCAGTAGTGCGGGCGGGGGCCGCTTCGATAAGGCCCACGAGCAAGTCTTCGGACGGATGGAGAGCATCGCGGACGTGGCGGCGAAGCGGCAGGGCGTCAAGCGCAAGTCGAGCGCGGGGAGCGTGCGCGCTGCCACGGAGGAGCAGGGCCGCGGGAAGCGTGTGCGTGTGGACGAGAAGGACAAGGCGAAGGATGGGGACGGGGACGAGGCGGAGAGGAAGAAGACGCAGCTGGAGAAGGAGGCGGTGAGGAGGAAGCTGGAGGCTAGCCGCGCGCGGAGGAGGAGCAGCGCAGCTGCTGGCGGAAGGCGCGTGAGTGGACGTGTTAGTGGCGCGGGTGTTTTGGGTAAGTTTCCCGCCTCTGACCTTTGGTATTGGGCTGATTGACCGGTTTGCAGTGAAACCTAAACCTGTTCGCGGGCGGTTCGGGTTCTTCGCGGGTGCGGCCAAGCTCGTGCAAGGCGTGTGGGGGAAGAAGGCGCCGGCGCCGGCGCCCCCGGCCGCAAGCTCGTCGTCTACGATTCCGAAACCGGTCGCGGGTGCGCCGAAGCCAGCGACGGGGCTAAGCAAGATGGCGCCCCCGCCGGTGCCACCGGTCCCCAGCGTCGCCAGCGCCAGCTCCAAAGGCCTGCGCGCGCCCTCCATGCGCAGCGTCGCCAGCACGCGCAGTACCTCCGCCGGGCGCGCACGCTCGCCGCTCCCGCCGTCCTTTGGCCCCTCGCCGTCCGGCACCGCGTCGTCGAAGGCCACCGCGTCCTCTTCTACCCGGACGCGCAACTCATCGATTACCGGCGCGTCGCGCAACTCGTCAATCGCGGGCGCGTCGTCGATCGGGACGCGGACGTCCAGCGCCGCGGGGTCGATGGGTGTGCGCACGGGCACGTCGTCTTTGCGCGTCGGGTCGCTGGGCACGCGCGGGAGCGTGTCGTCTGCGAACACCCCCAGCTCGACGGTGGATTCGGCAAGGGCACGGCCGGCGTCGCGCCTCCTCGCGCCCACGGCGAGCTCGCTGGCGAAGATGAACACGAACGTCTCGCCGTCACCGAGCGCGTTGGCGGCTGTCGTGGAGACGCAGGACAACAGCAGCAGCGTGCTGGGGGCTATCACCAACGCCGCCGATGCTACCACGGCGGAGAAGGGCAAGGGGAAGGGCAAGGAGCGGCTCCTCCCGGCGCCCGGGCGCAAGCCGCGCATCTCGCGCTCGCGCGTGATCGCCAAGCTCGCGTCGCAGCGCGTCGCATCGTCGGGCTCGGGCTCGTCGTCCATCGCGTCGTCCGGCACCGCACGCAAGAGCCTCGGCGGCGCACGCGCGCGCTCGAGTCTCGGGGCGAAGGTGCAGCGCGGGAGCCTTGGGGGAATCAAGAACACGCATGGGTTGGGGCCGCTGGGCATGGACGCGAAGAAACGAGCGAGGCAGAGCGAGTATTATGCGAGGCGTAAGAGCCGGGCTCAGGCGGAGCCGGGACCCGAACCCGACGCGATGCAGGTTGACTCGTGAGTGTGTGAGTGGGCGGGTGATCTAGGCGTGATTTATTTTCTTGAGCGCACGCACATCTTACTCGAATTTCCTTATCTTTCTATCTTGACGCTATGCCGGGTATACGTCGGCGTGCGATTGCTGCACACAAAGTCGTTTTGTATTGACTACGATATCTGTATGATTTTAACATTGAAGCCCAATTTTTTCCGATAAACAATAAGCTCGTTCGTGGCATTGCCTTATAGTTATACCATTCCTCGGCAACTTTTCACAATTTCCATTTTTAGCTCATGGCGTTTGTCTGTGTGCGGGAGTTTAATTGTGATGCGATCACGGCGCTTACGCTCTGCCTTAGGTTTCATGTCGTTTCCACTCGACCAACATTCGACTGGAGCGCATCCCGGTCTATCCCGGTGGTATTGCGAATCTGGCCCAGAATCCCACGTATCAATTCATGCAGCACTTCTACGTTCCGGCGCAACTCTCGTACTCCACATCCTTGACTACTAAGAAATCCAGCCGCCCTTCGCCCAAACTCCAGCACCTTGCGCATCACACGCTTTCGAAGCCCGTCAATTTTGCTGTCGTATCTGGTCATCTGGACTGTTAATCTCAAGTACACTTGGTCTTCGCTCGCGAAACGACCCATGCTGGACATTCTCCTGGTCACGCACAACACCCAACATGCATCAAATCATATCCAGCACTCGTACAAAGCTCCGACACAATTCTCGTAGTACGCCTTTGACTACCAAGTGATTGAATTCCAGCCGCCCTTCACCCAAACTCCAGCACCTTGCTCATTACACGCTTTCGATGCTATCGCGTCAGTTTTGCAGTTTCATCTAATCATCTGGACCAACCTCAAATGCACCTGGTCTTCACTCGCGAACTGATCCATGCTGGAAAGACGCATTCTCAAAGTCCGGGCCTGGTCTCTTCCTACATTCGCTATGATTCATCAGCTGCCGGTCCATGTTATTATCGCTCCGCCCACCTCCTGGAAAATTAACGGCGAGGGTTGTCTTCTTACGGTTGATCTCCTCCTGTAGAGTCTGCTGGCGCGCGGATTCGATCGCAAGCTGAGGGGGACAAGGTTAACTAGGAAAGAGCTTCAGGGTATCGACCTCACCATGATAGACGCGCGCAAGTCTATGATATCGTGCTGACACTCGATGATAGACACCACAAGACATCCGACATGGTATGGGTAAACTTTCCAAGAAACCTTTTTCGCGTTGATAGCTCTGGTGCGCAGATTCGACACCGCATATTTCAGCCTGCAGAATCCTATATCAGCTGCGAAATAGGAGGCGATGGCCATGCTCACTCGGTCAACTCCAGCTCGGTCCTGTATATGAATTGCAGGGCTCTGGTGCATTCAATCACCGCCGTGCTAAACAACTCGAGTAGCTCTTCCATGGATGCGGCGAGGCGAGTGACCAGGCAGGTGGGAGAATTATGGAAGGCAAGGTGTACGGCGAAGCAGACCGATGCGACGATCATCGAGATGTAGCGCATAATGGCATTAGGGATGAATGGCATTAAAACCACGGATATGAGGGAAAGCGACTGGGAGAAGATTTCAAGATTCATTGCAGGCGACTCGGAGAGAAGAGCTTCAAGTCTGGCAAGACGCACAGCCCTGCTTAAATACTTGGCAGCCAAAAATAATGTCCCTCGATCTACGTGTGGCACTTCAACCTTGACGTCTTGAACCTTAATCCAAATCGGGACATAATCCGGTGTGCCGTCGAAGCCGAAAGTTTGCACATCGAAACCCGTGAGTCATCATGTTCTTCAACGGTAACCTTTTATCTCGGTAACCTTTTATCTCTGTTTCGGCATGTCTTTCATTGCTCAACGGCGCTTCCACTACAGGTTTCCAAACCTTTGTGCGCCCGCCATTCGCCCGGCACGCGCGCCGGCGATCAGACAACCCGCTGAACACCCATCTTCCGCTGCGCAGCCGACGACATTACGAAAATAATGAGGCAGTGGATCCAGTATGAGTCTCCCGCGAACCGGGGTTTAGCGGCGCTAGTCCCAAGTTGCTACTTCTGCTTGTTGATTCTCATGCAAAAACGAGACGTCATTTTTTTAGTGTACTTCATTCAACTATGGTCCGTCTCGAGTTCCATCCAGAAAAACGCACCCATCGAAGCGACCATGGTCGACAGTCCGTACGCGTTGCAGATGACTTTCAACCTACCACTCCCACCTAGTCCTACCGCTCCTCCGATTTCATCCGAACTGCCAAGTAATATTGCAGTCACAAGCTCTTCGCGGACAAAGAGCGTGCGCCAATGGGTCGCGTGACCGCGTTTTGATAGCTGATGTGCACAGCTCGGATCTGGACGAATTTAGTCGGTTCGCGGACCCGTGCATCGCGGTGTCTGAGTCGCCCGCACGCGCAGTAAACAGAATCCTGACTTGTCTCTTTGGGAAGTTCAAGGAAGTACGACCGCTCTCCTCGTTTGGACCATCATCACCGTATGGGACTGCATTATCCAAAGCGACCGCGGCGCATGGGTACGCGCTCACCTTGCGAGGGGGGTTGCTCTCCACGCATCGGAAATGTCGTCGACGAACCTAGCTCGACGGATGATTCGGCCCGCGTGTAGTAGTATTCTATTGAGAGCTCGCAGGCATGATGATGATGGATGGTCTCTTGTTACTCGTTCTGGCGACTGTGTTGCCGCAGCTAAGTATCACTGATCCCGCCACAGCCGAAGGGCGAAGAGTGGAGAGCCACACATACAGTTACATGAGAAATAATCCTCCTTCACCACGGCGTCTGTTTGTCTTTGTCAGTTAAAGGGACGTACTGAGTAAATCATCAGTTCACGGTCGAGCGACGACACTAGCTACTCACGCGGACAGCCATGATTTGGGTCTCACTGACGTTGCCCTCGGCATCCTTATCGACTTGCATTATATGCTGCGAATCGGTGCCCACTGGAATGAACATCCGTCCTGGTCGTGCTAATTGCTCAACCAGGGCCTTGGGAATTGTGGGCGAAGCTGCGCCGACGTGGATAGCGTCGTAAGGACCTGCGTTGAAGTAGCAAATCGAGTCAAGACGGGGTAAACCCGACCCTACCGTCACTTGGATACCCTTGATCCATGAACATGAGTCGAGGAACTCATGAAAAAACGAGAAGGCCTGCCTAATCGCCCGTCGCCGACATGAATTTCAATTTGCTTGTTTTCGACGGCGCGTCGAGTTCGGTCGTCTTTCTTGAGATTTTGAAGCGACCAGTCCACCAGTTCCGGGATATGATCAATACCGATTACCTTTCCCGCGACAGCCACTTTCGTCGGATCCTCTTGGGCGTACGAAGAGACCAGATTGTGGAGCACCGCGCATAAGTATCCAGAGCCGCTCCCGATGTCGAGAACTTTGGCTCCGGGGCGCAAGAACGGCAGAAGATAATCAACGGCAAGTGCGTGCTAGGATTCGGGGTCAATATAATCAATGATTGCACTATCGACAGACGTTGCGGACCATGTGCGGCGCGGATATGGTCGCGCCATGACCTATCGATCTGGTTCCGCATTGAGAAAGTCGCACCAATCCGGAGATATACAGAGACGCAACTGCGGTGAATCAACATAGGCAGCAGACTTGTCGGGGACGAAGTGGGCGCGGTCGACGGCGGTCATGGCCTGGTGCCGTGGTCAGACACTGCGCGCGCAAAAACCTTGAGGTCAACAGACATTGGAGATGCGCTCCAGCTGAGACTCGCTGCTGGAGCTCAAAATTTTGGCCTTTATGATGTTTTCGATGAGCTCTCTGTTCGTTTTCCCGGTGCAGCGCCATGCCATGATGGTTGTGGGCGAGAGACAAACGCCGGTTAGCTCCGGGCCGCAACTTGATCCGACTGTCACTTGTTTTCGACGAGTTCCATCACCACCGGCCTGCATTGTCGTTTGCGCTTTTGGCGTACTGGCCTTGTGCTGGCCAAACGATCTTAGTGCTCTCACACTTGGAACGGGCTGTTCTTTGTTTACGTCCTCCAAGCATATCGAACCCGGTTGAATCTCAATGGTAAATCGCGATCAGCGTCCACTGCATTCAAAAGTCATCCATCGTACAGAGCGCTCGCCGTTCTACAACTTCATCGACTAATCTTCAACTGTCCCATCTGATAACGCTGGAAACGATCTACGAAGGCTCGTCCTCCTATGGCCAATATCCTCCATGTACTTTTGTTGGCATGTGGATTCAAGAGTAAGCTGGCGAAATCTCAGCGTGTGGCACCATAAAACTGTACAAAAGGAACTTACCGAAATCAAGGACCGCAAATCCTTCAGCTCTCGTCGGCATTCTCTAATAGCTTGTTCCAAGCTGTATAGACGCAACGGATATTGCCTCCAAGAAACACGATTTGACATTGTTCTGGTGCACAGGGTTGATATGCGGTACTTCGCACTTCAGGAGCTCAGTCAGGTAGTCAATGGCACTGGGACGGAGACTCACGTAACCAATCTCAACCCTACTTCAGCCATGAAATGTGGATCGCTGCTGCATTCCTCCACGGCGACGGCGAAGAGGTCGTCAAGATCCCTCATCAAAGCCTCTAATCTGCGAACTCTAGCACTGGGCGAGTTTTTCCAGAGAAAGCATGCAGTGCAAGCAAGTGCGGTGATCCCCAGGGTTAGATAGCGGAAGACTTCGTTCGGAATGAACGGTACGAGCGCGACTGGCGCCAGGGATAGGATCTGAGGGAGAAGGAAGTCCATCGCAGTGAGTCCCGAGATGTGGTGATTGGCCTTGCAATTTATACCAGAAGCCACGGATTTGCAGATATACACCACCACAGCACTGAAGGTAGCACTGGGCCAACCGGTCAAGCTCCCCAGTCAACAACCGAGATGCCCGTTAGCAGACCACCAAAACAAGCAACTTTTGATGGATGGTTGGCGAATAAATTGGACCACGATCACCGGTGTTTGCAGATCTACGCAGAATGTTATGGGCTGTCCGAACAAGCCTCCCGCGTTTAAAGACGGCCCGAGTCGCGGACCCCGACCTGCCCAGAATGATCCGGCATTTGACTCTTATCTGCGGTCCCTTACGGCGGAGCGCCTGAACTGACGTCACCGAAACTCAATGTGTCTGGTGCCGTCTGGTGTACGTGTCTCGCATCATCATCGCCTCGTTTGTACACCGTGTAAAAATTCTCGTATCTAGATCTATTGGCGACATCGAGTCCTACTTTCGGTGCGCCGCCTCTTTGACTTGAACATAAACATTCTCCGAGTCGATTATCCGAACACTTACACCATTACAAGGCTCGCGCCTGGTCCCGATGATTCGAAATCATACACTATCAATACAGTGAATCCAACCTCCCCTTTGAAAATTATGTTGAACTTACCTCGAATAAAATTGGTCCTCTGGACAACAAGCCATCCCAGAAATCCGTATTTTCGAGCCCCTCTGCCAGTGGCCTCCATCTACGAAGTATTAGTTGTGACTTTGATGATTCCTCCTCCAATTGGCTTGCCTGATAGAAAGGCGTGGGCTATACTTGCCGCCTTCTGTTTGATGTCCTCCTGGAAGTTCTGCTGGCGTGCACATTCGAGCTCAAGCTGAAATTCAGAAGTAACACTGTCAGCTGAGTGTAGTCACAGGCTTTTTTCATCATACCACGATGGACGACCACAATGCTTTCATCTCCTGCTGACACTTTCGGATGGACAACACAAGGCGCGTGAGGTGATACGGGTACATCCTCCAGGTGCCATATTTCGTATTGATGGTTTTCGTGTGCAGACTTGATATCGCATATTTTGCTCTGCAGGATCTCAGGGTCAGTGCAAAATCACGGTGCAAAGATCATACTAATACTCACTCAGTCAACTTTAATCCGGCCTCGAATATGAACCGTGGATCTCTGGTACATTCGTCCACGGCCGTGCGGAACAACTCTTCTGTGTGCTTAATGGATATATCCAGTCCGGCGACCTGACACGTTGGGGATTTGTGCAAGACCAAGTGGGTGGCGAAAGAAAGTGATGCGAAGACCAGCGCAATATAGCGCATGGTGTTATTGGGGATGAGCTGTATGAGCACCGTCAGTGTGAGAGTAAGATGTTGAAAGATCACTGTCATTGCGCTTTGCTCCTTATGAACACAAATAGAGCTCACTTTATATACCTGCACCACCGAATCCAAAAAAAGAAGAAATGTGTGGCCCAAAGTTCCGGCCTTCCGGCCTGCTTTTCCGTCGACGTTTCCGGAGGGATGAGCTCGGTTGCAGATCAGGATCGCTTTCCGCAGAATGGTGCCTGCCAGAAAACAAGAGGCACAGCCGCCGCAGGGTCCGGCGTGTAGGTCCGGAGGAAGAAACCGTATGCGCACGATCATAAGGTCGAGATTGAAATAGGATCCAATGCGCACAGCTTCAATCGGGCGTTGGCAGCTGCAATGGGTGTATTGTTTGCAAATTCATAGTCATTCCTGGAAATATTAGGGCGGCATACTACGAAGACACTGGTTCAACATTATTGGTCTTCGACAGAAGTCGCCTATCACTTAAATCCTCTCGGTGTTGGATTGGTATCAGTCACCGGTCGATCACCGTCAATAAACCATAAATAAACATAACTTGTGTTCACTGCATATACCTATCTACCTACCTACCTCTCAGATAAACCTTCAATTTTTCGTCGTTGTTAATTCTCACGCATATTGGGCCCGGAATCAGCCCGATTCGCGGAAAACTCATACACCGATCTGCTTCGTTTCTCGCGTTTCTGGCCGGCAGGATTCAAAGTCCGTTCTGCTCCAAGGAACTCTGGGATCCGAACATGAACACCGATGATATGATGTTGTTCTCTGGCAGCCGCCACTGACGGATCCGCTGGTGCAAATGAGCTCTAATCATTGTAAGGAACACTAGGTTATTTCCCTCCAGCGGCCCGTTTCCTGGCGGTGTCATCGAGAGGGTAGTTGAGATTAAAATACAAATGCTGTCCAATCTGTGCTTAAACCATGCATGTTGGATACTTGGCACCATGAGTTGCACACGACTCCGGGGTTGGTTGTGCGTAAGGACCGGCGCCGCAGAGCTGAATTTTGCTTCAACATGTGTATTTATAATATGAGCCTCCGATAATTCATTCAGGCTTGAGATACTTCTGTTCAGTAGCGGGGAGTATCGGTAAATTTCCATTTTTAGCTCAACGACGTTCAGGTATGTGCGCATGTTTGGTCCCTATAGCGATCGATCGGGACTCAAAAAAAATTGCCATTCGCTTTCACAGCTTGAGGAAGTGGGCCGGTCTGCCCTCCTGTTTTTTTACATCATCGGCAGTAAGTATCGTTGTACATGACTTCGCTGGAAATGCCCGGCCTTTAGTAAAAGAAATTCATTGGATGGATGTAAAGAAGACGCCCGGCCAGCCCCGGATCAAGTCAGCACGGCGCCGATCATGATGGCATCAGATCGCTGCTGCGTCAACTCTGTCCCCGTCGGCAGCCCGTAAGTATATCAGGTAAATCATCCCAGAAGGCCTACCGCGCCTCCATGTGTGTCTGTTTGAGCGCTGCCATGCAGACCTTACATGTGCCATGCCCCCCATGGCGTCCCATATGCTTGGATCGACGATGTGCAGCGGCGAACCCGGATTGGATTCGACCAGCCCGAGGTTGTAATTCAAGGCGCCCAACCACTTCGGGGCACAAATGGCTGGCGTTCTACAGCCCTCGATGAAGCTAGGCGCGTACAAAAAGGGCAGGATTTTCGTGGCCGTGCTCCTACTCTGGATATCGTGCCTGCGGAGGAACGCCGCCTGGTCCTGGAACGAGAGCGTCACGGGGCGTCTTTGTACACGATCGTGGAATAGGTTCGCCTCCAGATCGCAGAAGTGATTCGAGAGAGTAGAATGTGCAGGGGAGGATCCAGGGGATGTCAAACTCCCGCGGGAGCTGTATGACATATGGATGGTAGGCCAAGGATTCGGGGTTAATCAAAGACGGTCGCCGGACGGGCGGCGCGTCCTCAGCGAAGGCAACGTCGGCGGCAGGCAGGGTCGTGGGGTACGTCGACGACAAGTGCACTAGCGCACGCCGAAAAAAGATAGTCTACGCCGTATTTGTGGCTGAGATGTAGACAAGTTGCAACCCACAATAATATCGAATTCCGTCGGGGAGGGGAACGTTAGAAAGAACCTGGGACGAGATGAATGAGATAGAAAGTTTACTTGTAGAAGCGGTCCCAAGGCACTTGCTCGGGTTCGAAGATTGCTCTCAGAAATCTGGTAACGTGGGATTCGGGGTCCGGGAGACGTACCAGAGGAAATCCCTCGACCAGCTCTGAGTCGAGGGGTTGTGGGAACGACTCGGAGAGCATGTCATTGAACACGGACGAGCGCGCGGCGAGGACACCACGATACACGCGAAATTGCCCATTTCCTGCCTGGAGAACGAGATCTCCATCCTCGAACCAGAGGTCATGGACCCGTTGGGATTGGCTGGACTCCATACAACGGCAGAAAGCAGAAGGGTTAAAGTTGGAGGAGACTGACTCAGACGGCCGAGCTTTGGATCGACCATCATTCATATGGTGTGTAGTACCCGGCGGCGAGCTTTTCACTCACCAGCCTCCACTACGGCGTACAAACGGCGCAGGGCATGCAGGGTCCCGAAGTTATACATACTAACCGAGCTCGTTTCGTCGCCGTCTAGGGTCTTATGCCTCCATTCCACATCCATCCGATCGCTTCCTCAGGCTGGACCTTCAACGGTTTCTCTTCAATTTCTCTTGGACCAGTAATTAACGGCGGCAGCATAACATTCTCTATTCATTGCGGTAGCGATAATCTGGCAGGACTCAAAAGCCGACACATATAACACCCAACACTCCCCGATTCCGGCATAATTGTCGCACATGGTACTCAAAATTCCACCACCATTGGCATTGCGCAAAGACTTGAACATCATACACTACTTTTGATACACGTCAGCTGTTGCTATCCTCGCCCCTCATCATGAACTAACCTCAAATACAATTGTTCTTCGCTCGCGGGACGACTCGTTTTGGAACGACGCCTTTGCAAATCCCGCTGGTCTCCACCTCCGCTGTCTGTACCAACGAATATTAACTGGGAACTTGAATATCATCGTCGATTACTCTGATCTACTCACCTCCTGAGAAATTGACGACGAGAGTCGCCGTCCTATGATTGATTTCCTCCTCCAACTTCTGCTGGCGTGCAAACTCAAGCGCAAGCTGAGGACGCAGCTAAGTGAGATTCCCTCACAGGTTAAGTAGTATTCCTCCCACCGTGATGGACGCCCGTAGGTTTATCATCTCGCGCCGGCACTCGATGATAGATAACGCAAGGCTTCCGAGATGGTACGCATATTCCTTCCAGGCGACGTATTTTGTGCTGAGGGCTCGGGTGTGCAGATTTGACGCCGCGTACTTCAATCTGCAAGATCTAATCAGCGGCGACAGTTGGTGCGATCTCAATGCTCACTCAGCCAACTTCAAGCCGACTTCAAATATGAATCGTGGATCTCTGGTGCATTCGTTCACCGCCGTCTCCAGCAAGGCGTCCATCTCCTTGATAGATGCAACCAGTCGGGCGACCAGGCAGGTAGGAGAGTTCTGGCGGACAAGGTATGTCGCGGAGACGACCGACACAATGACCAGTGCAATATAGCGCATGGTGTTGTTTGGGATGAATGGTATAAGCACCACGGATACGAGGGACAGTACTTGTGAGAGGATATCTTTCATTGTGCAGTTGGGGGGAAGAATGATCTACTCCAAGGAAAGCAAACAGGCTCGATATAAATATGCATGCCCGGTTGTGATTTAAACTCGGTCACTGACGCCCCCCCCACAGCGTCGGGGTAATATTAGGCGGTTCCCGATGGATAAGTGCTGTGGAACGAACCACGTGGGAGCGGACATCCATCGCCCGCGGATTGGACGTCCACAACAATCATAGCATCGGATCGAAGAGGAATGTCTTTTTCCAAAACGGAATCCGTAGGTGCGCACCGCCCTGAGAGCGGCATCTCCGGTCGGCAGCAGTTAGTCCTCACCATTCACTACACTTGCTCATTTCACGGATGATAAAATACTTCCTTTCGCTTAAAAATTAGACAAAAGGCCCGCGCGGCCAGCGCAACGGTGTATTTAACTCGCGCGATCGCCGCCGCAGGCTGATCGCGGTCAAAATCGGAAAATCATCGCTTTGGCCACTGCTGCTTCGCGTTGTCTGCCCTTGTTCTCAATTCCCCAAGGTTTTTAAAAATACCAACCTTGCCAAACAAGGAAACTAATGCATGGGTTGCTATGGTTCTGTACAGCGCCACTGCGCAAATGCATGCGCACATGCATGTGGTTGACTCGGGACTGAGGGTTGAATTAGGTGGGCGCCAAAGCGGCGGTAGATTGTCTCTATGCTAACTCATACCCGGGGCGTCCGGTTGCAAGCCGAGAGCCGCTGGATTTCTATCTTCTTGTGGGTCTGCTGGCCCCCGACCCCGTTGATGTCGCCGGAACAACCGCACCTTTGTCCTGAGGCTGGGGCATTGATACATCACCCTCGCCAAGTAGAGAGTAACCGTGATGTATCAATTCCTCTGGCGCAGAGAGGTGCATGATACATCACCTCATAGACGTGCAGTACTAACGGTGAAAATAAAAGACCGCCAGAGGGGCTTGAACCAAGGTCGCAGACCAAAATTATTACATAACACTTTCGAGTGGCACTTCAACCAATTGCACCAGACAGCTGTTCTAAAAGAGTGGGCACACAGGGCCAAAGTATACCCCCTTCAACAACAAAACACATAATAAGCATGTTTCCCCACCCACTGGGCCCCGCCTTAGGGGCCAGGTTAGAGGTTAGAGTTAGGGGTCAGTGGTTAGAGTTAGTGGTTAGGGTTGGTTAAGGGTTAGTCCCCAGGTATATTGTAGAAGGCTGTTGCAGGTGATTTATAAGCATTTGATGGTTAGATTGGTTAGGGTTGGTTAGGGTTTAAAACACCATCAAAATACATATTAAGCATTGTAGTACAATTTCGAAGACCTAGGGCAGCTTGCCTGCCCTAGGTCTGGGTATCAGCTGTTCCCACTTAGGGTAAGGGCACCTTACACTAAGTGGGAACACAGAAATTTCTGGACATCTGGTCTGGTGAAGGGGTCAGCCATGCAAGTTCTAATATGTCTGTGGTTTGATAAGGTCTAAGGTTCGAACCTCGATGATGCAACATTTTGCATCATTTACCGAACGGGCATCTGGCTGATATATCAGCTGATGTATCAGACACCTCTGTCATTTACCGACTTTCATATATCACGACACCTCTCTAAACGAGGCCCTACTGATATATCATATCGCCATATACGCCTGCACCTTTTTGGTACGAGAAATACCGGTGGCGGGCCCAGGCGGGCTTGTGTTCACAAAAGAAGAAAGAAATAAGTTTCTCCAGCCCATCAGCGCGGCACCGGCGGCTAGTGATGTTTTGGCTTTGGCCTCAGGCCAAAAAGCCGCGGCTTCTTGGCTTTGGTACCAAAGCCAAAGCCAAGCCAAATTTTTGGCCTGCATTGGCTTTTGGCCCGGCTTCATGATCGCCCAGGCCAAAGCCAAGCCAAAAAGCCGCGGCTTCTGAAGTACCCTTTATATTGGCTGTATGAGCAGAATTCACTGACTCCAGAGTGCCCAGAAAATATCAGTTACATTAGTAGTGGCGATGATCACGCTTCACACCCTGCGGAATAACCATATGTCGACCCAAACTTCTAAACTTCCAGTTGCCAAAATCAGATGTGATTTTTTGAAGCTTTGATTTACCGTTCTCGTGTCTTTATGTGCTCAGAAACATCCAAGAACATGTTCTTCTATTATGGAGCTTCATTGTAACACTTTTTGAACACTTTCTAGATTAGTTTTGGTGGTTGGAAAATTTACCAGCAAGCCGGGGCCCAGGCCAAAGCCAAGCCAGGCCAAGCCAAAGCCAGATGGTTTGGCCTGGCCTGGGATTTCACCAGGCCAAAGCCAGCCCAGGCCGGGCCAAAGCCGCGGCCTTCAGGCCAAGCCAAAGCCAAAACATCACTACCGGCGGCACGAGGCGGCGACCCAATTTCGTGCGGAAGGTCAGGATCGAGTTGATAGCGGAGTGGTCAGTAGCTTCGAGGATGAGGTTAAATCCTATAATTCTATAGTCGAGGATAACGGTTCATTTTTGCTAGTCCGTAGAATTGAAACTCAGTGGTCCATAACATTCATCGTTCACACAAAAAGAGAGACAGCAAATTCATCTTCATGAGACGAGCCGTACAAGGTAGGTGGTAATACAGTCATAATCATACACATATTATTGCGCTTGTTGGTCTAAATATCAATAAAGTAGGATGGTCCGTCTAGAGGGTCAAGAGGTTCATGAGCACGCCTGCATCGCGGCGATGGTGGCCGCCCACGACGCGTCGAGCACGTCGTACAGAGACGAGTCGACGACGCCCAGCGCGCACGCATTGCGCCAGAGGCCGTGTACCTTCGTGGCGTGGGACGCGAGCTGCAGGATGTCGGACTCGCATGGTGGTGCGAGCGCGGCGAGGAGGATAGCGGGCTGCTGCGTGTACATGTATGAATGCAGGAGCGCAAAGGTCTCGGGCGAGGGCACGCGCAGCGGCACGACGGGGATGGTGTTGTGCGACGCGGTGGCGATGGGCTGCGACGCGGGGAGGGTGGGGAGGATGGCGCAGTGCACGCCCATGACGAGGTGGTGGAAGGGGAAGAGGCTGACGTGGCGCTTCTGGCCGAACGCAAGGGGCGCGTCGCCGTAGATTGCGAACATGTGGGTGGGGCAGGCCGCGGAGACGACGTCGTTCATGATGATCTGGAGCTCTTTTGGCAGGCCGCCTGTGAGTTCTGAGGTGGAAAGGGCTTGTAAAGCAGCGCGCATACTGTAGGGAGAACGAATTAGGACTTTGTGGTTGGGTGGCGAGGTGGAAAAGACGTACGATGAGGTGCTCGAAGGCAGACAGTCGCGAATGTACTCCGCAGGAACGCCTGCGAGGTTGGGGTACGCGTCGAGGATGGGGGACATCTTCACTTCGCCAAGCACAGGTCGCGGGAGTGTGCGGGGAAGAGAGAGTTTTGTGGGTGCAGGCGCCACGTTGCCAGTGTTGACATCGTATTTTGTGGCGAGAGGGATGCGGCGTTTCTGTGCGACAAGCTGGGCATGAGCCGCGCATTCAAGTTTGCTGCCAATTGCGGCAGCGGTCGTTTTGGGACGCGAGGCGGCGAGGCGGCGCGAAGGACGGGTGACGGATGCGACGGAAGGCATTGTTCAATTGGAGGGAGTAGTGGAGGAGGGCGAGTTGAGTGGGTGTAGGGAGAAGTAAGCTGGGATGCTTTGGATGAGCATTGTTGACAGACGCGGAGTCCTTATATACTTGTCCGTGAAAGTGAAAAGCTGAAAGCAATCGGTAATCGGCGCTTGATGCGGATTGGGTGAAAATTCCCGTTCTCGGAAGGTGTCTACATTTAGTACAAAGACAATCCAGAAGAAACTCGCACCATTGCCTTTTATGGCATTTGTTCTTGTAGGTCCATGATTGATTCAATCAGAATCAATGCATCGCGAGACGAAGAGGGAAATTCGGATTCACAAAACACATAAATCCTCCAGACCGCAGTGAAAATTGAAGAGGAGGTCCTTTGAGCGTTTTGTTGAGCTCCGACATCTTGTTCGACATAGCAAGGCCCAGCAAGGCCCGAGACAAAGGAATAAAGGAGTCTAGGTAGTTTCTTTGCGTTCGGGGTCCGAAGAAAGCGGCGTCGGTGGGTATTGTGTGGCCAGTGAACAGCTGACAATGGACAAAGGGCATTGGGATAATGGGATCAAGGAACGAGTCCACCCGAACGATAGGGCGGACGGCGGGATAAAGCTATAGACCATAAAGGAGCGGCGGTGCGCAGTATCAAAGGAAATTGACTGCCCTTAGCAAACCATGATAGGTTTCAGACACACACCTTGCCGTGACCCGCTTGGAACACGTTGTTCCCGGCTCCGAGTTACACGGACTCTTATATCCTGAAGCGCGCAGTTAAGTTCTTGTGTACGTAGACCATGCACTGCAAATGAATATTAGAACCTGAGTGGCTCGAACGTCAATCTGGAGGATGTCACCCCAATGGAGCAACTCAAGTGCTCACAATCCAGCAGCGAGTCGGGAACAACGCGCTGTGAAAGAGACATGGTCCAAATTTGAGAATGAGCTATCTCGCAACACTCAATTTCTGCCGTGCAAAGATTCCGGGAATATGGTGATGAGGAGAGAAGACAAAAGAGTGAACGCGCCCACGTGATGAGTCGGAGTCCCATTCGATTCGATTCCTTTGCCCATTGGGCGGACGTGGGCCGACGGAAGATTTTCTATATTCGCACCCATGATTCCATCCACTCGGTCCAATCTACTCCTGCTTTTCCTGTGAGCTGTGGCTTGAAGTCCCAGGAGTTGTTTCAACTGGACACGTTAAACTTCCGAGTGGAGGCTCTTGGCCGCCCATGAATTTCAATCAAGCCACTCGAGTTTGACTTCACGGCCGTCTCAGAGTCCACGGCGGAGTTTCACATCATATTTTCTCTAAAGTTACACGCCACAACTAAAAAACAACTTGACCAATGGGTTGTGGGACCGGGCATAATTTTCGCAGCAGACGTTTCGCACATACTTATTCAACTATGCCGACATCCCCGAGCTGAGTTGAACATCGAGGAAATTGCAAGACTGACACGCTTTGACACACCGGGCTGGATAATTAGGTGGGGACTTGATATATACAGAGGAGTACCCGGTCCTGTGCAGGGAACACGCGTCCGACATCCCAGATTGAAAACGTAAGGCCAGGTAAGGTAAAAATAATGCAATCACTGAGTCCACTGCATCCGTATGAGCTTCACAACCAAAGGCATGTTTCAGGCGCTACGTAGTTATATCCCGGCGGTCCCCTTAATGATACAGGTTACACGAACACCGTCGAAATGGGGATTGACGCTTGGATTTCGTTGACCTGATTGTTCCGTTGTGGACCTGATATAACATCGGATTAGCCGAATTACCCATTAGAATCGCCAACAGCGCAGCCGCCCGCGCCGGAATTCCCACCATTGTCGACCGATGTGGCCGCATATTTTCGCAACGGATGTTTCCGATATATTCAACCACCCCGAGATGCCCGGTCCGAGTTGAACATCACACCAACGATAAATTTATGTCGATGCACCCAGGACCGATGCTACGACAATTACCTCTACTGGGAAGCACACTTTGGACAGGCAGGTCCCGGCGCAGTCCCATCAACGGGTGGCCAGGGACCGTCGGAAGCAGACGAGGGATCGAATGAGGTTGGGTCAAATATACAACCAGAATTATGAATTGGACTTGTGAAGGCGTTGATTGAATAGCTTAAATACCCTGCGCGGAAAGAAGAGGTAGGTGAAAGAACATTATCATCGAGCACATTATTCAGCGCTTTGATTACCTTTGCGAGTGCGGTGTGATCCTTCAGCGGCTCCGCCATCGCGACACGTCAATCAGCCATTGAAATGGTGGACGGGGAACTCCCCACAACTGTTCACTCACCCAGACGGATTCTTACGTTTGCAGATGTTTCGAGGTTCAACTACGCCGAGATCCCGGAGTCGAACATTCGAGAGGAGGAGGTGCTTGAGTTAGGTAGATAGGAAATATCGCGGAGTGTTCCGTTCGAAGATGCGAAGCGGGGAGTTCGAATATGTATTTACGAGGGTAAATTAATAGACCGACCCTATGCGCCCTACAGACACTGCACCTGGTGTCAATCACAAACAATGCTGATGATTCAGCAAAGGTAAAATGAACATGCCCATTAGTGAACCTGGAGGTAGTGCATGTTTTAGTTGACTTATCAGAAATGACGGCAGGGATGAGGAGGTTCGCTCAGCTCATGACCTCAGTATCACACTTGAAACCAGCAGATCCAGAACTGGCACCCGTAGTGATCGGCGCGAATTGATGAATTGCGGCCAGATAGTGGAATGAATTGAACCAGACACGGAGTGCTGTATGAAACGCTGAAATCCGCGATCACTGAAAAGCAGTCAGCCAACCAGCCCCGTGTTTCGCGCGCAGCTCAAATGGGGTTGCATAACGGTTAATATAGTGATAACGTCATCGCGGCAGAAGCAGGAGAATAGGGAGGTTTCATTACAGCACTCGAGGGCACCCACATGAGAGTTCTGCGCGGGATCAGGGAAGACCCGTAGCGTATACATAGATGCCTGTATATGTAGATCACGGGCCCCGCTATGTTCCTTAATGGGACCGCCGCGGTTAAAATACTACTTCCTTCCTTCCTTCCTTCCTCGATTCTGATAAATGAGACGTCCAATTATCGTGCTGCGGAGCGCGGAGCGTGCTGATGAAACTGGAGAGAGGAAGTAGGTTCTATCCACAATGGGCGGTCAACTTGACCTCGAATTCCGATGGTTACAAAGAAGGGACCGAGGGAAAGAAAATGCACGCCTGGAGTGATATCGAGCTATCCGCATTTTGCCACATGTGATCCTGTGAATGGAGCAAAATACGCTGCGGAGAAAGCGGACGCTCAGATCTGCGTATCCCGATGGCGAAAAGAAGCACCAACTACATAAAGGACTGAAAAGGCAATTTTGCAAGATCGCCCGTCGCATATATTTTGTTGGGCAGTGCATCAGGGCTGGATAGAAGGATGTGGTCCCGTGTACGCCTGGTCCCGTGTACGCCTGCGTAACTTTCTTGTCAATACGAATACGCATTACCAATCCAAAAATCTGTCAGCGTGTCGTGTTCGTTCCCAAGCAAGTTCAAGCCCGGAAAAAGCGACATCGGCCTCGTTCCCGAGATTGGGAATTGCCAGGTTCGATGCGCACCGTGTATGCAGGTCCACTGCCTTCGGCCATGTGCATCAGAAAGATCCTACGGAATTCTAAATTAAAGTGTGCAGTTGTGACAAATAGAATTCAGATTCAGGATTCAGATTCAGACAGTATCCGACATCGGATAAAGAAATTGTGCACCTGAAATCCCCAGGTTCGCGGTCTATTAGGCGCTTGTTGCGGATTCGAATCACTGCCTTCGATCAGAAAGATCCTATAGAAAAAGCGACTCCCCCGCAGGAGCTGATAGTCGCCGTCAATCCTAATCTGGAAGAGTCCGAATCTGGAAATCGTGTAGCACTTATAAGGAGGACAGCAAATTATGTTTCGCAAATCACCCGAATGCCTGAGCTTATCTTTCAGTTGCTACCTCTCGCTTTGACACCACTAGCGGCAGTGGTTCCAAACGGTGTCCAACGCTGCATCATCTTGGGACTTGCCGTCTTATATTTCGGCGTGTTCGTTGTGCGACCCAACCTCCCGAGCGTCAGGATGAAGAAACTGGAGCAGTACATCGACGAGACTGTCAACATGCACGCCATATCTGTCCAGGAGCTAGACAAGAATCCCCGGTTCACGGCGGAGGCCAGTTGGCGGCTGGCGAAGTAAGTCTACCTTGAGCGCATGGGCAAATCACTGAATATTCGCAGGATTAAATTCTCAGAATCTGTCCTTCGCTCGAAGACGCTCGCTGCCAAGCAGATCGCTTGGAAGGATTACATCCAGTACTTGCGATGGCTCTCGTCCCACATTGCGAAATGCCAGGATGATGTGCAAGATATTAGGACTCTGATCCTAGTGAGCGGCCATTCCTCAGGTTTATATTGAGACGCTGAAGGCCCAGAAGGCCACATTGGAGTCAAACCGTCAGCGCAGATATATGGACGATATCGTACAGAGACAAACCACGCTTGAAACCGTGTTTGTGAGCGGCTCTAGTTCCAGTACGTGGCAGTTCCGCATGTCCTTGAGAGAGATGATGACAGCCTGAAGATCCCCTGGGATATGTGTAGAAGTTCTCCAGCCTCCTACAAACGTAGTAAAGACGTGGGCCCAAACTGGGCCTGGAGATGTTGCACATTGACTGGCAGTAGAAGGTTTTGCGATTCGATCTTTTGTAATAAATACTACACTTTAAGCTTGAAGCTTGAAGACTTGTCTCTTGTTCCAGCTGAGAGAACGAGCGCCGTCGAGGTGGTCGTAGCAGTAGAACGCGAAGAAGGAAACAAATGATGGATGACGTACCGGCGCCTAATGCCGTCTTGTGACCCGTTCAACCGGTTCTCAAGCACACCACGACCCTCAAACGACCCGGCAAACGCGGTATTATCCATATTCAGCGCCAGCAGCTGCAGTGCGTGTGCGCACCACCCAATCGTCCACTTTGCGGGTTAGTTCTTTCACTCAGTGGCGGAGCCAGTCGTTATGGCAAGAACTGACCTTCTTTGAACGTTTAGGGACCTTTAACGACTTTTACGCGAAACTGACCATTGACGACATCTCACAACGATAAATCTTGACCTAGATGCCCGCTCGTGAGCCCTACCAGAGCCGCCACCACGAACCTCCACCGCCACGCTCGAACCACGAAGTTGATTCGCAGCCGGATACCTATCGCTCCGATTCCGGCAGCCCCGGAACCTACAATGGCCAAGGATTCTACGGGCAGGAGGGGGCATACGACCCGTATCGTAGGTGCTGTTTCTTGGAACTCGGGGCTGGTTTGATTCGTCCCAACAGCTCCACAGGACAGCGATTCCGAGTCCTCCGCCCAGGGCCGCGCCTCCTCGCCCACTTACCCGGAATATCCCACCGGAGCTGGCCAGATACGAGAGGCATATCCAGCATGGTCGGCAGACCGACAGATTCCACTCTCCAAGGAGGAGATCGAGGACGTCTTTCTCGACCTCACGCAGAAGTTTGGTTTCCAGAAAGACTCGATGCGGAATATGGTGCGCAATGCCGTCCTGCTCGCATATTCTAGCGCTTAATTTTCTGCTCCAGTTCGACTTCTTGATGCAGCTGCTTGACAGCCGAGCCTCCAGGATGTCGCCAAACCAAGCGCTGCTCACCCTGCATGCCGACTACATCGGAGGACAGCAGGCTAACTACCGCAAGTGGTACTTTGCGGCGCAGCTAGATCTCGACGACGCCGTTGGGAAGACGCAGAACCCCGGGCTCAATCGCATCCGATCCAAGCGCGGTCCAAACAAGCACGCTGCGCACGAAAAGTCCCTCAACGACGCCATGGAGCGCTGGCGACAGGCCATGAACAATATGAGCCAGTACGACCGCCTCCGGCAGGTTGCGCTGTACCTCCTATGCTGGGGAGAGGGGGCGCAGATCCGTTTCGTGCCCGAATGCCTGTGCTTCATCTTCAAGTGCGCGGACGACTACTACCGCTCCCCCGAGTGCCAGAACCGCGTCGAGCCCATGCCAGAGGGCCTCTACCTCCGCACCGTCGTTAAGCCGCTGTACCGGTTCATCCGTGACCAGGGTTACGAGCTCATCGAGGGCAAGTTCGTGCGGAGAGAGCGGGACCACGAGGACATCATTGGCTACGACGACGTGAACCAGCTGTTCTGGTACCCCGAGGGCATCGCACGCATCATCCTCACCAACAAGGTGTGTCCACTGTTCCCTTTCCAGCGCCTCTATTAATTTATTTCCCAGCGGCAACTCGTCGAGCTGCCTCCGGCGCAGCGCTTCCTCGCGTTCGAGCAGATTGACTGGAACCGCGTCTTCTTCAAGACGTACTACGAGAAGCGCTCGTTCGGCCATCTGCTCGTCAACTTCAACCGCATCTGGGTCATCCACGTCTCCATGTACTACTTCTACACGTCGTTCAACTCGCCCACTGTTTACGCCTTCAACGGCGTCACCTCGCGCGCAATGACCTGGAGCGCGGTCGCGTTAGGCGGAGCGGTGGCCACCTTGATCATGATCTGCGCCACCATCGCCGAGTTCTGGTATATCCCCCCGACCTGGACCAACACCTCTCACCTGACCCGCCGGCTGCTCTTCCTGTTCGTCACGCTCGCGCTCACCTGCGGCCCGACGTTCTACGTTGCCATCGTTGAGCAGCAAGGCAAAGCAGGGCAGCTCGCCTTAATCCTCGGCATCGCGCAGTTCTTTATTTCCGTCGTCGCCACGCTCCTCTTCGCCATCATGCCCTCCGGCCGTATGTTCGGCGACCGGGTGGCGGGAAAGTCGCGCAAGTACCTCGCCAGTCAGACCTTCACTGCGAGCTACCCCGCGCTCACCAAGAAGAGCCGGGCGGCGTCGATTCTCCTTTGGATGCTCGTCTTCGGCTGCAAGCTGACCGAATCCTACTTCTTCTTGACTCTTTCCCTGCGGGATCCCATCCGTGTTATGGTGGGCATGAAGATACAGGGGTGCCACGACAAGTACTTCGGCACTGCGCTCTGCAGGAACCACGTCGCCCTCACGCTGACGATAATGTACATCATGGACCTCGTCCTCTATTTCCTCGACACGTTCCTGTGGTATGTCATCTGGAACACGATCTTCAGCATCGGGCGGTCGTTCTTCCTGGGGCTTTCCATCTGGACCCCATGGACGGCCATCTACACGCGGCTCCCGAAGCGGATTTATTCGAAGCTTCTGGCGACGAACGACATGGAGGTCAAGTACCACCCCAAGGTTCGGTCGTTTCTTTCCATCGCGCGATAGATGCTGATGTATCTTTGATTAGGTTCTGGTGTCGCAAATCTGGAACGCTATCATCATCTCGATGTACCGCGAGCACCTCCTCTCTATCGAGCACGTCCAGAAGCTGCTATATCACCAGGTGGATACTGGCGATGCCGGGAAGCGAAGTCTGCGGGCGCCGCCGTTCTTCATCTCCCAGGGCGACAAGGGCTTCAAGGGCGAGTTCTTCCCGCCCGGGAGCGAGGCCGAACGCAGAATCTCGTTTTTCGCACAGTCGCTTACGACTGACATTCCGCAACCCTTACCCGTCGATGCGATGCCAACTTTCACCGTGCTGACGCCGCACTACAGTGAAAAGGTGTGCTGCCGTCATTTCCTCCATTTCGTTAATTGTTCTGATCTTCCCATGTAGATCCTGCTATCCCTGCGTGAGATTATCCGCGAGGAAGACCAGCACACCCGCGTGACGCTCCTCGAGTACCTGAAACAACTACACCCGATTGAGTGGGACAATTTCGTAAAGGACACGAAGATCCTGGCGGAGGAGACCGAGATGTTCAACGGGCCCAACCCGCTTGCCGGCGAGAACGAGAAGGGCAAGCAGGACGACTTGCCGTTCTACTTCCTCGGCTTCAAGAGCGCGGCGCCGGAGTACACGCTGCGCACGCGTATCTGGGCGTCGCTGCGCGCGCAGACGCTGTACCGCACGGTCTCGGGGATGATGAACTACTCCAAGGCGATCAAGCTGCTGTACCGCGTCGAAAATCCCGAGGTCGTGCAGATGTTCGGCGGGAACACGGACCGGCTGGAGCGCGAGCTCGAGAGCATGGCGCGGCGCAAGTTCAAGTTCGTCGTGTCGATGCAGCGATACTCCAAGTTCAACAAGGAGGAGCACGAGAATGCCGAGTTTCTGCTGCGCGCGTACCCGGATCTGCAGATTGCGTACCTCGATGAGGAGCCGGCGGTGAAGGAGGGGGGCGATCTGCGGATTTTCTCGGCGCTGATTGACGGGCATAGCGAGTTCTTGCCTGAGAGCGGCCGGCGGAGACCCAAGTTTCGCATCGAGCTGCCAGGCAACCCTATTCTGGGCGACGGAAAATCAGACAATCAGAATCACGCAATCATCTTCTACCGCGGGGAGTATCTGCAGCTCATTGATGCGAACCAGGACAACTACCTCGAGGAGTGTCTCAAGATCCGGAATATCCTGGGGGAGTTTGAGGAGTACGCCGTCTCGAACCAGAGCCCCTATGCGCAATGGAACGCGAAGGAGTTCAACCGGACGCCCGTGGCCATCGTCGGCGCACGCGAGTACATTTTCTCGGAGAACATTGGGATTCTGGGCGATCTTGCGGCGGGGAAGGAGCAGACGTTCGGGACGCTGTCGGCGCGGTCGATGGCGTGGATCGGCGGGAAGCTGCACTACGGCCACCCGGATTTCCTGAACGCGTTGTACATGAACACGCGCGGCGGCGTGTCCAAGGCGCAGAAGGGCCTCCATCTCAACGAGGACATCTACGCCGGGATGAACGCGTTCGGGCGGGGCGCACGCATCAAGCACACCGAGTACTACCAGTGCGGGAAGGGTCGTGATCTTGGGTTCGGCACCATCCTGAACTTCTCGACCAAGATTGGGACCGGTATGGGTGAGCAGATGCTCAGTCGGGAATACTACTATCTAGGGACGCAGCTGCCTATCGACCGCTTCTTGACGTTCTATTACGGCCATCCCGGCTTCCACATCAACAACATGCTGGTCATTCTGTCCGTGCAGATCTTTATCCTTACGAGTGCGTCGCCATATTACTCGTATTTTGGGTAGCGCTAACACCTGTGTCTAGTGGTGTTCTTGGGCACTCTGAACTCGTCTGTTACGATTTGTCAATACGATTCCAACCACCAGCTGCTCAGGGGTATGGCTGGATGTTATAACCTGTCGCCCGTCTTCGACTGGATCCACCGTTGCATCTTCAGTCTGTTGCTTGTCTTCATGATCGCGTTCTTGCCACTGTTCCTCCAAGGTTCGTCGCTTATATATGCGTCATTGCGTTGTCTAATGTGCCATGTCCGCAGAACTTATTGAACGTGGAACGTGGAAGGCAGTGTTGCGGCTGGCCAAGCAATTTGGCTCCTTCTCCCCCTTCTTCGAAATCTTCTCAACCCAGATCTTCACGCACTCCATCCTCAGCAATTTGACCTTCGGTGGTGCGCGATACATCGCCACCGGTCGTGGCTTCGCGACGGCGAGGATAAATTTCAGCATCTTATTCTCCCGGTTCGCTGGACCAAGCATATATCTTGGCATGAGGACGTTGATCGCGCTGCTCTACGTCTCGCTGTCCTTGTGGACACCGTACTTGATCTACTTTTGGATTTCCATCACCGCTCTGTGTCTCGCCCCATTCATGTTCAATCCGCATCAGTTCGTCATCTCGGACTTCATTGTCGATTACAGGTTCGTGCTCTCCTGATTCGGCGTCGTCGTGTGCTAATCAGCGTACTTAGGGAATTCCTGCGCTGGATGTCCCGTGGAAACTCTCGATCCCACGCTAATTCGTGGATAGGCTACTGTCGCCTGTCCCGGACAACGATTACAGGGTACAAGAAGAAAAAGCTCGGCCACCCATCGGAGAAGCTGTCGGGAGACGTGCCTCGTGCCAGCTGGCGAGCCGTCCTCTTTTCGGAGATCATCTTCCCGATTATCATGGCGGTCATCATGGTCATTGCGTACATGTTCGTTAAGGCATTCCCGGATAAAAATGGCCAATACCCTGCGAGCCCGCTCATTCGTATTGCTGTGATATCCCTGGGCCCTATCGTTTGGAACGCAGCAGTGTTAATCGCACTGTTCATCGTATCGTTGTTCCTCGGCCCCATCCTCGACTCTTCTTTCCCGAAATTCGGCTCGGTGATGGCGTTTTTGGCGCATCTTCTGGGCGTCGTCGGCATGCTGGGTTTCTTCGAGTTCTTCGTGCGTCCCTCGTTCTCGATCCTGCATGTACGGTGCTAATCCCTTCCTGCAGTGGTTCCTGGAACTTTGGGACGCTTCCCACGCTGTGCTCGGCCTGATCACGGTCATTGCCATCCAGCGCGCGATTCACAAAGTTTTGGTGTCGGTGTTCTTGTCAAGGGAATTCAAGCACGACGAGACGAACAGAGCGTGGTGGACTGGCAGATGGTACGGCCGCGGTCTCGGTGCCCACGTCATGTCGCAGCCTGCTCGAGAATTTATCGTCAAGATCATCGAGCTGTCTCTCTGGAGTTCAGACCTGCTCCTTGGGCATCTACTGTTGTTCATGCTGACCCCTCCGATGATGATCCCCTACTTCGACCGCATACATGCGACCTGTTTGTGTACGTGAAATACCTCTCGATTCATATAGCGGCTCATTATATTCGTTTAGTTTGGCTGCGACCTTCGCAACAAATACGGGCTCCACTGTACTTCAGCAAACAGAAAAAGCAAAGGCGGTGGATCGTATGTGCTTTCACCGCTCTCAGATACATGTCCGCTAACACCTTGCGCTGCAGATGATCAAGTATGGAATTGTTTATGCGATAACAGTCTTTGTGTTCGTCGCATTGATAGCCCTTCGTGAGCCGGTCATCATCATCTCGTGTTTTTCTTGTCTCATCTGCCCTCCCAGCCCTCATCTTCCAATCGTCGCTGCATGCCAATTGTACCATTTGCCATACTCTTTAGACTCTTTCGGACTTAATCGGACAACTAACGTATCTATGACCGTCATGAACCCCGCATTGTATAAAATGTCATTAATAGTGTTTTTCTACGAATTTCATGTAGTTTCGCTCCCGGGAACCAGCAGTACATAGGGTGCAAAAACAAAACAAAAAACCGGCCCGGGCTGGTGCTAGACAGCCACCATCATTATCGATCGGATGAGCTCGGATCATCTGATCATCCTGGTCGTTTAGGAGCTTGCTAGGAGCTTGTTTAGGTTCGGTCCTCGGAGTTGTATTCAAACAGAAAGCCTTCAAGCTTCAAACTCCAAACTGGTCCGAATGTCCAACGAATTTCGGTCTAGTTGGCGCCAAGAGTCCAAGTTGGCTCACACGAGGAGGTAAGTCTTTCCTGAACACGAGAAGACGAAAAATACTCTATCAACCTCAGACGACCGTCATTCAAACCGGCTTGGGAGCCATGGAAAGCTTCGGCTAACCAGTGGGCAAATACATTGGTGGATAATCATGACCCGTGGGATGTGTTTAAATCCGTCACCAGCGTTAAATCCGCCACCAGCCTCCTCTACAGCAGTGTGCCAATAAAAGATCGCTGGCATCTATCGATCTTCTCACAAGTGTCGGGAAATGGTGCCGCCGCCGCCGCCGCGAAGAAAAGTCTGGGGAATTCTTTCGGACCATCTTGATATTCGGTTTACCAGTCCGATCCTTGACGTGAAGCCTACGAAAAAAATCACCGAAGCTCAGTTTGGAGCGATTGCTTGTCTGAAGATGCCCACACCGGCGTGCACACCAAGTATGCTTTCTAAATTCTGTAGGTTCGCTTCCAGGGCTCTGCCTTGCCCCCGTCCCCTCCTTAGGCACGTCAAAATACCTCGAGGTCTTGGTCCTTCATCATAAATCTTTGGCCCAAACACATAACGAGAGTGTCGCGGAACGGATCCCAAAAAAAAAAGTTTTTGGACGGATTTATGCGATCGCCGATTTCTATCCAAGTTACTCGCTTGGGTGGGAAGAGTGTGGGCCTGCTACCCGACGCTACGGTAGACTACGGAGCTACGGCTTCGCTCGCTTAGCAGCTCCGAGTCGTGCCTCGCTTAGCGCACTGTACGGTAAGTTTACCACGCCAGTCAGTCTCCGAGTCAAAAAGCCCTGCACCGTTTTCTGATCTCCTTCCTTCCAATTCAGGTCGCCTTCTCCTTCCGGCTAATTTTCAATTGATGTCTGGAGCCGGTTAACCCCAGCAAATGGACCGGGTGCAACTTCAAGAAAAATTCCCTTCCCAAGGGTTTGACATGGTTGCGATTCTGGCCGCGATGCTTTCCCGCCGGGGTAATCGGCTTGCGCGTATCCAGCGAACCGCGACAGGGATCGACACCCGGCATTTTTATCTTGCTTGATGTATCGTTAACGACCTTATCCTCATTTTAGCATCATCGGGTCCCTTCACTGGCCCCGGGCCCGCCGCGCCGCCTCCTTGAAACATCGGCACACCCAGCATGCAATCACCTAAAGAAGTCCGTCTCCATTGTTGACAATTGCATCAAATATCCGTTAGACGCTCGTTCGGGAAACCGTGTTCAGCTCGGGCGCCCACCGGTGCCCACACCCCCCCTCCGTCTGGACCGCTTAACGAGCAGGAGCCAGAGTTTACGCGGCAACGTTGCCAAAGAAGATCAACGGACGGACGCCCCGCCCAACAATCAGTCAAAAATAACCATGCCACGGCGGTTCGTCGATCAACGTACGTTGTGGTGGCTCCTTTTCGGTTTTGCGGCGTTCCTGAAGTCTCAGGGCTGCTCCGATCTTTTGCAGAGGGCCACAACAAATATTTACGCACATAATGAAGGCCGAGCCAATTTTTCAAGTTCTGCCGCAGAGTTTCCTCTTCGAGACACCCGATTCTCACCCAATCGCTCAAGAGAAATGGTATTAAGGGGACGCGGGGCCCTCTGCGACCTTATTTCCACCCCCACTCGCACCACACCGTCACCCGACATTCTCAACCACACCGTTACCCCTACCCGATACTCAACCACGACGATGTCGACCTACACCACATACCCTTACCGCCACACCTCGCGCATCATCCACCCAACTGAGGACATGTCCATGCTGCCGGTGCGTTTCGTGCGTTTCGTTCTTCCTTCGATGCTGAGTTGGCCCATTTCTCATTTTTTGGTTGAACAGCCGATGGATAGTGTAGAGGACCAGATCCAAGATCTCCTCTTGCACTGGCGGAACATGCCGGAGGCCGCCCAGGCCACCCCAAGGCTGGGGAGGATCGCTCGGATCCTTCAGGTATTTTTTGGCAGCCTGTTCATGTTTTGGGGCTCACATTATTTCCTAGCACCTCAAACAAAAGGCTCGCCAATGCATTGAAAAGATCAAGGGCAGATTGGGCCCTCAGTGATGTGAGGATCACTTTGTTGATTTCTCTGCTTACCGTGCTGACCACCACAACTAGCTGTCATTATAAGAGTCGTTACAACACTGTGCTACCATTGTGTATCTCTCAAAACATAGTGCCTTTCACCAGCATTCACTTGACTATAGAAAGATCAGATGAGGAACACCGCCGAACACATTCAAGACTTACAAAAGATCATTAACTCAGGGTCAATGTCTGCATACGCGCCGATCTGTATAAACGGCACCTTCTCCTTGCGACACAGCAACCGCATCGGCGTCAAGTCCCCCAACTCCCATGGGTCGTCCGGCATGGCGCCGTACGTCTTGATCCCAGCGAGTCTGAAATTCTGAGTGTTCGCCATCAGACATTCAACAACCAACTGCACAAAACAGCTCTTGCTGTCGGCGGACGATTTCTTCGAGTCCAGGGCATAGTCCGAAAACGTGAGGGACCGCAAATTTGGGGGGAGGTAGCTGAATGCCTGGGGGGGCAGCAGGAATGGCCGAATGACGTGTAGATGGCGCAGCACGGTCATTTCTGCAAGAGGTGAGTAGTCTGCGCCGTTAATTGTTACCGGTCGAAAGGGGTCGATGTTTTTTAGCCGTAGATGCTCGACAGACGCTTGCATCGAGGTCGATGGCCGCGGGAAGGTTACGACGGCGATGTTTCTCTCGCTGCGTGTATCCTTGCCTTCCAAATAGAAATCGCGCACGTCGTGGCGGGGGACGGCGAATGCGAGCCGCAAAAGCAGCTCTTGAACATCCCGATCGGCTACCAGCTTCAAGTGGAGGCCAGTTATACTGTGATCGGGGACCGAAAAAGAGCACGGATCCCCGTGGATGTGGAGGTGGAGGTGTCTCAGAGCCGGGAACATCTGTATGATGCGCGGTACGTGGGCAGCCGGGGATACTGCGGCAAACGACGTGATCTTCAGGTCGAGCGGCTCCAGATGTTCCAGCAACGATTCCGGCAGCGACGAAAACGACAGACTCTGCAATCCGGGGCACATTCCCAGAAATCGGAGTTGCTCCTGTATTGTGCGTGGAGATAGTTGGTATTCAGACCAACGAAGGTTGACGCTGCGAACAAAGCGTCCGAGTTCGGGTCGCTCCTCAAGGGTGCGCAAAAAAAGACGAAGACACCCCGCTGGCCATATGGGGTGTTTCTGAGTATCATAAGACTGGACATGGCTCGTCCAGCCGATGCTGTCGAGGTGTATGTCGCGATACAGCAGCCGCTCTACGGTGGGGCGGATGGATGCGCAGACCTGCGAGAACGAGCTTAAGGAGAAGCGTGCGACGGAGAACCTATCGTGGTTAATTTGAGTTGTCGCGCGAAAAATTGGGGTAGGTAGGAAGGTTTCGCACCTCGTGCGACCCTCATTTAAGAACGCCTCTGTTGCCTCTAGTCGAGGATGGATCGGATAGCGCATGCATTCCGCAATATACTCGACAACCTCTTCTGGGAGTTGAACCAAAGGCGAGATATTCTGAGGGGAAGGTGGCATATCTCACAGCGTCGAAGTTAGCGGTCCAGCTTCGTTCAAAGACAAAGAGAAGAGTCACACCAAATTGAGGGATTGTAATTAGGAAGGCAACGGCGTCCAGTTCCTGCGAAACCGATGTCATGGCGCGTAGGTTCGTCGATGTCGTGGTTAGATGGAGAGAATGCGGAGATCGCTTTGTCGCGTAGTAGGACACAGCCGCCGTGTCCCGTCACACCGCCACCGACAGATCCGAACTTCCTTTGTCAGTGTGCACCCTTTGTCAGAGAAAAATACCAGATTTTATGTCGGCTTGCCCGGTTCATATTGCAGTTCTTTTTGCAGAAGGAGCGGTTGGTAGGGAAGTGAACCGATCACAATCAAAACCAAATGCGGGTGCTCGGACCGACAGCCGGGATCTGCAATCGCTCTTCTCCTCAGGCCTCATCCGACTGACCGTCACTCGAGTCGGAGCCTGTCCGAGTCGTCTTCAACTGCACGCGAACTTGTTGTGTATGCCAAAACTGCCGCGTCGCGCTCAAGAGTCAAATCGTGCTTCGAATTTCAATTTGCCCCGGTGGAATCCTTACCGTGCTTTCGATCCAAAGTTCACCATGACCTCGCTACCCACTGATCGTTCAAGGCGAATCCCGGCGTGAGTATGCAGCCAAACCTTTCCGAAGTATTTATTAACCGCCTGGTAAATCACGATGCACCTACAGCTGGGGAAGAAAATACTGCCAAAATACTAGAGGTATGAATCCGTTTCTTCTGGATGAAGAACATCATGAGTGTTTCATGTTGACGACCTACTCAGAAGTCCTTTGATAGGCGGCACTGATCGCATACACTCCTCAACTTGAAGTCTAAAAGCTAATCAATAGGTCGGCCTGCAGTCAAATTCTGCTAGTCCGACTGTGGAGTAGAGACCCTACCCGTCCCCCGGAGTGAAATCATGCAGCACCTGTGAGGATGCGTCCCAATTAAGCATCGCAGACGGTGAAAGTACGTCTGCCGTAACATTGCTTTGGATCGGCCCGGTAAGTTTAAGTTCCGCATTGTCCGACCCATCGTAAGCTTCCTTGTATCTAGACGCTCATGATCGCCTTCATGCCAACCTACACTAGCCTCCACCTTTCCCTCTTGCTCTGCGCTCCTTGCCACCCTGGTTTTCCATTTCCCAGAGCTGAAGCACCACCTTTGAAACGCTGGCAGCGTCGTACATGTTAGAATCTCGATCGGCGTGGATATGTGTCCAGGCAAGATCTTTGGCTTGAATACTCTCCTGGCCAATTCCTCGTTGTTTCATATTTCTTTCCTCCGCCGTCGATAGGTCAACTTCCGGGCTCTGTATCGCATCATATAAGGGTTCGCGGTCAAATTCGGAGAGTTGATGGGCCTGCATTGTGAGTAGTCTCATTTTTGGGTTGGAACCGTCGAAGCCCCGACGCGGTCCTGCGGTTGTCGATTTCGATCGTATGGGCAATTTTCTGAGTCGTGCCTTGGTCCACTGTCAGGCACCAGTTTGTAAGTGCTTCACTCGGATACTCTGATTTTACCATCAGTGCAATGATGGAGCCTTTTCATCCGCAGATCATCTTGTTCCTGAATCGTATTCGCTTGGATCCGCTTTGGCTTTACATGAGTCAAGGTTAGATGTGCGCTTCTCGGGCCGATGGATGGACCCATAAGGTACAACAAAAAAATCTCCCTTTTTAGCAAGTGTTCGGAAACTTGGATTGGTGCCAAGTCAGGCAAGTCAGGAAAGTCCACCAATCCACCCAGTTTTGTCGTATTTCCGTTCTATAAATCCCTTTTCAAGGCAACAGCCACGTCAAGACACACTCCTCCCTCCTGCGATACCATGGTCCTTCAATCCAAGCGCGTCAACCTCGAAAATGCACCCCCGGCCTTCGCCGCCTTCCACACCACCCACAGTTCAACGATAAAGTCCATAGGCTCCCGCATACGTTCGAGTATTCATGATCCCAACCGTCGCCGAAAGGCCCGCACGGCGCACACTTCAAAATACGCCACAGACCAGAAGCGGAGGAGCAAGAACAAATCTCCTCCGACGACGCTTCAATTCGATGTAACCTCCGTGTCCGCGCCGCCACCTCAAATTGCCGACGTCGAGATGCGTGACGTGGAGGTGCAGCCGTCTCTCACCACGAAGACGTACAAGCTCCCTCGGGAACTCCTGCGTCCCGCATTTCAGGAGATTTCCCCAAAGACCCTTTCCACTTTCGAGCCGGAACTGGGCGGGGAAGACCTTCCCGACATCGAGTACATTCGCGATGTCATGGAGGAACTCGGTCCTGGGTCAGTTTTTCTTCTCTTCAGCCTCGTTGCCTCCCGCTGATCCTTTCTTCTCGTAGGCTTCTCCGTGCTGCAGTCAGCGTCGTCGCAGATCCGCCCAAGGACGCGCTTCCGAAAGAAATCGCGATTACTGTCAATGACCACTCAGATTACCCCCCGCCCACACACATGCTCGCCATCCACACGCGCGCATCGACGGACGCGTCCGGCAACGCTCGTCGCCAAGTAACACTTGTCCCGGCGCACAGCGTCATCCTCGCCCTGTACTGCGCCCGCCTTCCCAAATTCCCCGCGCCACCTTCCACGCCAGCCTACATCTCCGAGGATCGCACACAGCTGATCGTCCCGGTTCAGCCCTTCTGCATACCGTCCCCCGCCACATACTCCTTCCTCTCCACTTTCCTCTACACAAAGCGCACCGACATCCTCCTTAAATCACTGTTCCCGTGCCCCCCGCCACCCAAGCTGGAGGACGACCGCACCCTTATTCCTGCATTTGCCGGGCGCCTCGCCGTGACGTACACATCCCAGGCGCTGCTCCTCCACATAAACAGTGTCTACGGGCTGTGGCAGAACGCGTGTCTGCTCGGCATTTTTGTCGAGGAATTGTGGGATACGATCGACCTCGCGTGGGAGGTGCTGCTTACGGCCATGGCCATCTCGGCGGGGACGCCACATCTCATGCTCAAGCGTCCGAGCTCCCCGCCTCCAGCTGTTGCATCTACGTCGGAGGTGGCGTCAACTCCCGATCCAGAGTCTGGGGCGTCGACGCCAACACCATAATTACTTTATGTTCTATGCTTATTGCTTCCCGACCTCTTCCTAGCGCACTTAGTTTCCCTAATAGCATATACCCAAACCAAATGTACTCTCCAATTTGTTGAATAGACTTACATTATGATTTTGAAAGGGCTGTAGAACCCCAGACGCTTATGAGTCCTCAACTGCAACAAGAAAGACATTAGATTGGAGCATCGGCTACCTACGCAGCAAGACATTAGTCAAATAATACAGTTCCAAATATGTACTGGCACTAAACCGAGAGCGATGTAAGGTAAGCAAGCAAGTAGGACAGCGGGAGCAAAGTAGATACAGAATATGCGTGGTCATTGTTATTCGTTTGCGATCCGTGATACAGATCGTCGTTTCGTTTCGTGGCTGGTCAGTGCATCACCAGCGGCGGACGCGCATTCGGCGGGCGTCGGCTAGAACTTTATACGCGGTTTGGACGAGCTCCACGAGCGCGGTGTTCCGCGGGCCGAGCGCAAGAATATTCTTCCACATCCCCTGGTTGTACTGGAGGTACCAGTCGAACAAGTGCTCCTTGTATCGGCTCATGACGGTCGACATGGCGGCGGCGTTGGGGAACTCGCCGATGACCTCCGGGGGAAGGATGCGGGACGCGAGGAGATTTAGGTCGGTTTCAAGGCCCAGGCCAAAGAGCAAGACCAGAGGGAGGGATGCACCGTGGGGAACTTCTACAGGAATGACAGGGAGAGTGACGGAGGGGAGTTGGGCCCCGGCGAGGAGGTGTGGGGCGGGCGCCGTGGTAGACTGAGGTACGAAGTCCGCCCGGCCGAAACACTGATGGTACAGTGGCCCATCGACGGGCACCATCAACAGTGGAGACTTGGGATTTCCGTCCGAAGGACGGACAGCGAGGACGTGGGTGGCCATCCGCGATGCTGGGCCAGTTAGTTGCATCTCGAACGTGGGCTGTAGAGGCGTGTTGGGAGGGAATAATCTCTTGACTAGAGAAAAATGGTGGCAGAGTACACTAATGGATAATGTGAGCAAGGCGCGTGTACAACAAACAGGCAGCACTCACTCGAGGGCGTCTTCATTTGTCGAAAACGACGTGGACTGCATGGCGAAAATGTGGGGATCGTGTCGGAGTGAGTGGTACAGTTTTTTGAAGGAGTGGAGGGCTGGGGAAAAGCGTCTGCAACGGTCAGCGCTTCGCCAGACAAGACTGGAGCTGGGGGCGCATACTATGTATAGATGGGCTACGGCGGCTACCAAGTCGTGGGGGAACGTCAAGTGGTGAGATTCATGGCGGTCGTGGTAGCCGGGATGGTGGACGGAAACTAGGGAGTCAGACGGGCCCCTACGGGCCCCGGGGTACATATACCGAAAAAACCTGCTGAAATTGGATTAGATCGAGATATCTCCGTTAGGTTGGGTCCGACACGAAACACGATCCCCTGCGCTCCGCCGCTCCAGCCTCCACGTCCCGCGGCTCCTTATCGGTGCATGTGGCCCTGCATTCAATAATTTCAAATTTTATGCTCCCGTGCGATGCCGCGACTCGTTTTTTGGACGAGTGTTCTGTTCTGGCTCCGGATCCGCGTCGCGCGACCAAGATTGCTTCCCCATTGCACAGATGGCACTTTGCTGGTTTTCTCACTCCACGGAACTTTATGCATTATGAGCGGACAGTCTTCTCTGTCTGATTGAGCTGGCTTCGAAGGTGTCCGTCCTTCTCATCTGTCGATCATTGAAATCTTGCTTCTCGATAGCGACCCTGGCCAAAATTTTGTGCTTTTCAACAGGTTGAGTTTATTCGTTTGATGCTTCCGTGGCCTCTTCAATTTCTTCGGGGTATTTCGACCCGATATCAAGGATGGAACGCGCAATATGCCAGAGAACCACTGATCCCTGGATCCCGCCGTGCGACCCTTTCCCGCACGTTTCCCGGTGGCATTGTGTATATCAAAACGATCAAGGGGCTTCGGGCTTGTCAAGACAATGTCAAGGGCAGCCTGCCGAAGATCTACTGAGCTACTGAAGGGCAAGACGGCAGAACGCACCTGCTACAGTTATGCCATGCATACGACGCCGCCTTACTACGTTAAATAAAAGTGTTCATATTCAAGTTTAAACGCTAATCCCAGTCCGCCCATTGCCCAATATACACAAAATAATTTCGGTCCGAGCAAAAATTGCAGAGTTAATTAGGGCCGCTCGACGGATTTTTAGTCGATGCAAGCATGCTAAAACGGCCGATCAGCGTAAATATAAACTTGAAGCTAGATGCTTCTCACTTAGCGATGGCGGCGTCATCTTCCGGCGGATTGGCACCAGAACCAATCATGACCTGCTGCGCAACAGAGGGCACGCCATCGGCCATGACCATGATCCAACCAGGGCCGGGGGAGTAGACTAAAACGAGGAGGGGTCAGCGGCAGGGGTCTCGGAGGATGCTATTTACGACGTACCGGGAGCGCTAGGCGGGCCAGTCACGATGAGCTGGGAGCCCTGCCGCACACTAACGAGCTTCACGAGCTTCTGGTCCATGTGCACCGAGTGCGTTACGAAACTAGATAAAGCGGGCGTCAATATCAACATCGGCACGAATGGGAAGCGGAGAAGCATACCCAAAGTCCATGAGGATGGCATAGACCTTGGTCGCGCCAGCGGGAACGGTGATGCTCAAGGTGAATGGAGCGTTGTACCCGACATTGGTGGGAAGACCGGTGAACGTGGGTCTCGGCTTCTGCATGTACGGCTGGAGGAGTGCATTAAGTCCAACATCTTTTTGGCTGACAGGGAACGACTTACGGGGTACAAATATTCGACGCTGGGAAGGATGATCAGTGCGGTGCTTCGTGGGCATCGAGAACTAAGGCGTACCGATACTCGGATTGATAAGTCACAGTTGATACATCATCGTTTGGATTCGAGCCTCCAATCATGATAGCTCCAGAAGGAAGCATGGTTCTGAGTAGTATCAGCAGGTAGCCCAGGCAGAGGATTCAGTTCGACGTACGCAACGGAATGATACATGCGGGCAATATTGCTCGTCGGTAGCCCAGCTCTGGAGAACCGCGAACCGACGGGGGCATCTGGATCGTATAGAAGAGGCGTGAACGTGGGGTGGTCCGCATTTGAGTGCCCGTTACGGTTTTGCAAGTTGTCGTATCCTGGTGTTACGTAAGCATTTTGATCTTTCAGGGCCTCGTGCTTCTCACCTGCTGTGCCCGTGCGCGCGCCGTTCATGATCAGGACCTTGCCATCCGGAAGCAAGGTGCCTTCAGACATGACTGCAGGAAATGAATCAACAACTACTCATTAGTTAGGCGCAAGAAAGACTGACGCCTGGGCTCGGGCATCCACTCCGTCTTCCACCCTCCAGAGATTCCCGTCGCGTTCAAAACCATGCGGGAGCACTGTGCGCAGCCATAGTCGTGCTGTGCGTCGAGGTTCTCTGCCGCGGTCTTGTCCCTAGAGTTGGGGTTAGAAATCGGAAGCATGACTGATGGCTGGACGTACGAAATCTGTGAGCCGCCGCAGATGAGAACCTCGGGCGTGTAATTGTTCTCGGGGGTCAAAGAAAGTAGAACACCGGCAGCGTTTAGTGGGTACACCACTCTTTGCCCATTGGGGAAATTCGGGAGGCGAGTCTCGGTGTTGGTATGCCAGTCGAGAAGCACTGGACAAATGGATGAGGGGCCACAATATGAAGGCAGAACATAACTTACTGGCTTGATTATTAGCCGCGACGAAGAGTCTTTCGTCTGGCAATGAACTGGGAAGGGATCAGCGACGCCAGGTTCGGCTAAAAAGGGATCCAATTACTAGACGTGAGGGAACTGTGTGTATCCGTCAGCTGGCGAGTAAAATACGCGGGAACGGGCTCCTTACGGTATTATGCGGAAGCGTGTCGATGAAGAACTGGGAGGGTACAGGAATCCCTACAGAAATATTAGAGCTTGGTCGCAAACGACATGGGGAAACACACACCATTATAACCACTGATGTTTTTGGCCGGGTAGAATTCATACGAAGGATTGTTGGCGATATCGCTATTGGTCCATCCCGAATACTGCGCTCCGCCGAGGATGATAGCGGATCCATCCGGAAGACGCGCCGAAGTAGGGTACCATCTATTGGATGCCAGGCGGACCCGCTTTTAAATACCGCGCGTCAGGTCTTCGAACGGTGTAATGAGGGCAAGGCAAATAAGCTCACCGAGACGTCTTCGTAGATATCGCAATTTCCAGCAGCGGGGCAGGCGTTGAATAGCCGGATACCTGGCGGACAACTCTTTGTCAACTAGTAAACGACACACAAGGATATACGCACCCTGTTGACCGTCCGGCGCAGCTTCGCCGTCGCGAGAAACATACGGCTGTCCGCCAAAATTGACCACTATCGCGCACAATCAGCGTAGATAAGGAGGTACGCCAGCAAACGAGACGCACAAGTGCCGTTGCCCAAGAAGCTGCCAGCGGAGCAGAACGAATGTGTTTCCAGGTTCAGCCCGCGAGCCGTGTTGTCCACCAAGCTCCACACAGCACCCCATGCGGGAAGACCGTGGGCGTTGAGGAGAGGGTTGTTCTCCTTGCGGTCGATAACGAGTATCTAGAGATTACGTATCGTATACCATCGTCTTGAACTGCAAGTTGTTAACGGACCGTCTCGTTATTGACAACTGCCACATGCGTCATGACCCTCACAATACGACTTAATCAAGGGAAGGGCAAGCAAGAACCGCGGCACTCACACGCCGCTGGTACCACCGGAGGTCAGAGTCCACGCCGTAGAACCCGACGGAGCAACAATCTAGTGGCCATTATGTAATTAGCACCAGTTGAAAGCTGAGCCGAGTCAACTTGCCTTCTGGTAGATCATGATACGGTAGTTGCCACCACAGTTCTGCGACGCGTCGCCGCTGCAGGGGGCATTGCACTGGACGTCTCTCGCCCCGACCGGATTGTTCGTCAGGATGTTTCCGCAGTAGCACTCGTTACCGTTCTCCACGCCGGCGAGGACGTAGTTGAGGCTCGCACATTTGGCGATGCAGGAGGCGGGCGTCAGGCCCGTCTTGTCCGTTCCTTGGTAGCCTTTCAGGACGCGCAGAGAATTATCGACGGCGCACATCGACGGGGACCACCCCGCGGGGAGTGCAGCTACAGTCGGGCCAGTCTTGGTGTACAGTGTGATGCGGTAGCCGGCCCCGCAAAGCTCGCCGGGGTTGCCTGCGCCGCCAAATTAGTGTCGATGTAAACCAAGTTACACTCCGCGACGGACCTGCACAGGCCATGTTGCAGTCAGTCTCAGCTGTCGCGGCGCCCCCTCCGTTTGCAGTGGAGATCGCATTGCCGCAGTAACATTCATTCTACGCTCCTATTAGTCCGCATCTCGCAGGCACACAAATAGCGTACCTTATATTGCAGCCCAGCGAAGCTGAATCCCGTATTGTCGCACAGGGTCACACATTTCTCGACCGTCATCGCCCCATCGATCAAAGTGTTGCCTGCGGTGTCCAAATCAGTCGCCGCTGCGCATCTTCACGAATATGAGAACGGACCGGAAAGTGCGCGGCCAGTAGAGGCCTCGGTTATGCACCGCGAGGTCTTCGACCAGTACGGAGGGAGCGTGAGGCTGCTACCAGGCAAAGTGTCGCTAGAGTACACAGAGATCCGGTTACCCGCTCCGCATACCTGCGTCGACTTGCCTAAGGACAAAGTCAGTCAAGAAGCGGTGAATATCGCAGAGTAGTCCTTACCGGCACAGCCCATCGAACAGTCTTTCTCGGTAGTCGCTGCGACAGCTGTAGTCGCGTAGCCGCTTCCGCAGTAGCACTCATTCGCGTACTCGACTCCGGCGTATATAAAGCCTCGCGACGCGCACGTCGAGATGCACGATTCCACGGTCAGGGCAGAGTTCGTGAAGGAATAGCCTGAGGCGGCGTTAGGTTCCAGGATGGTGGTGGTAAGAAGATGGGACGTACCGGTGAGCAAACGGGCAGTCGAAGTGTCCTTCTTGCATCCGGCGTATGCCCAACCGGTAGGGACGGTGACATTCGCGGGGGTTGGGGGCGGCGGGGGCGGAGGTGGAGGCGGGGTCGTGTTGGGTATCGAATATATTGACAAACGGCCTCCGGACCCGCACTGCTGCGTAGACTCGCCTGCGAGGTCGTCAATTCACTTCGAGATGCGGTCAATCTTAATTTACCTGCACAAGCCATCGTACAGTCGTTCGGAGTGCTCACTCCACCGCCCGACGAGGTAGACTGGAATGTGTCTCCACAGTAGCATTCGTCTACAAAATGACTGCTCAAAACCATGCAAAGGATAAGAAAGCAGTATTTTACCTGCGTATTCCGCCCCAGCGATGTGGAAGCCCTTGGTATTACAAGTTGCGACGCATTTATCGAGTGTCATTCCCGGATCGGTGAACGAGTAGCCGGTGAGGGTGCGCCCGGTCGGCGGCTCCTGCACACATCCTATGTAGCTCCACCCCGTGGGGAGGACAGGGGCCACTGTTACATTCGACTTCTTTTCGTAGCTCGAGAGTCTGAATCCGGCGCCACAAGTCTGCGTAGCATCACCTACAACGATCTCAGACTTTCAACTAAAGAGTAAAAACGGTAGAACGCACCAGAGCAATTCATGGTGCATTCAGTCGAGGCGATGGTGCCGCCACCGGTGTCCCCGCCTTCGAAAATATTGCCGCAGTAGCATTCGCCTGCCAATCAATTGTGAATCATTCCGAGAAATACGATGTGGGGAAGTGTGCTTACTTCCGTATTCGGCACCCGCGTACTTGAAGCCTCGGGTGTCGCATTCCGCCACGCAAGACGTGACGGTCAGTGTGTCGGACGTGAAGGAGTAGCCTATAAACACGCTAGCACCTAAATTCGCCGGGAAAAGGCGCGAGCAGATTACCAGTTAAAGTGCGCGCGCCCGAAGACGGTTCTCGGACGCATCCATGGAACGTCCTGCCAGAAGGTCAGCGGTATACACAGGAAAAAAAAGAGGACCAACCAGTCCTGCGGCAAGACGATCCTTGCACGAGAAGCAATGCTGGTACGGCGAATAAAAGAGTTAAGGGGATCATGGTAGGAGCGAGAGACAAGTTGGGACGCTTCTACAGAAGCAAGCAGTACCAGAGACAAAAGAATGACGACAAAGGACGGTGGGGGGCTGGCAGCCATCGGGATCCAAACAGCGTCGTGTACCTCACATGCTGGCCTTATATACAGTCGGATATGATCCTAGGATCAGGGACTAGGGACACAAAGGAGTTTAATCTGCAGTAAAAGTAAATTACCACATTGAAGTGCTTCTATTCAAACGTTCAATTTGACGCGTTCGCGTGCGGCGTTGAAGAAGCTGGCGTGGATTATGAGCAAAAAGAACGTCGCTGCGTTGGAGAGACACATTCAAGGATTACTTCCACCGTCCAGGGCCACGCCCCTCGCCAGTGCCAAGGCGGAGATGAGGAGAGGACTCAGAGGAGGTAGGAGGTCAATCGGCGGCATCACATCGGCATCACCGTCCTTGAAGCTTGAAGTCCGACGTCTTCCTCCGCTGCAATCCCTCGACGTTTTGTACCGTCTTCTCGCGCGCGTACGACAGTAGACTCGCCGCCGCGCGACACGCGCCCACAGAAGACCTTGCTTTGACGGATTAGAATGGACTGACTGCAAAGTTACTGCAGCACAGTGGAAGACGGCGACCCGGGCGTCCCGGGCGTACTATGTCACTATGAGTCTATAGTGCAATACGCCTACTCACTTGTCGAGTTTGACAGGTGTCAACGATCTGATGGCATCGCTCCAAAAATTTCCCCGCGTCGCCTTTGGTTCCGGAGCCTCAAACTTTCTCGCGAATGCATTACAACGCAAAATCTAAAATCCTAAAAAAACTTGGAGGGATGAAGCTTCCTTAGGTCCGTGCACAGTATCTTTCCGTCCAGAACCAGCTCAGCCATCGCCTTCGCCGTCCCTGGCGCATTGCTAATCCCCTGTCCGCCGCGTCAGCCAAGGCTCGCACAGAAGAGCGACTCAACTCACCCAGCAAGTGTGTCCCGTCGCGACGAACACCCCCTTGCGCGCCTCCCCGATAATCGGCCCCCCACCGACGCTCGCCACGGGCAGGAAGCACGCCTGGCGCACCTCCACCTCGCCGGCGCGGAGCTCCTCGGAGATCGCAGACACATTCTGGATGAGGCGCGCGCACGCGGTGGGGTCGACCGCGACGGCGTCGACGTTGTCGGGGAGCGGGGAGTCGTCGCCGGGCCCGCACGCGTAGACCGTGCCGTCGGGGCGCGCGTAGATCTCGGGTGTCACGACGCTGTTGCCCGTGCCCGTTATCTCGGTGAATAGCACGTACGGCGCGATGGGCGCGGCGGGCGGCGTGCGGACGACGACGCTGTGTGCGCGCGTGCCCTCGATGGGAAGCCCGGGGAGGAGCGCGGGCGACCACGCGCCGGCGCACACGATCACGTCCGTCGCGGGGAGGGTCTGCCGCGCGCTCTGTCCCGCCGTGACGTACTCGACGCCCGTAACCGTTCCGCTAGACTCGAGGATAGATGTGACGCTGCCCGAAACGAATACCGCTCCCTTTTCCTTCGCGAGTTCAAGCATGCTCGTAGTGAATAGATAAGGGTGCACTTGAGCCGTCGCCCCGTCGGGCGCCATTGGGGAATACGACTCGGTCAAATTCTCCTTGACCCACAACAGGTCCTCGGGGAGCTTCCTCTTCGACGCGCCCTTCCTGCCCGTCTTTAAGCCCAGCGTCTTCTCGAGGCTCTTTTCCCGTGTGAGACTCCCGCTTCGCGAGGATTCATCAGGGACGCGCTCCCCGCGCCCCTCCCAGCTGCCCGTAGCCACATACCTCCACCCCCACCGCTCCGTCCCGTTGTGCTCCTCGGCAAGCCTGACGTGCTCGTTGAACGACACGCCTACCAGTTCTTTGGGATACGCCCACTTCGCGACGAGCCCGCCGGCTTTGCCCGACGCACCCTGCGCTGCGCCGTGCGCCGACGCCTCGATGAGCGTGATGGCGACTCGGGTCGGATGAAAGGCGGGGTGGCGAGTGAGGTAGTACGCGGTGCAGCAGCCTACAATGCCGCCGCCGACGACGACGATATTCCGCACCTGAGCGTCGGTGGACATGGGCGTCGAGGCACAATGGTGGAGTCGGATCGGGCCGGTTTAGCCGATGGATATTATGAATGCATTTTTCAAGTAATTTCTAGCTACGATATGAGAACCCCCTTGGACCGTTCATCCAGCAGAACAAGCCGAGCGCCCTTCAGAAGCCGTATCTTCCGCCCTCCTGGCTCAAATGGCCACACATCGAGAATGGTCCGAATCGACATGGAATGAGCCGCGTCGTGATAGACCTTGATATGATCCAAAAATGACAGTGGCATGGTCCCGATGCCCTGGCGCGCCGACGACACGACGGACGGCGCCGCCGCGGAGCTCACACTCTGCGGCTGCCCCCCCATGCCAGAGATCTCGGTATACGTGGGCTGCGAGCTCGAGTAAGACCAGTCCTGCGACGACACGTTGAACGACAGCCCGACCGCGTGGAGGTCCCGCACTGAGAGCAGGAAGGACCAGAATTCGCGCAGCGCAGGCGCGGTCCAGGCGATTTCTTCGTGAGTTTTGGGATCGGGCGGGTCGGGCGGGTCGGTGGAGTCGAGGAGGAGGACCGCGGAGGTGGCGTGTCGCCAGGGGAGCGCCCCACGCACAGGGATGACCCAGCTTCGCCGACTGTACGGTGGCGGAGCCGGGAGCGGGATGGTATGTGGGGGGATCGGGATTGGCTTGCTCTTGGAATAGGCGGGGACGGATTTCGTCTTGGTGGAAGGAGCCATGGGAGACGGCATAACGTGCGGCTGAGTTGTTTCCGCGTAAATTGCTATCCGAGGATTTGGAGAAGGACACCACCTGAGGAATCATGTCGCGCAAAGATGCCACATCCAGCTTGCGTCGTTTGAGCGGGGGTGTATCGGCCGGCTCCTCTGAATGTGGTCGCTTCAGCATTAGAAAGCTCAGATCTGTGCTCTTGAACTCTTCTAATTCATCGAGATTGAATGGGTCGTCGTCGGTATGGATGTCCGCGTTCCATTCTGTGAGCTGCGGTGGAGACCGTTTGGTGTTGCTCCGTGGTGGTCCCGGTGCCAACTCGAAGGTGGCTGGACGCGGGTCTCAGAATGACACTCGCATTGGGGTGGTTAACGCACTCGGTGGGATAACGCGCCGAGATGGTGTGCCGCGGAAAATATCATCCCTTTTGATCCACAGAGTATCGTGTCCGGAAGCAGAATGAGCGATGCGAAGTAGATCACGCTGGGACGTTTCCTCGTCATATAGTGAGTATTTCTTGACATAGATGGGCCGCGCGGCGGGGAACGCGGTTGGCAGTTGAGAGCGCGTTCGGAACATGTGAGCGGGAACAAAATGTCGGAACCTTACGGGTCTTTGCGGATCTTTACGGAACTGTCCAGGATGACGCACGAAACCGCAGCAGCCTTACCGCGACTGGCAGTCCGTTTGAACCGTTTGAACCGGGAAATCTTGTCCAGCTTCCAGAAATTCTATTACCCTCGTAACCGTACAACTCTGGGTTATCTCCTCTGGGCTTTCTGCAGTGTTCAAGAACTTCAAGATTGGCAGTGTTTCGCGGCAGCAATCTGCGGCCGTACGCGTCGTCTCCTGCGCCTGTTGCTCTGAGCACCTTTTTTCATTCTTTTTACTCCGCGCCGAGCAGCTTTGTCAAAAACGGCCGCGTCAGCAGCCATGCCGATTCAAACGGTACCGCTTAACTGCGCGCTGCTGTTAAGCCGTTCCCAGGCCCTTAGAATCGGGACCCCAGCACTCCAACCCAACCCAATATCAATCTCACCCTTGGTCTCGTATAACGCCACGATGAGAGAACATTCCTTCTCATGTAATTATCTCACCCATGGCCTTGATGCAATTCCATCCGGAACTGTTTTTCTGAAGGGAAGAATACTCAGGTACATCAGTTGAGAGAGCATATATGTTACGCCACACCCCTGTGCTGCCCCGGGGCGGCCAACTTAACTCGGATAACTCAAATAACTTACTCTGGTTCCATAGTATCGCCGATGCAGACACTGGTTTTGCCAAAATTTGTCCGCAGCTGTTGCCCATCTGGGCCACTGTTTATTCCTTGGAGAATTCGGATGCCCACCACGCGAGGAACGTAAAGATGCCTATCATAGCCTTCGTTCCGTTTCCACGTGCGCCAAGTGCTGTGCGAATGATTGGCAAAATCTCTCAACATTGCGAACAATTCGCCACGTTTTGTGGGGAATCCCCTTCGAGCTTGCGTCAAGATGATGCGCCTCATGATGGGCGTCTATTCTTCTTCCTTCGAGTTTCTCGAACTGCTTTTTTCGTGTTCCGATCGCAGCAATGGAGCAAAATCATGATACCCCTAACACGGTTCACAATTCAATCGTTCGTCTTCGGTCTCGGTGACTCATTTTTCCGATAGAAACTTCCTCTTGCGGTTTTATACAACTATAGATTTCGGGGTTGTAGTTCCCCCAACCACAGCCGCGCTGAATCAGCGAGGCTTCTCCCAGGCTACGAAGTCGAGTGGAAGGCTTATTCAGAGCGCTTTCATCGGTGAAGGTAGATCCGTGCACTCATTAACCGATTTGCAAGGCATGAGTCGTAATTTTTGGCTCCATGCATCGCGTCAGCGCCTAAACTAAAAGTGTTTCGGCTCGTATCCATCGCACACCTATGATACGGGCGGTGTACCCTGCTGTAATGCGCATCTCTCTGCCACGTTCAACAACATCTCGGTTTCGTTCGGAACAACAATTCCAATGGAACCACAACTTCCGCAAACGGAGGACTGGATAAAACGCCCCATCGCGCAGCTCGTCAGGCCCCACTTCTTGTCCCGCTCCTCAATGCGTGAGGATTTGTTCCAGATTTTTTCGTTCACAGCCGCCACCGTGATATCGCTGAGCAACATACACAGTCATGTCGTCGATTACCTTGCGCTCATAATCGCTTTCGGCTTCCTCGCCCGCTACTTTCTCGCGCCACTGTTCCCGGGGGCTAGGATTCGAGTATTACAGAAAGCTCTGGAAGAGGCAGAAAGCATTCTTCGCCTCGCCCTCTCGGAGTCGCTTCGCGATAGGCTTCCGCATTTCGTGCTGCAAGTTGAACTTGACCTGTTATAGTACGCCCACCGTTGATTCCCGCCGAATAGGCACTAATAGTCCCCGCCAGCGCAAAGCGATTCGCTTCTGGCCTCCAATCCGATCTATTGCGCGCAAAGAAAGTCTCTTGGAAGGAGTGGTTGGCTTTCCTCCGTGGAATCTCTCTCAAGGCAGTCCGGTGCCAGTGGCAGGTCAAGGAGTTGCAGATCGCACTTTCGGTAAATCACATCGACTCCTTCGGGATCCGCTCCTTTCTAATCCTTGTTTCAGCTGGCCCTGGAGGCTGAACGCCAGCGCCGGTACAACGAGAGCATCCGTGACAAGCAAGCCGCTATCTCATCCCTCATTTCTATGGGTATGCCGTTCCCTGCGTGTCTCAACATCGAATTCTCAATCGTGGGTTTCTGAAATAGGACCTATCTCAGATCAACGGACGGCTATCCAAGCTACTGGAAGGACCTCGACTCGTACCGGATATCCTCCCATGTAACGCCAGGTTTGTCTTCAATAATGTCCCCGACTTCGCTATGTTTATCCCATGCATCCAGCAATGATTAAAATCAGCATTTCAGCGTGCTAAATCATGTCAGAAACGCCGTTTTTACGCTCCTTTCGACGACCACTTCGTATTTCAAAACTTGTTTCTTGTTCGATGGACTTTTGCCGCCGTGTATTCTACCGTTCGACCCTCGGCCTTTTGTATCATAGTTGATGTAAATTTAGATGATATCAGTGTTTACCGCACGATGAATTGAGTCCCGCGTACCTCAACCCAGCCGAGTCGGCGCGACGCGTTACAAAACGCACATCACGTGGGCGTGAACGCGCTCAGACAACAGCAGTCAACAGTGATTCCTAAGGACCTCGGCCACTCCTTCCACCACGACCTCCGTTTCTCCAAATGCCCTCTAGGAAGGCTGTTAAAAAAGCCATCGAGGTCCCAGACTCTGATGACGAGGACGAATACAATAGTGACGCTCTGGATGACTCGGACGCGGACGAGGTGAAGAACAAGAAAAAGCGCAAGAGAAACACAGAGCCCGCGAAGAAAATCCGCTCGCCCAAGAAGAAAAAGCTCGCTGAGACGGATGAAGAAGAGTTTGACCTCCAAGATGGACAGGAAATTGTGGGGGTCGTTGTAAAGGCACCAACAACAGGAAAAGGTACGTGGCGCCCCGCCACTTTCGTCAAGTTCCCTTGACAGCCTATACCAGTTCCGGCTGGACAGATTTCGCAGAACACGTTCAATTTCTTGACACAGCTAAAGGACCCGAAATGCAATGACCGTCAATGGTGCGCACTACTCTCGTGACCGTGATGAATCTTATCGGTCCATGTAAGGTTTAAACTTCACGGTAAACCAAATCTTCCTACTCCCGCCTACATTCTCTGGAATTACGACCACAGATCCTGTCTATCGACAAGCCGAACAGGAATGGAAAGATTTTATAGAAGAATTTACGGAGCTCCTTATCGAGGTCGACGGCCAAATACCTCCGCTACCGCCTAAAGATGTGATTCACCGTATCTATCGCGATGTGAGCGGATTTGTATCACTTCCGAACGTCTTTTTTTAAACCCAGCCAGATTCGCTTCAGCAACAACAAGACTCCATATAAGGAAAATTTCTCTGCGAGCTTCTCTCGAAGTGGACGTAAAGGTATCTTCGCTTTTTGTGAGTGTGCTCTCGTCGAAACTTCGATTCCGAAGCCTGAGTCTAATCAATGCAATGTGGTGTCAGATCATGTGTAAGTCGAACTAGAACTGTCCTTGAATAACACTAATACTTTGGTTGATAGACAGAGTAAGTCCTCGTCGATAACCTTTTTGATGGTGAATGTATATCTTCTGTGCAGTTATGCCGGGCAACCAGAGCATGATCGCTGCTGGCAGCTGGTGTCCCCATAAAGAACAACTTTCCAGCTTGCGGTGGGTCTCTGCCATCCATCCTTGACATATCTAATTTTTTCAGAGCGAACATTCTCAGAGATCCCACCCGTCTCCGGCAACTAATATCTGCCCCAAGTTTCGTCAAATACTTTGGAGCACCGAAGCCTGGCACGCGGAGTAATATCTTTGGAAGGGACGACGAACTCAAGGCCGCACCCAAAGGCATACCCAAGACGCATGAGTACGTCGGGTTAGCCGTATGTTGTATTACATTGCTGACATACAATTCAGGGACATCGAGTTGTTGAAGTGCCGGTCGTTTGCTGTATCGCATCAGTATGCTCTTAGTTTGATTACAGCGTGCTTCCCTTTATCATCCTCATTTAGATTAACCGACGCACAAGTACTTTCACCAGACTTCAAGAACACCCTGGCGGAGATCGTAACTATTGCGATGCCTTTTGTCCATTGGTATGTATTTTTCATGTTGAGCTTCCTCGCTGATCTTCTGCCTGTTTTAAAATAGTTTGAACGACATGCTGACGGTTATCCCGCCTGCCGAAGACGAGGACGACGAAGAATGATTTCGGCCTCATCGTACTAGTCCATTTTGTATTAATTGCTTTGGAGAAATGGTGTCGTTACGACTCCAACTCAATTGGAGTCGCTTTCAATTCTTGTGTGGACCGATTGGGCCGCTCTTTTTCCCGGGCCAGATTGACAGTTTCGTCGTGGATGCAGCTAGTTGAAGGTTGTATCTCGTTTTGGTCCGTCCTACTTGCGTCGGGCACGAGGAGAACACGATGATGACGCATTTAAACTTAAGAAGCGGCCCTTGCGGCGTTCATATCCCGCTTTACAACGCGTTGCCTTGCGCTGTATGTCCACTTGCCCTCATTTCCCTTGATACCATAACGCTTATGATATCCCAACTGGTTTCGCCACCAACGAAAATCAACCAAGACAAAACTTTCGTGGTCCCTGGGCTGCATCCGAGCACGTACAAGGTGTATGCCTCCATCGGTGCTCGTGTTTACCACGCGGCGTTTGCTTCGAAGCAGAGCGAATGGATATATTCGGGCCTGCGAGGTTCGCTTATGTTCGGGAAGGATCGTGCGGCGGTGGAGGCCCAAGGATATTGGTTTCGGTTGCTCGACGACGCTGGCAAGACGATATGGATCTTCAAAATCCCAGAGATAAGCTTCGAGTATCGCATAGACAAACCTTTCTTTCACGTATTCCGGGGCTGCGTACGTATTCTACCAAGTGCCCAAGCCCACTTTCGCTAACTACGTCTCAGAGCCGGAAATTCGGGTTTCTGTACAGCGATGATAGCGAGGCCGCTGGCTTTGCGAAGAAGGTGATAGGCCGGACGATGGCGCGCGCGTGTAGGTGTCTCCGTCCTCCCCGTACTTGGGCATTGGATCGCTCACATGTGCGCCAAGCGGCGGAACACCCCTTGGCCGCGATGGCTGCTGAACTCCCACGCACCATCCGAAGCAGACTGGCCTCGTCCGCGATGGGGCGCCTCTCGCCGACCATAATTTCAGCGCCAACGGCCAACTCTTTCGTGCATGTTGCGCATGTCGGGGCAAAGAAGGCGGCAACCATGGTTGATGTGGATGAAGGGGAACCGTCGTGGACGATGGTGCTACCGGAACTGCCTGACGGCGGTGTGAGCCCGGCCATTATCTTCGAGCAGCACGATATTGCCGAGCAATACATGAAAAGGCCGCCACCTGCGGAAGTGAAAGACAGTATACAGAACCGTGAGTCAACCTACCACACCGCTCCTTTGGTTGAAAAACTGCTCTAATTTATAACAGTAAAACCTCAGAAAATCCGAAGAAAGCCCTCACCAAAGGTTCCTGTATGAACGCAACCAGCTCATGGACTGGTAGTGAATTATAGTAGTAATGTCTCGTTGTCACCATATGCTGTGCCTGGATCTATGTCTATGTACCATTGTACATGCGGATATTAATTAGACTCGAATGATGTCCCGGGAAAGAAAACGTCAGTGACTGGATTTCGGGTATGCCCACAGTTAAGGAACCTAAATTCCTGAGGTTAGCTGAGCGCATAAGAATTTAAGTAAGGTCACCAGCCAATAGATCGGAAGCAAAAGGTTCAGACGCGATCAGTTTCGTGTGAGAAGTAGAAGCAGAACAGTCAAACATACTTGTTTCTGTAGCGATGATGAGCCTTGAGTATGGTACCATGAAAAAGAACGGTGTACTTACCGCCAGCGTGATTGTGAATTATGCACTCGTTATGTCGACACGCAGAATGAATACAATCTATCATCACCTCCAGAGCAACCAAACGACAGGACCGGAGTCTTTACTGATAATCTTGGCTTCCTGGCCGGAGTTGTCGTAGATGGCTTTCCTGTTGAATGAATTCCATCAGAGCGTTCTTGGTAAACCATATCAAGAAGTCAACTTTACCAGTCTCTGATGTACGCCAGACCGCCCTGAGAAAGGAACAAGAAAGGGTCGGTCCAGTCCTGATCATTGCAAAGTCAGTTGAGTTTTGACCAGATATTGACTGCATTGGTTGAATGGTTCGCCACTGCCTAGAATAGCGACGTTGAACTTCAAAGAGGACCCCAAAAAGTTGGGATGACGGACCGACAATACAAAAGTTGAGAAGGTTCCTGCGGTTTGAGATTAGCAACATATTGCTTTTATTAACCTATGCATTACCACCGTTCAACGTCGGATAGCGTAGGTTGCATGACCTGTTCGAAGCTTAACGAAACAGCTTCAGCTGCAGAGCGAACACAAGGACCCGACCGTAACTCACATTCGAGAATCCGGACCCCGATCCCTCGAACGTCGCGTACGTCCTTGAGAAAGTGGGTATTTGTCTTGACGCCAGGAACCCCGCAAGCTGTGGAAATGCTGAGAAGCCGAAGAATAGGAAATATTAGTTCAGAGGCTTACTTTGGGAATGCACGCCCGCTGCAATGTCGATTTTGTTCCAGCGCAGAGTAAAATGCGTCCCAGTTCCGGGAAACTGCGGTCGTTTCATTGCCGTGGGGTGCTGATTTGTCTCAAAAGCAAGGGGAGGTTTCGCCGGCATCTAATAACGAGTCGTCAAGGAATAAAATGAACCGAGACGGAGGACGAACACTTGGGACGGATTTCCGTTGAAAGTCTTGAAATGCGAACGCCAGGCGCGGATACTTTACCGATTTCATCACACCAAGAAGCTTGATAAGCGATGTAGACCAAAACCATTAATTAAGAAAGTTCGAGCGAGATCTTAAGAAACTATTGCTCGCAACTTGTGGAGTATTGCGGCGAGCCTAAGGCGAGTAAACCGGTCTGAGATTATGTTTTTGAGCTAAGGACTCCCTAATTCAATAGCGCAGCGAAATTCGAAGGTTCCAACAGCGCAGCTCGCGAACAAGGGAGTGAAATCGAAATACTTCGCAGACTTGGATCTCACCTTCAAGACCAGCCGTACGTTGCCTTTCCCAGACACCTTAGTGGGTGATAATGTCACGATGTGATCTTGATCTTTTTGGCAGGTTCTGGTCGATGCTTCGGTTACATATCTGTGCAGAATTCGCGCATGTGTTGAGCGTTGGCTCAATCCAACGTTTCTCGTCCACCCCTCGAAGGAAGCCGTAACCACCGCCGCTTCTAGTGGACCGCCAACGCGAAATTTCGTGAGTTGGCTTTTGTCCAATGTCAACAGCCTGGGCCAGGTTCTGCCCCCGAGGCGTGCAATGCCATATGGAGGGAGTTTCTGGAGGGATTGCAAGCTCGAGGAGATTAATGGATTGCGTCTCCGAGTCTCGCGCCTTGTCTCTGGGCCGCCATATTTTTTCGATGTTCGGAGCAGGTCGGACAGAAAAAGATAATCCAACCGATCAAACGCGGATCCGGCACAACAAATTACCGGGCCGGTTGGCATTTTTGACCTGATCTCGACCTATCTCGACCTTCAAGCTTCATGGCGACGGCAGTTGCGAGGACAGTTCTGGTGCTTCATGGGTCTGCTGATTTTGGCCTCGCAATCGCATAGCTCACCAAAATCACAGCTACTCACAGAATGCCGCTATCTTTAGCAAACGAGTAAGCCTTTCAATGACGAATAGCTATTGGCCAGAGTCTGACTGGCCTTCAAAGCTCGGAGCTCTGAGAAAACAGTGTGGAAAGAGCGTCGATTTCGGTACCATTCCTGTTACGCGCGCGCTTCCAGCCTAAATATCGCCGCTACAGTATTCCTCGATGGGCCCATTATCCTGCAACCTACCGACCTCTTTGGTTCTGCCCCTCAGTCCACACTGGAGTCTCTCGACTCATCCGAGGCCGCTCAATCCGAGGCGCGCGCATGGTGGACGTGGAACACGAACAAGTCCGAACCTATAGGGCTTCCTGAATCTCTCGAGGTACTTCGAGACATTTTGAAGACCAGAACGTTCGACGGCGTCCTGGGCTTCTCCCAGGGCGCCGCAGCGGCCGCTCTTCTTGCTGCGCTGGTGAGCATCGTCTTAACCTATCTCATTCCCCTCTAATGTGATGCCTCCGAAGCTCGAACGACCCCACAGCTACCCGCCATTCTTAGTCGACGGAAAGCCGCCTCATCCTCCCTTGTACTGGGTATCCCGTTATAATACAGCCAGATCTCTAATCAATTCTCGAATTTTAGCAAGTTCTGCGTCGCGGTGGCCGGCTTCCAGCTCGGTGGGAGCATCGCCGGCCCCATCTTCGACACCCCTTACTCGACGCCGACCCTCCACATCATAGGGACAACTGATGTGGTGGTTCTCGAAGAACGGTCGCAGAAACTAGTCGATGTCTCCACACATGCGCGCGTTGAAACACACGACGGTGGTCGGTTTTCTTCCTTTCTTAAATACTTTATTTGGCTCAGTCCCAGTTACTAGGTCACTTCGTCCCCTCGAAGGGAAACTGGCGAAAGTTCCTCGCCGCGTACCTCCTAGATCCCACCGACAATGTCCCTTCCCCGTCACTCGCCGCCTCTTCGGCCGACAATTCAGGCATTTCGACCCCTATTATGAAGCTGTGATGGCGCATAGAATTAGAGGTTCCGACAGATCCAACGCCTTGTCTAGTTCTGCGTTGCTAGAATACACCATCATAGACTTGATACCATTTGCCGTGTGGGGACGTAAGTCTTGCCGGCCCTGGGCTTTGCATTGCCGGAGAACTGTGGTACATAGCAAAGAAGCTGCAAGCAGGCAAAATATATGTCGGGATCGTGCATGCATAGTTTCGTGCGCCAACTTGAAAAGAAAAGAGAATTCCCGACTGAAGAGGAGGCTGTTGGCGAATGCGCGATGTGTCGCCAGACCCTCCAGAGCAGTTACATAGAACGTCGAAGGGCCTTTTAATTTCAACATACAGAGAAATTTTCGAGAACGGTAGAGCATTGGCCTGCTGAACGGGAAAAGTTGCAACCCAATACAAGTGGTCAGTATTTCATAGTCGTGCCGGACATGGCCGAGCCGGATCAATATAATTTCAGATCCCGCCGGCTTTAAAAACTTCAAATTTTCATTCTGCCTCTTACCTTCCCACTCTGCCTTTGCCTCCTTCTTCCCCGACCGGAGCGTGCATTCATTCATCGCCGCACGTAAGTCTCGCTCTCCCCCATCGACTTCGCTCGCCCACCCTTCCTTGATGAACAAAATATATATCAAGCTCAACAGCCTTATGGACATCAGTCCACTAGATGACACCTTTTTACTTCTACTCTCTGACCCTTCGCCTCCCATCCCTTCTTGTCCTCGTATGACATCCTCGTGTGCTAACACGCTCCTTCGTTAGGTTGCCGTCGTTGCTACTACTCAAGAAACTCTTGGGCAAGGCGGCGCGCTGGGACCGGGCTGCCTGTGGTAAGCACTCCTTCCACACCCCATCCATCCATCCCTCTGGTCTCCCATCCCTATGATGAATAAAATCTATATCAAGCTCAACAGCCTTATGGACCGTAAAAAGTCCATTTGATGATTACTTTTTACTTCTACTTTCTGATCCTCCCTTTTCTCTTTCGTCGTCATCTACCTCCCGTGGGACGTTCGTGGCTAATTGGTTTTTCATCCAAGGTGTCCCGCCCTGCATATGGAGAACGCGTCCGGCTAAAAGTCCTGTGAGTTTTTCTCCGTCCTCCCCATTGTCGCGACTTTTTCCTTCCTGGACACCGGAATCCAAACGCTTCGAGGCCGGCGATGTGCTGTCTCGCCTACGTGTTGCGCTGTACCTACCATCCACCGCAGAACGTACCATACTTATCCCACCCTTTTGCACGACAATGATGGAAAAATTAAAATATTATACAAATCTTGAGATGACATCGACGATATGCAAGAAATCTCTAACATGTGGTGCATCACTGGCCCTCCAAAACCACCGTCAAGGCAATTCAAGGCGTTGAAATCAGGAATAATCACCAAGCGCCGTCCTCCTCCAGATCCTCCCCAACAGCCTCCTGAACGTGCCCTTCCGGCTGCCGCCTCCGCCGAGCCTGGAGCATGCGGCGCGTCCCGCGGACCGCATGTCGCGCGAATCCATAGCCTCCAGCACGGCGATAGTGATCTGCTCCTCTAGAGACCACTTGGGTATACCCACGGGTCCCGAATCGCCGTGTGGCCGGTAGCGCGATTCCATCCCCGGGTGGAGGCGCCACGCGGAGTGCGGGAGCGGGGCGTCTAGCACCCAGATCGACGCTGTTGAGGGAAAGGGCTGCTCAAGACTCAGGACGTCCCAATCCGACAGCGAGCTGGGGGCAGTTCCGGCGTCCGTGGGAGGGGTAGGACCTTGGGGACGCCAGACCGCGAGGGCCTCGGCGCGGCGCAGGCTGAGCGGGGTCTGATTGAGGTCGGCGGTGACAGAGAGTGGGGACATGGATTGGACGGGCTCATTGTGTAAGGAGAAGTCGGTGCCGCTGTGAATCGGAGCCAGGTGGGCCGCCGGAGAGAGCGGAGATGGACAGAAGGGCGATCCCAGGCCGTGGCCCCAACCGGCATCGGGTGGTGTCTGCCCAAAACGCGTCAGTCAACAAATGCGCTGATAGATGCAGGAACGTACCGTATATGTCAGGCTTGCAGGGCGCCGGTCTGTCAAGTCCAGCGAGTGAGAGCGGTGCCGCTGTGGCTCCGCCCGAGGTCGGCCATGTCCCTGGGGCGCAGCCGACACGGTAGACGGGGGTTCTGGCTTGTGCTTCAAGTTCGAAAGTGGAGGAGATCTGGCTTGGAACACGAGATGGTTGGATTCACTAGACGCGTTCTGGCAGCAGAGGGAGGCCGGGTGGAAGTCTGCGAGCGAATGGTAGTCACTTGGAGGGGTGTCCAATGTCTCCGGGTCGGGCGCTTCTGGCTCTTGCGTGGGTCGCTCCGAGTCGTCTTCATACCAATCAGGGATTTCGGGCAATTGGGGGAGAGAAAGCTGGAGGAATGAGGACAACTGGCTGATGCTCTTCGTCTGCAGGCCCGAGGAAACAGACGCGCATGCAGTGAGGTCGTCCTCGGATCTGGGAACATAGCAGAGAGTCGTATCTTCGTCCGCGCGTGATAGGTTCGTCGAGTCTGAGACAGGGAGATTCCAACGGAGGGAGCGGGATATGTGGAGGATTTTGAGGGGAGCGTGCGCGTCATCTTGGCGAGATTGCGTTGGGGTGAGGACCCGTTTGGACGACATTAGGACCGTTCGTGAAGACGCGTCGGTTCGTGACTAGTACTGGGCCCAACAAAACAAAGCGGGAAGAGATGCTAGGAGGATTGCTAGGTATCGCCAGAGGGTATCGCATAAATTAAAACAAGAGGTGACGGTCAAGGACAACGAGTTGTTGCGATATGTTGACCAGAACGCCAAATACCCAATAAGGCATTTATTTATGGCCACGAGGGCCATCTTTGAACGACGCGTGTTGGACGCTTGTCCGCATCGTCGCTCTTTCGTTATCGATGCCAGTTTCTCACTCGACGGTCTCGTTGGTTACATGTAGCTTGGCGTCCCGGGAGAATGTGCTCACTCCACGCCTGGGGGATTCCCTGGGATTCCGCGGGAAGGTACCAGATACATACTTATCTCCTTCAGACCCCTTCGCATGGTGCCTGGAGATCCGGGCGGAGCTACCACATCAATTCGCACAATACAGTTTCCACTGTCATGGGCGGGGCGGAGAACGCGGGAAAGTAGAGTCTCCATGAAGTAATAAGGGCAAGCCGCCCAGATAAATTATGCGATGATAGAATACAAATTGCCGCGAGCGGCCGGCAAACTCCGGAAGGGCAAGCGTTGAGCCAAGGGTATTTGTAATCCGATGAGACCCGTCCCGACGCCCGCTGTTTTGTCGCCCTCCTTTCCGCATGATCATGAATTAGTACCCTGCAAACATATATATGGTGCTACAAGTTTGGGGACCCGATCTATCAGTATTTGGAATACTGTGGAGAGGTAAAATCAGCAACAAGGATGCAGTTGGCGCCACTTCGACGTACCACAACACTGTCCTCGACGTAATGCGTGGAGCAGTCCATCTCGGCGAGAGAGACAATCTTCGACCTCTTGGTGAACTTGTAACCAAAGTAAAGGATAATGACCAAGGGAATGTTGATGTAGTCGGAGATGAATGACTGGAAGTCGAAGGTTTCGCCAAGGAAGGTTTGGAAACCTGTAGTGGAAGCACCGTTGAGCAATGAAAGACATGCCGAAACAGAGATAAGGTTACCGTTGAAGAACATGATGACGCTGAAGGACACCATAACGATCCAAGCACCGTAGGGCTGGGTCCATGACTTGAAGGGCAGAACGTCACGGCTGAGGCCCTGGACTTGCATGCCGCGGTCTATTTGCACATGAGATGAGACTCAAAGTAGGAAGGAGAGGGGAGGGTACTCACACCAACGTATGTGCGACACGGCAACACCCCACCAGGTGATCATGGAGCCAAGAGTAGTGATGTTCGCGAGCCAGTTGAACGCGTCGTTGGCGCCTTGCTTTCCGCAAGCAAGATAGCCAAGGCAGGCGAAAGCTGAACATACGGCAAGGGACCAAATGGGGACACCGTTCTTCATCACCTTGGCGAAGATGCGGGGGGCTTGGCCCTGTTGGGCGAGCATGAAAAGCGAACGAGAGCTCGAGTACAAGAACTCGTTGCCGGAGGAAAATGCCGAGGTCAGGACAACGGCATCTGGACGGATTTGAGCAGGTGCGCGAGAGGTGATTCGTGTAGCTTACTGATGATGTGCGACAACACCTTGATGCCGGCCGTCTCAATGATGATGACGAAGGGCGACTCGGAAGCGGTACCAGTGGCGTCTTGGTTGGCTTGCAGGAGGGCAGGCTGCTTCTGGCTGATGCACATGCCGATTAAGAGAACGGCAGAAACGTCTACGTAGATGATCAGATCGCGAGGGATGGCGGGCCTCAAACAAAAGGACGCACAAAGGCAGACAATGCGGTAGAAAATGGCGCGGACAGCAGTCCTCATGGTGACACGGGGGTTGGAGGCCTCGAGACAGATCATGGCGAGACCCTCCATTCCTCCGTCTGAAGGGACAATGTGAGCTTTAGGTGGATCTAGAAGCGATAGAAAACGCACAAGAGAAAGCGGCCTGGGTAAGGACAGCCCAGAAACCAAGGAAGCGAGACTTGGAAGCAGGAACTATGTCAAAGAACGAGTTGTTGAAGGGCTCTTCTCTCCAGTAACGGAATCCACGGCGATCGTGGTCGGGAGCTCCTCCAAGGTCAACGACGAGACACATGATAACCAGGCCGATAACGGTCAAGACCTTGATGAAGGCGAAGACTAGACCGAGGACTCAGCAATGTGAACAAGGAGGGAAACAATATGCGAACGCACCAAACTCGAATTCACCGAAGTACTTGACACCAGCCATGTTAACGAGGATGATACCAAGCAGCATGACGGTGATGTAGATCGCTTTGTGGTCATCATTGGTATCCCAGAAAGAGATGACGATGGACTACGATGGTGATGAGTATGTAGGGAGCTAAAGAAGGCGAAGGAACGTACAGCGGCAACAATTTCAACGGGAGCGCTTATAACGACCTGGAACCAGTATTGCCAGCCCATGGCGAAGCCCATGGCAGGGTCGACGTAGCGAGCAGAGAACTCGATGAATCCTCCGGCAGAGGGATCCCAGACCATCATTTCGCCGAGCGAGTACATCATCAATCCGACGAGGATACCGACGATCAAGTAACCAAGAAGGGCACCGACGGGACCACCGTTGGCCAAAGCCTTCCCGGACTAGCGGGGCGGTTTAGAGGGGAAGAACGACGAGGTAGAACCGAAAAACATACGCCCAAGAACACTGCGCAAGAGGGGGAAAATCAGAAACTGGGCAAGGGGGAGGGAGAGCTACGGTACGTACATCCAGTTCCAATGGTACCAGCGATGGCGATCATGGAGATTTGCCGCGCCTTGAGGGAACGATGCATGTGGCCTTCTTCCTCATTATGGATGACCTCCTCGGTGGCGACCTCACCAGAGTGAGTTGCTTTCTTCTCGATGTCGTACTCGGGCGAAGAGGACATTTTCGCGAATGGGAGGACGACGTGAAAGTGAAAAAGCGGAAAAGAGAAAAACCATCTTTAAGCAGACTCTCGCGAGATCCAAGTCCCGATTTGGATGTAGCATGTGGTCTCATCCGGGTCCAATCATGATTGAATTCAGCCGATGATATCTCCATCCGGTGACACAGCATAGATAAGACTCCGCACAACCGCCGTCCGTCTTTGCGCTCCGTTTCACTGAGTCCGGAATCGGATCCGATGCTACGGCACGCTCAACACCGTGGAGAAGAATCTCAGCAAGTATCACAAGCTGTCCGCACTCACACGACTGACGGAAAAGCCGTTATCTCCAAGCGCTCCTATGCTGTATTGCGCAGTGTGCACGTCCTACGTATAGCTGTAACCAGTAACCTAAATGGTTTTACTCTCAATCTAGGTGTCGTGTGACCGCCTAAAAAGAAAGAAAAAAAAAGGAGAAAGTTCCAAGCGTAGTGGGTCAAAAGGCAACTTGCTTAGGAGAAGGAGGAGGATAAATTATACTGGCGCGGTCCCACAATTGGAACACCCTGGACCGTGATTGACAAGAGCCGCACAGATCCCGCATCAAAATAGAGGCATCACTGACACAGATTGTTGATGGTCCCTGGAGTACTGTGGATTTTGGAACCGAATGGCAAGCGAGATAACGACATGGTACGACGAATTCGAAAATTACTTTACAAGTTAACGATGAATTCAAAATTACAAGCAACAAGTCCAGGCACAGAGCGGAAACAGATGGTCGGCCACACAAATCAAGGGAACCTAAGAGCAATCGCTACAGTCGCGGCCCGGTTAAACTGGGAATTTCGACACCATCATTGATCCTCCAAGCGGCGTTGTTTCACGGAAGTTCACGCGGTTGTGAAGTGTGGTTGCAAAATTAAAAATGGGCTTGCATACAAAGCGTTCACGTTGAAGGCGAACGGCGATTTGCTTGTGGGCTTCTCTAACGTCAACAGAAGCAAAAGACAGGACTCACATCTTCACGCCCATAAGGCAATTTATTTGCCATCTGATGTTCTTTTGCTTCCGGTTGTCGAGTTCCACTTTTTGATTGCCCGTTTCTCAATTGACTCACCGACAGCAGTTGGGCTCAGACATCTCCGCTCCCCGCTCGATTTCATGCGATGGACTGCAATTTACTGACATTCGGTAAGTATTTGTCGATCCCGAAGCAATCCCGAAGGCTTGCTGGGTCTTATCTGGTCTTATCCGTATCACCCCTATTAACCGAGCCAACACATGTATTATCATGCTCCTGGCAACAACCGCGCTTCAACCGCGTGTTAGCTTCCCATCACCCCCTATATGCCAACTCAGTGGCTGTGGTCAATTGAAGATCATGTTCAAGTTGAAGTTCGGAGTCTTCGGTGGCACTGGAAAACATGACGCAGAGTTCAAGGAAAATCAACCTAAGACACCCTCGATTTGAACCGATACGCATAAACCACCTCCTAGGCTGGCACCAACTCAGAGCCCCCGCATTCCGCGCCTATGGCTGCATTAACGTTGACTTATCGGAGACAAGGTGAACGTCCCGACGCCAGGTGTCCATCCAGCATGGCCTCGGCTCCATCCCTTGTGCTCAAATAATTATTTAACAGCTTCAAGTCATGCAGGCAGTGCGTTTCTCCTTCCGCAGGATATGATTTTGACGTCGGAAACACACGCAGGTCCGGATCTTTCCTCTTCTGGCCCGTACTACGGTAAATCCCGAAAATCAGATGCAGTCCGTCGACTCATCTTGCCGCATCGAAATTAAATACGTTCCATTCCTGTGCGACAGCAATCCTTGCCACGGTTTGTCCTTGACTGCGCATCGACAACAGCTGAAAGTGTTTACTACGCTAAGCCGCATTTTACCTGAAGAGCTCGATGCCTACGGAGCGACTGCCACGGCCGCAGCGCCCGACCTCTACCAGGCCTCCATTATACCCTGGTCAATTAATTCTATTGTGCTAATTCAAGGCAGCCCTTTTTCAACCAATGATGTGATTTATGTAACGCTGGACGGCAGTGGCGCCCGCGAATGTCGGGCGAAAGTAGCGCCCAACGTTCATTTAAATACAGCTCTCAATGGGCAAGCTCAGGACAAATGACGGGCGCCCCGATGAACCAGTGCAACAGCTTCAGTCCCTGTTGTGGCCAACTGTCAATGGAGCTCCCGCACGGACTGGGCCTGCCACTGAACCGGAAGACTTCGAGGGACGCTTTTGTGGCGCCAGCGCTGCGGGTCCTAGTCGCCACTCGGTCGCTTTCCATCATCACAATCGATGAACCGGGTCCTGGGAATCCGTGGTTGAATTTGGGTCAATATTCAACCGTCAAACTCTGCTCAGCTGGACGCATTCTATCTCCCTCTATCTCCCAGCTTCCACGGAGACTATCCGAATCCTGTTGTCTCAGGCTGGTTTATCTAGCGCAGGGTTATCAATGAGTTGATCAATCTCGATGAATGAAATTCTCCCGCACCTGCTTGATTGGAGAGTCTGCTGACTGCAAAGGTATGAACGTCGCTGGACCGACGCAGCGATGGCTGACCGAGTCTTTGACATTAGGACGTGTGATTGTCTCACAATTGGTGGAGATAATCAAAGACAGGAACGTTGCATTTATACACATCGTCCGATAAGAGACTAGAAAAAAAGGTGAGAAATCTTTCCGAATACATATCTTGGTTAAGTTCGAAAGCCTGAGGGGAAGTATGAAGCCGCGGTCGATTGGCTCCAAAATCTGCTGGCAGCGCGCAATGTTTTTAATTGACCTCCCAGGCGTCGCAGTGCCACACGCCGTTGGGTTCATAGAGAATCCAAAGATATTAGATGTCTTGGATTCGGCCCGAGGGTGAGCTGTTTAACGGCGTTGAGGAAATTCGGTGGCCATGGATCTCTACTTTGAGAAAAAGAGGCTCCACATCAACGGGCGCGAGTAAATCCCCTTTTGCGATGTTGGCCGTTAGTTTGGACGCGGACACGTGCGGCAATAGCTGTGCGCGTTTGTCGTGATGTATTTTTGCCGAGCGGCTGACAAGTCATTTTCACACTTGATCCCGTACCACAACATGCTCCAAATCCCCTCGTCCGTCCTCACTCTCGTCTCCTTATCGTTCAAGGACCTCGCTAGTCTCTTCGGTGGTTTCTGCACCGGTGCTCAGATTACGGCCACCATCCTCCTCTCTGGCCTGTCCGTTGCCAAGAACATCCTCCATGCCACGTTGCCACCCGTGACCCGAACCCTCGAAATCGTTCTTCTGCCCACTAAATGCGTCCCTTCGAACGTGATCATATCCATTGCCTACGTGGCCATCATGGCGTATCACCAGCCTCTTTTGTCTTCGTGCCAAAGGCTTCAGCTCGTCGTCCGATGGATCCCCACTAAATCCCGATGACCCCGTTCCTACCGACTCGACGACATCCAGCCGTGCATCTTCATCCGTACGCAACCATTATGCAGTCGGTAACCAGCCTCCATCGCCTCCATCCGAGCCAGGTTCAACCGGCAGCACCGATAAAGCCCCACGCCGGAATCGATAGATATGGCTGTGGATTCTCTCCGTGATCGTCGTGCTCCTCTCAGCCTACATCTATTTCACCGATCAGTATTTCCCAACAAAACTGCCGGCGGTCGTACGCGAATGGCCTTGGATTCAGCCCATTTTCGTGCTTGAACGCTTCTTTTTCATGCGGCGGGTCATGCCGCCATATCCTGCATTTCCAAGGTCAAGGTCTACATCTCCCTGCACGGCTTGCACCATTCCAAAATCCTCCTCCTCGCCATCGGGTGTTATTCAAGCCTGATCCTTGTCAAGCGAGGCGTGCGACGTCTAATAGGAATGCTCATTCCCAGCTTTATCTACGCTGAGGTTAAACTTTACCAATGTGTCCTTAGTGTATTGGTTGGCTCTGCAGCGATTGTCGGTTCTTCCTCCCAGCTAAGCTGGATTCCATGGGGGGCGTTTTTCCTACTGCATCACATCCGTCGTCAGGTATCCGAACTCGTCTCAGCTTTGAAGACTACGGCTGCCTTTTGTTATCTTTCCTCGTTCGCAGAAATCTGGCTCTCCTTCTCGTTGGTAAAAAGATCGGTCGGTCTCTTACTCTTTCGATGCATATCTCTCATGGGTAGTCCTTGATTTCCAAATGATCGTTGCCCCCACCGTCACTTATGCCACCTTCACGAGTGTATTTTTGGGTATTTATGCCTCGGCCAAGGCTCTCCGACGCGCAATTCTTGGGGTCTACAGTCGTCCTATGTTCATCCTGGATGTGCTCTCGGGGTTTGCTCTAGTCATCGGGTCCGCCCACATTTGAGCCTTGGTGTCTTACCCCGTGCTGTGTTTCGACCGCCTCAATCCCCACCTCAAATTGATCGTACTAGAGCACCCATTCCTTTCTCAGCAGTGGCGAGACTTGGTGCGACATACATATCCGATGGTGGCGCTCCAATACAGAGAATGGAAGCGCCGACTTTCACGATAGCGCCTCATTGCTCTTGAACACACTCCCGGAGGCGTTGAATTTCTCTTGGGCGACGTGGGAAACATTTTCTTCTGTTCAGAAACTGGCAAGTCTCGTCATTCTTCCCATTCTGCGTTGATGAACGACCCTTCCAGCTCATTGTAGCCCCCACCGCCATCCTTTAGTGCTACTTCTATATCGTGAGTTCCCTGTGTCCGATCTCTTTGTCTTTAGCTTACCTCGTCCATCAATAGATTCCAGTCTCTCGCAGATTCGTGCGGATCTGGCGACTCCATTGGCAAATTGAATGGTCTCTCATGTTGCTTCAAGCTCTCTCATTCTCACTCGCTATTCAGATTTCTTTACCTTTATTCCTGTTGAGAATCGGCTAGTAATAGCCGAGTGCGACGGCGATCGGCGGCCAGAAGAAGCGGTCAAGGCGATATTCGCGGCACCCACCAACGAAACTAACGAGCAAGACCAACGGAGGAACACGCGCGAAGCTGCCGGTGCGGCCATGAGATTCGTAGGGGACGCCTTACCCTTCTCGCCACGCCAGTTCTCTCACCTCCGCCAGCTTCGGCTTCGTTGAAAAACGGTGTTCTGTCCGCGACGTGTACGTACACCTCACCATCTTTATGCTGGTATTTTTTGACAAACTATTTTCTAGTGCTGGCTTTGCTTGGGTCGTTCGAGCGTCTGCACCCTGTCTGCTTTCCGACAGCCGAGGCTCAGGTTATACCCGCGGCTGCACACTTTGTGCTTCTTGCAACTCAACCCACGCGTTTTTGGTTCCCGGTTCCCGCTTGCACTCGTCCCGCGGTTCATGTATGTACGCACGAAAATTAGACCGTGCTTGAAGTTCCCTTCCCAAGCTCCCATTTTGGACTTGGAGAAAATCGATTTTACCATGCAATTTTCTTCCACTGCACGCGGTTTTCAACAGCAGAATTCCTCCAGAGAAACTTCGTGGGCCAGAAAAATTTACCAACAAGATCGACAGGTTGTCTACGGTTTCGGAGGCTGTGACAGTAATTTACGTAAATGACGCGTTTCGAATCACGTTCCGCAAACCCGTTAGCAACGAACCGTCTTCGCTCAGCTGTGTGCCCTCTGGACTTGTACCACCGTGCACTGTATGCACTGGATATCTCCACTTGGCTGGAAGCAAGGATAACCAACGAGAAAAAACGACTCGACACGACGCTCCTTTTTGGACCCCACACTCTTTATCTCTATAGTGCACTTAGATGCACTCCGCGGCCTGGATAATCGCTTTTTTGGTGCTGGATTGTGCGCTTCTCGTTAATGCTGGTCTATTTGTGCGTTGTGTGCATGCGCCAGGCAGTCCAAAGCTGATCTCTTTTCCGTGCAATATGCAGTTCGTCCAGCCGGCGAACGGATCGACGTGTACTGGTGGCACGCCGTGCTCACTTCAATGGCTCGATGACGGGGATGCCCCCTTGTTGAACGAAATTGGCGTGGTCACAGCGGGCCTCTTTACCGGGAAGCAGGTCAGTTTTCCATCACTGGCTCACCGTAGGAAATTGACGTTCCCCAGCAACTCGTACAGACGATCAAGCCTCTGGACGTATCCAACTTACATTCCGTCCAATTTACGGTGTGTCTTGTCTCTTTATACCACGCCAGGCGCTCACGGAAGCAATCCAGCCCAATGCACAGGCAGGGCCTAATTCGGGCTCATAGTGAGTTAAATTACAGCCAAATACACCTTGTATTCATACGCCTACAGTTATATCGCCTTCATATCTACGGATGCCAAGGTGAATGGAACAAATTACATAGCGTTCTCGCCGTTTTTCAAGTACGTCTCTGTCCACACTCATACTATCTCTGCACCTCACGTATTCTTCTAGCCTAGCAGGAATGTCGGGCTCATTCTCCTCTCCACTTGCTTCCGCGACATCCACCATAGCCATCCCCACCACCCTCTCCCGTACCTCCGCACCCACAAATGGGACTACCATCACCATAGGTTCCGTGGACACATCGCTTCCTTCATTACCTACGCCGTCTCCTCCCCCGAAGTCTCAAACCTCCTCCTCCTCGAGCTCGCTATCGTCGCGATTCACGACAACATCTATACCTACCTCTTCATCGGGCGCCTCTTCCTCGCCTGCCGCCACAAAGAGCTCCCCTTCCACCACTGGTACCCCGAATTCGGCGGCGCCCCTCGCGACCGACCTGCTTTCACCGCCAATCCTGGCTTTCCTGTCTTTATGCGTGCTTCCGTTATTATCCATTTCATAAACTCTGTACTTGTACTCTCTGCAAGGTCACAGATAGATATCCACCTGATTCGCGCTTTACACGTTTGGTATATCTTTATTGCGACCACGTATGTAGCCCATTCGTCGTCCCTTGCGATACCTCCTGCCCTTGTTCTGCCCCTTCAATTGCATTGTTTTGTGATGGAGCTAAATCATCGCCGATCAGAGGCTATCAGAAATTCAGTTTACCCTGCCCGAAAAACTCGTACTTTGTTCGTCCGCAATCACCATGGGCAGCGTCTGGCAGCGCAATCCTCGTTACAGCGTCTTCATATTCGTCGTGCTCGCATGCACTCTCTATCTCCTTGGGCCATACCAGGCTTCCGCGCCGCCGTTCTCTTCCATGCGAGGGTTGCCTCGCGGCAATGACCTCCCTAGCCGCCTTGCACGCTCGGAGAGGATTTATAACAAGCTGTTGGTCGACCGGAAGGGGCTGATTAAGAAGTTTGGGCCAAAACCCAAGGACATCGCCCTGCAAGTTTATTGCGTTACTGTCAGACCACCCGCTTACCGGCGTCCTCTTTCTAGGTTCCCACCGGGGGTGAAGCCATGGCCGGCATACACCGTATGTGAGTTGCCCTCGTCTGCCGCTCAATTACGCCTGTCAATCGTGTGCTCTCAGGGGACTTTTTCCCCGCAGCTTACAACTGCCCACATGAAGTCCAACGTCTCGGAGCATTGGGCGACGGCGGGAAGTGGATCTGTGGACTCTCGCGGGTCGAGAAGAAGCCCGACTGTGTCGTGTACTCTGTCGGTGCGTCCACGCGCCCCTTGTTTTTCTAGTTGTTAAGACCTCATCGTCTTAGCAGGGATCAACTACGAGTCCTCCTTCGAAGCGGAGATTCTGAGCAACACGCAAGGTTGTCAGGTTTGGGGCTACGACTCCACCGTCAGCTCCTTCGGACCGCAGGTAGGAGCGGAACACGCAAGCCGCACGCATTTCCAGCCGTACGGGCTTGCGGCTACCGACAAGTCGGACGACACGCCAAAAATGTACAGCCTCGAGAGCCTCATGAAAATGAATGGTAGCCCCTCCTCTCGCATGCACTTCTTCCCGCATGCTGAGCGCTCCTCAAGGTCACACGCACATCGACATCCTCAAGATGGACATTGAGCGCTTGGAGTTTGAGACGCTTGCTGCGATTATCAAGCCCTATCTCGCGTCGGGCCGCCCGCTACCTTTTGGGCAACTCCAACTTGAGGTCCACGTTTGGAACATGACGTTCGAAGAGTACCTGACCTGGTGGGAGATGCTCGAGGCTGCGGGCCTGCGGCCCTTCTGGACTGAAGTGCGTTTTCACCTCCGCATATTTTTCTAACCTCATTAATTCCCGTGACAAAGCCAAATCTGGTGTACCAGAACTACAACCGGGACGGGTCAACCGACCTAGCGGAGGTACGCGCGCACCTCTGACGAGCTTTTTCGGAATACTTATCGATCCGCCCGTAGTACTCGTTCCTCAACACCAAGGGCTCGAATGTCTTCATCAAGGACCCGATTGACCACTCAAAGCAACCCCGCGATTCATAGATATCGCTGCTTTGCGCCTGCCAGACGCAAAACCTTCGCCAGTCCTGGCGGAACTCAATTTGCGATTTGGGGCCTTTGTTGCCTCGCCGCTTTTGCCCTAAAACCGCATTCGATACCCACGCACGACGGATGTAATGGATATTATAGGACCATGAACTAGTTGACTTGTAGGGCTTTGCGCTCCTGACCAAAGCCTCCGCCGCGGGAGTACGCTTTCGACTCAGTACGTACTTGAGTATGTTAAAAATCCTATCGTCAGGTCTTTCCTCGGCAGGCCCTTCCATTCGTACAGACCCTCATCCGGTCAAAGCGCTACTCGGCTGTCCAGATCGGGCAGGGAAAATACTAGTTTGTATGACCCTGCTTTTCCGACGCGTCTTGTCGACAGGCACCAAATTCCAGACATGCGATGGGCACTTCTTGGATACGCGCGGGGTTCCTAAGGTCCTCTTCCTCGCACCACCCTCTGATCTTCCGAGACAACCCACATCATTCTGCCTCCGAGTTGCCGTCTTCGTTTTTCCTTCTTTTCATGACCATACCTCCGGCTGCAATAGCATACAGTATAGCATTGAATTCAGGAACGGTAAAGCCGGACGGCCAAGTTTCTCATTCCGAAGCGAGGAAGATCGGGGTGGGTTGTTTAGTTTATAAGCCTCTTGATGAGAACTTGACCAGGATCCAGCCGGGCGCATTTTTGGGACAGATTTGGCGCATCGGTGCTTCCTGGTGCTTCAGTGTACGATGGGAATTCTGAACTTATCCGCTCAACAGGCTAAGGGCTCGTCAGCTTTCACACATGTTTTGGAACGAATCAAACGCCGATGCGCTGCGCTGTTCATACTATCGATGCGACGTGGATAAACAAAAGCGGAATGCAGGAGAATCCGGGACCCGGGTAAAGTAAAAGGTTGGCTCAGCCAGGTTTCGTTTCGATCGATCCACGCATTGGGTCTGACAGACTCGGACAAACAGAACAAGTTTGCGGACACGATTTATACCATGGGGAAATTGCCGTCAACTCGAGCTCAAAATAACGGGTTATTCTTATAATTAGATATAGGGGCGGTGATCCTTGACATTTCCGCAACAAGGGCCGAATTGAAACTCCGTCCCTGTATTTGTATATTTCAATGTGACACGATATTTGTGACAAGTCTCCTCAAAACCATATCCTCCTCCCGCTCCTCCAGCACCGGCATCTCTTGCCTACCCACTTTCTTTACACCCACGCTCTCTCAATCCACAATGTTATCTCCATCGGCCGTCGTTGTTGCTCTCACTCTTGCCTCTTCCGCCTTCGCTGGGATTTTCGTCAGTCGATTTATTCGTGCCGTTGGATTCACCTAACGAATTATCCTCTCCCGACTTCCATTACCGCTTTACAAAATCAATTCTACAGGTTACCTCCCCAACTCAAACCATAAGTTTCACGGGGGGTCAGCCCGCAAACATTACATGGTCAGCGAAGAGGTTGACCCCCGCCATTCGTACTACACTAACACGTCGTTCAGGCAAGAAGATAACACCACCCCCTTGCTCGCGGATTTCGGCCTTTCGAAAGTATCCATCTATGCTGGAAACTCTGCACAGCAGGTACGCTGCCCTTGCATTGACCTTACAACAATAGATGTAATAAGCTTGCTCTCAACAGACCAGCCTCCAACTGATCTCCGCAAGCACCGATGTTTCGAACCCTCTCTTCCTTTCCTTCACCCCCGATGCCTCAATTGGACCCAACGCGGCCCAGTAGTCAGTGTTCAGACTCGTCTATGCTGGCATTTTTTTGACCTCCGATGCAGCTTCATTCGCTTTGAGTCTCTCAGCCTCAAAGACGCCACTGACCCGACGATCCCTGCCCTTGCGTTCTCTCATGTGTTCACGTTCGTCGGACTCCTCCTGTCCCCTCTGGAATGTGTTCTGATTCGTCATTCAACAGGATGTCCGGGATGACCGGTGTTTTCAACGCTGAGGTTCAGTCGCAAATTGATGGCCAGTCGACCGCGCCCATCGGCGGGACGGCCGCAGCTGCCGCAAATACCGCCGCCAATACCGCCGCCAATACCGCCGCCAACACTGCCGCCAATACCACCCCAGCGCCCGCCGGCAGCAGCAAGACGGCGTCTACCACCGGTTCTGCCAGCAAAACTGGCAAAGCTGCGGCGGCTTCGGGATCCAGCGCAGCTGTTCCCACGTTCGCCGCCAGTTCCTCAAAGATGTGGCTGGGGATTGCGACGACCGTCTTCGGTGCTGTAATGGGTGCTGCCCTGCTATAGATCGGTCGCAGCTCTTTTGTTTCACTCTCCTATCCATTTCGATCTCGCAGTTCTGCGCGTAGCTTTCATACCTCACTTTATACTTTTGTCTTGCCTATAGCTGACCTACTATGACATGACTTGAGACGACCTCCTGGATTAGAAGCAGACTAAGCAGACTGTGTTCTTCATTCATTTGCGGACAGTTTCTTAGAATAATTCATTGCGCATTTGCGGAACGGAAGCGGCCGCGGAGAAAGTGATCCATCAATTCCCAGCAAAAGCTGCCAACGTAATTGAAGCGTTTTGAGTCTGCTACTCCCACCGGCTTTATAGGATAGCAATGCGTCTTTGACAAGAATCCTTCACCCTCCCCGCTACCAATGCTCCAGACGTCCAGACTGTTATTCTCGATACGAAACGGGCCCCACAAAGTTTACCATATTTCGCAAACCCCACGCACACGAGCACTTTTATACGCATTCACACACCGCACACTGTCGACGCAGCCTCCCATGAGCGAAGGTCTACCTCCGCTTCCCGTCCCGAGACCGACATTCTCGGTCTCGCCCATCCCGAAGAACCCATTGGGAGAAGAGCGGTATATTCGTTCGGCGGCTTGCCTGATCATCGGGTGCGTCCACTACAACGGGAGCTCGCTCCTTTGTATCCGAAACCCCTCGACAACCCGATTGACTGCCTGCTTTCAGTGACGAGATTCTGAATGGCAAGACGCACGATATAAACTCGAATTACTTTGCCAAATATTGCTTCGAGCACGGCATCGATTTGTACGCCATTGCCCCCCACCCCAATTTCCTTAACGGACATTTGAAATTTAGGAAACGTGTGGAGGTTATTGCCGACGACGAGGACCAGATTATCGAGGCCAGCAGACGGATGGTCAACAACTATGACTTTGTAGTCACGTCGGGAGGGGTGGGGCCCACCCATGGTACATTCTTATTCACTCTGGGTTCTCCAACACCTCATTAGTGTCCTGCGAAGACGATATTACTTATATTGCTCTGGCTAAAGCCTTCGGCCAGCCTCTCGCCCACCATCCGGAGACCCTTGCGCGGATGGCGCAAATGGTGAAGCACCGCACGTGGATATCCACTCAAACTCCGCAGCAGCGCGCCGCGACGGAAAGAATGGCCGAGTTTCCCGCGGGGGGAGAAATCATTTTCGTGGCGAAGGACATTTGGGTGGTCGGTCCCATCCTCCAGGTTCCAACACAGAAAAAAAATTAACATATACCCAGCCCGTCGTGCGTCTCGAGGGCAAACTATGCATATTCCCCGGGATCCCTTCACTCTTCCAGAAGATGTTGAATGCCCTAACGCCGTTTTTGCCGCTTCCTCCCCTCGCCGAAAGGCCTACGAGGATTCAAGTTTTTACAGAGTACGTGGCAAATGCATGGTAGTACATCCGCTAATTCAAGACTACAGACAGCCGGAGTCTATGATCGCGCCGTACCTTACAACGCTGCAAGCGCGTTTGAAACCACACGGAATCCAGGTGGGGTCGTATCCTGTCCTGGGACAGGGCGTATTCGTCAGCCTGATCGGACGTGACCGGCCTTCGACGCCCGCTGCATCGCCGCCTCAGGCGAATAAAGAAGACGCCGGCAATGCGGGTCCACCTCGAATATGGCTGGCTGATGTCGCACGAGAGGTTGAGCAGGAGGTTGGCGGCCAGGTTGTCAGCGAAAAGGAGGTTGCAGAAAGAAAAGGCCTGTGTAAGAGGCTGGCCGCTCCTGTTCAGATTGCCGCCAGCATGGGTGTGCGGCCCGAGATGACATGGAACGAGAATAACATTCTCAAGGCGAAGTATTAAATAATATATTATTTACTTTTTTGACCACTGTACTTGTATGTACCACCGCCGTGTATTCCATGTAAACCTAGATATATGCTGCTGAAAGCGGACTTGAAGGACAAGATTGGTGACCGTGATTGACCAGTCAATACTCGTAACTCACAGATCAGCGCTCAGTGTCCGTACATGTACACCTGTTCAGCGTCGACATATCTTCCTAGCTCCGAGTGGATCTTCAGAACGAGGAACGAGAGAGGAAGTTTGTTATAGAGTGGAGGGCAAGACGATGTATAGGTGGCCGGATCTTCTTAAGCTTCGAATTGTGGTGCCCAGTTCAAACCCCAAAACCATTCTCCTTAAGCTTGGTCCTCGAGCCGTGGTCCCACTTGATTATTGCAAGAAATAAAAGTTGAACTGCCAGCTGAGATCTGGCCACGCGGAGCCTGACATTTTACCAGGAAGCATTCAAGCATCCGTGGAGCACGGTCAGATTTTGCTGATGTGAGTTCGAAACTTGCGCGGACAGGGGAAAACACGGAGGAGGCCTCCCGAGGCCTGGATTTTGGAAGCAGAAGATACAAGTGAGTCACCCAGGTTGTGGTGGGTCGAATGGCAGGCTGTAGGCTAACATGGCCAAACCTGGCGACTTCTCTTTCCGACAACAATGCGACAACATCGCAATTTATCGTGGTAGCACGGTTGTTCTGACGTCTCCGTCATGTCCAACTCTCACCTCTATATCGTCGCACGTAACTAGATGCTTATCACCATTGCCGAATCTGCTATCCACGGACTTGCGACGGACCACGAATTTTGATTTTCTGGTTTGCTGGCCTCAAAAAATCGACTGAACATTATCTTGCGGTGGTGGCCCTCCCGAGAATATATCACGTTAATGTAGGGGCTGAGATGCGAACTGGGGGCACACTCTTGGTCTCTCGTCCATCTGGAACAACTGGTAAGAATAGTTTGGAACGCGTCGCAATGAATCAGCGCCCAATGACAGTTTTATTGGCAGATTTTCTAAACAAGCGCTCATACCTAGAGGCATGCGGGCTCCAAATTATGCAGCATACCATCTTCCTCCTTCACTTCCACCACCATGCCGATGCCCAAGCTGCTCAAGAAACTTAGCAGGAAGAATCTTCGCAGTTCACAATCCAGCGACGGCTCAGAATCCACAGAACAAGAAGCTCCGCCACTCCCTCCCGCGAAATACAATAATTACTCGGATGTGTCGTACCTCAGCTTTTCCCCTCCTCCCTCCCACTATGACAGCGCGAAATCGTCTCCCACTGGATCGCCACGACCACGAATGGTTGAGCTCGATAGGTCGGATTCCGATTTCGGGTACTACGAAATCCCTTCCCCCAATTTTGGTCGCGACCCACACGGCCGACAGCCCTCTTTGAATGGCTACGTCGAAAATCTACCATCGAGACATCCGTCTTACACGAGTAGCGAGTACTCGAGATCCAGAACAACTTCGCATACAGGCCCGGTCAAACAACCAGGCTACTTTGACCCGCCGTCACCTCCGCACTCGAGACCACGGACCGCTTCCTCACTCAGCAATTCGCCAAGACATGGAGGAGTGTATGATAACGTCTCTCCTGTGTCGCCTCAAACCAATGGCCACTCGCCCGTATTATCGCCTCAGGTCAACGGTTATGGCCGACCGGGATTCGTGGCCTCACCTTCCCAGCTCGCATACGCGCATGTGGAACTTTCGTACTCCGCGCAGGTAGACGAGAATCCGGCGCCCGGCGAGGGCCCTCCGCCACCCGCACAAGGCAACATACCGCCAGAGGACGAATTTTCCAAAAACCTCGCGGGAGCCTGGACCATAGCCACCACCGCACCGAAGGTGTCGAAAACAGACAAGGTCCTGCAAGTCATAGGTTGGTCCCTTCGCTGAGAAACTATATTTACCCCGCCTGACCGACCGTACTTAGAGAACGGGGTAGTCGGTGCCCAGGCCAATCAAGCCAAAACTAACGTCGTGATGGAGGGCATTACGGTTGGTTTGGAGGCCGTGGGCGGAATGGAGGCGATCGAGCGGGGTCTCAACACCTTCATGGAAGGAATGCCCGTGCTGATGAATGCGCTTGACGAAGTGGCCAAGCTTCATCCGTATGTTCTTGGCATCCTTTCTACTGCTGGAATTTTAACTCACCTATATTCCAGATTCATAGGAGGTATACCTCGCCGTCATCATTGTTCCGGGGTTACTCATTATTATTTCTAGTCGCTGTTATGGCGTTCAAGGTACGGGCGAACGACATTCACTCGTTTTTGCATGTTTGACCCGAATTCTCCCGCCATAGGCTGTCTGGGCGCTGGAGCAAAAGCGGCGCGACAACGACCGCAAGATTCTCGCTCTGCACATGGAGATGAAGGAAATGATGGGCGTTCTGACACAGTAGGTCCGCCTCTGCGTGCCCGCCTCTCATTCATTCTTTTTCTCTGCAGACTGAAGAATGTACGGGACGCGGACGAAGTCGGTCTAGTTCCATTCCTCGTTATTCACTGTGCTGACGCCGTCCTAGACTGCACCTGACGGGACTACCATCAAGGGCCGCATGCAGGAGATTGTCAAAGCCACCGCAGAAGACATCAAAGCCTGCGCGAATGTGCGTTATTCGTTCTCATCGACGAGTTCACCACTTATAATTAACTGTTCAGTGCTGTGATACGTATGGGAAGAAAAAATTGGTGTATGGCTTAGTCCCCACGCGATCTTATTTCGGTGCTGATCTAATTTAGCGTGAAAGTACTGAAGAGCGCGGTGTGGGAGGGTAAGCTCGTGAAATTCACAGGTATGATATAGTCTGATTATGTCACGTGATCGATTGAGACTAATGCGCATGGTAGGGACCTTCACCAAACGGCGGTCGGAATTCGAGTTTGCGCTCTCCATACATACTGCCCTCGGCGTCGACGCTGCCAACCAAACCCTCGGCTCGGTCGACAAAACGACGCAGGAGATGAACTTGAAGATGGACATGATGATGAAGATGTTCCAGCAGTTTGTTGCACCGGAGCAGAAGGAGATGATGCGGTACGAGTTCACCGAGCATCGATCCAGGCTTCACTGACACGCGCGATAGTATTGTGGAACAGAAGGGCGGACTCCAAGCATGCCAAGAGAACGACAAGATCCTCAAAGAGCTTTGCGATCTCGAAGCGAAGTCGACCACTTCCGGAGTCGGAGCCCCTCAATCAGCCAAGTCGGGGGCGAAGACGTCCGCGCTAGAAGATCTAAAGGACGACCTGATGTCAGATATCGATGCGGCAATGGAGAAAAATTTAACGGTGTTCTCCCGCAAGTTCGAAGTGCAGAAGCGTCAGATTGTGTACGTCAGGTTTATGCGCACAGTTGCACGCTGTGCTCATTCATGTGACTAGGGACGAGCTGACGAAAGTTGTCGAGCGTGAGGGCGACCGCGTCATCAGCGCTATTACCGCCGGCCCACACGACAAGATTCTTGACCCTGTGCGTGTTGCGCTGGTCTTCCAGTTCTGCCTTGTTGAACGACTCTTGCAGGATCTTTACAAAATATGGAAAGAGATGGTAAGCAAATTCTTTTGCGCATTGGGAAGATGCTGATGGCATGCAGGGCTGGCGGGGCAGCGTCAAGGCCCGGCACTTTGTCATGGCTTTGCGTGATTATTACCAGGAAGGCGCGGAGGATGCGGACGCCCCTGTGGCTGCTGGTACAAAACGAAATCCGGACGACTGGGCCCTCGCGTATCTGAACGTTTCGAGACTCCAGAGCATCAGCGAAGCCCTCGACGATGACGCATCCGGTGCGTCTCATAATTAAACACCTCAGGTTTGATATTAAAGACACTTTAGGCTTCATCTCGATTGCGGAAGCGAATGCGTTCACGAGCGCAAGACCATTAGGTTAGGGGCTTTTTCACCCGCAATTAGGCTCTTTGCTGACTCGGATTTTCAGGGTGGTCGCTGCCTGCTTGGTTGGCCCTCTTTTGCTTTCCTCCTCCCTCTCTGATTCCTCCTTCTCCAGGTGTGCTCTTTGGGCAGTGGGCTTTCATCAGTCAATGTCAATCTACGCGACTAAAATCCGAGAGCTCATTGCGAAGATGTTTGCGCTCAGAACACTTGTTTTGCCTGCTAACCGCACGGCCGTCAATTCCTACCTCGAGTCGATATATAACGGAGTTATTTCGCTCGAGGCTGGTCTGGCACCGTGTTATGTAAACGAGGCACTCCAGGAGAAATTCAGCAGCTACTTCGAGGCCGAGGAAAATAGGCTCCGTGGAAACCTCGAAGCCGTCGATTACGAGTGGGTCTCAGTTGGCTTCCTCTGCCTGAGTAAACTAACGGTGTTGTGTCTAACCGTAGTCTAGATGCCGCAAACACTCTCACCCTCGTGACGGGCAACGGCCGTATTGAAAAGGCAGGTCTCTACTTGCTCGAATGATGCCAGACTAATTTTGTCTGATAGTTCCTCTTCCCCTTGATGTACAGTATTCTGCCCGCTCTGTATTTCTGTATTGACGTAGACCCCACAACAGATATCTCCTGCTGAAACGCGACTTTGAGGTACAGCATACTTTCGTTTTCAACACTTTCATCTTAAACACGACCTCCAGATCTTTCGGATTGCACAGAAACATGTAATTCACGTTGATGAATTTTGGGACTCGGCCGACACGATAGGCTGGGTGGTCATGGCAGCCCAAGAAAGGACAGGCAAGCAAGCCCGAAAAAACCTCGATGTGACCACCCTTTGACGATTTTTCTCCAGATTTACTGGAAGGCAAGCCCGAAAAAACCTCGATGTAATCGCCCTTAGACGTTTTTTCTCCAGCGACCTTCCAGCAGCAAAAGGTGGACATAGGGCAGCAATTCAAGACCTACGCACACGGAATCTTCAACTACTTGAATGATCCCCAATCGCTATGGAATGCAAAACTCGTGCTGGCTCAAGAATTTCCAGACTATCCTTACGACGATGCTCTGGAGGCCCAAGACATTGACATCCAAAAAATCCTGAATTATCCCCTCGGTCTCGAGAAACTCGATTTCGCCGCCTACAACCCCGAACCAGTCAGTAGCAAACCGACAGCATCTAGCGGCCGCCCATCTTCTGCCCTTAAAGCGATGTTGGGTGCCTGGAACGGCTTCACGTATTCTCCCGCTTCCTCAATCGTTCCTTCCTCGGGGATGATTTCCATGGACCTAGTGGCCAATGGGAGTCGACGATTCCAAGGTCCGTCTGCCTTTATTGCCACCTTTCGTCGTACGATTCTGACTGCTTCGTTCGCCGCACGCAGCGACGTCCCGTTCTAACATGTCCAGCTTCACCATATCTGGCGACTGCAGCGGGGAAAGTGCAGAAACCGTGAAATTCACGTTCAAGCAAACCTTCCCAGCCCGCTTCTCCCCCCAGTACTTCTCGGGGTCGTGGTCCCGTGCGACGCAGTCGCTTTCCGGCACTTGGGGAGCCGAGGCGGATAGCCGGACTCATGACGGTGTCTTCATATTCAAGCGCATACTCCCCGAGTACATGTGCTTCTTCCCCGCGCCCGCAGTGATGAAGGCGAACAAGCCTCGGTCGCTGTGGGCGTTTGCGATAGCTTCTGTTCGATACCGTATACGCAAAGAGGACTGGTCGTGGGCATTCTTCAAGCAAAGGACCCAAAACCGGAAACGTTTCATCGAGCTGTATATTCGTTCAACACGTTTCGGAAGACCACTCAATAAAGGAGAGGAGGAGGAGCTCGGTCTCATCAAGAAGTCATTTACCACCGCCGATAGGTTAGCGTCGCCTGGACACTATGAATATCGGAGCTAAATAGCGCATTTTAGCCGCTTCTACCATTCGATTGCGGAAAATCAGATCCGTGTAACCACTGGCCACGAGTGAGTCTTTTCTCGACAGGCATTCGGTTTCGTGTTATTGACCATGTTCCCTGTTTAGTGTGCAATGCGTGAGTCTCGGCGGGTTCATGATTACCCAGCCATGTTGCTGACCGGGTATTCAGGATGCATGTACCGGCACCATAGGCGGCTGCCGTGTAACCTGTCTGACTTGTCGACTCGAGGATACCTTCGACACAGTAAGATCTACCTCTCTCGGGTTTTCCCCCGCTAATGATGACATTCAAGGTGGATTTCTGTGACACACACGGCTGTACGTCCGTGAAGATAGTGCCTACGGGTATGACGGTATGCTAAAGATCATCTCGTGTTACGGACCGTCCTAACGGCGTTCTCGCAGCGGCCCCATTTGCCCACACATGACATCCTTAAATTAAGACGAGTGGTGCATCTGAGGCAGTTCGGGAAGATGTATCGCGAAGCTAAAAGGGCTCTCGCAAAAGCCAGACAACTGTTTCCGCCGCCTGAGGAGGATGCCGACGCTGCGTCTTCCGAGAAACATGCAGCTACCAGTCCTAAATGCGCCGCATGCAATGTCCATGTTACACATCCGTGCTGGTTTTGTGTTCAGTGCGAAGGTCTGCGCCTCGCCCGTTCTCCTTACCTTCCGACCTGACGTCTGTGCAGAACCCAGCTTTATCTGTAACAATTGCGACTCCGATCCGAAGAAAAAGGTCGTCTTTGGATACCACAAAGACACGCACGATCTCGTGCGGGTCCAAACACTGATAGAAGAAGTGGAAGTCACTCTAGAGGAGCGGCTAGCGGATTTGGAGAAGCGCTTCATCCAACACGAGACCAACATGGATCAGCGATTGGGAAGCTTGGAAAGGATACTCGAGAGAGTACTTTTCGCATTGGAGTCTGCGAATCTGGCACGTTGAAGGACCAGCGGGATATATACCTACACGACCAGAATAATAGTGTACATACATAAATTCAAGTCGCGCTAGGCGATGGCAACCGTAAAGCTGGCGTGAAGTTCCTCGTTCAGAATCACTTATTCTACAGTTATCCAGCCTCAACGTTTGAAGTTCTCCATACCACAATCCCAGCGGCTCATGAGTCCAGCATGTGGCATTGAAGAAGTCGACACGGTGTAGGCATTTCCAATTCGGCTTCCATCCCGACACGCGACGACAGGACATCCGACTCAATACCTCCATGTCGCTGCCCCAGTCGGCAGCGACTCCAGCTGAGATTTTCACTGACGCCGACCCACCCTTCTCTGCCTCGGAGTCAGAGATAGATGGCGTCCCAACCGACCTCATTCTTCGAACAACGGACGGCATCGATTTCCATGTCCATAAATTGATCCTCTCTTGTCGGCGGTATTCCGGGTCATGGATTTTGGCATCGACTCTGCCGTGATCCATGCAGACGAGTTCAAGGACGGCAAACCCATCGTTTGCGTCCACGACGACAGTTCGGCTCTGCAGCAGTTGTTGCCCTTGTGCTACCCCTTCATCGCAAATTCTCAGCCCCGCACCCTCGACGGAGTCCAGGGGGCGTTGGTCGCGGCGGACAAGTACCAAATGACAGCCGCAATCCCGCTGCTTCTGGAGACGTTAAAAAGCTTCCTCGACGACGAACCCTATCGCGTTTTCGCGATCGCGATCGCGCTCAGGACAAAATTTGTGGACGCCGTGAATGCTGCAAAAGTTGCGGACCTCGTCGATGCTGCGGCGCTGGCAACGCTTGAAGGACCCTTTCTCAGTAAAAGACGGGATATCCCCGAGCTCCAATCGGCGCAGATTCTGCTCAAACTCCACGACTTTCGTTCGGAATGCGCGGTCAAAGCTGCTGGCCTCTGCGCGAAGTACTCGGAGTCGGAATTGGCGGAAGACGTAGACCCTTCGTACAAGAGGATATACGCAGCTGTCTGGTGGAGCGCTGCGTCGAATGACCACGACAACGGGTGTGGAGCAACCGCAGTGGATGCGCACCCTGAATTCACCATCGTTTGCCCAGTAAACTGGTTCGCCGAGCACATGAAACAAGTCATCCAAGCCGTGAAAATCTGTCCTACCGAGAAGCATGCGAGGACGGCGGTCTTGGACCTGAGAGGGCGAAATACGATCTCTCCCGGTGTGCCAAATGCAACGAGAAGCCCAAAGCGGACCTGGAGGAATTCGTGGTCGACGAGCTGGCTGCGAGGGTGACCGCCAGCAATTTGGAGGTGGGTATCCATCCATACAGTGACGAGTTGCTTGCCATACTTACTTCCTGATTCTAGACCGTCAGAAACACGAACTTCCATCTCGCTTCATAATCGTTCGTACAAGTACCCATCTAAATCTGAATACCGACTTACTCATCACAATGCACGCGATGCTAGTCTTAAGTGCTCGAAATTGGAGAATGGTATCAACTGGTTCGGTCGGGAGACACAAGGGACAAGGGGCACAGTTTGCAGGGGTAGCTTGGACGCGTCTTGGGACGCGAGGCGTGATGTGTCTTGCACTGTAGGGACATATTGATATGGAGCAGGAGTCCACTGTCCTTAGCCGTCTAGAGGAGCAACACTGTACATTGAGGCTAAGCCGTCGAGCCTTGGAAGCGGAGGTTTCCTCGAGAAGAATTCTTGAGTTTGAGTGCTTGAGCGATTGTGCGCAAGGGAAACAAGTAAAAGCCACGTCATGATGTGCGTATAGATTGTACAAGTTCCAGAGAATGTAGATTAAATTGTGGAATAATAAAGAATCGCGCTGTTTATTGGGCGTTTACATTCTATGGGGCAGGGGCCGAGTAAAATCAGATTGGGCGCGGATGTAGTCGAGTGTGATAGCTGAAGTCGAAACGCCGAGCGTGGATCCGACGGATTGTGAGATAGTTGGAGGTTGCGGCCTCTTGCGGCGGCTTAGGCAGGGAACTTTGTGGCTGTATAATTTATGTGCAGGAGCGGCTTGAGGGTCGACGAGGTCGCCTTGCTCCCATGGTACTTGTGTGGTTGGTAGGGGAAGAAGCAGCAGAAGTAGGTGTGCGGGGTAGTATAGCGCGCGGACAAGGCGGAGGCGGCGCCCGTAGGCAGCGGCGACGAGAGCGGGCTGGAGAGGTGAGGGGCGACAACGGGTTTGATTATTTGCGGAAAAGGTGAATCCCTCATAGAGTGCCAGTGGGATGGATAGAAGCGTCTTCCCGCGAGCATTGCGCTTGAAATCCTGGATTTCCTGCTGTACATCGGCGCCGATGTCCTCCAGGATCTGCGCCAAGGTCAGCGACTAGGACTAGAGGGCAGGATCGGCAATATATAACTCGCGCGTATGTTCATGAGCAACATTGGCGAGGGTAGAGAAGCGGTTGGCTAGATTTGCGTCAGATTTGGGTTCTTGAAAAGAGATGACGACAAACTCATGGAGGGCGGTGCAGTTGCGGTAGATAGAATGGACGCGAGAGGTATATAATATCGTCCGCGGGCAGGGGAAAGAGAGATGCAAACTCGACGGAGGTCGAGTCAACGTTCGTTGCCTACCCCAACGCTGAGTTCAGGATGTATGGAGGAATATGCCTGCGTACTTGCGGAGAAGAAGAACGCGACGACGCGCTAAAGAGGGGGCTAGGGGGCGCTGTACCGGCGAGCTCCCGGAGCATGTCTAGTGAAGAGGTCAGCACAGGAGCGAGTGAAGTGATCTGAGCGAACCTTTCGACAGCCGAAACTCGTACTCTGCGCCGTGGCGGATTTTCACATGCTTGGTTCCCGACTCCTCGCCGTCTGCGAGTCGTCTTTTCCGTGCTTCGGAAGTCCCCGAGGTGGAAGCCCTGCGTTAAAAGGTAAAGCAGTGGAAAGCTGACGATGGAAAAGAAAACGGACGATTGATACGTGTCGTACGAAATAGTGGCTGCGTCGATGAGGGCACCAAACGTCTGACAGAACCGCCGGTACGCCGCGGGGAGACCTTGCGCAGCCAGCAGCGCGCCAACGAATATTTGCATAACGTCGACGGATCGAGGACCGCTGAGAGGTTGACGGGTCGGTAGAGATTGTGCGAATATAAGTTGACAGTCTCGCTAGATAATATCCTTGGTCTACAGGCGCTACATTTAGCATGAACATGTAAACAGCATCGGGCTTACGCCGTGGCAGGATCCCCGCGTTGGGGTATCTCTTTGCTGCGTATAGTATAGGTCGAGAGGCACGACAAGAGGCCCACTTCACCGGAGTCAAACCCCAAGTGGTTCAAGGGGTGAGGCGTCCTCAACACGGCGGGACAAGCCCTGGGTGTTGATCGGATGATGATCAAACCGCGGTTAAGAGCGGGGAGCAGCGAGGTGGATGGCATCGACAATGGAAGCATCGATTAGCCCTCGCGGCATTGTGGAGGGAGTAGGACGGAGTGAGAGAGAGGTCAACGAGAGTTTGTCAGAGTAACGGTTGACGCGTTTGACGTCCAAATCAGGACGGCTGCGAACTCGCACGCCATGACGCGGGGTCGTGACTCTGACAGATGATGTCGCCGTAAGCGCTAATTAGTAATGTTCCGAGTCAGCTTCAACATTTCAACGTTTCGAGCCTCTGACCTCTACTCGTCCCAACGAGCGACTGCATCTCCCGCACTCACCCGGTGTGCGGGGAAAAGTACATCATTGTGTTTGCCACTTCCGCACGTGCGCATTGACAAGAATTATTGTGAACAGGGGCCGGCTAAATGGGTCGCGCTACCCGGCGAATTTGCGGATTCTTTTGGTCCAGTAGCCGGTTGAGTTCAAATGGGCCCTGATCATGCCCCCGAGAACGACACATCCACACAGTAAACCGCCTTCGGGTGAGTCTACACGACCTTCGGGTGAGCTTGACGTTCTCTTTTTCATCACTTTTCAGTTCATTTCGAGGATTTAAACACTGTGACCAAGTCTTTTTTCTCGGAAGGTCTTCAATTAAATTCTATACCGCTATCCAGAAGCCGGTCTTTTCAGCATGTCCCGGCCACGCTCGGTGTATATTCCACGAGTGGGGTTCTTTAATGACTGTAACCTGATGCATTATTCATGGAAGATGAAAAGTCTACGCTCGTGCGGAAGAGTCTCCTTGGACCGACCTCCCAGAATGTTTGCCTTCATCACTGATTATTTAATTCCCATCCAAGATGAACCCGGCGGCTGCATGGCAGGGAGTACAACGAGTCATGCACGTGCTTACAGCATGCGAGGTACGAGTATCATGTGTTGTAGCGTCTGTTTATAGGAGACCGCTTGAAATTAGACACCGTACGGGAACGAGAAGCGCGTGCCTCTTAGCTAGCTGTACCATTGTACGCTCATACATAACCGGCAGATAGGTACGCGCTCCAGTATTACACGAAGATTCCAAAGTGAATGTGCCGTTACTACCGCGTCCAGCACCACGCCGCCTGCCTATCAATTTTCACCCGTCCTTAATTGACCCCGTTGACGACACTTAGATTAACCCGTAGAACCTCAAATCATCTGCGCTGAACCGTATCAAATTTATTTATTTCATTTATAATTGGCACTCCAGACACAGGGAGAATAACCAGATAACCCAGGCCAAAATAGGGAAAAGAAATTGGAAAAGTATTTACAATAACTTTCGCATATCTCGGTCTTGGAATTTTCCAAAAGACACTGAAGGCATCCAGAAGACATTCTTAGATTAAAATATCTTTGCAGTGTCTTTTGAATGCTTTCTCCGCCCTGGGCCCACAGATATGCAGAAGTCATTGTAAGTACTTTCTGTGTATCTTTCCAGTATTCTAGCTTGGATTATTTGGTTATCCTTCCTGTGAGAGGGGCTCGTCGAGATTTCAATACGCTTGCGATTTCTGCAGCGTGGGGGACGCCGCAAACTCACTCGTATTTCGTGAGTTAGGGGTCGAATCATTTGATCCGGATGCATCTGATTGGAGTGATTTAACGCCACGCAGTTTTTTGAACATCAACGTCCACGTTCAACGCGACGGGGGGTCAGCGAGTGCCAAGCGCTGTACTCGATGCAAGGACAACCGGTCGCGGGGCAAATTATATGATTGTGTGGGCTACTTCCTACATGCACAAGCACTCTCGTAAGTAAATGGGTCGCGCTAACCCACGAGAACGACACATCCACACAGTAATCCGGGTGAATCTATAAAGCAAGCAGACCTTTGGGTGAGCATGCTTACTTTTACGGGCTTGGTTTTGGATTGGAACCGCATTCCGAGAACTCATTGTGGCTGCGGCTGGTTTGCTTCTCGGGCACCCGTCATTCTTCTTCCAATAGTCTGGATCGATGTGACCCCTACCCCGGATGCTTTGGCCACGCGAGATTCGTTGGAGCTTTCAAGACCATCTTCATTGAACCTGATGAAGCGTCTGTCAAGAGATTCTAGGTTCTTCTTAGGAATTTTGCGCCGCCCGAATGAATGTCGCCTCGTCCTGTCAGACTCGCAGATTGGCCGTCCATTTTAAAACTCACCCCACACTTCTGCGACGATTCTACTCGGCGGATTCCGAGGATGCACCTTTGGTCGACTTCCCCGCTGTCTATTTAATTCGCGGGCTTCGCCTAATCTTGGTGAAGAAGCGTGGATCAACCCGGCGGCCGCATAACAGCGACTACAGCATGCACTGTGCGCATCAAATACTTCCACTCAGATCAATCTCACTCCAAGGAATCACAAGTGCAAGTCATCGCAAACGACCGCTCGAAATTCAACCACATAGGTCAACAACGACAAACGCACAATAAATACACGGACCCCCTGCCTCGGACGAAGATACTAAGGTTCCTTCAATTCAAGCTGTCTTTTCCATCCACGGGTGGACGTGGTTGGGTTTATTGTGATTCAGAACCTCTTCACACCGTCGACTTCCCCGCCTTTCATTTAATTCGCGGGCCTCACCTAAGCTTGAAGACGCGTGAATTAACCCGGCGGCCACATGACAGCGACGGACAACATGATACCCACCGCTGTTAATTCATTAAACGGCCCTTCTCTGTTCGCCAACGACCTTGAATCAAAATTCAACACAATGAGCCCCAAGCCTGCGACTGTCTCATATCATATCGCATGCGGCCGCGGGATTCCTACGCCGGACGAATCTATCCGGGCCGAATTCCATAATTCAACTTGTCGAGTCGCTCTCCATTTAATTGGCGAGTCCCACCAAGCTTGAAGAAGCGCGTGGATCAACCCGGCGCCCGTGTAACAGCGACAACAGCATGCACTGTACGTATTATCTCTGCGCAGATATCAAATACTGACCACTCTGAATTCGGTGAACTAGAAGTGAAAGTATCGTCAACGACCGCTTGTTTCAACTACGAGCACCAAGCATCATATTAGTTGAGAGCGGGTTGGCTGGTACGTACCTGCCGCCCATACACCTATTTCGATTTCCGGCAGATGCATACCAAACTAAATATGCGTGCAGGATTCAGAATGACACGGCTCGAAGTAAAGTGCGATCCTCGATTGGAAGTCAGTCTCCGCTCCCGGCGCCTTAACGGCGTTTCGCTGGGTTGAATGCTCAATGCTTACCTACATGTTTGTAGCCGTCACCGCTGCGTGTCAAGGTTGAACACGCAGCTGAGACTAACTCGTTAGGGCCGATAGATGGTCAGTGCTAAATCTGCTCTGAATATGTAGGACTGATATTTTATTTTAGCACCCATGCGGGATTAGCTCAACCCGCGCATGTGGCCCTGCGCCACACCTTTGTATTTCCGCAGCCTCGCCAAGCAGCGCTGCCGTTTCGTTTTGTTTGAATCACCTTGTACTCGGCCCGGTCCTCGCGACCGGGTTTTTGCTCCCGACGTGAGTCATCGTCATCGTTCTGATGTTCTGTGGCGGCAAGGCTAAAACTGGCTTCCTGGAATCCTCTGGCAGCCTCTGGCTTCCTCTTGCCGCGGGAGCAGTCCGGCCTCGGAATAATGCCTGCGGCGTGGGAAGATGATGATTTACTTTTTAGGCGTCGAGTGATTTACTTTTTAGGCTGCGTTCTCTCAGTCTTAGCGGCATCGCTGAGGTAAGTAGCGACGGCAGCCGCGGACTCGGAAGGAATTTATGCATTGTATAAAAGCACCACACGGTATTTTGATGCTCGTTGCCGCCTGTTGTCGCGCGACGCGACAGCTCCAGTCGGCTCCCGCCGCCTGCGACGGGGACCGTAGAATCGGGGCCGCATCAATCAGGGTACAGGGTACGTATTACGCCTACTGCGCGCCGACTGCCTAAATTGGATGCCGTACACGGAACGCCGTCAGGAGGACCAATGATAATCCCCATAAAGGCCTGATTTTTTCGGACCCAAAATGTCAGGACTGATTTCTCCGTCAGGGCGCGCGCTCTCACCTGCTCTCACGCTCGACAGCTGACAGGATACATCGCGGCCACCGCGTACCGTTCCCACCATTGACAGAGAACCCCGATCACCCATTCCTCTTTATCCCCCTCCGTTTTGGGGCCTTGGAGACCAATGGTTGGTCCACCCAATTAACAGCCTCAAGTTACTCATTGACTGGGTGGGCACGGCGTTCGAAGAGAAGGTGTCGATCCCGCTCGCTAGATAATTTCAAATTGATAATCGCGTGGAGAGCATTGACGTCTGCTTGCAATTGCTCCGCGGGTTCTGTCTTTCTGCGCTGATCCACACTTCTTCCGCGCTGGTTCGCTGGAGTCTGGCGACTGGGTCTTGTCCTTCATTCATTTTACCGACTCTTATGCATATACCTGCACGGTGCACTAGTACGCATTCATTCAATACTGCCGCTTATATTAATTCACTCATTCCGTGACTTGGTCGACAACCGTCGCGTGTTTCCCGCACAGATGTCAACAACTATCGTGAATGATTTCAAGCCCTAATTCTGGAGCATGCCAAGCGCTATCATCCCAACGTTAACACCTCCCAGTGGGGCGCCCATATGTGCGTTTATTTTAATCCCGGATGCATACCACTGTGCCGACGAATGAAACGACATTGAAGAACATCTCGGCGTGTACGGGCCACGTCGTCTTTCGACTTTGCCCCTGCCCCTGCGCCTAGCGCGGAACGCGGGGTTCAAACGCTAAGTACCCTGGTCCAAACCAAACCTCAGGCTAACCCGTTCAGTCCCACGCTGGCAGATTTGCGATGGTGACCAGTGCTAAATCTAGGGACTCGCGGCCTGTGACTTTTATTTTTATTTTTATTCTTTTTTATTGTACCCCAGCCACGCGGTCTGCGCAGTCCACCCCGAATAATTCCGTACGCAACACTGGTACGCGCATATGACATTGCCATTGGCGCGCATATCTCTCTGCGTCATCTCCATGGGCTGTGTAGAAGACACGTATGTGACCTATTTCCGCGGACCCCGCCTTGTTTTCGGTTTATTTTGTTTGATCCAAGCGATCTCTCCCGCCTCTCTGGTTCGTAGCAGATCGGGTTTCCCCTGGCCGCGGCGAAGGAGATCCCGAACGCAATCTATACATCTCTGTCTCCAATCCTCCGTCTCCAATATTAATATAGTCGTGCATCCTCCCCGCCCGCCGTCATCCTTCTGATCGACGCTTCCACCTTCCAGCAGTCCCAATCTGGCGCTGGTGCCGCGAGTCTATCAGGATAAGGCTAATCGCCTTCTGGGCTTCCTTTCCCAGGCGTTCCCAGGCTGCTACTTATGGATCCGACGGCGTGGGACGCGGGTGGGACGCGCGTACATACCTTATAGGGCGCGGAGTTTGCAGGGGGCGCGGGGAGGCCGTGGTGCAGTTTACTGGTACAGGTACGAGAGAATTGGGCGTGCCGTGGATGCATCTAATTTTTATTTTTATGTTCATTTTATAGGAAGAACATACATATGTACCACGGCCGCGGCTCGATTTCTCCTTCTCAGACAGACAGGCCCCAGGGCGTCGGGCCCCGCTGCCAGTGCGTGCGACAGCTAGAGAAGTGACGCGGAACAGCCGCTTTGGGATCTGGCAATGGTATGTTACGGTTGATGGCGTATGCGTTGCACCTCAAGCTTCCTACTGCATGAAAAAAAACTCACAATAAATCGTGCAAACGAGAGAGGGGACGGGAGGCCGTTCCTTCCCACTCACTCTCACACAGCCGCAGCCGAGGATCAGGATCAGTCGCAGACCGACTGGAGCCCACGCTCTCTCATCACCCACGTCGAGTCAACCGATTCAATACCCGCGATCGCGTCTACGTTTTGATGTCCTACATACGAACCTTCTATTTCTCGAACGCCAGAATGCGCCCACCACGCTATTTGGACGGGGACTGACCTGGACTGACATGGACAGAGGATCCCCGATCATTTTTCCTTTTTCATTTTCAACCACAGCCCCTATCTTCTTTGCTTCTTTTCATTTAATCTCTCGTATAATCTACTCGCGCGCCTTCGGTGCGTATAATCGTATACGCCTTCTTTCCATATAATCGTGTACGCGGTCGCTAATACTGTAGCGGTTTTTAGGTGGCCAATTGGGGGCTTTGGAGTGCGCTGATGCAGAGAGTGATGAGCGGATCGACTCGGAATCGGATGCGGGGGGTACGTTGGGTGCTGGTACGCGTCGATCCGTTCGCTAATGGGATGTGATACACAGTTACGTTCGGGCTGGAACTTGGGGATGATAGCTCCATAACTCCGGCGCGAATTGGGCGCGGAACTGCGCGGGGGATATCTGAATATGAATCTGGGTCTATATCTGCTTTCCAACACTGAATCAAGCCGATCCGCGGACTCAGGTTTCGCGCTTGGGTCCCTCCACTGGCAGCTCGCGTTTCGTCGGCGGTTGGTTGGCGGGCCAACCTTTAGTATGTTTATCAGTTACTGTTTGCTCTGTTCGTTCGTTCGTTCGTTCATGTTCTGCACGCCAGGGCTGCGGCTCGACTTCTGCTTCTCCTCACCTTCAGACAGACGGGCCCCAGGGCGTCGGGCCCCGCTGCCAGTCGGAGAAGCGACGTGCTTTGGGGATCTGTCAATGTTAATGGCAGCGCGGGGACCGTTGATGGGGCATACATTCCACCTTCCATCTTCCTACACATCAACTTGAAAGAAAAAAAATCGGGCAAGTGGACGGGGGAGGCTGTTTCTTCCCACTCGCTCTCACGCAGTCACTTGCGGCTTGGCTCGCACATCAAGTCCCAACTGGAGCCCACACTTCCGAGGCTCTTCCGAGTCAGCACCCACGTCGAGTCAACCGAATCACCACTGATCATGGTCGTGTCAACTCCATTTTGATGTTCGTATGTTGAGTCGTATGTTCGTATGTAGGCACCTTCGATTTCTCGAACGCCAGAACAGAACAGAGCAGAACGCGCCCACCTGCGGGAACTAATATGCCAGTGGCACAAACAGACAGATAGAGGATCCCCGATCATTTTTCATTTCATTTTTCATTTTCAACCACAGCCCCTATCTTCTTGGCTTCTTATTTAATCTCGCGTATAGTAGCGCGTCTTCGGTGCGTATAATGGCGTGCGCCGTCGCTAATAGCGGTTTTAGGTGGGCTTTGGATTGCACTGACGCAGAGGGAGGTGCGTTGCAGGTGCGTCGGTCCGCTCGCTAATAGGATGTGATACGCAGTTACGTTCGGGCTGAAACTTGGGGATGATAGCTCCGACGCGACCTGGGCGCGGAACGGAACTGCGGGAGGAATACTAGGGTGCCAGGTGGTCGTAACATCTGCGCTCCCAACACTGAACTTTCGGCAGGCTGGTCTGTTGCGCTGGCTGGGGTAAGTCCTTGCGCTCCGTTTGATGCTCTTTCGCATGCCTATCAGCTAGCGCCGCCCTTCGCATCTTCATCCGGTTCTGTTCGAACCCCGGCGAGTTCAACCCACGTCAAATTTAAACCGCGAGAACAGGCATCGGGTAGTGTCACGACGCAATTCTGTTCTCAGGACTCCTGGTCACTACGTTCATTTCTTGCGACGGCGCTCAGGCTGGGTTCATCCTTCGGGCTCGATTCTTTTCATTTTCAACCACAGCCTATCTTCTTAGCTTCTTTCCATTAATATTTAATCGAGTCGCGCACCTTCTTTGCATATAATCGCGTACGGTTTTTAGGTGGCCAATTCAAGTTGGGGGCTTTGGAGTGCGCTGATGCAGAGAGTGTTGAGCGGATCGACTCGGAATCGGATGCGGGGGGGTACGTTGGGTGCTGGTACGCGTCGATCCGCTCGCTAATGGGATGTGATACATAGTTACGTTCGGCTAACTTGGGGGTGATACCTCCGGCGCGAGCTGGACACAGAACTGCTGGGGGAATATCTGAGTCTGGGTCTACTGGCAACTCGCCTTTCATTTCAATTTGGCGGGCCAACTTTTAGGATGTTTATCAGTTACTATTGGCTCCGCGCGTTTACTCTGCACGCCACGGCTGCGGCCCGACTTCTCCTTCTCCTCACCTTCAGACAGACAGGCCCCAGGGCGTCGGGCCCCGCTGCCAGTCAGTGAAGCGAGCCGCTTTGGGGATCTGTCAATATTAATGGCAGCGCGGGAACCGTTGATGCTATGCCTTCCACCTTCCACCTTCCTATATGTCAACTTGAAAGAAAAAAAATCGGGCAAGTGGGAACGGGAGGCCGTTTCTTCCCACTCGCTCTCACGCAGCCGCTTGCGGCTTGCGGCTTGGCTCGCACATCAAGTCCCAACGGGAGCCCATCACCCACGTCGAGTCAACCGAGTCAACACCGATCGCGGTCGTGTCAACTCCATTTTGATGTTCGTATGTTCGTATGTTCGTATGTAGGCACCTTCGATTTCTCGAACGCCAGAACAGACTAGAAGTTAACGCGCCCACCTGCGGGGACTGACATGCCAGTGGCACAAACAGGCAGATAGAGGATTCCGATCATTTTTCATTTTCAACCACAGCCCCTATCTTCTTGGCTTCTACTTCTTTTCCATTAATCTCGCGCACAGTATATTCGCGCGCCTTGCTCTCCGCATAATCGCGTTACGCGGTCGCTAATAGCGGGGTTTAGATGGCCAATGGGGGCTTTGGGGACGTTGGATTGCGCTGATTGCAGAGAGGGCTGAATGGTGAGCGGATCGGGGAGGCACGTTGCAGGCGCGCGTCGCGTCGCGTCGATCCGCTCGCTAGTAGGATGGGATAGTTAAACTTACGTTCAGGGGATGATAGCTCCGGCGCGACCTGGGCCGCGGCGGGAGGAATAGGTGGGTAGGTCGATATAGTATCTGCGTTCCAACACTGATTCAGAATTTCGGCAGGCTGGTTCGTTGCGCTGGCCGGGGCTCCTTCGTGCGCTTCGTTTTCTCTCTTTCGTATGCCTATCAGCTAGCCGCCCTCCACACGGCCATTCGGGCCTTGTATTTTTCTGTTCATTTTAGGAAGAACTTCATGCATGCCACGACCGCGGCTCGACTTCTCCTTCTCCTTCTCTTCACCAAGTTCGCCTTCAGACAGACGGGGCGTGGCCAGTCAGAGAAGCGGCGCGCTTTGGGATCTGTCAATATTAATGGCAGCGCGCGCCGCGGGGTCCGTTACGGTTGATGGGTATGCGTTCCACCGTAAGCTTTGTAAGCTTCCTACATACTATGAAAAAATCTCACAAGAAATCGTGCAAGCGAGGGAGGGGACAGGGGGGCCGGTTCGGTTTCTTCCCATTCGCTCTCGCTCTCACGCAGCCGGCTCGCACAGCAGGTCCCGACTGGCCATCACCCACGACGCGTCGAGTTGCACGGTCAACACCGATCGTGTCTACATTTCGATGTCCTACATACGACATACGAACCTTCGATTTCTCGACAGAACAGAACAGGCCCACCTGCGGGGACTGACTCGAATCACCAAGTCAAATGACATGGCATGCCGCACAAACAGACAGGTAGGTAGGTAGGTAGGTATATTCCGGCGCGGTCCCGTTACTATAAGAAACAGGATCTTGATCATTTTTCATTTTTTCATTCTTCATTTTTCATTTTTTTTCCGTTTTTTTCAATTTTTCAACCACAGCCCCTATCTGGCTTCTTCGCTTCTTTCCATTTAATCTGGCGTGCGACATGTTAATCTCGCGCGCGCCTTCCTTCGGGTGCGTGTAATCCTGTGTAATCGCGGGGCGGGTGTTGGGCGGTGATGGCAGAGAGGGAGGCACGTTGCAGGTACGCGGCGCGTCGATCCGCTCGCTAGTATGATTCTATGAAGGGTTCAATGAACTTTACGTTCAGGGCTGGGATGATAGCGCCGGCGCGAGCTGGGATAGGAATAGGGGTCGATCTCGGATATGGTAAGGTCGCCGTGTTCACGGCGTCCCTTTTTTCGTTCCCTCTTTCACTCCCTTTTTCTGTGTTTGCGTCCCTTTTTTCATTGAGCATGACCGAACTTGCGTGTTACTCGGAAAGAAAGAGCAGGAGAGAAAAAAGGGAGGCGCGGACAGGGTGTTTCAGTGGCACAGATTCCCTTTTCGCGTCTCTTTTTTCTGCCGTTTCATCCTATTTGAGCTTTGCTCAGTTTTTTCCCCCCCTTTTCAACCGTTTTTGCACCGCTGAGTTGAGAAGGGAATAAATCCCGGCCAACTTGAAAAAACCGAGCCAAACTCGAGATTCAGGAAAAAAGGGAGAAAAAAAAGGGAACTGTGCACGACCCTACTATATCTGCGGTCCAACACTGGATCGGCGGCGGTTCGGTGCGCCGGCTGGGGTACATGCCAGCCCTTCGCGTCCGTGCGGATTCGGTCCTCGGCGTGGCGATTTCAGATTTCAATCCGCCCGACTCTTGTAGCTTGTTCTCAAATGCAAACCGCTCGATCGATTAATTCTGTTCTCGACAGCCATCTTTTGCGACGGCGCACTGCGGTCATTTTTCCGTTGATATTGATATCGATATTCTGACCGGGCTCCGGACTGGGTTGGGACACTGGTACTGTTGGGACACGTATCACAGCTCCCCTAGTATCTGCGGTCCACCACTGGATCGGCGGCGGCTCGGTGCGCGGGCTGGGGTACATGCACGTCCTCCGCGTTCGTGCGGATTCGGTCCCCGGCATGGCGCCCGACTGCTCGAATGTAGACGGCTAGAAGTGGATGGTGCGATTACATGTAATTCTGTTCTCGAGGGTCGTTTCTTGCGACGGTGCAGGCTGGGCTCGATTCGATTCGATTCGGTCGGTCGGTGATATTAATGTTAATGTTAAAATTCTCACCGGGCTTCGGACTGGGTTGGGACACATCACAGCGCGGTCGCGGAACTTCACCCCAGGCATATCTCGCAGGAGCACGGCGATCTCACCCCGCCTGCAGCTCGGTGTCGGTGTCGAGTGATTCTTGCATACTACAGTGTTTTGAATCTTGAGCGCTTGCGTAGCATTCTTAGCATTCGTATCACGGCGCTTCCTTGTTCATTCTTACCACCGCTTCCATTCTCCCACATATACCCCATATACATACTGGTCATATCATATCATATCACCTCGGCGCGGGGCGCCCAGCTTTAGCTAATAGGAGGCGTAAGAGATGGATTCGAGATGCGAGTGTTCGTTTATTCGGGGGCAGTGCGACGTGCGCCGCGGCGCTGAGTTACGGGATGCGGGATGAGAGTTACGGGATGCGCGTGCTACGACAGGTGTAGGGAACCCCGTGGAGGTGCAGAGCTGTTTGGAGAAGGTCGGGTAAGCAGATGCGATGATGTGCGTGATGTCGGCAGGGCAGTCGTTTTGTCGTATCCATCCATTTATTCATTTTTGGGCATTAATTGGACAGCGACGTTCAAGTCATGGAGCTCGTCGCCCAGTACGTAACGTTGCGCAGCCGCTTTTATTCCTCCGCGCGTACTTTTACTAGAGGACGCAAGATGACGCGGAGAACACGAGGCTCGCACCCGGATTTGGGGATTGCTCCCGCGGATGGGGGTTCTTTTATACTACTGTTTTTGTCTTGTTTCCTTTGTGGGGCAGCTTGTATCAGGAAGCTGTAGGCAAGAAGGATGACGCCCCCAACTTCCATTGTACTCCTTCTTTTGTCTCAGCTCGGTGCCTTTGTGGGGAGATTTTCCGCACGTTCGTAAAGAGCCAAAGGCCCAGAGCCAGGTACGGAACGGCACGAGGCTCGCGTCCGGATTCGGATGTGGTGGAATGTGCGATAGGGCGGGGAATTGGAACCGGATCTGCGACGAAAGGGAGGGACGCGGGGGCCGCCATGGGCCGCGCAGGCTAGTGTGATGCGGGGTGACGCGCGCCAGATTAGTTGCCGACGATGTGCCGGCTAGCTGGTTCGCCGCGGCGTGGGTGGGCGGGGTAAGATTGGATCTGTGCTATAGTCGTCCGCGGAGTCTATCCTAGTCTATCTGCCGGGGCGGCATTACGTGTGATTGAATTTTGGGATATGGATCCTCTCTTGACTCCTGCACTCATCATCGCCATGGACTGCGACGCCGACGGGCCCGCTGCCTCGCTGCCATCGTCCCCGCCGCAGGTCCGCTCACGCATCACCGTTGTCTGCGCAGAGTGCAAGCGCCTCAAGCTCAAATGCGACCGCCGCACACCCTGCGGCAGCTGCCTCAAGCGCGACACCGTCGCCCGCTGCGTCTACTCCCCCGCAGCCGCCGAAAAGGTCGACCTCCACTCCCTCAACAACCGCCTCATCCACGTCGAGGCCTTGCTGGCCCAGTATGCCGAGGCCGGCGGGCCCCAGTGCCCCGCGCCGACCGGCCACGCAGCCACAGCGCCCGCGCCCTTCGCAGCGCGCACCGCACCGCTCTCGATCCCCCTCCCCGAGCTGCACGCCGCCTTCCTCGCCGACCTCGGCCTCCCCCTCCCGTCCCTCGCCCGCGTGCGCGTAAAGACAGAGCCCACCCCCGCACCCGCACCCTTCTCCCCGAGCGCGAGCAGCGCCGCGCCCCTACAGCCCTCCCCCGCGCTCCTGAACCTCCTCCCCCCGCCCCCGCGCCTCCCCGCGCGCCTCGCCGCCGCCCACGCCGCCCTCTCCGCCCTCGGCGCGGCCCCCTTCCCCTTCGCGTGGCTCGACGCCCGCGTGTACCCCTTCCTCTCCGCGCTCGCCGCCGCCCCCGACCCCGCCAAGGTCGCCCGCCGCCGCGCCCGCGCCGCGAACCGCGAGCGCGCGCTCCTCATCTTCGCCGGCGGGCGGCACGCCGCTGCGAACGCCGGCGAGGACTCGGAGAGCGAGGTCGACGAGCTCGCGGACGGCGTGCGCCTGCACGCCCCGCGCGCGCGGCGGGGCGACCCGCGCATGGCGTTCTTTGCGCTGCTGTGTGCCGTGTTGGCGCTGTCGGCGGACGGCGAGGAGGGCGACGAGGCCGCGCTGGCGCAGCGCGCGGCGGAAGAGTATTTCGCAGGCGCGGGTGCGGATGATTCCGCGTCGAGTGAGAATGAGAATGAGAGGGAGCAGGCGCAGGCGGACGTGGACGCGGTGCTGGCGCTGTGGGTGCTCGGCGTGCGGATGATGCGCGATGCTGCGGCTGGGACGGGCGCGGGCATGGGGACGGAGGGTGGCAGGGGGCTCGAGGGCGTGTATGTGCATGTGCGTGGTGTTTTCCTTTCTTTCTGTTTTCTTCTTCGGCGTTCTATTTTCTGCGTACTGCGTTCTATTTCCTTTCGCCGCCTTTTCGACTCGTTCATCCACACATCCATCCATTAAAACTGACCTACCCCCAGCTCGCCAGAACCGTCGCACACGCGCGCGTCGTCGGGCTCGACCCGGCCTCTTCCCCTTCATATTCCTCCTCCTCCGCCTACACCTCCGCCCACTCCTACTCTGGGTCATCATCATCATCACATTCAAACTACGCCGCCTCGCATGGGTACCAGCACGCGTCGGGCTCGGGCGCGCATTCGGGGTCGTATGCAAACGCAAACGCAAATGTAAACGGTGTGAATGGAAACGCAAACGCACAAGCAAACGGAAACGGAAGCGCACACGCAAGCGGGCGGAAGCGCCGCGCGGGCGGCGGCGCGGGGGTGGTGAAGACGGAGGAGGGGGGGGAGTGGTGCGAGGAGCGAGAACGAGAGCAAATGGACGCACGAGGAGGGCAGATGGATACAAGAGGAGAAGGGGGAAGGGACACGAGAGAGGAAGAGGTGCTGAGAAGACGGACGTGGTGGGCTGTTGTTTGGGGGGATGTGTGAGTCCGAATTCTCTTCGTTCCCTTCCCTTGGAGAAACGAACGAACGTACTAATGGACGGACAAACGGCAGGCTCGTCTCGGACGCGCTTGGCTTGGCTGCTTCGTCTTCTTCGTCATCACCAACGCAAAATCAACATCGAGACGACGAGGCGCTCGACGCGCGGGAGGACTGGGAGGAGGAGGGGGGCGGGGGAGGCGGTTCGGGGCGGGTGTTAGGTGGGTTTCTTTTCTTGTGTGGTTTCTAGTCCGTCGTCCATTTGTTCGTCGTCTCGCGAAGAGAACACTCGTCCCTCGTCGCGAGATACGGCTTCGCTCGACCCGTTTTTCTTCCCTCGAACCGCTCGCTAACGCCCGCCCCCACAGACTCGCGCAGCTGCTGCAGCGCCTGCCCCCCGGCGCGGACGGCGAGGGCGCCGTGCGCCGCTGGGAGGCGCGCGAGCTCGCGCTGCTCGAGGCGTCTGCGTCCGTCTCGAGTGCCGGCGCCGACGGGGACGACGGGCGGGAAGTAGGAAGAGAACGGGCGGAGCTCCAGCTGCTTGCGAACCGCGCGGTGTTGCGGGGGTTTTGTGTGCGTCCTTCTTTGCGCGTAGTCTGACTTGGAGTGCGAGCTGATTTTTGGCGGTGCGTAGGCCGGGAACGGAAACGGAGGAAACCCAAATAGCGGAAACGGAAACGGCTACGCACCAAATCCGAACCCAAATCCGAACCCGAGCCAGCAAGCGGTGTTCGGCGCGGTGGGTGCCGCGCACGGGATCGTGCAGGCGTGTCGCGCGCTCGTCGTTTCGGCGCACCATGCGTTGGCGGCAGCGGCGCCGACGACGGGTGGGACCGGGAACGGAGCCGGGTTCTCGCCGACGGCGCACGTCTCGCCGGTCGCGCAGCTCGCCTCGCCCACGTCGCTCACGTCGCTCGCGGCACTCTGCCCACCCACGCCGCTCGCCCCACCCGCGCCACCCGCCCCGCCCACGCCGCTCGCGCACCTCGCGACCGCGCCCGCGCGCGCGCTCTTCGACGCGGGCGTCGTCTGCGCGCACGCGGCGCTGCGGCACCCCGGCGCGGTCTTTGCGCCCGGCGCGCGCGCGGCGCTGCTCAGCGCGCTCGCGCTCCTGCGGGAGGGCGCGCTCGATCTGCCCGCGCACGGCAGCGCTGTGAACGCAACCGCGCACGTCAACGCAAACGCTATGAACGCACCCGCGCACGCCGAAGCGGTGCGCGTGCTCGAGGCGCTGTGGGCGCGCGTCGAGGGCGGCGCGCCGGCGCCGCCGGCGCGGGTGAACGAGCTGAAGCGCAAGCATGATTTGATGCTCGGCGCGGGGGCGGGTGTAGGGGCGGGGGCGGGGGCGGCGCATGAGATTGCGCTGCTGGCGCTGTCGCCGAAGCATGTGAAGGAGCAGGAGGCGGTGCAGGTGCAGGCGAAGGAGCTGCAGGCGAAGGAACGGGACGGGGGGAAGGACGGGAAGGACGGGGGGAAGGAGAAGGAGCGGAAGAAGCGGGCGTACCCCACGGTCGGCATCCGCGTGCGGCCGGGGCGGGAGGCGCTGGGTGTTGTTGTTGGCGCGGGGCCGGGCGCGGGCGCGGGGCGGAAGGCGTCGAAGGGCGAGGGTGCGGGGTATTATCAGCCGCAGCCGCAACAGCAACAGCAGCCGCCACCCGCGCTGCAGCAGCAGCAGCAGATGCCGATGGAGATGGAGCAGTACCGGTCGCGGTCGTCGTCGATCTCGCAGCAGAACCAGATGGAGTACGCTGCGTACCCGCCCGCGCCGGCGCAGGAGGAGTACAGGCACGCGCAACAGCAACAGCAGCAGCAGCACGCGCAACACCAGCAGCAGCAGCAGCAACAGCAGCAGCACGCGCAACAACACCCCGCGCAGCAGCAACAGGGGTACGCTGGCGACGCGACGTCGGCGGCGATGTACGATCTGCAGCCGCGCGCGGGGTCGTACGAGGTCGGGAGCCCGTATGGGACCGGCGCGTCGACGGCGAGCTCGCCGTATACGACCACGAGCGGCGGGGCTAGCACGAGTGTGAGCGGGGGGCTGGCGACGCCGACGTTCCAGGGGCAGAGTCCGCCGTTTGTGCAGCAGCAGCAGGGGCAGAGTCCGCCGTTTGGAGCGCAGCAGGGGCAGAGCCCGCCGTTTGCACAGCAGGGACAGAGCCCGCCGTTTGGTGCGCAGCAGGGGCAGAGCCCGCCGTTTGCACAGCAGGGACAGAGCCCGCCGTTTGGTGCGCAGCAGGGACAGAGTCCGCCGGGGTACGCGCCGTTTTATGCGACGGGGTATGAGGCGGCGGCGGCGGGGTACGACGCGCATGGGCACGGGCACGGGCACGGGATGGCGCTGGACTCGTTGCCGGGGTACGAGAGCGGGGGCGGGAAGGCGCAGCAGATGTACGAGGTGAAGCCGCTGCTGGAGCACCACCATCATCAGCATGGGCACGGGGGGTTCCACGCGATGGAGGCGCCGGACGCGCGGGAGATGGTGTGGCCGCCGCCCGAGGCGGAGCATGGGGCGCAGCAGTATTGGGCGTCGGCGGATGAGTACAAGTTTTACCCGCAATGAGGGGGACGACGCCTGCACCTACCCACACACACCACACACGCACACATTCGACACCCCACCCACGGCGCCCACACACCACGCTCCATCTTTTTCGCGCACCCACACCCCACCCACACTCACACCAAAATCGGCGCCCGTTCTCCGCTTCATACCCATGTCCTTGCTTTCGCTGTTTTTGGCTGCAGTTGTATCCATACTCACTATTTATCTCTGCCCCACGCGCGCGCGCTACCCTCGCTCATGACTCACGATTTCCTTCTTCTTTCGTTTTTCTTACTGTATGTCTATCCTACTCTCTCTATCCTCCTACCTACCCCCACCTACATGTGTTTCCTACAACTCGCTCCGCTCCTTCCCTCGTTCTTGTTTCTTTCTTTTCTGTTTTCTGCTCTCTGCTCTCTATATCCGGACGGAACGGACGGATGGATGGCGGTATTTATTCATGACCACGAACGACTTAAAAAGTTATTGGCAGCTACTTAGACTTGTGCGTCGCTCGCTCCTCTTTGCCTTTTGGGTTTTAGGCTGACTTGGTTTCGTGTTGGGTGCAGGCGATGCCTTAGATCTGTCGCTATATATTTAGTACCATTTGTACCACCGCGCTTTTACAATAGTGAATCGAGCGAACTCGAAGTTTGGAGGGCCTAGGCCCGTGCAATATGTCCCGGTGGGGAGAGCGCGGTGGGTTTGTGGCTCCGATCCAAGGAACGGACAGACGCGTTCGTGTCGGATGACAGACGTGTTTCGGAGGCAGTAAAAAAAAAACAGCTCGACGTGGCGAGATCCTGTAGTGGAAGTTGTAGACCATTGAGGAAAAGGCGCATTCGTGGCGGATGACGGACAGACAGCATGCATATGTATTCGTACAACACGGATAAAAACATCGAGATCCTCTGCTAATAAAGGTACATACACGCCCGAAGTATCTGATAGTGATGCGGCAATAGCCGGATGATGATAGGCAGAGCGCCGTGGCGCGCTCATCGCATCTCCCGCCTGAGAAAGTACACCGTGAGGACGAGGAGGACCACCATCGCGGACCAGCTCCCCGCCATCACCCGCCGCTCGAGCGTCGACGTGCGGTACGGCGGCTCCCCGCCCTTCTCCTGCGCCAGCCGCACGGACGCGCCGCCGCCGCCGCCGCGGCAGGAGAACCACCGCCGGTACGCGGCGTAGATGCGGCGGCGGCTCGTCTGCGGGGACGCGAGGTCCGGGACGGCGGCGTCCGCGTCGGGCGGGATGAGGCACCCCGTCTCCAGATCCAGGTCCGTGCTGCTCTTCCGGCTGCTGTAGAAGGCGTCCTCGTCCTCGTCGACCTCGTGCGCGTAGAAGCGCGCCGCGTCGGAGCGCCGGCCCTTGGGGGCGTGTGGGGCGCGGGAGCCAGAGGGCGTGGGGGGCGCGGAGCCGCCTGGCATCATCGTGGGTTCGTTGGTGGGCAAGTGCTAGTTCGGCAGACGGGGGAAGCAAATAGAGTGCTGCGCGTGAGGGGTGCTGGTAGGGTGTTCTGGGATGCGATACATTACGAGCCGGGTTTTATAGCGGACAGAGGGTGGAATTCGAATTGGGGGCAGTAAGACAAGACACGGTATAATGAAAAGCGGATGTAAATCGCCCCTGTCCCTTTTCGCTGTGATTCAGTTAATTGCCAGCGTTCAAAGTTCACCCGGAGTAATTATTCCTCTGCCCTTCGTCTTCCAACAGAAAAGCGGGTGTAAACGGGCCTGATTTGGGTACCCTGCGCGGACTTTGAGGTGAAATATTCTGAATTAGGACACGACGAGACCAGAACAGCAAGATGGACCCGCGCATTAGACGGCATAAGATCTTGGTACCTGGAGCCAGTGCCTTGCACGAGAAGATACTTAGATAGTCCCAGTTTGGAATCGGGGCGGGCCGAAGGCGCGGTCCTGTGACTTCTACGCGGCGGGAGCGAAAAGGCGAGAGGCCCTAAAAAAAATACATTGTCTGCAGTGCCGAGTCGTACAAATAATCTATGAAGGATACAAATCGATGTCGGTAAAAATACGAATGCGTGATAAATTGAGTCTTGGTAATAGAACAAAATGAGCGTGGATGTTAGTTGAATGTTGCTGGGTTTGAAGGAGCAGACTAGCAGCAGAAGCGACAGGGGATTGTTTATGTCGAGAGGTCCATGCGCGAGATTGCCTGGAGGAGATCATATGTGCGTGTAATCTCTTGAAACACGTGAGCGTCGAGATTGTCGGGAACAGGCCTGGCAGACGAGCAGGGACGAAGTCCAAACGGGGGGCAAAGGTGGCGGAGGATGGGACTGTCGATGAATCCCTATAGGCCATTATACGCAACGCAAGGTCGGCCTGGGCGGTGAATGGACCCGGCGGGAGGACGAGGGGAGGACCATAGAAAGATTCGTGCAGGAACGCGGGCAGATCAGTCGTCGCGAATGTTGCTGCGGCCGAAAGACACTGCAGAGGGTCAGCTGAGCGGTGTGGTTCAGGACGCTGATACATACCCTTGACAAGAAACTGGGCCGTCGGACGGGAGTGGGATGGTGGACAGGAGTGGGGCGGTAGGGCTTGAGGTTTTGCTCCGTATCTCTTCGACCTTGTTCCGTGGGCTTGATGCGCGGCTGCGTCTTACGAATCGCATCCAGAGTTGTATCACCTGTTGGATGCTGGGTGAATACGCGTCCTTCATTGAATGAATATATGAATATTGCACTGACAAGCGCGGTGCGGATTCTCCCTCCGTCTCTTGTGGGGGTTCTCACCGTCGTCCTCAGCTATCCGCTTTGAGGCTTTGTTAAAGGTGTACGGCATGTAGTAGCTGGGTGGATGGGCGTTAGGCAATGAATAAGCGTGTAAGCGAGACGTACTATGCAGCGAATACCTCCTCCGCTGCGGTAACAAGAGGCCCGAATGTTGTGTCGAACCACGTAGTCAAAACCGTGTGTCCAAGTTCTTCTAGCGCCGCCCCAATAAAGATGCAGAAAGCTGCTAGGTGAGTTGGCCGGCCGGAAGGAACGTCGACCCCAGCATGATGCATGAGCACATCCAAGGTCTTTTGGCCGAAGAGTGCCTTCTTGATAACCTGGCGAGGTCGCTATTAGTAAATGGGGGCAGAGAAAATAACACGGCGCTCACATCGTACGAGCCTATCGGTCGCGGGAGCGCGCGTTGGCTGACATAGGTTTTGAGGGCGCTTGACATAAACTCGCCACCTTCGTGGCAGTAATCGTCAAGTTCGCGGTCGTTGGCGGCTTCCATCGCGTCCCATTTTTCGACGCTGATTGCTGGTGATTGAACTTGGCTCTGCTCCATTGTGGTCTGGATAGCGGCGAAAATCTGAGAGTCCAGGGAGGGCATTATGTGGAGGAAGATATCGCCGTGTGTTGCTTTGTACGTGTCGCAGCAACGGGACTGAGAGGATGGAGAGCTCTCACACTACTGCCTGTGCTTTAAAATAGCCCAGCAACCACGGGTCAGGTGATACCTCAATCCGGTGGCTCACACCAGGTACATAACTCTGCTGACGTCTTTGCCGCACATTCTCTGAATAGTAACGACCCGGCCGCTGAGCGGAGGTTGGTGAACTGCAGTTCCGGCGGCTGATTCATGGCCAACCAAAAATGCGACGATCTTTTAGGTTGCTTCACCTTTTGGCCATTTTCTCCAGTCCATATCATTTGTTTGCAGTGCGGGCCCAAGATCTTGTCGCCCAAAGTCGGGAACTTGAGGTCCAAACTCGACGGCGGGGGCGATGAGAGTCCATATGTACACGCCATTGCGAGGCCGATGTGAAGTCATCGGACGACGTTGAAATTGTTGGGCGCCGAACTCCTACATCTTGGGAACAAACTCGTTGAAGTGCCTTCCAGAAATGCATTCAATGCCCGGGTCGAACATATATATACTCGAGGAATACAAATTGGTAAAAAAATGCCCAGCGGCGGTAATACATCAAAGAAAAAGGATGTGGGGGTGGACATTTGATGTAGGGAAGACCTTGGGAGACCAGCGGAAGCAGCGACACTGAGCGAGATATTTGTTTATTGCGGGGGGTTCATCCGGGAGATCGCTTCGAGAAGGTCATACGCGCGGGTTATCTCTGGCAAGAGTCGCGCGTCCAGATCGTTCAGGAAGGGTCCTGGGAGACGGGCAGACAAAGTCTAAGCGAGGCGCAAAGGTGGAAGATGGGATGGTCAAGAAATGCCTGTACACCATTGTACACAATACGAGTTCGGCGTGGACGGTGGAGAGACCCAGCGGGAGAACAAACGGAGGCCCGAAGAGAGACTCGTGAAGAAACGCCGGCAGATTTGCCGTCGCGAACGTAGTTGCTGCCGACAGACACTGCGGAGGGTCAGCTGAGTGGTGTGGTTCAGAACGCTGATCCTTGAAAAGAAATCGGAACGTCGGTATGTCTCGAGGGCTCCGTATGCCTTCGACCTTGTTCCATGAGCTTCGCAAGAGGGATTTACGGCTGGGTCTTGCGAATGACCTGTTCGATGCTGGGTGAATACGTGTCCTTCATTGAATGAATATCGCACTCACATCCACGTGATCGTGCCACTTCCGTATCTTGGTCGGATTGTCGCCGTCGTCGTTGGCGATGCTTTTCGGGCTTTGCTCATGGTATAGGGTGCATGATAGCTGGGCGGATGGGCGTTAGTCAACGAACAAGCTTTCGAACGAGACTCACTCCTCCGCTGCGGTTACCAGGGGCCCAAATGTCGCCGCGAATCAAGCAGTCAAAGCCTCTATCGCAATTCGCAAGCTCTTCCAGCGCTGCACCAACAAATATGAAGAACACCAGGGGAGTTGAGCGACCGGTGGGAACGTTGGCCCCACGTATCAGCCAAATCAACGCCTTTTCGCTGAAGATGGCCAACTTGATGATTAGCAACCGTGGGGCAGAAAAAATTACACGCTTGCGCGGCGTTAACCCCGTAGGAGCCTCTGGGTCGCGGGAACGCGCGTTGACTACTGTAGGAATTGAGAGCACCTGCCAGTGAGATGAGTTCGCGTCTTCCAGTGCCAGTAGTCATCACCCTCGCGTTCGTCGGCGACTTCTATAAACACGTAGATTGGAATGTCCCCGCGGCAGACATGATGTGGATGCAGTCAGAGCGTAGCACTTGTAACAGCGGGAGGCGCCGGGAGGTAGCGGAAGCACGGCATCGGGATCTTCCGGCCCGGTGGCTCACACCAGGTACATAACTCTGTCAACGTCATGGGCGCAGAGCCGCTGAATAGTATATCCCGGCCGTTATGAACGGACGGTTGGTGAACTGCACTTCCGGGGAGTGATTCGTAGCCAGCCGAAAAGTGTAGCATTCGAGTCATCTCAATCGTGAAGCTTTTTAGTGAGCCTATCTCAGTTTCCTTGAAGAAATTACAAGTCATATCGTTTCGTTCAGTATCTACATGTACATTTTGTTCAAGTGAAAACCGTTGGACGTGAAGAACCGTCGTTCCTTGAAGAAATTACCAGTTACAGTAATATCGTTTCCTTCACTATCTACATGTACCTTTTGTTCAAGTCATAAAAACATAACGCGGGTCTTTGTCCCAGATCTCCGTAGTTTCCTCCAGTTGCTTCTTCTCACCCTCAGGTAGCTCCGCCATGCGTCTAGAATTACGCTTGTTAAGCATCGCGAGGCGGGTGCGCAGTACGAACGCCGCCAGAAACGACAGCGCCAGGCATCTGCGTCGCATCATTAGGTCTTGGGTAACGACGCCGGAACACGACTTCTACTCACCCCGCGGAAATGGCGTGTCTGTGGGCGCGTTATGAGTTTTCTTTCGTGAGGAATGGTGGAAAGAAGCCCCACCCCTTGCGATAAGAATCCTCGGGGTCGAAGTACACCTGGGGTGATGCGCTACCGGTCGTGGATCAGTTGGTATTTAGAACCAACAAGGCACATGCCGCTCACATCGACACGCAGTTCGAGATGGAGACGATGAACGCAGTCCCCACGCCGCGCTTCGACGTGGGCGAGAACGTGTTCGCGGCCCAGCTCCTGCAGGACGCATCAGCCTCCGGATAGAAAGCGGAAGCCCCAATCCTACATGACTAGAGGGAAGAGACTGTAATTCGCGCCAGTGACGAGGAACAGCGCAAAGTACGCCGCGCCGACGCTCTTCTGCACGGACGTTGCGAGGATGATGTACCCGATGAACGACACAGCGCAGCTGAGCATGATGTGGTAGCCGCGGTCCCTATACGGCGAGGAATGAGCGCTGTCGCGGAGGGTCTGCGCCTCTGACTTACCCCGTGCGGTCACTGTGCCATGCCTGGAATACTACCATAAGCCATCCGACGACGTATGGGGCAACAGTCAGCCCTTGCGCATTGATCGCGGTGAACCCGAGGTTCTTGATTAGCTGTTCGCGGTGCAGCGTAAGCTTAGCTCGAGCACGAGTATACGCAGACGTGCCGTTGGAAGGAAGTACGAGATGGTGGCCACGCCAACGTTGACTGCCCTCCTCATCAGTTGTCTCATAATCATGCGGAGGAAGGCACTTGCAGCTGGCGTAGACGAGCATGAAGAGCCACGCGTTCAAGTCCGCCATGATGACCTTGACGCCTTTCCAGCCGTTCATTCCACCGTGCGATTGAGGCTTGTGGTCACGGTTCAGCCGGGCTTGGGCGATGGCGCGCTCTCGGGGCGTCAGAAACGTCGCGGAGAACGGGAACGAGGGCAGCCAAAACAAAATTGCGAAGGCCATGATGAGCTACGGGGCAGGTTGAGTCTGAATATAGATAACGCCCGAGCGATGACATTCTCACCGTCGGGATGGCTTCGATCTTGAAAAGGGTTTAGTTCTTTCAAGTGACGTGTTTCGGAAAGAGCTGATCGACACACAAGGAAGAGGAATTGCCACCTGCTCAACAGATTTGAGCCACCGAAATGATAGAAACACGGAAGAGACCGACCCAGTAAGAAGAGACGTCTTTCCGCGTACTAGACCGAACGCCAGAAGACCCTACCGGTTCGTGAAAAACCATTCTGTAGCGCCGACGAGTCGACCCACTCCAATTGCACCCGGGAGCGTTCCGGTCATGCACAAGCTGCGAGTAGCTCGTCAGGTGAAGATCGGAGTGCAAAGCTTGAGCCTCGGTACCTGATGCGCATCGCGAGCTCACGTCTGCAGAATAGGGTTAAAACGAAGAAGAAAACAAGAGATGAAGACTTTCTTTCTGTACCAAAAACTGAGGGAGCGGTGTCAGAAAAAGGAAATGTGGAAAAGCGAGCGGAATGAGTACCTGAGGTAGTAAATCACGCCAACGGGGCTGTTAAATTAAGGTGCAAAATAGGCAGAAGGAGTACCTGCATAGTAGCCTGCCTCTCCGATGCCCATCAGGACACTATACGGACGCGCATGAGGACAATAGTAACGAAATATAAGTGCTGACCGCAGAACAAGTAACCCAGCATATCCCTTCGCGTACACCACAGAAAGCGATGCTATTCCCCAGAAGGTAAGGGAAAGGAAGAAGCTGGAATATCTCTGAGATGCGGAACGTGGGGGCTGGAGATGGCTTTAGCGTACAATCTGTTAGCTCCGATGTGCCGCTGGAGGACTATCCAGGAAAATATTAGATGGCGTAGAGCGTGGGGTAGAGAAGGACTTGCTGTTGGCAGGCATCTCGAGCAGACCTGGCGGTCAAGCTTCCGAGTGGAATGACGATTTGAAGGATGCTTACAATAGCCGACGTAGAAGATGCTCAGTGCAAGCGTCCATTTGTTGTTGTCCGTACTAGAAAGAAATCGTCAAAACAGACATTTCAATAGCGTATCAGGTGACGGCGTACATTCCCTGACATTTAATTGAGAAAGGTTATCTTTCGAAGCGAGAAGACGACGCACAAAGTTATTGTTGAATTCCGGAAGAGTGTGTGCATTTCCGCTACATGGAGAACGCTTGAGACTTGCACCAAACGGAGGTCCATTTTCTTACATATTCGTGCGGTCTACGCGGGAAGTTGAGTCAAACTAAGAAATACGCGTATAACCGCGTTCACCAAACTGATTAACTACGAAGTCCGCCCCGCATTAGCACCGGGAGAAGAACGAACAGACCTACTAACAAATGAAACTGGCGATCCGGCCTTGAGAAAAGTCCGCGAGTCGAGTAGAATGACGTACCTGCAGATGATAAGGGGAAGCACCACCAGATCGATCTTGCGCCTGACGGCCCTCTGCATTGAACAAGGGTAAGCTAGTCTTCCCAGAGGCGCAGGAAATGAGCCCGGACCTCTTCGGCCTCGGTGTACTCGACAGCTTCGGCGTCGAGATTGACGGCGTCTGCGTATCCAGAGTCCAGCGCTGAGAAGAAGTGCTTGCGCGTCGGCTTCGGGCCCAGCTGACTCTGGTGATACTCTCCCGTTGTGTTGGCGTGAGATGCATCGCTGCTGCGCTCGATGTCGACCTCTTTCGTGTCGTCGTGCTCCATGGTGGGGAAGTGGACTGTGGAAGCAAGGTGGAAGTCCGCTTCCTGATGAACCCAGCTTGAAATACTCGAGCGAATCCGGGGTAAACCAGTGAGCCGGAAGGATCAGCTGCCCTCGGCGCGCCGGTCAACGTTAATTTCGACCCCCCACCCATGTGACCGCGGGGTCGATGGTATGTTTAAGTTAGTTACTTCGAGGCAACTTCGAGGCACCTCAGCTTTGGAACCAAGTCTCCCAGCGAGCTCAGCCTCCGCAGGCCTCCAAACGCGCGCCGCAATGGGTTCAGAGGCCCCCCGGAGTCCAGACGAGCAATTTTGAATGAGCAAGTAACTCATAAGCGAGATTTCACAGCGTGCGCTTCGCTTTGCCACTGATCTTGGGCCCACTGAGATCATCTTTGAGCGCGTACAGGGATCTGTGCGCGGGCGGTCCGGAGAAATACGGTGCAGTGAGTTGCGTTTTTATGAGAGAGTTCGGTATGGTTGAGAGAACTAAGTACAAGGAGAACTAGTAGATAGGCCGCTGCAGAGATTATGAGTCAGCCTGAGAGAGTTCAGTGGTCTTCTTCGGTCCGATCTGCCGAAAGCACAGCCACAGCCAGATTGGGTTTCACCGCCTTCGTCTAGTCTCTTTCAGTCGCTCAAGGAAATCATCTCGATTCTCGGGAGATGCAACCACCAACATAATTTTTTCCTCTGCTTCGATTGGGTCGACCTGGTAATCACATTTTGTTCAAGTCATAAAAACATAACGCGGGTCTTTGTCCCAGATCTCCGTAGTTTCCTCCAGTTGCTTCTTCTCACCCTCAGGTAGCTCCGCCATGTGTCTGGAATTACGCTTGTTAAGCATCGCGAGGCGGGTGCGCAGTACGAACGCCGCCAGAAACGACAGCGCCAGGCATCTGCGTCGCATCATCAGGTCTTGGGCAACGACGCCGAAACACGACTTCTACTCACCCCGCGGAAATGGCGTGTCTGTGGGCGCGTTATGAGTTTTCTTTCGTGAGGAATGGTGGAAAGAAGCCCCACCCCTTGCGATAAGAATCCTCGGGGTCGAAGTACACCTGGGGCGACGCGCTACCGGTCGTGGATCAGTTGGTATTTAGAACCAACAAGGCACATGCCGCTCACATCGACACGCAGTTCGAGATGGAGACGATGAACGCAGTCCCCACGCCGCGCTTCGACGTGGGCGAGAACGTGTTCGCGGCCCAGCTCCTGTAGGACGCATCAGCCTCCGGATAGAAAGCGGAAGCCCCAATCCTACATGACTAGAGGGAAGAGACTGTAATTCGCGCCAGTGACGAGGAACAGCGCAAAGTACGCCGCGCCGACGCTCTTCTGCACGGACGTTGCGAGGATGATGTACCCGATGAATGAAACTGCGCAGCTGAGCATGATGTGGTAGCCGCGGTCCCTATACGGCGAGGAATGAGCGGCGTCGCGGAGAGTCGGCGTCTCCGGCTTACCCCGTGCGGTCACTGTGCCATGCCTGGAATACCACCATAAGCCATCCGACGACGTATGGGGCGACAGTCAACCCTTGCGCATTGATCGCGGTGAACCCGAGGTTTTTGATAAGCTGCTCGCAGCGCGGCGTAAGCTTAGCTCGAGTCCCAATTGAGTATGTGCAGACTTGCCGTTGGCAGGAAGTACGAGATGGTAGCCACGCCAACGTTGACTATCCTCCTCGTCACTGGTCAGTTGTCTCATAATCATGCTGAGGAAGGCACTTGCAGCTGGCGTAGATGAGCATGAAGAGCCACGCGTTCAAGTCCGCCATAATGACCTTGACGCCTTTCCAGCCGTTCATGCCACCGTGCGATTGGGGCTTGTGGTCGCGGTTCAGTCGGGCTTGGGCGATGGCGCGCTCGCGGGGCGTCAGGAAGGTCGCGGAGAACGGGAACGAGGGCAGCCAAAACAAGATCGCGAAGGCCATGATGATCTACGGGGCAGGTTGAATCTGAGGATAGATGACGCCCGAGCGATGTCATTCTCACCGTCGGGATAGCCTCGATCTTGAAAAGGGATTAGTTCTTTCAAGTGACGTGTTCCGGAAAGAGCTGATCGACACACAAGGAAGAGGAATTGCCACCTGCTCAACAGGTTGAGCCACCGAAATGATAGAAACACGGAAGAGACCGACCCAGTAAGAAGAGACGTCTTTCCACGTACTAGACCAAACGCCAGGAGACCCTACCGGTCCATCAGAAACGATCCCGTAGCGCCGACGAGTCGACCCACTCCAATTGCACCCGGGAGTGTACCGGTCATGCACAAGCTGCGAGTAGCTCGTCAGACGAAGATCGGAGTGGAAAGCTCGAGCCTCGGTACCTGATGCGCATCGCAAGCTCACGTCTGAAGAATAGGGTTAAAATGAAGAAGAAAACAAGAGATGGTGACTTTCTTTCTGTACCAAAAGCTGAGGTAGCGGTGTCATAAAAAGGAACCGCGGAAAAACGAGCGGAATGAGTACCTGAGGTAATAAATCATGCCAACAGGGGTGTTAAATTAGGGTGGGAAAACGGGCGGAAGGAGTACCTGCATAGTAGCCTGCCTCTCCGATGCCCATCAGGACACTATAAGGACGCGCATGAGCACAATAGTAACGTAAGGCAATAGAAGTGCTGACCGCAGAACAAGCAACCCCGCGTATCCCTTCGCGTACACCACAGAAAGCGATGCTATTCCCCAGAAGGTAAGGGAAAGGAAGAAGCTGTAAAATCGCTGAGACGTAGAACGCGGGGGTTGGCTTTAGCGTACAATCTGTTGGCTCCGATGTGCCGCTGGAGGACTATCCAGGTAAATATTAGATGGCGCAGAGCGTGATGGTAGAGGAGGACTTGCTGTTGGCGGGCATCTCGAGCAGACCTAGATACCGTCAAGCTTCCGAGCAGAATGTCGATTTGAAGCACGCTTACAATATCCGACGTAGAAGATGCTCAATGCAAGCGTCCATTTGTTGTTGTCCGTACTAGGAAGAAATCGTCAAAACCGATAGATCGGATATCGTGTGACCGCGTACATTCCCTGACACCGAGTGAGAAAGGTATCTTTTGACGAAAGAAAGAATAACTCACAAAATTATTGTTAAACTCCGGAAGGGTATGGGCATTTCCGCTAGACGTGGAGAATGCTTAAGCACTTGCACGGAATGGAAGTTGATTTTCTTACATATTCGTGCGGTCTACGCGGGAAGTTGAGTCAAACTAAGAAATACGCGTATGACCGCGCTCACCAAACTGATTGACTACAAAGCCCGTCCCGCATTAGCACCGGGGCAAGAACGGGCGTATCAACTTACAAATGTAACTGGCGATCCGGCCTTGAGAAAAGTCCGCGAGTCGAGTAGACTGACGTACCTGCAGACGATGAGGGGAAGCACCACCATATCGATCTTGCGCCTGACGGCCCTCTGCATTGAACAAGGTTAAGCTAGTCCTCCCGGAGGCGCAGGAATGAGCCCGGACCTCTTCTGCCTCGGTGTACTCGACAGCTTCGGCGTCGAGATTGACGGCGTCCGCGTATCCAGAGTCCAGCGCCGAGAAGAAATGTTTGCGCGTCGGCTTCGGGCCCAGCTGACTCTGGTGATACTCTCCCGTTTTGTTGGCGTGAGATGCATCGCTGCTGCGCTCGATGTCGACCTCTTTCGTGTCGTCGTGCTCCATGGTGGGGGAGTGGACTGTAGTAGAAGCAAGGTGGAAGTCCGCTTCCTGATGAACAGCTTGAAATACTCGAGCGATTCCGGGGTAAACCAGTGAGCCGGAAGGATCAGCTGCCCTCGGTTAACGGTTATTAACGTTAATTTCGACCCCACCCAGGTGACCGCGGGGTTGATGGTATGTTTAAGTTACTTGGAAGCACCTCAGCTCTGGAACCAAGTCTCCTAGCTAGCTCGGCCTCCGGGGGGCACCAAACGCGCGCCGTAATGGATTCAGAGGGCCCCGGAGTCCAGACGAGCAATTTTGAACGAACAAGTACCTCATAAGCATCGCGCTTCGCTTTGCCAATCTTGGACCCACTGAGCTCGAACTGAGATCGTTTCTAGCCGACTTGGTGTACCTTGGGGTACGGGAATCCGGTCCGGAGAAATGCGGTGCAGTGAGACAAGAGAGTTCGGTATGGTTGAAAGAACTGCAAGGAGAACTAGGTGTAGTAGCCTTGTAGAAGCCTGAGAGAGTTTAGCTCGAATCGAAATTCGTCGGTCCGATCTGCCAAAAACACAGCCACAGCCAGATTGGGTTTCACTCCTTCGCTTTCGTGCACTGATGCATGCAGCAAGTACCAGCATAAAGTTTTCCTCTGCTTCGATTGGGTCGATCTGGTGGCCAAGCTTCAAGTTGGGGAACCTGATGTTTTTCGGAAGTGAATGTGTTGGTTGCGATGAGCGAGGGCGCCGCTCCCCGCATCGATCGCGCTGCCGCCCGCGCTCACGTCTGGAAGTGAAACGGCGGTAAATGGCGGTGGTGTGCTACTCGTAGAACTACAACATCTGCGCTGCGCTGTGCGTCCCTCATCTCATCTCATCTCATCTCATTACTGTTCTTCCTCTGAGACGATGGGTGTAAGATAGCAGACGCGTACACGACGCGCCACCTCGCGCGCTCGCCGCTCGCCGCCTCTTCTGTTCCCTCCTCGTCGTCTTCTCAACAGTTCACCCCCTCTTCCGTGCCCTCCTCCGACTCCAACGCGCAGACCACCAAGCAGACCATCGCCGCTGAGACCACAACGACTCCTCCGCCGACTCCGCCGACTCCCCACCAGGCCAAAACCACGACTTAGCGGACGAAGACGACGACCCCGAAGCCGATGCGCGCGCCCTCCTCGCGTCGCTCGTCCCCTTCTCCACCGCGCGCGCCGCCACCCCGATCTCGACAGCGCGCTCACCGCGCTGCGCTCGCGGCTCCCGGGGGTGCGTGCTTGCTTTCTTTTTCGGTTTCGGTTTCGGTTTCGTTTTTGCTTTTTTTGTGAGAGAGAGAGCGAGCGGGATGGTTTCTCGCTTCGACGTTCTCCTTTCGCGGTGTTCGCCAGCCAGCTCGTGTCCCTTTGCCGCTGTTTGATTTCATCTCATCTCATCTCATTTTATATTCATGGCGACTCTCTTCCACACACCACACACCGAACGAAAACTAACCCACTTCCGTCCGCAGGACACGTCCCTCGCGCCCCTTCTGCACGACGCGCCCGCCCTCCGCCGCCGTCCTCCGCCCCCTGCGCGTCCTCGTCCTCGTCCTCGGCACCGCGTCCGCGCCCGCGTCTGACCTTGATGCTTCACCGTCAAACGCGGCTTCTCCGCTTGGCGCCTCTCTGTCTTCCCCGCGCGCGTCTCCGCCCCCAGACGGCGCCCTCCAGGAGAATACGGATACGCACGAAACCGCGGATACGGATACGTATGCGGAGCGACATGAAGACAGCGCGCCCCTCGCAGACGCCACCGCCCTCCCATGCCCTTCCCCTTCCCGTTCCCCCGGGCGTATCGTTAGTGCTGCACGGGGCGCGGGGGATGCTGCACGAACAGGAAATAATAAATAGGGGAAGGAAGGGGCGGCCGCACGTCGTGCATAAGCTCGCGTTCTACGGCGCGGTGCTCGCGGCGCTGGCCTCCACTCCAAATCTTAACGCGGGCACGGGGACGGGCGCGTTGCCCGCGGTGGCGGACGAGCTGGAGCGGGCGGCGGGGGTGGAGGGGGGTGTGGGGCATGGGGCGAGGACAGGGGCGCGGATCGCGAGCAGCGGGGGCGGGGGACGGGTAGGAGCGACGGGAGGCGGAGGCGGGCGGAGGCGGGTGGGTTGAGGAGGTAGGATAATATAACAGTCGAGCAAGGGAGAATCCTGCTACGCAATAGACAATAGAACGCGAACGCGAACGTCTCGTTTTCCGCTGCTTTGAATGGTCGGTCTGGCCGTCAAGTTGGGAACCCCGAACAGTGGACGTTAGCTGCGGATGGGACGCCATGCAGGGCATGACGGGGCGCAGTACTATGTAGTAGCCGCTCGAAAAGGAAATTAGAGCAGGAACCTCCTGCATCTTGAAACACACGGAGCTGCGAGGAGGTGGATACAATTCTATGTAATATGCCAGTCATACAGTACAAATGAGGGGTATGAAATACAAATCTATGGAAAGAAAGAAAAACAAGCCAATAGTAGGCAGGTAGTATGTTTGCTACAATAATCCATCCGAATGTCCATGCGAAAAAGAGCGTAACAAGCAAGAAGGGCTGGGGTCTTTCAGGTAGTGGTGGTAGGTGTAGGCGCTAGGCGCTCGGAACCGAGCGAAGCAATGTAAAACGCCACGGGGAGATGGGCCGCTGTCAGAACCGCCATGGCGCCGATGAGCAGCTATGGAGGATAAGCGGCAGGAAGGAATATTCTGAAAACTGGGTACCTGAGAGAGGAGGCAGGGCTGCGCGGGGTTGGATGCGGCTCCGGCGACGCGCCGTCCATGGATGCGCCGGCGCTGCCTTTGTTTGCTACGGAAGAACGAGAGGCAGTCGAGGCCTAGTGTCGAATGAGAAAAACATCAGTGTAGGATTACCAGTTGAGACTCACCCTCAGAGTATTGCAATATATTGGCCACGTTGCCCTGGTTGGCGGGGAGCCGCATCTCCCTAAAAATAAAATAGTTGTGAGCACGGCGTACGCGAAATCGTAGGGGATACTCGCCTTGGGTAATACTCGAGGTAAGCCGCCTCGGCCGGTGCTATGAGCGGCGCCAAGTTCTCAGCGAACCAGTCTTTCATTACTCCCTCGCCGAGAGAAGTGAGCGCCGCGCCGATGAAAATCACAAAGGCTTGGAATGTATTCGTCGTCCCAAAGGTGGCAAGGTTGGCGCGGTGGCCGGTGAGGGTGATGACTGTCGGCAGGGAGAGAACGGCGGACTCGATTGCCTGGATGCGAAGTCGTATTAGCGGTGCAGAGAGCTTGCGCAGGGCCCGCTGTCTCACCAAGAAGCAGGAAACAGGACCGGGGCTCGGACGGCAATAGTATGAGGTCGTGAACTCGCTGTGGAGGAAGGCTTTCCCCTGGACAAAGTAGCGTCCACGGAGGTCGTCGTTTTCGGACAGTGCCAACGTGTACCAAGTGGTCTCATCAAGCGCCGGCATGTGGAAGTCCAGCTGAGAAACTGCGAGGGAGATCTCACGCCGTATCTGCTGGTCTAAACGGGCGAAGGAGGGAATCCGTGGTTTCGGTGGCATTATGGGTGGACGAAGGGACTGAAGTTCGGTTGAACGCTCGAAAAGGGAATCCCTGGACAAATTAGGATCAAATTGGGATTGCTCGTTCCGCCTTCCCGCGAGCGCTGTCATATACACCGTTTGGCTTTCCGTGAAGAAATTACGAGCCAAATCATTTCGCCTGCAGTATCTACTCTTGTTCAAGTCGTAACGCGAGTCTTTATCTGAGATTTCCGTCGTTTCCTCCAGTTTCTTCTTCTCGTTTTCTGTTTAGCATTGCGCTTGTTAAGCATTGCAAGGCGGGTGCGTGGTACGAACGCCGCCAGGCCGACAGCGCCAGGCATCTGTGTCACATCGTCAGCTCTTGGAAACGACGCCAGAATACGACTTCTACTCACTCCGCGGAGATGGCGCACCTTTCCAGCTGCTCATCGATTGAGGCTTGTGGTCGCGGTTCAGCCGGGCTTGGGCGATGGCGCGCTCGCGGAGAAGGGAAACGAGGGCAGCCACAACAAGTTCGCGAAGGCCATGATGATCTACGGGGCGGGTCGAGTCTGAGGATAGATGACAGCCAAGCGATGACATTCTCACCGTCGGGATGGCCTGAATCTTGAACATGGAGAACCACTCCAATTGCACCCGGGAGTGTACCGGTCATGCACAAGCCGCGAGTAGTTCGTCAGGTGAAGATCGGGGGGCAAAGCTCGAGCCTCGGTACCTGATGCACATCGTGAGCTCACGTCTTCACAATAGGGTTAAAACGAAGAGGAAAACGAGAGATGAAGACTTTCTTTCTGTACCAAAAACTGAAGTAGCGGTTTCAGAAAAAAAGAAATGTACAAAAAACGAGCGTAATGAGTACCCGAGGTAGTGAATCATGCCACTGGGGGCGTCAAACAAAAGTGGAAAAACGGGCTTAAGGAGTACCTGCATAGTAGCCTGCCTCTCCGATGTCCACCAGAACACTATACGGACGCGCATGAGCACAACTGTAACGTAACACAATAGAAGTGCTGACTGCAGAACAAGCGACCCAGCGTATCCCTTCACGTACACCACAGAAAGCGATGTTATTCCGCAGAAGGTAAGGGAAAGGAAGAAGCTGTTAAATCGCTGAGATGCAGAACGCGGGGGGCTGGGGATGGCTTTAGCGTACCATCTGTTGGTTCCGATGTGCCGCTGGAGGACTACCCAGGGAAATATCAGATGGAGTAGAGCGCGATGGCAGAGGAGGACTTGCTGTTGGCAGGCATCTCAGGCCGTTTTGAAGGACATTTACAATAGCCGACAGATAAGATGCTCAGTGCAAGCGTTCATTTGTTGTTGTTCGTACTAGAGAGAAATCGTCAAAACAAACATCTCAATCGCGTACCATGTGACCGCGTCCATTCCTTCAGAAAGTTATCCTGGAAAGAAATAAAGAATAAGTCACAATTTTTTTGATTCCGGAAGGGTATGGACATTTCCGCTTGTGGATGATGCTCAAACATTTGCACAGAACGAAAGTCGATTTTCTTACATATTCGTGCGGTCTACACGGGGAGTTGAGTCAAACTAAGGAATAAGCAAAGACGCTTACCAAACTGATTGACTACAAAGCCCGTCCCGCATTAGCACCGGGGTGAGAACGGGCAGATCTACTTACAAATGTAACTGGCGTCCGGCCTTAAAGAGAGTCCGACAGTCGAATTGACTGACATACCTGCAAACGATAAGGGGAAGAACCACTACATCGATCTTCCGCCCTCTGCATTGAACAAGGTTAATCTGGTCTTCCCACAGGCGCAGGAAAGGAGCCCGGACCTCTTGTGTACTTCAGCGTCGAGATTGACGGCGTCAGCGTATCCAGAGTCCAGCGCCGAGAAGAAGTGCTTGCGCGTCGGCTTTGGGCCCAGTCGACTCTGGTGATACTGCCTCGTTTTGTTGGGGTGAAATGCATCGCTGCTGCGCTCGATGTCGACCTCCTTCGTATCGTGGAAGGTGGAAGTCCGAAGTGGAAGCCTTCCTGATGAACCTTGAAATACTGGAGCGAATCCGGGGTAAACCAGTGAGCCGGAAGGATCAGCTGCCCTCGGTTAACGTTAATTTCCACCCCACCCATGCGACCGCGGTATGTTCAAGTTAATTCAACTCTAAGTCAGCCATGTCATCTCTGGAACCAACAGCAGTTCCCCAGGCTAGTTCTGCCTCCGCGAAACGCCCGCCGCAATGGTTTCAGAGCGCCCCTGGTCCCCTTAGTCCAGACGAGCAATTTTCGAAAAAGCAACTCATAAGCGAGATGTCACATTTGCCAATCTTCAGGTTGGCCCACTGCTATCATCTTTAAGTTCTTGGCGTACGGGGATCTGTGCGCGGCCGTTCCGGAGAAATACGGTGCCGTGAGGGCGTTTTTATGAGGGGAGATCGGTAGAGAGATTCTACGTTCTGCCATGAGAGAGCAAAAAAGAGGAGTTATATGACGAGGAGAGCTTGGAAAAGCGTTGAGCGAGGATGTCGACGAGCTGAGAGGAAGCTTTGACAGGTGGCTGTGCGCTGTCAAAACTAATCTTATCTTTGCAGCGCACACCTAACGACAAATCCTACTTAGCTAATCTAAACTACCTTGTCTTCCACTCAGGCAGGCTCGCGAGCTCGCCTTTGCCTGAGCTCCCATCCTTCGAAAGCGCAGCCACAGCCAGACTGGGTGGTCTTCAGCTTTCGTGCGCTCGAGGAAATCATCTCGATTCTTGGGAGACGCCAGCACGATGTCAACATAAAATTCTCCTCTGCTTCGATTGGGTCGATCTAGTGGTCAAGTCGGGGAACCTGAACTTGGTGCTAGCTGCGATGAGGGTGTTCAAAGGCGATGGTTGTTCGGACGCTCGAAAGGGAAATCACAGCATTGGGAACTGCTCATGTAGCACAGAAACGGCGAGGATAATTTGAAAGATACATTTATAGAGCCCGGGGCATACAATCTATGCAGAATCGTTACAAACATAAAACAATGCGGTAATATATCTCGGAGATTGTCCATTGAAGAAAAGAAGGGGAGCGTGTAGCTAAACGTCGCGGGGACTTGACAGAGCGGGGTCAGCGGCAGAGACGACCCAGACGGAGGAACTTGCGTACCAAGACGGGTCGATATGTTTTCTAGGCGAGTTATTTGCCGAAACAGTTGTACATCGACGTCGTCTGTGAGCAGTGTTGGAAGGCGGTGGGGAACAAAATCAAGCGTGGGGAAAAGACAGAGGAGGAAGGGACAGTTGGGGGAGGCCCGAAGATAGTCGCCGGCAAGGTCGCGGTGGCGAATCTTGAGGTAGCAGCGAAACACTGTGGAGAGTCGGATCAGCGTTCAGTGGAGGTATCGTGGCCAATATGCAGATGCACCCTTGAGAGCAGTCCGCGGGGTCGGGCGTGGCCATTGCGGTGCTCCGTTCTCCGCTGCCTGGAGATGCGCTCCTGTCTCGTGCGTATGATCTTTAGCGCGGCGTCGCCTGTTGAATATGGGTGACGTGAATACACATATTGTTCATCGGATCCAGCGCCGGGGCTGATCGTAACCCTCCCACAGGTGGAGAAGGGGCTGTCCGCCTGCCGCATTTTTGTTGTTAGCGTTTTCGTTTTCGTTTTTAGTTGAGGGAATTGTCGCAAGGACGGTTGAAACATTGAAGCGCGTGCCGTGAATAACGTATCCGAGAAACTACACTGTGAAAGCACAACAGACGAGGGCATACCAGAAGCAGGTGGGGCTCGAGCTTTAGTTATCAGACGAAGCTCAAGTATTTCATTGCCATGAGAGTCAAATGTACTTGAGGAATCCGAGAACTTGAAGGGTCGGTACTTGTCAAGTACCCGCGACTGGTTCGAGTCTACTTGTATGTATGCCTACCGATTCGTTCAGTTTCGGCACTTCTCGCAAACCGGGAACCGTACTTTTGCCGTACCTAGTGTCGTGTCCGTCTTGAGAACCGGACGATTCAATCCAATTCGGCTCCACGACTGAGCTGCATCGTGAGCTCGGATAGCTCCTTCTCTTTACGATGCGCTCCTTTCGTACGCCCGGGGTGGGACTTGCCATTCATCGACGAGAATGGGAGGTCAAGCCATGTCATGGGATCCAAAGGGAAAGTGCTTCGTCCATACGCGAGCGGCGTCTTCTAGAGCCACCAGTGACATTCACTCGATTGAGAACAGCAGACTTGAGTACGTCCTATAGCAGCGTCAGATGGACGAGGACGTGGTGGCTGGCGAAATGGTCTACAAACTGGCAAGCCTTCGCCCGGCCCTCGAGTGCATACACGAGTACGGACACAAGGGTAAAGTTGAGAGGTTTCCAAGTTCTTGAACACTACCGTCCTGCTGCTTTTCGTGCACTCATCGCGAACATATTTTTTGAAGCTTTCGAGGGCTGCCGACGGGACGTTTGTTTATTAAATAAAAGCTTGCGCTGAGTTGAGCTATTCAAGTTCGATGCGTTTGTTAAGGAAGCTGAATAAAGTGGCACTAAACAAACCCAATTATTTGGGCAAACCTCCTCCTCTCCTCACACTCAAGCCGGTGAGCCCACCATGAGCGGCGGAACGCCCTCCTTCTCGCGACAACTACTCTCGGCCTCGACTTCAAGGACCCCCGTAATGAAACGTGACTCACTCGCGGCCGAGCTCGAGCGGGGTACGTCCCTCTCCACCCTGCCTCTCATAACATTCTAAGCAACTCTGACCAGCTTCCGAACATGTCTTTATTCTATAGACCCACACCTCTCGTCCGCGAAGCGCCAGCAGCGGACGCAGGCGTTCACCTCCAACATGGCGCATGCGGCGCTCGAGCGGCAGCTTGCCGCGGCGCAGACTACGCGCATGGAGCTGGAGACGAAGTTGCGGGAGCGGGATATGCTGGTGGAGAAACTCGAGCGCGACCGACGATGGTTCTCCGACCGCGAGCAGGAGGAACGCGACGAGAAAGAGCGCGAGCGTGCAGAGAACGCGGAGCAGACGGTTAATTAATTAATTTTCTCTGGTTGCCACACCCGCATTCTCAAATTGTCATTTAGGAACGGAAAGACACTGAGCTGCGCACCCTCCGGAGCAATCTCACAACGTTGCGGGAGGAGCTCGCGGACCTCACCGACGCCCACGCGAGCTTGGGGCGGAGCACCGCGCAGACCATCGCGTCTCAAAAGTCGCAGATCACCACCCTCACGCGCCAGACCACCCTCCTCGAGGAAGAGGTGTCGCAGTTCAAGCTGCTCGCGGAGGAGCGCAGCCAGACGATCGACGACATCCAGGTTCAGTTCCAGGAGCTCAGCACCGCGCCCACGCCCGGCAACGAGCAGGAGAACAGCGACATGGCGGTGGTGCGGGAGGAGCTACATCGGCAGGCGTCGTATCTGCGCACTCTCGAGGCAACGAACGCGCGGCTCACGGCGGAGCTCGCGGTCCTGCGCGAAAGGCACACGAGCATCGAGGTCCTGCGCGAGGAGAAAAGAGGACTGGAGCGCAAGCTGCAGCCGCTCGAGGCGCTGCGTGAGCGCGTGGTCAGGCTCGAGGCGCAAGTGGAGGCCGGCCGGCAGGAGCGCGAGAAATGGTTCGTATATAGGCTGACTTGCGGCTCTGCGTGGTTGTTGAGTACTTTTCAGGGCACGGAGTCAGGAGACGAGCGTAGCCTCGACCTCTACGCCGCCAATCTCAGTCACCCACAACCTATCGGCCCTGCGTCTGCAGCACGCGCAGCTGCTCGAAGACCACGGCGCCACCAGCGCGCTGCTACGCGCCAAGGAGGCAGAGTTGGCCGACGCCGAGCAGCGCGCTGCGGAGGCACAGGACACCATCGAGCGGCTCGAGAGCGAGGTCGGTATCCTTACTGGCAAAGCAGCTCGCTCCGAGCAGCGGGCCTCGCTCGCGGACCGGGAGGTCGGGTTCATGAAGGCGCTGGTGGTACGTGATCCCACATCTTACCTGCTCTGAATATAATCTCGCATATGCAGTCGAGCTACTCGCTGGAAGAAGCAAACAAGGAGTTGGCAGGGGCCGCTGTGGACGGCGCCAGTGCGCGGACGGAGCAGGTGCAACAGCTTGAGGCACTGCTCGAGGAGTACAAGACTGTAAACACGAGACTGTCTCAGCAGGTCAACGACGCGGCGCGACGCGAACCCGCTGAAGTCGCCGAGGCGCGGGCGCACGAACTCGACACAGAGCGCGCGGCGAGAAGTGCCGCCCAGGAGGGTGCGTCTTTCATTCTGTTTGCATTCGCGTGACTGACCCGCAGTACGTAGCCCTCGACGCCGCCGTCGCGGAAACGAAGGCGCAGGCGGAGACGATCGAGCGGCTGGAGCAGGAGCTGTTCGATCTGGGTGGGGAGATCGCAGGCGGGCGGCACGTCCCGCCGGGCGTGCGTGTACTGTCGTTTGTTGACACGCCGGACCTCCTCGTGCGCGACGCGCCGCAGGCGCGCGAGGCGGAGACGGCGCGCGTGAGGGGGGAGAATGCGGCGCTGCTGGCGCAGATTGGTGCGCTTCAGGCTGGGGGCGCGCACGCCGATGCGAGCGGGAGCGCGGTCGAGGGGGAGCACTTGGTCCCACGGGAGAGCTGGGACGCGGTGTGCAAGGAGCGCGACGAGCTGCTCGGCATGGTGCGGCAGAAGGAGACGCGCCTCAAGCGGCTTAAGGAGGTGCTTTTTCCCTCTTCCCCTCTCCTAAATTTTTCAACTGACTTGGAACATTATGCAGGTATTCGCGTCCAAGGCGGACGAATTCAAGGAGTCGATTGCGGCGCTGCTGGGCGTCAAGCTCGCGTTCTTCCAATCGGGTCAGGTGCGCGTCACGTCGCTGTACGACCTGTCCACGACGTTCGTGTTCAAGCCTGCCAGTGCGGGGGGCGGGAACATGCAGCTGGTGGCGCAGGGCGAGGGCGGGCCTGAGGACCTGCCGAATATGATGGCGTATTGGGTCGGCAAGGAGCAGTGCATCCCGGGCTTTCTTGCGAGCGTTACGCTTGAGGTGTACGATAGGTGGAAGCGGGAACGGGGGGAGGCGACGTAGGTTGCTGCTTGAAACTTGTGTTTTTACTTCGACATCGCGGCGGGGACTCGGAGAATTGGGAATGACTTGCACATGAATACTGTGGCATTACTGCAAGCGTCTCTCCCTCAGACGTTATTTTTTTTTTTCGGTCGGGAGAGGTGGAAAAACTTATATCAACCTCCGCAAGTTGGCTTGCGCGGCAAATCCCGAGGGGGTGATCTGTCGCTCGTTGTTCTTTCTTTCGTTCCACCCAAGATGCAACAGGTAATTTTCAGCAAGAATGCAGTTAATTGGCTCTTCAAGCGTGGGGGCTTCGACCTTGCCGTCAACGCCCCGGTGCAGAAAACGTTTCTTTTGGTTGTGGGGGTGGCACTCGAGGAGCTGGGCCAAGAAGAGTTGATGGTTTGGTTTGCGAACACGTTCGGACCGCTTGTGACGGCGGTGGAGGACGCCCTCGTGGCTCAGTGAGTGTCGCGTGGATCCCGGATTGTTCTGTCTTTGACCCTTCTGTCTTTGACCCTTCCGCCCAGCCAAAACGCACCAATTGACGGCGCCAAAGCCCGAAGACTCCTCAAATATTCCGCCCGGGCCACTCACGGCGAGCCCCTGGCGAAGAAACCCTGCCCCGCCAACCGCCAAGGTCAGTACCAACACATGCATGAATAACGTGTACTCACCCAGCACTGAACAGGCCCTTCTTCGCTCCAGATCTTCGATGAGACAAAACCTAGCTTCAAGACGGGGCCCCACAACCACAAGAAATGTATCCCTGCCCGACCCCGCGGTTTCGTCCAAAAGGTACCTATCTCAGCCCCTCGTGTCTCTCTACTTGGCTGACCTTCCGTAGTGTCTTTTTGCTGTCGCGGAATTTGCCACGGCCGTCTCGACCGCGCTGTTTGGGTCTCTACAGGCTCCCCCACCTACAGGCTACACGGTGCCCGCTGGATTGCCTTCTTACATGCTAGCCTACCGAGACTCGTCATCCACCGTCCCAACGGCCCTCGTCTTTGCTCCTCGATTGGGTTTTGTGCCCGCACGTCTACCACCGCAAGACTTGGCGGAAGAAGAAGACTAGCTTGACCCTCGTTCGCAACAGGATGGCCGTTTCTCCGTTTCTCCCCCCAAGTGTTCTTCCTTCCTAGCTGTGGCTTCGAATCTGCTACCCCCACCACGCCATAAGCTGCGCAATGTTTCCTCAACCGACCGTGTTTTTCCTTCTTATCTTATGTATTGTTGTATCTCTATTCCGACGGGTTGAATTATATCTTTTCGGGCTTCTGTATTATTTCTTCGCGCCTACCTCCTCTCAAGTACCGACTCTTCAAGTCCTCAAATACATCTGACTCCGATTCTCTCTTGGGAATGAAGCTTCGTCTGATAAACAAAGCTCGAGCCACCTGCTTCTGGTATGCCCTCGTCTGTTGTACTTTCATAGTCTAGTTTCTCGGATACAGTACGTTATTCACGGCACGCGCTTCGATGTTTCAACCGCCCTTGCGACAACTCCCTCAACCAAAAACGAAAACGCCAACAACAAAAATGCGGCAGGCGGACAGCCCCTTCTCTACCTGTGGGTTGGTTACAGTCAGCCCCGGCAACCGTGTACTTCACCAACCCCTGCAACGGGCCAGGTTGCAAGCGCAGGTCGTCACAAACTCGATTGATCACAGCCAAATGGTCAACAGAGTTTTGTACCTTGTGTCGGCCGCGGGTTTTTCACACCGGCAAAGTTTCACCCTCCGTCGTTGTCGATCCAGGCCCCAAGCGAGATAAGCGGTTGGGATGTATCCGCCATTGACAGCCACCTCGCCAGGTTGTACGGGCCGTCATCTTCAGCCCCCGCACCTCGCAATGGCTCTTTGATCGTGCTGGTGTCGACGTTCCTACTGGCTGGGCCCCCGGTCAAGCTTTCTTCGTCCTCCTCGGTACAGCGCTGCACAAGCTCGGACAAGCAGCTTTGACGGAGTCGTTTGACAAAACGTTCGGACTGTTGGTAACGGCGGCCGAGGAGGCCTTCGCTCGCTAGTGAGCATCGCTTGTTTTGTCCCTTGTTTGAAACTCATCCCTCGCTCATCCACCCAGCTATGATATGTCCTACGCGCCGGAAAAAGCCAAGTGGGCTTCCATCCACGACCAACAGCCTCCCAAGAAACAGAAGAACACGTTCCGTGATTTTCAGTGCCATATGCATGCATGTATTCGCGTCGCCCATATTCAATAGGCGACGCCGCGCTAAAGATCATACGCACGCATCAGGCGCGCATCTCCAGCCAGCGGAGAGCGAAGCACCGCAATGGCCACGCCCGACCCCGTGGACTGCTCTCAAGGGTGCGTCTGCATATTGGCCGCGATACCTCCACTAGAGCGCTGATCCAACTCTCCATAGTGTTTCGCTGCTACCTCGAGATTCGCCACCGCGACCTTGCCGGCGTTTCTTTCGGCGACTATCTTCGGGCCTCCCCCAACTGACCCTTCCGCTTCTGTCTTTGCCCACGCTTACATTTTGTTCCCCGCCGCCTTCCAATACTGCTCCCAGACGACGTCGATGTACAACTAGTACTGTTTCAGCAAATAACTCGCCTGGAAAGCATCCAGATCAACCCGTCTCGGTACGCAAGTTCCTCCTCGGAGTCGTCTCTGCCGCTGACCCCGCTCCGTCAAGTCCCCGCGACGTTTAGCTACACGCTCCTGTTCTTTTTCTTCAATGAACAATCTCCGCGATGTATTACCGAAATTGCTTTAAGTTTTTAATGATTCCGTATAGATTGTATGCCGGGCTACATAAATGTATCTTTCAAATACACTCTCATCCGAGTTTACCGTTTCTGTGTTACATGCGAAGGAAGAGCAGTTCCCGATGCTGTCATTTCCCTTTCGAGCGTCCGACCAACTTCATGCGCGCCAGCATCGCCTTTGATACCCTCATCGTGAAAGAAATAATCATTGCGCAAACATTTTCCAAGAAAAAGCCATATGTACATGTGTGCATACATAGGCGGCATTTAGAGCAATATCATCAACGATAACCATGTGTGTCCCGTAGTATGTAGTGCAGTTCCGTATCGTCCAATGAATTCAGCCGCGCCTCCTCGATCCCGTGCGGATCGAAAGAAGGGGGGCGAGCCTGGATTATTGCCATAATCTCGGTGTACTTAAACGCTTGACACCCCTCAACACCGAGCTCCGCCAAGGACTGGGGCTCCACGGGAAGGAACGGGTCGTCGGCCGGAGGCGCAACGAGAGGGGTGTAAAACCTCGGTGTCACCATAAATGTCTTCTGGGAGGCGAAGTGTATGATGCGGAGGGATGGGGTCGCTAGCAGCAACGCGACCAGGGTTCCGGTAGTAAATGTTTCGCGAGTGAGCAAGGTAAGCATTTCGAGCCGGCTAGACCGTGTCAGGAACGCCAAAAATTCCAACTCGGAATGCCGCCAGGCTTGGCCGCAACCCAGGAGACCAGATTCGGAAATACGAAATGGACGAGCAACCCCTCCCATTGATAATAGCTAAATAACATGAGTTTGCGCAGCAGTGGGTGACACAGTTTCGCCATTGGCCACGCGACTCCGTGGATGTCAGGGTTGTCGACCCAGGCGTCGAAGTATAGCAGCTGGGGACAGTTCCGGATGCAGAAGGAGAATGTTGACACCAAAATGAATCTGAGCGTCAAGGAGGTGATTTGTGCCCAGGGAAGTATGAGGCTGAAGGATATGAGGCTGAAGGGTGGAGTGCTGTCGGAGTTTGTTATTATGACACGACGGAGAGACGGCGCATCCTCGAATATATTGGAGACCGCCGCCTCAATTGAACTTGAAGGGTTTCGAGTCATAGCATTGACTTCAAGAGATTGGAGCATACTGGTAGACAACTTCTGATGGGTGGGATGGAGGTGATTTAAGAACCACCAGTCTTCCGAGTGACCGGTGTCGAGCAGGTCTAGGGTGATGCTGCGCCATTGCTGGCTCGTGCGGCTGAGCCTTGAATAAAGCTCCTCGGAATGCCAATTGCCGCACGTAATTGTTAATGGAAGAGTTTTCGCGTGCGAAAGGAAAAAATCTAATTGGGGAATGAACTGCACAAGACAGGACCGGTGGTCTCCGATAGGGCCAATCACGGTGGTCCACAGCGTGCTTGTGTCCAGTGCAACGATTCGCCAGTAGTGACACACATGAATTATGTCAGTGACTGTTATGCAGGGATCGAAGCCTGAATCCACCACTGGCATCAGGACGGCCAATGAGAACACCTCGAGGAGGATTTCCGGAGGCAGGCGGCGAATGGGAGCTATGAGGGAGCGTTTCATGGGAAGATCCCGCGAAATGGCGTCGTGTCTGCGCCGTAACTGCTGAACGATACGAAGTAGGCGACACATCTCCGGCGAACCACTCACCGGCAGCAGGCTCGTGTCGCAGCAGGCATGCACACAGTGGGGTTTATGCTTCCTACGTACCTTTGGAAACGTTAAACGAGGGAAAATCAACCGAATGCCAGTGCTTCCCACATACCTGACGTCGACGGGGCCTTGCGCGCGAGAAGACCTTCCAATCGGATGATTTCTTGTTCATATAAGGAGTTCAGAGCCTCGGCTCGCGATATCTGGTCCCTGATGTGAGCGGCCTCCTTCGAGTGGGGATCTACGCGATCCCCGTTGCGCAGTCTTGCCCGGCGAGTCGTCTTGCCGTCGGATTGAAAAACCTCGCTGCGGAAATCGCAGCAGAGGTTGGCGCACGGTGGGTCTATGACTGTGTCGTGAGTTTCAAAGTGTCTGTGCATGATCATTATACCACGTACCCTTCCATCGCGAATTTGCGAAAGGACGGACGGCGGCGGCGACATCGGTTCCGTTGAGTGGTTCCAACACGGGACGAACGGCTGCGCGGCGCCAGGTGAGTCATATTCCGCGAGCTGATGAGTACACCACGTACCGGTAGCCAACGAGGGACGGGCGCGAGGGACTGGGGGGCTTTCTGGCGTGTTGCGGCGTTGGTTCAAGTTGGGCTTGTCGGACGCGTTCTTCGCGCGAGACGGGCCGTGGTCAGCACGCAGCGACTGGATCCAGGAGAGACCTTGTGCTCCCATGGGATTTCCAGCGCGAGTTCGTTTGAGCGCGGGGTGGTTCGAGTTGGGCTCGAGGGTGAGGAGTTGTTGTCAACAAGTCCGAGTCTATCAGACAAGAAGTCACATGACCGCGCCCACCACATTCCAAATTGGGATCGCTTTTAGTCTCTGCTCTCTCTTGACAAACTCCATCGAGCTCCATCGCTCGTGCCTCGTTCTAAATTTGTCGCTCCCTTTACATTTTTCTCCAGTGTGAGCCTTCGAAGGTTTCCAGCGTCAAGAAGCGTTCAAATTAAAAGCAAGTACCCTCGCCTCCGCGCTACCCTTCGTTCTGGGGTAACCTAGTAATATACTTTGTGGAATTTTATTTACATTACATTTCTTCGGACTTCCTGGCTTTCAAATTTCTACAGCCTATTTTGCCGCCGACCTCGACTCAGTCCCCACCAACCTCCTCCACCCCACCCGCCCGCCTCCGCCTCCCGTCGCTCCCACCCGCCCCCCGTCCCCGCCGCTGGCGATCCGCGCCCACTCCGCCCCCGTCCCATCCCTTTCACCCCTTTCCTCCCCCCCATCCCCTCCATCCCCGCCGCCCGCTCCAGCTCGTCCGCCACCGCGTGCAACGCGCCCGTCTCCGTGCCCGCGCCCGCGTTAAGATTGGGAGTGGAGGCCAGCGCCGCGAGCACCGCGCCGTAGAACGCGAGCTTGTGCGCGACGTGCGGCTGCGCCCTGCCTTCCTTCCCCCGTGCAGTATTTCCTGTTCGTGCAGCACCCCCCGTGCCCCGCGCAGAGCTATCAACACGACCGGGCGAACGGGAACGGGGACGGGACGGGGACGCGAGGAAGAGCGCCCGCAGATCGCCGAGCGCGCGCGCGTGCGCGTGCGCCGTCGCGTCCGCGTGCGCCGTCGCGTCCGCGAGGTCTTCATCTCGCTCGGCGTGCGTGTCTTCGTCCACGTTTCCGTGCGCTTCTGCCTTATCCGCGCGGGCGGCGTCTGGAGGCGGGGACGACGGGGGGGCGGCAGGTGCAGACGGGGATGAATTAAGGGCGGAGGAAGAGGCGGACGCGGCGCCGAGAACGAGGACGCGCGCGGGGCGGAGGAGGGCGGCGGCGTCGTGCAGGAGGGGCGCGAGCGGGGTGTCCTGGCGGAGGTAGGGATTAGTTTAAGCATGTACGCGCGGAGGAGAGGTCGCGATGAATTGAAAAGAAGAAGATATAAAGAAGAGCGAGACGAGGACGTCGGACGTCGAAGCCAAACGAGTCGAATCGAATCGACACACCATAACCATCTCGCTTGCTCCCTCTCACAAACGAAAGGCAAACGAAGCACCGCGGAAAAGCAGACGAAGCACCGCGAAACGAAACCGAAACCGAAACCGAAAGCAAAACAAAGGAAGAACGCACCCCCGGGAGCCGCGAGCGCAGCGCGGTGAGCGCGCTGTCGAGATCGGGGTGGCGCGTCGTCGAGGCGCGCGCGGTGAGGAAGGGGACGAGCGACGCGAGGAGGGCGCGCGCGTCGGCTTCGGGGTCGGGGGCGGCCTCGGCGTCTGCGTCGTCTTCATCTGCGTCTGCTGCGGAGGGGGAGTCGTTCTGGTCTGCGGCGGCCGTAGAGTCGGAGGACGAGGAGGAAGATAGAGCGGAGGAGGGCGCAGCGGTGGATTGTTGAGACAAGGACGAGGGAACAGAAGACGCGGCAAGCGGCGAGCGCGCGAGGTGGCGCGTCGTGTACGCGTATGCGATCCTGCCTATCGTATCAGAGGGGAAACGGTTGTGAGATAGGAGGGGGGACGCACAGTACGGCGCAGATGTTGTAGATCAGCGCGCCGCCGCCCTTTGCCGCCCCAGACGCGAGCGAGGGGGACAGCGCGATCGGCGCGGGGAGCGGCGCCGCACTCCCGCTCGCACTGGCAACCCACCACGGCGCGAACTCGTCGTCGGTGGCGGCGGCGTCGGCGAGGAGTTGGCGCGCGAGGGCACTGGCGGGGTCTTCCATCGCCTTGAGGAAGCGCGTGCGCGCGGCAGGGGGGAGGAGCGCCCAGAGGGCCGAGGGGGACGTGGATTCTATGAGGGATTAGCTGGTATTTAATGAAGAGAAATAACGCGCACCGAGGTCGACGCGTCGCAGGCGGCGCGCGAGGGCGTCTTCGCCTTCCTCATCCCCTTCCTCGTCGTCCTCCCCGTTTTCCAAGTCTGCGTCGGCGTTCTCCGCAGCAGCAGCGCTCTCCTCCTCAAAGCGCTTCAGCAGCGCGAGCATGCGCGCGCGCTCCTGCACGCTCTTGGACGGCGCGCCGCGGATGTCCGCCTCGACCTCCTTCTTGTAGAAGCCCTCTGAGCACGCCGCGTGAGCCTGCCCGCGGCATTCAATGTATGTCTTACTTTATTTCACGAGGCACGCACGTCGGAGCGGAAGCAACTGAGGGCGCAGTACGGGACATTGCACGTCGGGCAGGTGTATTTCGCGAACTGGCGGCGGCATCTGGGCGGTCGTCAGCGCGATAAGAACCGGTGAAAGGAGGAGGCGGACAGTTTGCAGGTGATGGTGTCGGACATGGCAAGCAGGGGTAAATATCAGCGCGCTCCTCCGCTCATGTCGACGATCATCGTGCCCGCCGGGTGAGCCGCGCCCTCGTCGTGTATCGGTTTATTGAGCTGCCTGCGCCAGATTCACCCCGCTCTTCGTGCCCCGCGGGTGCGCCGCCTGCTTTCACGTTCCGAGTCATCTGTATTGAGTTGGCCGCGCCAGGTTCTCCTACGTCGCCGCGGCGCTCGTGTCGACCGTGTTCCTCATCACGGGGCAGGTCATCGCCGTCAGCCAGCACCGCAAGGCCGCAGGCATCCCGTACCCGCACCGTGCGCCTCCTTTCAATGTCCAGGCGCCCCTTCTGACTCGACGCGCGTAGTGTACGCCGACAAGGCGGAGATGGCCGCCTCCCCCGCCGCCGTCAAGTTCAACTGCGTCCAGCGCGCCCACCAGAACGTGCGCCCCTCCCCCGCGCAAGTCCCGCCTCCCTGCTGACCCCGGGTAGACCCTCGAGAAGATCGCGCAGATGTACATGATGTGCGCGCCTCCCTCCCCTCACCGTCGCTGCTAAGCAAACCCAACCCCCGCAGGACGGCCGTCCTCGGCCTCCGCCACCCCGTGCTCGCCGCTGCGGCGCTCGGCGCGTGGGTCGCCAGCCGCGTCGCGTACACCGTCGGCTACGCGTCCGGGACCCCCGATAACGTGCGCCTGCCCCTCCTCTCTTCTTCGTTTCATCTTACATCTTCCATCTTACACCGACCTCAGCGCAACAACATCTTCACGCGCCTCTTATACGGGCCCTCTACCTTCAGTGCGTCCCTCCCCTTCCCCGCAAAATCGCCAATTACACGATACGCTAACGCGCACAACTCCCCCGCAGCCCTTTGCTTCGGCTCGCTGTACACCGTGTACGAGCTCGTCGCCGCGGGCGTCTGAGCTCTTTTTAATGTAATTTATCGCGTTCCGGAAACGGGACGGCCCTACTACCCTAGCTCATAATAAAAACAACTTAAAGACGTCGTCATCGTCTGACTCTCTGAAAGCGTTGATGAGCGGCGATCACATCCGGACCCACACCTTGCTTGCCTCTTACCCCCACACCACCGCCACCACCACCACCACCACCATCCACAAATTCGCTGGACTTCGGACGGTGAGTACCGGTTCTACCGCCTTGCATCCTTAAGTTTCAAGTCGCTGGGGTTGTGCTCTGCGTGCCGCTGGCCCTATTTCTGGCCCTTTGTTTTCGTGATTCGAGCTCTGGTCGCGCAGCAGATAGGCGGGTTCCTCCAGATCCCGTATGTGAGAGAGCGCTTCTTGCTGCGGGTCGGATGCCCTGCCTCTCCCTGCAGACCTCCATCGGACGGACGGGCGAATGTAAGAGGGAGAGAGGCTGAAACGAGTTGCATGGCGACTTCGGATGGTCCTCGACGAGTCGGAGTCGACCTGGTCCGCCCTGTAGATTCGAACCTTCGTCGGGCGGGTGGTCTGATCTTCGAGGCTGAGATGGCGCATCTCAGCTCGCGCTGTCTTGCACTCACATTGTGTCAAGGCCCTGAGACTGCAGTGTGAGCGTTAACCCGAAGTCTGGCGAGACCAAGCTTGTATAACTTGAAGTATGGGCATATCGAGCGGTATTCAATCGAGCTGTACACTGCCTGTGGAACGGGCATTTCCACCTACGGCGAGCGGGAGAACTCTGCCCTGCCGTACAAGCGTGCCAGTGCAAAATTTATCGAAAACCAAAACACCGTCGTTCTGCGAGGGGATATTTGAACAAACAATCTGTACTCGAAGGAAAGGGAGGTTAGTCTGAAGGGATTGGGGTATGTTCTTTTCCGGACGCGGTGTACGTCTCTTAAGGGACCGCGTACGAATAACGTTTTTAGCTGATCTTTGCAGCGTTACTATGAAATAAAGGGCGCGCCGAGGAAATACGAAGCCCGCCGACACCCCCGCCGTGACTGTGAATAACTTATTCGTACGCGCGGAATAAGTACCATATATCAAGCTCAAATTAAACCAACCATTTCAGGCCCACGAACTGATTTTGATTTTGATTTTATTATAGATTCAAAGAGAAAATTCGAGGGCACCCGAAGTTCAAGCTTCAAGCTGGAGGTGTCTTCCGCCAGAATCAGAACTTCGTACATAAAATCAACTCAAGTCAGATTGAACCGTGGGAAAAGGATGTCGGCGTCATCGAGACATTTGATCGGGACGGTTCAACTTCTCCCACGAACGTCGAGCGCCCACAAAGCGCCCACGTCGAGCCACGTCGTGATTCGTGCGTACGGAAAGACGGAAAGCTATATATATGCGACGTGCTTTGAAATCCGACGGCTTCTCCGAAGGTGCCGCGGGAAATTGAACGGCGGCAACTCGGAGGACGCGTCGACGGCACGGCGACTACTTTAACGCCTGCTGAATTGCTGTTGAATCATACGCTCGACTCGCACCTCCCACCTCGCACCACCCTCGTGCCCTCCCTCTCCTTGAAATCCACCAGCCCTAATGTCCACCACAACGCTCGTCCTGCCCGCCGGGTGCGCCTGTTAATTCTTCACGCGTCGTCGTCCAGCGCTGACCGCGACCACTGGCAGGCTCCCCTACGTCGCCGCGGCGCTCGTGTCGACCGCGTTCCTCCTCACGGGGCAGATGATCACCGTCGGGCGCGCCCGCAAGGCTGCGGGCATCAAGTACCCCCAGCGTGCGCCCTAATAAGCCTCCTTACGCTCACCCCTGCTGATCTAACTGCAGTGTATGCCGACAAGGCCGAGATGGCCGCGTCCCCCGCCGCCGTCAAGTTCAACTGCGTCCAGCGCGCGCACCAGAACGTGCGCCCCCTCCTTCCCCTCCCTTGTACGCCCTGCCGAGTGTTGACTTACGGCGTGCGCAGACCCTCGAAAACATCGCGCAGGTCTACATGATGTGCGCTTCCCCCCTTCCTTTTTATTTATTCGTTTAGTTTAACCTGACCCGCAGGACAACCGTCCTGGGCCTCCGGCACCCCGTGCTCGCCGCCGCGGCGCTTGGCGCGTGGGTCGCCAGCCGCGTTGCGTACACCATCGGCTACGCGTCCGGCAACCCCGCCACCGTGCGCTTCAATCCAAATCCTGCTTTGCTGGCGCCCAATTAATATTGATTCCTTCGCAGCGCAACAACATCGTCACGCAGGTCTTCTACGTGCCCGCCGTGCTCAGTGCGTGCCGCTCCGCTGTTTCTTTCCGCGTATCTGACGCGTTCCCGCAGCCCTGCTCTTCGGCTCGGTATACAGCGCGTACGAGCTCGTCGCGGGCATCTGAGTATACGATACCCTGCGCTCGACAGTCTCTCGGCCTCATGCAACATACCGCTACATACGTGCACAGTAGAGGACGCATGGTAAAACAAGCCGTCTCACGCTCGATTTCGGACGGTGAGTAATACGGTTCCGCTAAGTGTCCCTGGGATGTTGCTCTGCCCGCCCTGGCCATCGCCGCGGCGCTCATTCTCAATCGACGTCGGCCCTATCTTTCTGGCCCTTTATGTTCGTGACTCGAGCTCTGGTCGCGCAGCAGGTAGGCGGATTCGACACCCCAGATCCCTTCTGTGAGAGATTATATTCCTGCGACTCGGATGCCCGTTTCCTCGGTACCTGCCTCGCTCTCTGCAGACCTTCATCGGACGGACGGGCCCATGTAAGAGGGCGGGTGAAGCGGATGGCGACTCGCGGTCCTGGCTGCGTCGTCCTCGGCTGTACATCCGAACGTCCGTCAGAGTCGCGCTAGGCTGAGACCGGACAGTCGACTTGGATGCCGCGGCCCTATCCCTATCACTATCTTAGGCTCGCATTGTCGGGTGCCGTCTCGCCGGAGACTCCGTACTCTCGCCCGAGATCCAGTGTGCGCGTTCAGTCGAGAGCAACTTTGAATGAGTATGCGCGGATCGAGCTGCACACTGCCTGTGGACCGGGCATTTCCACCTACGGGGAGAACTCTGCCCTGCCGTCCAAGTGGCCACCAGTGCAAAATTATCGAAAACGCAAACAGCGTTATTCTGACCCAGCGGTTTACAAAAATCCTATCGTACTTGACGGAACGGGCAGTTTCTCAGGGATTGGAGTACGATTTTTTCCGGACGCAGTATATTTCTTGACGGGACCGCGTACAAATAACCTTTTTAGCCAATTTTTGCAGCGTTACTATGGAATCAGGACGGGCGCGCCCGCGAAATACGGAGCCCGCCGACACCCCCGCCGTGACTGCGAATAACTTATTCGTACGCGGAATAAGTACCATATATCGAGCTCAACCAACCGATTTTCAGGCCCACGAACCGATTTCATTATTATTATTGTAGGTTCACAGAGAAAATTCGAGGGCACCCGAAATTCAAGCTGGAGGTGTCATCCAAGTCAGATTGAACCGTAACTTCTCCCACGAGCGTGATTCGTAAACGGTCTTACGGAAAAACGGAGAAACGGAAAGCTATATATGCTTACATGTGCTTTGAATCGGCGGGAAATTGATTACAACTCGAAGGACGCGTCGACGGCACGGCGACTACTTTAACGCTGCTGAATTGCTGCTGAATCATACGCTCGACTCGCACCTCCCACAACCCTCGCGCCCTCTCCCTCTCCTTGAAATCCACCAGCCCTAATGTCCATCACAACCCTCGTCCTGCCCGCTGGGTGCGCCTGTTACTTCTTCACGCGTCGTTCAGCGCTGACCCGTGACCGCGACCACTGGCAGGCTCCCCTACGTCGCCGCGGCGCTCGTATCGACCGCGTTCCTCCTCACGGGGCAGATGATCGCCGTCGGGCGCGCCCGGAAGGCCGCGGGCATCAAGTACCCCCAGCGTGCGCCCTCCGGCTCCTTGCGCTCCGAGTCAACCCTGCTGATCTGACTGCGCCGCGCTAGTGTATGCCGACAAGGCCGAAATGGCCGCGTCCCCCGCCGCCGTCAAGTTTAACTGCGTCCAGCGCGCGCACCAGAACGTGCGCCCCTCCCTCCCCTCCATTTTACCCCCCTGCCGAGTACTGACGAGTTGTGCGCAGACCCTCGAAAACATCGCGCAGGTCTACATGATGTGCGCTTCCCTCCCTCTTTTTATTGTTCAAGTTTGATTTTAACGTGACGCAGGACGACCGTCCTGGGCCTCCGGCACCCCGTCCTCGCGGCGTCGGGGCTCGCGATGTGGGTCGCCAGCCGCGTTGCGTACACCATCGGCTACGCGTCCGGCAACCCCGACACCGTGCGCTTCCTCAACACTCCTGCTTCGCTAGCGCCCAATTAATATTGACTCGTTCGCAGCGCCACAACATCGTCTCGCAGGTCTTCTACATGCCCGCCGTGCTCAGTGCGTGCCGCTCCGCTGTTTCTTTCCGCGTATCTGACGCGTTCCCGCAGCCCTGCTCTTCGGCTCGATATACAGCGCGTACGAGCTCGTCGCGGGCATCTGAGTATACGATACCCTGCCCTCGACATGTCTCTCGGCCTCATGCAACATACCGCTACATACGTGCACAGTAGAGGACGCATGGTAAAACAAGCCATCTCACGAGGGAGCCAAGCATTACTGAAGCAAGTAGCGGTATTCTATATCAATATCTATTTGTCGCGCAACAAAGAAGTACTTATAAGATATCTAATGACGATGATCTCCTACACAAGAACCTTCTGGAAATAGCGCTCGATACCCTCTGCATTCGAAACAACAGCACCGACGACCCCGTCGGGGCGCACGACCACAACAGCCAGTTCGCCGGCCGTCAGATCATACCCGGCGTACGCATGGCCCGCCCGATCTTCCAGCACCGCAGAGAACAGCGCGCCGTCGTCCGCGGCCGTCTGCCCCTGCGGGATGACCAGCACCGTGCGCACCGCGGCCTCCGGGAGCCGTCTAAGCACGCTAGCTACAGGCGCGCGCGCACCCGCGTCCCCGCCAAACAGCAGCACGGTGTGCACGGACACGCGGAAGACGGCGAAGAGCGTAGTCGGCGCGTCCGCCGATCCCGCACGCACAAGGCCGGGCGCGTCGGGGGCACGATACGCCGCCTGCACGCCGCTGCCCGCGGCCCGCGCGTACGCGTCGCTGCTCGCGCCTGCGCCCGCAGCGGCCTCGAGCACGATCGAGCTCCCGCAGTAGTTGACCCCGAGCATGTTCAGCTCGCCGCCGCGCTTCCACGCATTCGGATCGGCGGGCCCTGCGCCTGAGAACGTCCTGTGGTACAGCTCGGTTGTGACCTTGAGCATCTGCGCGACGACCCGGATGCGCTCCTCGCTGTAGGTGTCGAGGAGGGCCGCAGGGGCGAGGCTTTTGTGCACCAGCGCAAGTTTCCAACCCAGGTTGGCGGCGTCCTGGACGCTTGAGTTGAGGCCTTGCCCGCCGGTCGGGCTGTGGCAGTGGGCGGCGTCTGGGACGTGGGTGTTAACTGAGGAACGAGAAGAGGAAAGACAAGACGAACCTCCGGCGATGAATACGCGCCCGCTCCGCATCGTGTCCACCATGCGCAAGTTCGGCCTGTACGGTGGATGTCAATACCTAAACGTCGACTGGAGGAGTATGGACCAGGCTAACCTCCAGCTGGACATCCATGTGGCCGGCCCAAACGTGATATCGCGTCGGCCTGTCACGTCGTAAAACTCTTCGATGAATTCCTCGCGCGTCACAGCTTTCTCAGCCAAGTGTTCCGGACGACCGGTGTACGCGAACATGAAGACGTTGCTGGTGGGACTGCTCGAACGGAGAACGAGGCTACCACCAGAATTAGCCTAAAACTGACCTGTGAGAGCAAAGACTCACAGTTTGGGTGGGACGTGCCACATGTGGAAGAACTGGCTAAAAGTAAGCTAACGAAGAGCGGACGGTGAATGAATCCCACGCACTCGCGGGTCTGCACCCTCGACGACGATATCACCTATGACAATATGTTTCTCGTGTGTCTCGCCGAGGAAGCTCAAGCCAAGTTGTTTGCGCACGATGCTCCGCGCGCCGTCCACCCCCGCGAGCCAGTCGAAATTGGTGATTTCTTCCACCTGTTTCCCGTCCGCGTTGGTCTTGACGATCTTGGCAACGACGCGGTCAGAAAATTGCTCGAAGCTGCGCAACTCGGAACCGAGCTCCACGGAGCAGGAGAGCTTTTGCAACTGGTCTCGCAGAATCTCTTCATGGCGCTCTTGGCTGATGATGAGCGCGTTCGGCTGGAGAGAAGCGTGAGGAAGGGAGGTGCGCGCGCGCCAGGATATACGTACGTGCGGTACGTCTGGGGTGGGCTCGACCCGCTTGGCGAGTTCGGTGATGGCGAAGGGTTCAATTTCTCCAGGGTTGTATTTGGCCATGGCTGCCATAAATGTACCTTCCTTCTGGATGTCGGGGAGAATACCGAGAATATCGTACAGTTCGAGTGTACGGGCATGGACGCCTGCTCCACGAGAACCGATCCTGTGTTTTAATTCCTTTTCAATGATGCGGACCGAAACACCATTTTGGAGAAGAACAAGGGCGAGTATCAGGCCCGTAGGACCAGCACCGGTCTGCCCAGAAGTTAGTTCACAGCAAAGCGCAGGAATGGAATTGAACGCACAATGAGAACAGAAGGGGGAGCCATGGGATCTCATTACTGAAGAGCCCCACTACATTTATACCTGCGCTTGACTGCGCTACCTACTAAGTAGTATTGCCGCTGCCTGAGTGCTGTCCGAGTGCCAGACCCTCGGATCCGTACAACGATCCGCACCGCTACGTGTTAGTGCTGAGTCAATTTAAAGCCAGGCCAAGGCGGCGGCGAACCGCCAATCGCAAGAGGTCGTCAAGAGGTGAGCGGATCTAGGAAAAAATAGAAGAGATGCATCGGGAAGAGGGAGAGGGAGGGAGAGAGAGGATGGAGGAAGTAAGGAACCGGGGGCGACGCGCACATGTGACAGGTTCTGCGCGTTTGGTGCGCGCTTGTGTTTATGCCGAGTTGCCGACTTGTATTCCGGGCGGCTGACAAGTAGTGCGGGGTTAGATTTAGATTTGAGCTTGTAATTTACAGTCGGGGCGGCAGGGGGCCACCGTCAAATATAAACAGTGTGTAATTTACCGTAATTAACAGCGCCGCAGGCCGGAAATTTTTACCGTTTTTTACAGTAAAGAATGGATGTAAAGTTTGTAAAATATGTATTTAATTGTAAAGTTTACCAGCCGTCGTCTTCCTTCGCCCACGACACACTCTTCGCAGTCCATACCGGCGCAGCGGGGGCAGATCCGACCTTGGTGCGAGCAAAGACCTTCTCAGGAGCCTTCGCGCTCTCGGGGCTGAGACGGGTGTCCAGAAAGTCTTGGCTGATTTTAAGGAGTGAATCGTAATCCTCCCTGTCCATGCTCTGAGCTTGCATGGTGCTGGAGGAGAGAGGATAAGTCGAAACTGTGTTTCACAGTGGATTTTGGAAAGGGCTACACTCCCAGAGAGCCTGAGCGCAAGCCGAGAGACCTGGTTCTGTAGGAGAGAATTTTACCATTCTTTACGCCCAAATTATAGGGTCTCATGTAAAGAATGTAATTTACATGTAATTTACATGTAAATTTTGCATGTGTAATTTACACATACATTTCTAACCCCGCACTACCAGTGACAAGTCATTTTCACACTTAATCCCGTACCACATGAACATGTTCCGAATCGCCTCGTCCGTTCTCAGCCTCGTCTCCTTCTCGTCCATGGGCCTCGTTGGTCTCTTCGGTGGCTCCTGCATCGGTGCTCAGATTACGGCCAGCATCCTCCTCTCTGGCCTCTCCGTCGCGAAGACCAGCCTCCACACGACCCGACCCCTCGAAATCGGCCCTCTGCCCACCGAATGCGTCCCTTCGAACGATAAAATATCCATTCCCTACGTGGCCATCATAATCATGGCGTACGCTGCCCTTGTATCCGCCAGCCTCTTCTGCAGCCGGCAACCAGCCTCCATCGCCTCCATCCGAGCCAGGTTCCAGCAGCAGCACCGACAAAGCCCCGCGTCGGAGTCGATGGATGTGGTTGTGGATTCTCCCTGTAATCGTCGCCCTCCTCGCGGCCTACATCTATTTCACCGACCAGCACTCCCTAACATACTTACTTTCGGCCGTACGCGAATCCCCTTGGAATCGCCCATTTTCGTGCTTGAACGCTTCTTTCCCGCCGGGCTTCATGCGGCGGGTCGTGCCGCCATGTCCTGCATTTCCACGGCCAAGATCTACATCTCCCTCCACGGCTGGCAACATTCCAAAACCGTCCTTTTTGCCATCGGGTGTTATCCGAGCCTGATCCTTGTCAAGCGAGGCGTGCGAAGTCTAATAGGAATCCGCAGTCCTACTCTGATGGAACTCATCATTCCTGCAGGCATCTACAACGAGGCTAAAGCTTACCTATTTGTCCCCGGCGTATTTGCCGGCTCTGCGGTGATCGTCGCCTTTTCTCCCCAACTAGACAGGATTATATGTTTCTTTGTGATTCCTTCGGCTCCGATCTCGCCGCCATGTCAGCTTTGTTCTTAGACATCTCGCACTCTTTCGCATTGATAGAAAAATCGGTCGGTCTTTCTCACTCTCGCTATATGAACGCCTCTCGCGCGTCGCTGGTTTCCAGATGATTGTTGGCCCCACAGCCATTTACGCCACGGTTTTTGGCTCTACGGCCGTATTTCTGGGCGTTTGTGCCTCGGTGAAGGCTCTACGACGAGCAATTCTTGCGGCGTACCATGAACCACTGTACATCATCGACGTTATATTGGCTCTCAGTACACACACTGGGGCCTTCTGCGTGTGGGGCTCGGTTTTTTACACCTGGGTGACTTTCGACCGCCTCAACCCACATTTCAAGCCGATACTGGAGCAACCGTTCCTTTCTCTGCAGCGGAGAGATTCGGTGCAACTTGCATATTTGATGGTGGCGCTCCAATACAGAGAATGGAAATCGGCCTCGTTGCTCCTGAACAGACTCCCGGAGGCGTTGAATTTCTCTTGGGCGACGTGGGAAACATTATCTTCTGCTCAGAAACTGGCAAGTCCCGTCGTCCTTCCCGTTTTGCGTCGCTGAACGAGCCTTCCACACTTTGTGTTTCTTGCAACCCAACCCACCCATTTTTGGTTCCCGTCCCCGCTCGCACTCGAATCTCGTTCTAATTTTATTTCTAGTAGCCCTGTCGCTGTATGTTGCGAACGAAAATTAGATTATGTTTCCCGGCACCACAGTAGAGTTGATGCAGGAGCCATTTTACAATCAGCGTTCAACGTGAGTCAATCACAGATCGCTGATGCCTACGGTGATCGTAATATCGTCACGTCGCGTCCACTCTCTCGCAGTTACCCAGAACCGCAGCGCGCAGCAGCGTCCTCTTCCGCTCTTGCTCGACTTTATTACCCTCTCCCACTTGTTTTTATTTCGCGACCGACCCGACCCGACGCAAAACATTCAAGTTGAACGGAAGCAAAGCAAAGTGAAATGACGACCACGATAACAATCCCCACCGGGTGAGCCAACCTTGCGATGTTGTCGAGTTGAGCGACGACCCTGACTTTGCTCTCCCTTTCTTCTTTTGATTTCTTTTCCGCCGCGCACGCCTGTGATATGATACCCCACCCTTTCGCCCCCTCGCGTTGCTCAGCTTCTCCTACGTCGCCGCCGCGCTCCTCTCGACCGTCTTCCTCCTGGGGAGCCAGATCGTCGTCGTCAGCACGCACCGCCGCCGCGCGGGCATCGCGTATCCGCAGCGTGCGTCCCTCTATTATCCTGCCCTCTTGTTCGACCTTTGTTTTTCCCTTGAGTTGCATTGTGAGGGAGATTTTATTCTTGCAGTCCGGAGCGTGTCATTTCCCTTCTTTGCTTCCATTACCTACGCAAAATGCTAACGACCGCCAACGCAGTGTACGCTGACAAAGCCGAGGCAGCCGCTTCGCCCGCCGCGCTCAAATTCAACTGCGCGCAACGTGCGTCTTAATTTTATTTCCACTTGAGCGCTAACTGATGCACGAAGGCCAGGCGTGCACCAGAACGTGCGTCCCCTCTGCCTACCCTATCCTTCTCCATGCTGATCGAATGTAGACCCTCGAATACCTCCCAGGGCTCTATGTCATGTACGCGTTTCGACTATGATTTTACTTCCCAACAAACGCTTTTGACGAACGACGCGCAGGACGCTCATCCTGGGCCTGAAGCAGCCCACGCTTGCGGCGTCGGCGCTCGGGATGTGGGTGCTCGGGCGCGTCGCGTACGGCGTGGGGTATGTGACGGGCGACCCGGAACGGGTGAGTGCATCTCTCTTGCGCTCCTCCATCCTTCCCCGTCGCAATCCTCCCCATTCCTTCTTCCCCGAGCTGGCATTACTCGCACGCTAACTGCTTCCCTGCGGCCAGCGGAACAACATCGTCACCGTGCTCTTCGCGACTCCCAGCATTCTCAGTGCGTTCCCCTCCCTCCCCGCTTACGTCGTCCGCAAGCTGATCAGTGGATGAATTGCAGCGCTGCTCGGGGGCGCGACGTACAGTGTGTACCAGCTTGTTACCGAGGGGGCTTGAGGGGCGAGCTACGAGTTTTGCGAGTGTGGAATGGGGTGTACAGTAGGAGTACTTATTCACGTTCCGCCGGAACACCCGGCGGACCACATCAAAAAAACTTTCCCACAAAAGCAGCGTCCACGTCACCCGCGGCATCCTTTGCTCCTTTCGATCTCAGGAAATATTGCCATAAGTACGTTGTTTTGAACTTTTGAACTCTACCTTTTCCAGCTCTCCCCGAAACCGAAGCTTTCCTCCGCACCTCTATTTTCAACTAGCATGTCCACTTCCTTCGTCCTCCCCGCTGGGTACGCCCCTTCCTCACGCGCTTTCGCAAATGAAGTGCAACTGACGCCCGCGCAGAGTCGGCTACCTCGCCGGCGCCTTCTTCTCCACCGTGCTCCTCCTGCTCGGGCAGACGTACGTCGTCGTCCAAGCCCGCGCCGGCTCGGGCGTCGCATATCCCCGCAGTGCGTCCCCCTCCGACTGACTACCACACAATCGCATGGATATTGACGGAGGACGCAGTATACGCGGACAAGGCAGAGATGGAGGCAAACCCCAAGGCGGTCCAGTTTAACTGCGCGCAGCGTGAGTCCTCTTCACTTACATGCGTGAATGAAATGCTGAGAGGCTGGTAGGCGCACACCAAAATGTACGTCCCGCGGTTGGTTTATGAATAGGGGAGTTGCGCTGACGGAACGACATGTAGACGCTCGAGAACTTGCCGATGCTGTACACCATGTGCGTGTCGTCTCACTTCCCTGTGCGTCCGTCTTAACTTACACTAAATTCGAAGGACGGGGGTCACGGCGCTCAAGTACCCGATGCTTGCCGCGGGGGCACTGGGACTGTGGTCGCTCGCGCGCGTCGGATACACCGTGGGGTACTCCACCGGCGACCCGAAGAAGGTCTGTGCTCCGTCATCGTCCCGCTGTGCCCTCTCTGACGCGCTGTACCTTTCAGCGCACGAACTTACTGAGCGTACTGCACTACCCTATCCTCCTGAGTGAGTCCTTGTTCCTGTGTTAGGTGCGGGATAATTATGCTTACGGGCGGGTGTGTGTAGCGCTGCTGGGGAGCTCGGGGTATACGGTTATGCAGCTCGTGTGTGCGGAACTATAGAGGGTGAGCTTGCGGAGAGGAGAAGATTCGGAGGGGAATGCCAGATCCAACTTGAAGTTGACCCGGAGAAAAATAAAATGCGTACGCCGTTTTGTTGATGAGACAAGGCAGGCGTGATGGAGGAAAGTCAGAGAGAATCTAGTGCGGGCGAGCTTATATATCATTTGGATGGCGCGACGCGAGCCCATGGATGTTGTGATTCTGAGCAACGCGATCACGTGCATTTGTTAGACTATAAAGCTCCTTCTTGGGAGGAGTCTCTGACACGACGGTAGGGCCGCTAGAGGCTCTACTGCAGTCAAAGAGTCGAGGAACGCGCGGCTCTGTTGAGGCGCGCGAATGATGGGACTTCCGCATTTGGGGGGGGGGGGGGGAGGGTCCCTTACGTGTGATGATCAGTGTGCCCGATTCCACGATCTGCTACCTCTTGTACCTTAACATGTCCACTTCCTTCGTCCTCCCCGCCGGGTACGCCCATTCCTCGTGCGCTTTCACTCGTGAAGTTCAACTGACGCCCGCGCAGAGTCGGCTACCTCGCCGGCGCCTTCTTCTCCACCGTGCTCCTCCTGCTCTGGCAGACATACGCCGTCGTCAAGGCCCGCGCTGGCTCGGGCGTCGCATATCCCCGCAGTGCGTCCCCCTCCAACTGACCACCACACAATCGCATGGATATTGACGGAGGACGCAGTATACGCAGACAAGGCAGAGATGGAGGCAAACCCCAAGGCGGTCCAGTTTAACTGCGCGCAGCGTGAGTCCCCTCCGAGTCCACTTACTGCGATGAATGAAGATGCTGAGAGGCTGGTAGGCGCACACCAAAATGTACGTCCCGCGGTTGGTTTATGGATAGGGGAGCGGCGCTGACCGATGGACGTGTAGACGCTCGAGAACTTGCCGCTGCTGTATACCATGTGCGTGTCGTCTCCTCGGCACGTCCATCTTGACTTACACTAAATTCGAAGGACGGGGGTCACGGCGCTCAAGTACCCGATGCTCGCCGCAGGCGCACTGGGACTGTGGTCGCTCGCGCGCGTCGGATACACCGCGGGGTACTCCACCGGCGACCCGAGGAAGGTCTGTGCTCCGTCATCGTCCCGCTGTGCCCTCTCTGACGCGCCGTACCTTGCAGCGCACGAACTTACTGAGCATACTGCAATTCCCTATCCTCTTGAGTGAGTGCTTGTTCCTGGGTGCTGGATAATTATGCTTACGAGCGGGTGTGTGTAGCGCTGCTGGGGAGCTCGGGGTATACGGTTGTGCAGCTCGTATGTGCGGAACTTTAGAGGGCGAGCTTGCGGAGAGGAGAAGATTCGGAGGGGAATGCCAGATCCAACTTGAAGTTGACCCGGAGAAAAATAAAATGCGTGCGCCGTTTTGTTGAGAGAAATCTGGATGAGGCAAGGCAAGCATGATGGAGGAAAGGCAGAGAGAATCTAGTGCGGGCGAGCTTATATATCATTTTGATGGCGCGACGCGAGCCCATGGATGTTGTGATTCTGAGCAACGCGACCACGTGCATTTGTTAGACTATAAAGCTCCTTCAAGCTTCAGCTTCTCTCCGCCTTCACCTCCCCTACATTTCCTTTCCACACTAATTTCCTCCCCTCACTTTGCCCCCCGTCAATTTCGCTCAAGAATGCAGTCTGCAAATCTAGACAAGGCAGCCCCGGCGGCTACCTTCAATTGCGTTAACCTTGCCGCCCGCGTCCAACTTTAACTCCGACGAACCCGGACACTGACCTGCACTGAAGCGTCCATCTCCAGCCATCTCCTCGGACCTTCCTATTCTCCGAGTCCTGGAACAGCTATTATAACCCTGAAATACGTGGCATCGCAAGCGCTGAGGATACATTTATCAGCCGCCGAACAGCTTACGCAGTCTTCGGCACTGTTGGCTGACAATGGCGTCCTGGAATCTCCTGGAATCCGACGGCTCCTCCGACAGTGATTGCATCTCAAAGCTCATGATCCTAAATCACCAAGGACGCGTTGACGGCAGCAACTGACTATTTAATCTCCGATCTTTCTGGCCCAACCTCCCACAGATACCTGCCCCCGTACTATTTCTTGAAAAACAATGTCCACCACTCTGATCGTGCCCGCGGGGTGAGTCGCCCTTTTCACGCCGACGCTCGGCCACCCGTCTGACGACCCCAGCTTCGCCTACCTCGCCCCGGCCTTCGTGTCCACCGCCTTCCTCCTCCTCGGGCAAACGATCGTGGTCTCCCGGGCCCGCGGGGCGGCAGGCATTCCGTACCCTACCTGTGCGCCATCTTTTCGTTCCAGCGACATACATATGCTAACCGGGAGCGTGTAGTATATGCCGATAAGGCAGAGATGGCCGCGTCCCCCGCCGCCGTCAAGTTCAACTGCGCCCAACGTGCGTTCTTCCCTCATCTTTTCTTCTTCCTTATGCTGATGTCTCCCTCGCAGGCGCGCACCAGAACGTCAGCCCTCCCTCTGCTTCTGCCCTCCTTCGCTAACACCTTCGATCCCGCTTAGACCCTTGAAAGCATCGCTATGATATACATGTCGTACGTCGTAATCCACCTCCTTTAATAGTTGCATGCCGCTAAAACCTTGCAGGACGGCCGTCCTGGGCCTCAGATACCCCGTCCTCGCGGCCTCGTCGCTCGGCCTCTGGGTCGTCAGCCGCGTCGCGTACACGATCGGTTACGCGTCGGGGGACCCCGCCAAGGTTTGTCCTAGTTTGAGTACACGAAATATGCTGACCTTCTTGTTTCCTTTTTCTAGCGCACCAACTTCGTCAGCCGCGTCACATCCACCCCCGCCATACTCAGTGCGTCCCTTTTTCCCTTCTTCCTGCCTCCCCCTGACCGTGGAATCTAGCGCTGTTGTTTGGCTCAGCGTACAGCGCGTATGAGCTCGTCGCTGCGACCCTTTGAGCGTAACGTGTCGCTTTATAAAACGCGAGATAGAGGACATATGGGCGCGCGGATCGCGTCGATCTTGCTTGCTATGCGGGGATGGGTACTTATCATTGACACGGAAAATAAACAAGTAGACGTTACGGCTAGCCGCTACTGTACATATAATCCCGAGGCTCGAATCACACCACTCAGAGCTGCCGCCCGTGCATCCAGGCGGACAGCATCGCCAGCGCCTCCACCGGCTTATCATGCGGGACGTACAACGCAAACGCACATCAGCCAGGTCTGCAGCGCGCGAAAAAGCGAAACGACTCATCATATGCCCCGCGCCCCGGATCGTGACGAACGCAAGCGGGCTCCCCGGTGCTTGCCGCACCTCGCCCGCCTTCCCCTCTTGCCCCTCGACCCACCACTCAGCCCACTCGAGCGCGGCGTACTCCGCTTGCCCGCTCCACTCGAGCTTGTCGACCCACATGCGGTTTGCGACCCAGTTGCACTGCCAGTCGTACGTCCCCGCGTAGATGAGCACGCGCACGCCGCGGTCGAGTAGCCCAGCGACGTAGTGTTGCGTCGGCGCGACCCACTTGTCGAGCCGCGCGCCGAAGAGGCGGCCGACGTCGTTCGAGCACGAGGTGAAGTTGGCTGCGCCTGGGTCGACGCCGAGTAGGTCGCGCATGGCCGGGTCCGAGAGGTACTTGGTAATCACACCGTTCTCCTCGTAGCAGAGGCCATCGCCGATACACATCTGTATGGCGGGTCAGCATTGCGGGAGCCGGATTAAGTAGTGGGCGCCGACCTTCGAGATGTCGTAGACGTTGCGGCCTGGGGTAGGATTAGCACCGGAGGAGATGGAGACAGGGCGACTGACCGCTGGCCCACATCCCAGTAGAGAGCTCGTTATCGCAAAAGTTGACCGCGGCGCGGCAGTTGATCGCGTCGAACTGGTCGATGCAGCCTGCCTGCATCAACTTTTGGCATCGCGGAAGCTGGAAAGACATGCACATTAAACTGTCGCAGGCGGAGATAGATGTGTACGACGCACAGCAGCTTTCATGCGCACGCAGGTGCTTATGGATTGGAACGGCACATCGAGCGCAGCGGTCCCGCACTCGACGTCGTAGCGTCCTGGGTATAGCCTTGCAAGTAGCGTTTCTTCAGCAAAATTGCGCGTGGACTGGAAAGCAGAGATTTACGTCGAGATGTCCGTGATACCGTTCCCGATAATGATGCTCTGTAAATTGAGCGTCGGGCGGCCCTCCGCTATCGCCAGCTGGTTTTGGTCATAGATCATGCTCGCGAACACAGGCAAGTAGCGGCCCTGTTTCGTTTCGAATTAAACATCTGCCCTGAAGAGAGGGCGATGGGACAGACTCCGTAAGACTCGCCCGACAGATGGAGCGCGCGGCCCTTGAATTGCGAGAATGTCTCGAAGAAGATCGAGATGAACGCGTGCACGTTCTTCGCCGCGTCTTCGGTGGTTTCCACCGTCTCGCCGTAGTCGGCATACGAGAACCCCACGCCGACCCTGAGAAATACGTTAACTGCAGCAGCGCGAAAGGGAACTCTGCGCACGGTTGGTCAAGGAAGAAGATGTTAGCTTCTGAGTTCCAGGATGCCGGATTCCATGTCGTCCCGTTCGCCGACACGTTCTTCATGTCGATGCTGCACGGGCCTGAATTTTCCTACTGCGTCGGAATCAAACGGCGAGCAGAAACAGATGGCGCACGCACCGAGCTCCATGAGCAAACCCATCGCCGAGCTGCAGCCGGGACCGCCATTAATCCACATGAGCACGTCGTCTACGGTAGTCAATATTAGCGTGATATAAAATAACGGAGCGCGCCCAACACACCGGTCGCGGGGTCCCGCCTGCTCTCGAAGAAGTAAAAGAACAGATGCTTCGCGCCCTGGTCGACATCGAGATAGCCCGTGTAAACGTTAACGGTGGGGTCGCAAAAGCTGCTCTGCTTGACGCGCACACGGTGATTCGGGAAACGCGCGTGCGATAAGGATGTGAAGTCGTCTGAGCTAACGGACGAGAGGTGCAGAGGTGGCACTGCGAGGGGAACCTGTGTCGCGGCCGTCAAGCCCAAGGAGAGAGCGAATGTGGCTAGGAGAAGAGATAACATGATAACCTGGAATAGAGCCGATTTCCCATTCACACTGTCAGCCAAAACTTGTTGGCCGGAACGAATTGTGTGCTGAACGCGGAACGACCATCTTTAAATTCATGCAGAAATACGAGAGAGGTGAAACCAAGGGACGAGCTAATAAACGCCGCGGCTGCAAGCCAACTTGAAGTAAGTTGACGGCATCGATCGGCCGAACTTCACAAAGTCCTAAGCGCTCAACGAAGGTGATTGTACTGGGTACGGCAAGGGTCTCAAGTTCCTCAACCGCCTCAACGCGCTCGAAACTATCGACATGCCCTTGGACGCCGTAAATACGAGATAGACTCAGACGGTTCAGCTGTCTCCAAAGTAAAAGACATCAACCGCATGTATACTACTTCCACCGTCCCTCTAAAATGAAATCAACACCATCGCGATCAGCAAAGAAAGCAGCGAACGACCCACCCAAAACGCAACGACCCGCTCGTCGTCCATGCTCACCCCATCGTACACACTAAATGTCTCAGTGGATCGCGAAGCATGGCACTCCAACCGCGAGCCCACCGGCTCTGCCCAGATCCCGAAATTCGAAAATGGATCGTCTGTGGGCGGGAGGCAAGCGTGGGGATGCGACTGAGCCATGTACCGATTGAAATCGAAGAAAAAGAGCGGCGTGGTGGTCCGCATCGGGGTCAGCACGGAGCGCTGCCCGGAGGTGGTCGTGATCCAATCCACGTTGATCCCGGCCGCAAGCAGCCAGCGGCAGATTCCCGGGCCCCAGTCCGCGTACACGCAGGTATCGCCGACCGTGTGTTTGTCGAGGAGGGCGAGGAGCGTGCGGCGGTGGATGAAGAGCAGGAACTTTTGCACGGGGAAATGGATGTGGAAGAGGATGATCGAGTCGTCTACGGAGGAGTAGAATGGAAGCCGCGAGGGCTTACGAAGCGGGTATACCGACGGGTTGGGTTCGCCGCGGGCGGTGATTACGTTGATTCCCTGCTCTGAGGCGAGGCGCGGGAGGTGCAGGGTGAGCGTCGGCGTCGGCGTCGTTTGCTCGGAGGGGATCGTCCACAGCTCGAGCGTTGCGGCAGTCGTGTTGGGGAGCAGGAGCACCTCGGGCGACAGAAACACGGCGGCGAAGTAGCTCCTGTTTGGGGCGTCGATTTTCTGCGTAGCAGTTAGTATAGATGACCGTACGTTGAGGTGCGGGTCTACCTACCATCTTGAGCTTCCCTGTCCTCCACTCATAGATGTAGACGTGGTCGTCCGGTTTCAAAAGTCCCCCCATCATGCCTCCGTAGCTCTCGCCGAAAACCAGATAGTCGCCAACGACTTCCATCATGCTACTCGGCAGACCCCACGACGAGGTGCCCACTTCAATAGGGCCTCGAGATTCTGGATGCGGCCGGTGCGTAGACATGGTGAGGAGCTCTAAATTGATCAAGCCCTGAAGCACGCCCACGGCCGTAGTTGGTCCAGTCGGCGTGCTGAATATATATATAAAAGTGCAGTCAGAGTTTAAAGCGAGACCTACAAAGTAGCTATGACGACGAGATCGTGCTCTCCAATGGCCAGACCAAAATCTATTATCATACTCTGCGGGGAGGATACTGGAATGCGGCCCCACTCCACCGGAGGTGCGCCCTCCGGAGGACGCTCCGACGGAAGCTGGATATAGCGCAGCGCGTTCCGTCTGTCCTCTCCAAAAAACAGAAAGCCAGCTGCAGATAATGCGTTAAATAACTTGATAATAGGCTATGAAAGGAAGAGAGCCACCCGACAGGTCATACACGCCTGACATTTGGAACGGGACCGGGATCGAGGTCACCCAGCTTGGGTTCGCCGTTGTAAAAGCGGTCTCCCGGGAACGCAGCATCCTGAGACGGTCTGAAATGGGGAGCGTCGAGGAGGGGTTGTCGGTGACTTGGGCCACGCTCCGGGCGATCAGGTACTGCAGCTCAATAGACGCCGTAACGAAGCCATGGAGGAATCGGGACGACTGTTGGCAGGCGTGAAGAGCTTGCAGCGGGAGGAAGCCCAGGATGTGGACAAGAACCTCGGGAGGGACATCCAAGAGACGGAAGGATTCGGTCATTTGATGCTTGAAGGACGTCCGCTAGTTGTCGTGTGCTCCAGAGTACTCAGATTGGGCGTAGGATTCCGAGTTGGTAGGTGTAGGAGGAAGTGGTTGAGGAAGGGTGGTTGAAGAAGGTGGATTGAGTCCGTCGTCCGAAACGCAATTGACATCAGCAAAATAATTGCTTCCGAGTCCGAGTCTCTCAACAACTCTCAACCGACCATGAACCGAGAACTTTGTCTGCCCCCTCGTGCCCGACTAGTACATCGCCCGCCCCTTGCACTACGAGGCTTCTTAGGTTCGCGCGACTATGAGCTTGACCCAGAACACCAACGTTAAAAACCCAGACCGTCATCAAGAGACTACACTTGCCTGCACTTGCCTGTGCGCCAATGGGATAGAGACATGGGATACTCGAGACAGATAAAGCATGGGGAAGGCTTCAAGCCTCCAATTGGTCTGCTAAAGGTTCTCTGCCACAAACATCGTGAAGCCAAGCAATTTTTCTTGTGGACTGGCTTAATAGGGGCCTACGTTGATTCACGCCGCGTCGCGACACGAACTTGAAGGCGACGGATAAATTATTTGCGAAGTCGACCAAATTCCGCGTGTCCAAAGTTTCAAGCCTGCTCGGTTGCTTCAATGTGTATACAAAAAACTCAAGCGCCTTATCCTATTGATTTTTTTTACTCTCCACTTGCCGCACCGCCACCTACCAGTAGAGTACGCGATCTGCGGCTGACGGTTAGGCCATCCCACATACGCGCAAACATTCCCCACCTCTCTTCCTCTCTTCCCACCACCACGTTCATTCAAATGTTCACATTCGTTCTTCTCCTCCTCGCCCTCTGGCGTCCTGTCGTTACTCTCGCCCTCGGGCATTCCACTCCTTCCTCCTACCTTCGGCTTTCTCACCGCCTTTGGTCATGCGGCCGACGACGTCCCGTAAGTACTCCGCCTCCATCGACCTCTGCGACGCGAGTACTTACCTTATCTTGTTAGTGACGCGTTCAACTTACGACTCGTCCACCTGTCGACGCCGCTCTCCTCCATGTCCGTCCACCTCTTCTTCCTCGGCGTCAGCGACCCGCCCAATGCCATTGTCAGCCGCCTCTCCGCCCGCCCCACCTCCTTGTCGACGCCGTCCTCCGTCTACACCGCGATGCCCACCCGTTCCTACAACTTTCGCACCCCACTCTTCCTCTCGATGCCGCCCTCCATCAAGACCGTACCCTCCCGCCGCTCGCCCATCCTCCCTCTCGACGCCGTCCTCCGTCGAGATTGCGTCGCCCCCAGTCGTCTGCACTCCGCGGGCTCCAGCTGCGGCAAGTCGAGTCGCCGCCGAAGATGGATAGACGTGGATCCGCGGGCCTAGGACATACCAGTCTCCTCCCGCCGATGCCCCGTCGCCCCCGCATCTAGAGGCCGCCTCTCTTTCTCGCCGCCGCCCCCCACCGAATCGCCAGCCGAGAGGACTACGCGGGTTCTAGTCGCGTACGGAAGGACGCGTCGCGCGTAGTAGATGGATAGACGCGGGTCCGCGGGATTCAGGACGCCCTATTCTCCGGAAAGTCTCCCTCCCGTCGATGCCTCGTCGCCCCCGCATCTCTACGCACCGACTCTCCCTCCCCGCCGCCGCTCCCCGCGCAGTTCTCAGTCGAGGACCCCAAGCGAAGACCTCGAGACGGGCACTAGCGGCATGCAGGATGGATGTGCCGTGCAGGGATGGATAGACGCGGGTATGGCTTTCCCGACGCCCCGTCGCCCCGGCATCCCTCGCCCGGTACTTGCCCTGCCCGCTGGAGACGACGACGGCGACCAGCATCACATTCTGCCCCGCCATCACCACCGACTCCGCTCCCGAGAGGACCACGGCGCGAAGACCAAGATGTGCGGCAGACTGGGGACGCCTGGCTTTCCCGCACGCCGCGGTACGTGGCCGACCCGACTCAGACTGACGCTGGCCCACGGGCGGACGCGCTTCGACGCGGGAAGCGTTGGCTGAGCAGCTCTCGGATTTGAGTTGGTTTTGGTATTAGGGTGTTGTTGTGGTTAGTTTTTTACCTTCTTTCCGTCCTCCTTGATGCTTATTCGCCTTGCTCAGGTCTCGTTGTCGTCGTCCGCCTGTCGTCATCTTTTCCTCGGCGCTGACCGCCGCCCACGCCGACAAGGCACCCGACGCCCACCGGCACCCTCTCCTTCTGGTTTCGTATTTATCAAACCCACACGCCGGCAAGGCATCACCTTCGTTCACCGGACGCTTCTTTGTTGTCGTTCGTTCTAAAGCACGGCTACCCGCGCCCACGCCGACAAGGCATGCAATATTTTCTACACCTCTCGCCCGCCGCCGCGTCACCCCTCTCGCCCCGGTGCTCGTCTCCCGCCGGTGGTCGCTTGTTACGCGCCGATGCCGACAGGGCACTAGCTATGTACTTTATTCAAGTGGACTCCTAGTATTGGATCGTCGTGGATGCTTTTGCTTGTAGTATTTATCTATCTATTCCCCAGCTGGCTGGATTTCTCTATATTCCGTTGTGCCGTCAGTTGGCGCGCGAACTGTTCAAGCCCCGAGTCTCAAGTTCTTTCGAACGTAAGATAAGTATTTGCTGTGCTTCGGTTTCATCCAATCACGCGCCACCCGTCCCGTGACATGCCGGATTCAAACTCCGCCACTCCATAAAAACGGCGAATTTTCGTTTTCCGCTCCTTGTGTCTGTCCAACCATCTGGAGCGTTAGCCTCGGCGCGGACGTTTGCTCGTCCGGTTGCGTTTTTATTCACGTTGGCAGAGCGAGGCGCCCTTCGGGGCGCTCACGAGAGCGAGCATCGCGCTCCTGTTTGTCTTTAGCTTCCAAGTCCGTTTCGGCGTCGATCTGGGGGCGGGGCTCACGACGGGTGTGAGGTGCGGCGTCATATTCCTGTACCTGCCGCGGCGTCGCTATGCGGCTTTTGCGGTCTGGTCAAACCATGATGCATACAATTATTTTTTCGTTCTGTCATTTTGTACCCGAGAGCGCTGTGAAAAATATGACCTTTTTTAAACTGCCTTCCGGACCCTCTCCAAGCTCCAGCTCTGTTCTAAATTCCAACTAAGTCAGACTAAGTCCTGTGCTTGGGCCGTCTGGATTGCGCAACCCAAAAAAATGCCGCCAAAAAAAATGGAGGGCTGTTGACGCGTTATATGGTCGAGATTGGCAGCATCCTCGGATCCAAGCAGCAATATTACTTTTTCGCCGTCTCGCATGTCCCTCCCAAGCTCCGTCGCCGGCTTCACGGTCCTCCCAGTATCCTACGCAGGAACCTCCGCCCACTACATCTACGCCCGCCCCCATGCCGGCTCCAAGAAACAGGCATCCCAAGCGCTGCCCGACGGACGCACGCTCTTCCTCGTGAACGTGCCCCCAGACGCGACAGACCGCGAGCTCGTCCTCCTCTTCAAGGGCTGCGGGACGGTCGAAAAGGTTGTCTTCGACTTGGATCCGCAAGAAGCACTCGTTGAGCCCGATGACAGCGACGACGAGGAAGAGGAGGAAGACGAGCCGGCGGCAGCGGGCGATGAGACGGAGCAGCCGCGGAAGCGGAGAAAGCTTGCGAACAAGCCCCTGCCGCCCAAGGTCGTCCCGCTGCCCGCGAAGCCCCTCCGGCGGCTGCGCAAAACCGGGCGCTCCGCGCATCTCGTGTTCCTCGACGCCTCCTCGCTCGAGCGCGCGCTCGCGCCCACGCCCAAGCCGCGGCCCTGGCCCGCAGCCGCGGAAGAGTCCTCCGGTGTCGCGCACTATGCCGTCCTTCACGACGCCCTCCGCCCCCCGCTCGACGTCGTGCGCGCGCACGCCGACTCCGCGATGGAGCTGTTCGAGTTCGAGCTGAAGCAGACGAAACAGCAGACCAAATACCGCAAGGGCGAGGCGATCGTGGACGAGGACGGCTTTACGCTCGTCACGCGCGGCGGGGCGTACGGGCAGACGCTCGGCGGCGGCGTCGGCGTCGCGAGCAAAAAGTTCCAGGAGAGCGGGGAGACGCGGACGCGGAATAAAAAGAAGGAGCCGAAGCAAAAGGCGGGCTTCTATGCGTTCCAGAAGGCAGAGAAACAGCGCAATGGTGTGTATCCCACTTTTTCTTCTTTTTTCTTTTGAAGCGACTGACGGTCGATTCCTCAGATTTAATGGAGCTGAAGAAGAACTGGGAGGCGGACAAGGCCAAGGTAGAAAAACTGAAGGCTTCAAGACGATTCAAGCCGTACTAGGTTACAGGTTACATATTTACAGTCGTTGTATTTCATTCGCGTGCACTACACTTATACTGCCAGCGACTCGAGCATGTCCGGAAAGCGGGGCACGATGCGACACCCAAAGTTCGTCGCACACCTGTCCATGGCATTCAACACGGGAAGGCGTCGGAGGGATAGCAAACCCACGTTACGGTGCCCGTCCTCCACTTGACACTCGGCTCGATTTCGCTCCCTTCCGCATCGCGCGCCCTAGATATGTTGAACGCAGCGAGGATATTAGCCATCGCGAGGAACAGAGACTGTTCCGCCAGCGCCGCGCCCGGGCACACCCGCCGCCCGAACCCGAATACGAAGCTAGGATCGTGAGCTGCTTTTCACAAAAAAAATACATTATCATCAGAGCGAGACGTACTTGAGGGGATTCGGTTGTGGGTTGTCGCCGAGGTGGCGCGCGGGGTCGAAGACAGACGGGTCCGGGTAGAGCTCGGTGTCGTGCGTGATGGCCCTGGTGGTTTATTAGCACAATCGCGCAGGCGTCCACGGCAGGGCGCACCATATGTTGGCGATCACTGTCGTGCCCTCCGGGATTCTAGACCTCATCAGCATATATATGCGAGGGGAAAGGCGAGCGCTCACAAATACCCATCATACACGTCGTCCTTGGTGACCCTATGCCGCAGTCCGAGCGGCGCAATGGGCGCCCAGCGCAACACTTCTTTGAGCACGGCCGTGACATACGGCAGCGCCTTCTGGTCCTCGGCGGCTGCGAGGCGCCCGCGCCCGACGACGGCCTCGACCTCCGCCTGCGCGCGCGCCTGCACGGCGGGGTGCAGGGACATCAGGAGGAAGAACGACGTGATCGCGGCGGTTGTCTGGGCGGTGCGCGCCGTGAGTCGGGATAGATATATTCGGGCGAGGAAGACTGACGGTGTGCGCGCCGCCGGAGTAGATGGAGGACGCGGTCCATTTAAGGATATCCCGCTCCTCGGCGTCGGGGACGTGTCCATCCTCGGGGCTGAAGTACCGCGAGAAGAACGACTCGGCGTAGCGTCCGCTCTCCTATACCCTTCCTGTAAGCTCTGTCACGACGCGCAAGAGCTGACTGACGATCTGCGTCTTGGCCCAGTCAAAGGGGACGGCATCGAGAGCGTCGAGGACGGGCTGGCTCTTCGCGAGCGCGCGCTTGAAGAAGGCGAGCGGGAACCACGACGGGGTGAATCGCACTGGGCCATGTCAGTGCAGAATCGAAGAAGGGGTGGGTGACGGACAGAGCGGAAAGACCTCAACGAAATAGAACGGCTGGATCAGCGAGTCCGCTACGCGGCCGCCCTCTTCGATGAGGTCCACGAAGTAGTCGTTTTCCGCGGAGACGTCGTAGCCGTACGAAATCTGCGGCACGGTAAGCAGTTCGAAGACCAGAATGGGCGTTATAAGTTCACCTTGAGGGCGATGGACACAACATACCTGCGTCCACACCAGTCAGCCAGAGATAATGCTCCGAGAGCAGACATACGTCTTAATCAGCACCGCGAACGCCTCCGGTTTCTCACCAAGCCCCCTCATCAAGACCTTCAATTGGCGCTCCATAGTCGGTTGATACGCCCCCGTCGCCTGCCGGCCCAGCCCCGCGTGCAGCATCCGCCGGTACTTCGGGAACCGCGCGTCGGCCGAGGAGAGCCCGAACATCGTCCGCTTGCGGCCTGCGAGGTGGCCCAGCATCCACGATTCGGGACGGTCGGAGTAGATGCCGGAGCGCGCGTCGAGGAGCGCCATCGCCGCCTTGCCCGAGTTGAGGATCATGTGCGTCTTGTGGAAGAGGCGGAGGGTGACGATGGGGCCGTATTCCTTCGCCCACTCGGCGTAGCGGAGCCAGGGCTCGCTCTTGGGGAGCTGGTGGACATTCCCCGTCAGGAGGCGAGGCGGGGGCCCCGGGGGCAGCGGGAGGCGCTTCGCGTGGAGGAGCCGGCGCAGCAGTTCCGCGGAAAGAACGGCGGCGGCTAGGAGGCCCAGGATAGAATGATTTCTCATGTCGACGCCGGCGCTGTGATTTGAACTAAGTATTCAATAGACGTACGCCGTACGCTGCTCGTTTGAAGGGCAGGATTTACGGGAGGGCGCGATTGGGACAGTTGGAAAAGATCCGAGGGACAGACTCAGAACAGAACGGAACCCATCATCACTGGTCCTGTGAAAGCCGTGGCGTGCGTCATGCCAGGATCTGTGGGGCCCTGAGACAATGCCAGATAGCCAGATACAAGGAAACCTTGAAAAAGCTTGAAAAGCTGTTCGAGCTTCACTTTGATCTTTGAATTTGAACCCTTGTTTTGAGCTTGAAAGACTGCCTCGATGCGCCTTACGCCCGCGGCACGTCGCCCGCAGAAGGCGGAGAAACAGCGCAATGGTCAGGTTCCTTCCCAGCCGCGGTTTCGAGGATAACAATCTCAGTAGTGGTATTTTTCGGACCGTGTTATGCGTGATGTTACTAGTGACAAAAAGTTTGCGTTATCCTGGAGAGGATAACCTCAACTTTTTGTCACATAATAACACTTTTGTCACACGTCGAGAAATATTCAATTATCTCTATATCCGCTTATAATACCGCCATTAAGATTGTTATCCTCGAAACCGCGGCTGGGGAGGAACCTGCGCAATGGTGTGTATCCATACTAGGTTACAGGTTACCACTATGGAAAGTAAAAGCACTACATGTGAGTGCTCAAGCACTATTTATGCAAAAAAGGCACTCACACGGAAGTCAACTGTTATAGTAAGTCTAACCTCACACACAACTGTTGTGGCTAAGCGAGTGAGGGTATCGAGGCGCACGTCACGGTGTTATCATGTCGGAAATTTAAAAAATCACTTATAAGGCCCTATAAGGGGTCTTTCCTCTGATAATTAGCTTATTGGGGATTTTGGTCCTTTAATGCCATTACAGTCGCCTTATAAGGCTTTTGATGCTGTTACAATATGTTACAATAGCCTTATAAGGCCTTATAATAGGTAATAAAAGTACATCTTATAAGGACTCTTTACATTTTTCCGACATTTTTTATCCGACATGCGTGCATGATGGGAAAGTCACGTATGGTAGGTGTAGTAGTAGCCCAATGCAAACAGCCACGTCCAACTCTTTTCAGAGCATTTCGGGTGAGTGCCTCAAAGGCACTACCTGGAAAATCACTTCGTCTGAGTGCCCAGGTTGACAGCTAAGGGAGAAACGATAGACCGTTCAAAAGTTCGAGCAAAGTTCGGCAACTGCGGTGGCTGCGCTAATTTTAGTTACTGGCCCGATCTCTCCACATTTTACATGTATGACGGACATCCCGCTCTGCTGTGCGTAGTGTGGGGCCGTGAGCCCTAATATAATCCCGCTGTCAACTTCTGTTGGTTCAGTTCGCCAACCATGGCCTACCATCCATACAACCTGAATCCGAACGACGGCCAAACCTTTGGCGCCAATGCAGCTTACCTTCTCGGCACGGTCAGACCACAAGCAGCCATAATGATAACCAGTTGCTTCTGTGCTGGAGGTATATGGCATCAATTACCCATAGTGGCAGTACACAAGGAGAGATTCAAATGTGGCAACACTTTGTGGAGCTTTCGCTTAGTTGCCGAGCAAGCTGGGGGCCGGCCTGAACTTTGCTCGAACCTTTGAATGGTCTATCGTTTCTCACTTAGCTGGAAAACCACGCCAAATTGTCCCTAATGTTCGGCCTTGACTGCGGGACATTGATTCCTTTGATCGCCGTGATTGGGCTGAACTTTTGGCGCGTAACTCTTCCTGTCACCAACTTTCACTATCTGGCCACCCTAGCGTTGCTGCTACCAGCCTACCATTGACCTCATCCTGTATGCACACCCTTACTGTGTCCCTGTTATACTTTGTGCTCATGGCACCTCATGCCTCTGGCTTCACTGATTTCGGCTACTGTCAACTTTACTCTGGGTATTGACTCAGAAATTAATTCCTGTTCTTGTTTCTCTGTGTTACATATTACCCATTGACTGCAGCAATACGTGAGGACTTCAGGACTTGGAATGAATTATACCAGCCCGAAATTATACATTGCAACAGTATGCCGACCTCAATTTGTTATGGTATCTTGAGCCACCAAACCCTATGTTGTTGACCAACTCGGATTCCAACAGTTAACCCAAGCGAGCGGCACAAAAAGCATTTGTTTCAATGCACGTACACTCAATAAGATGCGAAGGTCAAGTTGGCTGCAATTGTAAAAGTGTCTGACTCTAGGCCCAACTCCGCATCTGCCCTGTCTTGAGTTGGGAAAAGACATTTTGAACATCTGGATTGTCGTGGCATCAGGTTCTTTCACCTCTTGCTTTACCAGACTCTACTCTTCAACATCCCTTGCTCTCATAGCCCCTTTGACCCGCTTCTTCTGTTTTAATTCCCCTCACAGTTTCGCACCATCCCTCACTTCACATAGAAGCACTGTTCTGTTGCATGCACATGGTCATGGTCCTTCCGAGCGGAAATCAACTCTCGTGTGAGATATTGATCCATTGTGAATGAGCTATATGGGCTGGCGCCCCTCAGCCAGTTGCAAAAGGGCAGGGTCTCAGTGGAATTGGCACTTGCTCTGGTTCGTGGATGCACTCCACTCCATAGATTCATCCAGCTGCACATGGAATTCCCGAATTTTAGGACCGCTGGGAGTAGCCCTTGCTTCGGTTGACTTGGATCCTGCAGTTTGGCCACCATTCCTTCGAGCTGTGGCCCACGGCCAGCTGGTCCACCACTGATACATCTGTAATGCTCGAAGTGTCGTGGATTATGTGCCACAGCTTCAGTGTTCCTGCAACTGAGCCCCTCGTTTCTACAACTGGCAGGCCTTGAGCTTCTTTCTCTTTGAATTCACATGTTCATCGCTGATACTTGTCTTCAGGATATTGATGTTCAGATGGAACACATTTTACCCAGCCGCTTCTGCAGCTCTTGGTGACATGAAATTTGTCGCATCGACACGTCGTGAGGCACAGAAATCTATGCCTTGAGCGCTTCTGTGGATGTGTACATCCGCCAAACCTCCCTGAACAGGTACAAAGTTGTTGATCATGAGCTACATTGTCAGATATTGGGCTGGCTCCCCATGTTCAATTCTTCATTGATAGCCAGTGTCAGTAGGTTATGGGAGAGGAATTTGTAACAAGCCTGAGGTCAGGTTGAGTACCATGAGTTGACGGAGATGCAATCCTGTTTTCAAGTTCAATCTTGTAATAAAACACCAGGACCAGCACTCGAACTGAGAGAAATCCGAGATAAAAACAACATAGGATGCCGAGTATGAATGAAGTCTAAATTTTATGAATTTGTCTCTGCAGTTGGTGGGCCTCTGGCATGTTGAAAGTGTCTGAGAGTGCAAACATGAGCATTGTTTGTTGATGTTTACTGGACACGTGCTTGTCACTTCCTGTCCTTCCCACCACATCGTGCTTGCAGAGTGCCGTCCCGCCCATTCATGGGCCCCAAACTTGCGCCCAAATCTTTCCATCGTCTCTCTACCTCCTTCTCCTGCCCTTCTGACCCTCTTTGACCCTCAAAAACTGCAGCAACAGTGAAAGGCATGTTTCACCAAGAAGGGCATGTAAGCCACTCATTCTTCTCAACATCACCTTCAATAGGCATCTTCCTGCCTTTGAGAATATCACGTCGGAGTAGTAGTAGATGCCCTTCTGCACACACAGGGCACGTATAAGGGAGTTCTTTCTTATCTTTGGTCTCCCGTACTAGGGTGTGCCTAGTGTCATCTTTGCCATCCTGCTCTTCAAACATCCCACTGTGACTAGTCATAATCTCAGAGTCCATGAGGTTTTGAATCAATTTCCAAGTTGGTGAGTACTCCATATTCCTGCTGTTTCTCCCTACCTTTGCACCTCGCCTGATAAGCAAGCCTTTCATTGATGTCCCTCCAAGCTCCCCGTGGGTTTCCTTATTGATGGTGCTCCTGCCTTTCACACCCACTCTCTTTATGCTCTGAGGCGTACGTGGTTATTGTTTGGGCTGGCTGGATCACATGGTGTGGGGCTGTACAGCTGGCTCAGTGCACGGTTGGTCATCTGCATCCGCTATACTTGCACAGCGGCAGTGGGTGGTATACATGTTGGATGTGTGTATGCCCCCCCATAGACATGCTGCTGTGGTGCTATTCACGGTCATCCACAAGCCTTGTACAACATACCATGCGTGCATGTGCTGGAGCACGTGTACGCTGTTACCTGCTGAAGCAGGGATGGACATGCAGCTTGATGTGTACGCTGAGCTGTTGCCCATACATGCGAGTGCGAGTGATCAGCATGTCCGTACATGTTGTACGTGCCATGGCCTGGATGTGCTGGCCATGCGCTGGGCGTCCATATGTGCTGGATGTGCCATGGGCGATATACATGCATTGTGTTTACTCACTTGTGCACATAGACTAACCATTCCCCACACTCCCTGCTTTCTGCTCTCCCCCTCTCCTCCTCCTCCTTCCCCCTGACATGCACTAATCCTGCCCCACAGTCGCACTGCAAGACAGGCTTTGTCACGATGGATAGTGTTATCAATCAGATTATATGGAGTACATGTTTCCCTCTTCTTTTCTTTGGCTGTGCTTTGTGTTGTGCTGGGGCGGAGCTCGCATGCTTACATATATGTGTTCCTGTTCGCATGTTGTGTGAGCCTGCTGAGCTGGGGCATCCACGGTCTGTTTGCCGGGCAACTGGTGTTATCCAATTTTTGTGTTGTCACTGCATCCCTTTCTTCCAACACATGCACCATGTTTCCCATCCAATGCTTGTATTCACATGCTGACTGGCTTTTCATTGCAGTGACAATTCAGACAGGCTTTGTAACATGTGTCCTGCCCCATCCTCCGCTTTTCTAGTGCTTCCTAACACCCTGCAACAGCACTGTCTTCAGCATCCTCAATGTCATTTGTTTTTATCAATGACAGCCTATGGGTCGGCTTGAGTCGTCCAAAAAGGGGTAATCCCGCCCAGGGTTTAGCAACCCATCTAGTAACCTAGTCGCCAAGTAGTAATATGAGATGAACAGCTTCCTCATTCGGTCCTGGGAGGTAAGGCCACAAGTGTTGTGCAGGCGGGAACCGATAGGAGCCGAAGACAGAATGATATCTGCTGAGGAAGACAATACGAGGTCGTAGGCAGTGCTGTATGTGATGCCACAGGTGAGAGTACAGCGTCCCTTGTAATCCTGAGGGAACAAGAGTCAAGCAGAAGTAAAGCCTGAGATTAGACGAGGTAGAATCTAAAGTACAGAGGTTTCTACCTCAGGTTTATAATATATCTAGGAATTCAATTGTATCTACCCTATGTATTATGTTTCAATATACCCTATGTGAAGCGTAAAGGGATGTTAAAACCAGAAAGTAGGCAACAGGGATGTGATCGCGAGTTGTCAGGGTATTGTGGTTGTGTTCCTTCCTGTCCTATGGGATTTGATGTTCTTGTGACATGTCATGATGTGATTGCAGGATAACACGTTCCCGTGATCGTGGTCTGATCTGGCTTCAGGATTTGAAAAGCCAAATCATGACAGTTTTATGGTGTACTTTTGTCCGAGCTTTCCATCCTCAATAGTGCACATCACGGCTCTCCCACTTCTGCAACACCGCTGAATTTTCTATCTTTCCGTGCTTACAGGTTTGTCCTTGCCATTCCCAGCTCACCTTACGCTGAATGTAAGTCTTTTTGGTTGTGGACAATATATTATCTAATTCCTTTTCTCGGATCCAACTCTTACTTGAACTGATGTATTTCTGATGATATGTCGTACATTGGGGACTGGCAATGCCTCATTTTGGAGTGTGCTATTTGTCCTTGTTATTGCTCTCCAAAGGGATGGTCTGCCGGCTGTTTCTATCGGAAAGCTGAAATATGATCCCGGCAAGCATAAACTAGGAATACGAAGGGTTCCTTCGAGTAATTACATTCCCGAGACGCAGGATGGGCCAGAAAAGAAGTCACGTGCACTGTATTTGCTGCACATCTTATTGACCTCTTATGACCAAATTCCGACCAAATTCAGCTACCCTCAATATCCGCAAGGGGCTGTCGGGTTTCGAAATAAGGATATTGGGTTGAAATTTTTTTTCAACCCTCCCTGAGACCCCTCCCTCTGTACTATTTCCATATAGGGAAGGATGTTCCCACCCCTAGAGACGTGCTGCAGCCCCGAGTCACGTGCAGACCCACCGCCACCTGATGGACAGCTTCCAAAAGTGGTTGATGTTATGCCAAGTTGTGTTCTGTGAGTGTTAAATGTGTCTCCAGTCGTGAATTTAATATCCTAGGCTTCACTTCTGAAAATTCTGTGTTGATTTCTGGAGTATATCCCCTGTTGTGAGCTCTGAAGGCTTGGGTTGAGGACCTTCCAGCTTTGGAGGGCCTCCCAAAGCTCTTTTCCCCATCAATAGACCTTTCCCAAGCCATGGATAATGTTTCTGGAGAGGTTGGACCCGATTCAAAATATGGGGTAAAAACTTTTTTCGGCCTGGGGGATCCCTCCCCCCCTAACCCTATATCCGAAATTTGAATCCTGACAGCCCCTTGAATATCTGGACCCAATCGGGATACAGTTTGGAAGGTTTTGTACGTGCCAAATTATTTATTTGGCTCCCAGCAAAAATGTTAGCAAAGGACATTTCAATGTGCATCATCATATTTAAAATTTGGGCTCAAACAAAACCCAAGTGTGCTTATTTTGAATCAATTCCCCCAGATATGCTTATACCTGTGAAGCGTCTAGCAGCTCCTACACGGGAAACAAAATCATGACCATCAAGTGGACCAAATCAAGTCATCAGCGGAGTTTGAAATAGGACAGCATTGCCGGCCCCCACGTACATGGCATGAAATATATTGGTTTTCCTGGAATTCTGCAGAGAGCACCACAATGTAGTGCTGGGGCACTTCCGACAATAGCTCTTGAGCTAAGAGTGCCGTGAGGAACGAACAGCACTCCAAAGCTCAAGTTAGGCCTCGCTAAACAGGGAAGTGGAAGTTGCCATCCACTTGCTGAGTGACATCATCTCAGTGAGTGGCTGTGCAATATCTCAGTCCCAACATTGACTCAACTGCAGAATCGCAGCGCGCACTTTCAGATTTTTTGGACCCACCCACTATATAGGTGTCCTGCCCGGACTAAATTGATGATCTTGTCTCATGACAGTCAATCTCATTTAGCTGCCCAAAACATCTTGTTTTCAACTGTGATCATTGTGCACATGGTTCAAAAATTAAAGGTTCCCAGACAGGATCTTAAACACGGGAGACACCTACAATAGTAAGATGTGCCTCCCCAAAAATGAAATCACCCAAAATGAAATCAAGGTTGCTGAGAATGAAATCAAGATGGCCGAGAATGAAATCAAGATCAATCAAAATGAAAACGAGATCACAATTTTCTGATTTGGATTTCATTCTCCATCATTTCAATCTTGTTTTGGTGATCTCATTCTTGTTTCACTGATTCTGTTCTTGCATTAAGCCATCTCGTTTTCATTCAGCAGCCATATCACTCTCAATGTAGCCTACTTTCTCCTTTCTACCTTGACTTTTTTTGATCCTGGTTCTCCACCATGGGCCATCAACATATTTCCATCACTGCTGCCCCAAGACACAGTCTCTGCTGATGCTCATGGACGACCAAGAGCTTGTGCCTCTGCCTCTAGAAACTATCCATATTGCATTCTCTCAGCTGGGCGACTGGATCAATGCAGCCCTCTATACACAAATTGGGGACCAGCTAAGGCTTCAAGAGCAGCATGGAGGAGTTTTGCAGCTGCAAGAAGCCATCCAACAGGTGCGCAATTATGTATACCCTCTCATTTCCTCTGATAAATCCCCTCTCATCCAGCACATCCACATTATACCCCCTGCGGAATGGCAGATCATGGAGGACAGCCTCTTGCGCATGCTCAAATCACTCTTCTCTGCGGTTGTCCAATCCTGGGACCTCCCAGCCACTACCAGTGTCATGGTCGCAAGCACAACACACACAGGAGGAAGGGGCCGCCCCCACATTGAAATAGACCAGGCGTTCCTTGAACACACTCTTCAGCTTCGGGGTCCTTCAGGCATTGCCCCGGTAGTTGGATTATCAACCAGGACCATTTGTCGGCATGCTCTAGACTACGGGCTGGCTGAGCCTGCTGCACCTGTTTACACTGACGACATAGATGAGGTGTCTGGTGCAGCAGCTACTCACACATATAACGCAGCTCCGCCCATTCCCACTTCTCACCTTACCGATGTGGAGCTGGATGTTCTCATGCACCACATTCTGGAAATATTTCCGATGTTTGGCTGGCGCATAATTGCAGGTCCTCTTTGCCAAATGGCACACCAGGTACCAACCTCCCGCATTCACAACTCATACAACCGGGTCCATGGCCCTCCCGTTTCATACAATAACACCGCAACTGGCCGCCAGCCATACAGGGTGGCAGGTCCCAATTTTCTCTCACATCACAACGGGCAACACGGTACTTAACTGGCTCTCTCATTCTTTCCTTTATCTCTAACACAGCTTCATTCAGGTTTGCATCGGTGGCATATCATCATCCACGCATTCATAGATGGCTTCTCACGCTTTGACACTGGGATCCAAGCCAACAACAATAACCGCGCTGACACTGTGCTCGATCTCTTTCTAATGCAGGTGGTTGCACAGCATGGGATGCCTAGACACGTTTGGGGAGATCATGGTACTGAGAATGTCCGGGTGGCTCAGTGGATGGAGGAAGTGTTCGGCCTGGAGCATGGAGTGTACATATGGGGCAGGTGAGCTATTCCTCTCTATCCATTCCATCTCCTGTCCCAATTCCCACTCCAGGACCAGTGTCTATGGGGCGGTCTACCGGAGCATCCCCAATTGTGCCGTTGAACGTCTTTGGGAGTGATTTGCATATTGATTCATTTTTAATCATTATTTTTCGAAATTCCGTAGAAGCGTCCACAATATACAGATTGAGTGACTTTGGTGTGATGTTACGCGTGGCTTTGGGCGGAATGGAGCAATTTCTTCCTGAGCTTGGAGTTCAGCTGTGGACTGAGACCAGATGAGGACATACATGTCTGGCTCCTGCACCACCTTTTTCTTGATGCTATCAACCAAGATGCATGGGACTGGGCTCAGACTTAGAATGCCCACAAAATTTGTATCAACCATGAATGTACCCGCAGCCCTGAAGACCTCTTCTTCTTCGGCATGATACAGAACGGCCTGTGGGGCTACAAAAATCCCGAGGAGGAGGAAGAAGAGGCCATTGAGAACCTGGAGGCATACAGTATTGATTGGGAGGAGTTCCATGATGTGGAGCTTATGGCTCATCATGCTATGAACAACAAAGAGGATGAACCCTTGGGCCATGACAACCCTTTCGCCAATGAGGGACCTCACAGGCTGTCTCACGTGGAAGTTGTTGAGCCGTCTTTCCCTTTATTGGTGGAAGAGTTGCAGCTCCTCAACTCCCATTTATCTCAGTCTATTCATTCACAGTCTCAAAGCATGATTAGCCGTTGTGCATTATGGGTTGATGTGTTTGAATTTTGTAGTGACTTGTATGCGACACGTGCTTAATAAATTAGTTGTATATCTGTATTTGCTGCACTCCCTTTATGGATCCCCCACCTGAAGAAGAAGGCCTGATACTCTGGCGGCGTGTGGTCTCTAGAAGGGCTGTCTCCATTCCAGCACCCTCTCCCACACCACCTCCCCTGCCTCCCCCTGTTCCCATACTAGAGGTAGATTACAACTCAGACTCTGATCTACTATTTTCCACCACTTAGTTGGCCACTTAAGCATTTGTTCCTCTCCTGTTGTCGTTTAAAGGGGTCAATTGAAGCACAACTACATCAGAGCGAAGGCATGCATCCTGGCAAGAGTTGAAGACCCCAAGTTCTCAAATATGCCAACATTTGAGTTCACAGTGAATTTATTTTGCGCGGCAGTATAACATAGCCAAATAACAGGCTAGTTGGCCACCCCGCTAAATTATGGGCTGAGCTCTCAAATGGTGGCCACATGCACTCTAGATCATAGAGGTAGGTCATATCGACTACTTCACATAGTTTTGGTGCATATGTGAGGCATACAAAGTGTCAGAAAATCTGCTTCCAACTAATGGGGAACTCCAAAATCGGGGTGGTGAAATGAACCAGTGTCCTACAAGTAGAAGAAAAGCCAAGATGAGCCAAATTAAGATCCACACTACTTAATGGGAAGTATTGAGATGTACTTGAATGCCTAACTGCATTCCAAGATCCTGGTAGCTCCTCCAAAAAATCCGACTATGAGTGAGACCAAAATTGGGTGATTTGAGATAATGGCCTGCAGAACGATCAGAGTTGGATCAATAATATCCAGAAATACCTCTCAGAAGGATGCATTGGATAGTTAGAAGTATTGTGTAAGAGTTCAGACCAATAGCGTGACGGTGTCATGTACCCCGACGGTGGCCAGTATGGCTGACTCAAAAAGGAAGTGGTCCTTTCCCGAGTGTGTTCAGAAAGGTAGTCCAGCCCATTGCCATCCAGTGGCATTAAGAAAAGAAGCCCAGCATCGAGGGATCAGAACGAGCCCCAAAGGTCGTGGATCAACGAAGAAATGGTGGAGAAATGGCAAGGGCAAGTGAGGTGAGCGGCCCGACGGCAAGAAATTGATGTCCCCATGCTTCGGATCTCGATCCGCGATGACGTAGCTTTCAATCAACCCATCACTTTCGGCTGAAATTTGGTCTGGACATTTGTGGGAGGTCGTACTCTTGTTTGTACATTATGTCCAGTCATAATTATCAAGCTCTGGCCTTCTAGCTCTCAAGTGGCCAACTAGGTGGTTGAAAATAGTAACAGGTATGTCAGTTACTTGCTTAAATTAAATTCCGGGACCCACCTCCTTTGTTTCTAGAATTAAGCTCCTCCTGTGCACACCATTGCGAGTGGCTTTCCTTCCCCACTGACTGAGCTCCTTACTTTAGCTCCTCGTGCTCCACCAGAAACCAAAAACTTAAACAGCATCATTGATGTTGTCCAGCTGGAACATGATTTGGAATCGGGACAGTTCTCTGCTATTCCAGTGCCCAGTCTCATTGCAAATATCCTCCTGACACCGTATACAACTCCTGCTTGGCTTCATCTTTTTGTTGAGCATTGTCTTGGCCAAGGGACGGAAAAGGTGGCTGAAGTTCCTGCAAGCACTCAGGAGCCTTCATGTAAACTATTCACTGCTTGTCTACCTATGAGCCTCCATCTAATTTCTCTGCAGATCCCGGTTTCTGTGTTTTCCTGGGAATCCATACCGCCGTCATCTGAGCCAGATAAACTTATCTGCCTGGTCAGCTGGCTCAGCTTGGACTCCTGGAATCACCCCCTGAATTGCCTGAATTTCTCCTGCATGTATTTCACAGGGATATGAGCGCCACCAGCAATCTGCTGCGACTAGCCAACCCCTTGCCGCCAGATTCTGCCCTGGTCCTACTTATGGTAGCCGTGTCGTGGCAGCCTACCCCTGTTATATTGAATTTTAGCAGCCCCCTGGACGGATACCAGGAAGTGGCACCACTAGACACTTGCCTCACTGCAAATTCAGAAACTCTGTTTTTGATTCAGCCTTGCCTTCCCGGTCCTCTCTCGGATACCATTTGAGCGAATGCAGGCCTCTCTGAGGATACCTCTGTTTATGCTTTGTATGTAGTACAGCCAGTAAGTTGTTTCTAAATATTTGATATTGCCTTACATTCTTACACCCTCTTCTGACAGAACGAATGGTATAGCCTTCACGCCAGGTGTTCACCTCGATAGGCCACATCAAACTGCAGTAGCTGAGCTACCTACTCCTCTCTCTGGCAGCATCACTCTCATGCACACCTCCCTTTTTACCTGGGCCGGTTTGAAACCAGGCAGTTTTGGCAACTACAAAGCTCTGATGGCTCGTGCTGAACAAAAATGTATTACATTAGAAGGTCTTGCTCAACTCGCACCCACAGACCAGACACTGCTTAGGGACTTGCAAGCCCTGGCCAGGGATTCAGAGTCTTATCCCATCCCTGGGACCCACCTGCTGGCGTTGCGTTGGACCCTGGCTCAGCTTGGAGCCAGCTTGGATCCAGCCGGAGCTAGGCGCAGGGGAGGAATTCGTCATCAGCGCTAAAATAATGTACTGCAGCTACCATACACCCTTCCTGTTATTCCATACACGCTTTCTATTATTCGATCTTGAATGCAATCTTACTTGCACCACCGAAGACTCTGTGTAATGCTTGTGGGCTTAGATGGGCAAAAGAGACCAAGGTGCAGAAGCTTACGGATAAGGCAGGCGCCTCTTCAACGGCCCACCAATCTTAGATATGCATACATTCCTGTATTTATTTTTCTCTTGGGTGTTTTGGTTGGGCGTTTGGACTGGGTGTAATATTTGTATGATCCTAAGTATGTTGTAACTATAATAATACAAAATGCGAGCTCCCTTGAGGCATCCTGGTCCAAGCTCGAGCTCATGTCATATACAAGTGGATGTGTGAATGAAAATCTCAGATGAAATATATAACATAGTACTATCCTCTAGTGTTTACATGTACAGCTTGATGATAATATCACAGTCAATTCTGGGTATGCATCGGACAATGCAAAAGTGAGGAAGCCAAAAGAGAAAAATTAAGTGTGACCATAGGTGAAAGAAGGGGGAAGGAGGGGGCATAGGAGAAGGGTCGTGATAACCGAAACGAACGTGAGATGAGGCATGATTCTTTGAGTATGAGGTATGTCGGTTGTAACTAACTGGATGGTGTATGGCATGGTATAATAGCAGTGGCCGCAATGTGTACTGGTATGCCGCCGAGCTCATGGATGGCGGCGTATGCTGTTAGTGGCACGAATGCGACGACTTCAACAATGTTGTTGTGTCCCTGCAGCTCCATCTTGGATTCACCTGTTAGCGGGTCCCAGATGCGGGCAGTCTAGTAAATACATATCATATCAAGGCATGCACTGAGCGGAACAGAACAAAACACTCACATGGTCATTTTAGGTGCTAGCAAGGAGCTTGCCGTCATCCGATGGCAGCATGCAGCACACCCAGTCTGAATGCCCTGATATCCTTGTCTGGATAAGATGCCTGTGGTGAAAGGTAGCGTACGCATGGGCACGTAGTGTAATTTGGGGGCAACTCACATCAATGCAACATCAAAAATACAAATGGATTGATCTCAGCTGGTGCTGACAATGAATTGGTCACCAGGCATGAAGCGCACGGACAAGACGGAGTGGTCGTGCCCAGGGAACATCTTGGTGTTCTTCCATTTGTTCTGGCTGTCCCATATCTTGATAAAGAGGTCTGTGGAACACATCACTCAGTGGAAAGGAAGGAATGGGGAGGCGGTAGATGCACCCAGCAGCTGGACCTTGTGGTCAAAATCAACGCCCTGGATCATTTTTGTGTGGCCCTTGAGCGTGCGCTCAAACTCAGATGAACAGGCCAGTACACCTTCTTCTGCAGATGAATGACACATCTGACATGGAGGCACTGAAAGACGCAGGTGTGGACGCACTTGAAGCCTCCCCTTTTGGTGTTGCAGCAGCGGGAAGGGGTGAACCAGGCGGGTTCTGACAGTGCCATCAACATTGGCAGCACCGTTGACGACGCGCCTCAGGTGGCAATGGCACAGACACAAGCGAGGGGGCTCAGAGAGCCTCTAGAGGCTCTGCTCTGAGCTTTGGATCAGCCAAAATGGAAAGGAATTGAAAGATATAGACTTACTTTGGTGCCCGTGTGGATCCAAATCATCTGACACTGCCATCAATGTTGGCGGCGGCGGCGGTGACGCGCCTCGGGCAGCGATGGCACAGACACATGCGAGGGGGCTCAGAGAGCCTCTAGAGGCTCTGCTCCGAGCTTTGGATCAGCCAAAATGGAAAGGAATTGAAGGATATAGACTTACTTTGGTGCCTGTGTGGATCCAAATCACCTGACACTGCCATCAACGTTGGTGGCGCCGCACCTCAGGTGGCGATGGTGTGGACACACGCGAGGGGGCTTAGAGAGCCTCTAGAGGCTCTGCTCCGAGCTTTGGATCAGTCAAAATGGAAAGAAATTAAAAGATATAGACTCACTTTGGTGCCCATGTGGATCCAAGTCAACCTGACACTGCCATAAATGTTGGCAATGCCGACGGTGCGCATCGGGCGGCGGTGGCGCGGATGCATCCTAGGGGGGGTCGGAGGAGCTCTGGAGCTTGGGATAAGCCAGAACACTGAGGAAATGAATGATTCAGACTCACTTTGGTGCCCAAGTGAATCTAGCTGCTATCAAGCTTGGTGGCACTGCGGCCGAGGACGGCAAGGATGACATGGAATGTCAAAGATTTCTAAGGTTCTAACAGGACATTGTGATGCAGCTAATGGGACAAGGATCAGCTCACTTCAGGTCGCACACACTGGGGGCAAAGGCCAGGGCACCTGAAAGACAGGTGCCTTGGCAAGAGGTCCCGACGCATGTGAACAGTGAATCCTTTGAGGATGCCAAACATGTCTTGAAAGAATGATAATAAACTCTTTGCACAACAAAGGGTTCAAAAAAAGAAGACAAAAGGCAGGCACAATTTCCTGCCACCCCCAAAATTGTGCCTGCCCTTTGTCTTCTCTTTGTGAACCCTTTGTCATGCTAAGGGCTCATTATCACCCTTTCAAGATGTGTTTGGTGTCCTGCAAGGAGCTGCAGAACACATGCAGAGTACCTCTTGCCAAGGCACCTGTCTTTCAGGTGCCCCGGCCTTTGCCCCCAGTGACACTGTCTTGTTCAGGTGAAAGTTGAATCACGACCTGACGTTCTGCAGCATGCCCCACACATCTTTGACTGTTCCATGCATCCTCTCAGCGACAGAATTGTGGATAAACGAAATATGTACATACCATGTAACTGGGCTTTGCGCAAATTGGCCGCCGCCACTGATGGCGGCGGTGGGCCCACTCATGAAACGGGGGATGGCAGGGCACCGTGTGCGATGACGAGTGGTTGTGCTGTGTCGTTCTTGTGAGCTGTGAGCTATCATGTTGTGATCACTCCGGAATACGGTAAAAGAAGCTTGAGAGGCGCATACCGAGCACCGCAGTTGTGAATATCATATCAAGGAAAAATCGGACCACATGCTAATTATGCCGCCGATAAGGAAAATGGTGAAAGTGCTAAACAACTACGGCACGAATCAAACTCGACTCAGTAATTCTGCCATGCGAGCTCAGCAGGAAAAAAGATGAAGAAGATGCATCGCAAACCCATGGCTCGAATCGAATGCGCGAACCTCGGTTATGTAATATATCCACGGGACGACATACCAGTTATGCCATGCAGGCGACGAGAAGTCTCAAGAGGACAAAACAAGGCACGTTCTGAGCACAAATATGTTGAACTTACAAGTGGACCGAGCACCCTTCACTCAACACCAAGGCTGCGCCGACCTATTGGAGGAGATTAAAACGCGCTGGAACAAGGAAAAGAGACACCGAGTAAGGAGGACGTATACTGAACCGAGTTATCGAGGCACTGAGCAACAGGAAGTCTGTCCGAGCGCGCATATCCAGACGCCGAGGGGGGGAAATGTGTACCGAGCACAGGGAATGGGTCACTGAGTGGGAAGAAGGAGCATTTGGGGAAAGACTGACCAGATATTACGAAGGTTGGATGAGTAGGCACCGAGCCGAGAAGGAGCCGAGCAAGGAGGGCTGCAGAAGGGCATAGAGGGAGGAGTAGCGCAAGGATGGGCAGCATTATCTGGGCAGGCGGGAGAGGGGAGCTGGCTGTGGAATATGGGGAGTATAAATACAGCCTGTACACTGATAGAAAATCATCTCAGTTTTGGACCCACTGGAGTGGGCCGGGTGAACCGAGGTGGCGGTGAACGGCGATCACGCCCGAAGAGATCCTCTGGGGATGTGTGCAAGATGGAATGATCCTGTCGACAACAACCGCTATCTACCCCAAACAGCCCGCAAACAGCCCTAGCACCGCCACGGCGGAGGCACTCCGCCCCACCACATGCGCCCACCTCGTCGATGGCGGCGTCCACGCCGCCACGAGCGAAACGCCAAACCCGCCTACTCCAGGCCGCTCCCAACAGCCTCTGCACGCCCTCGCTCCACCGCTTCCAGCTCCCTCCGCTCGTCCTCCTCCAAGATCGGCGCCAAATGCGCCTCGAACTGCTGCTGGGTCCTCTCGAGTCGCCCTCCAATCTTCGGCACGAAGGGTCGAAGCCGGCGTGTGTTGTACTCCCCTTCTAATGGTACCCCGTCAATTGTCTCTAGTCTATATGAATGCGAAAGCTTTTCGACGACTCGGTGTGGCGTGGACCAGCGGAAGATGAGCTTTTTGAGACACCGGAAGGTGTAGCCCCAGGTGCTGCTGTAGACTTGTACGAGGTCGCCCTTGCGGTAAGTGATCTCGCCTCCATTCTTCTCTACCCTCCGGTCGAACGCGGCCTTGCGGCCGAGTGCGTACTCCACGCGTGCGGCATACCCGTCGAGACGTTGCTGGGCTACATACGCCATGTGCGCTTTGGCGTCAGTCGCGACGAGCGCCTCGACGCTCGCCGATATTTGCGTCTTCGGCGTATTGACGATCGCGCCGAGCATAAGCTCCTTGGGCGAGAACTTGACCGACGGGAGTATGCGGTTATTGAGGATGCGGATCGCTTCGTCGAGGTGTTCGGGCCATTGCCTGGGCAACTTCTCCCAGGTGGCCGCGCTCCACGCGTCTTCGCCGACGTCCGGGGCGCAGAGGCGCGCGAGCACGTAGAGGAGGATCTTGTTGGTCCCCTCGACGAGCCCATTGATCCACGGCGAGTATGCTGCAACGACGTGGTGCTTGACGCCCCAACGCTCGCAGCACGCGCGCACCTCTTTGTTGTTGAAGTGGGAGCCGCCGTCCGACATGTGGATCTCCGCCGGCGTCATGCCGCCGAAGATACTCTCGAGCGCACCGACCGTGGTCTTCGCCGTGCCCGCCGTCTTAAACTTGAACCCCCAGAGCCACTGCGAGCAGGTGTCGAGGTAGAGGAGGACGGTGTGGAAGCCGCCCTTCCCAAGCGGCATGGCGAGATAATCGCCGACGATGAGCTCGAACGGGTGCCGACGGATGATCGGGTCGAGGCGCGCATGGAGGTGGGTCGGTCCGAAGGCCTTGCATTGTCCACAGTCGCGTATCGCACTCACGATCGACTCGTCGAGCCGCGGGCTTTCGATGCTGTCGAGCATGATGAGCTTAACTGCGTCACGGTGGAAATGCCCGCGCTCGGCATGGATCCGCGCCGCCATAGCCCTCGCCTCTACCCGCGTCAGGCACTCGCGTCGCGCCCTCGCCCGTGCCGGGCTGCCTCCACCCAGCCTCCACAGCTTCCCGCCTTGCACGAAATAATCCTGCGCCCGGTGCTTCGACCGCTGCCGCTCGCGCATCGTCCGCCCCATGTCCAGCTCGAGTATCGCGTCCAAGACGCCCAGATACACTGGCTCCTCCTTGAACCGTTCGCGCAACGCCATCGCGCCCTCCGGCAGCGACATGACGAGGTACGTCCCTTCCTCTCCTCCCGCTGCCGCGATCGCGATCGAGAACATATCGTTCACGATCCCCTCATTTGCCTCCCAGTCCGGCGAAACCGTCCACTCATGGCCATCGCCCGGTACGCGCCCTACGCCCTCGAACTTGCGGCTGATGATGTCCGCGGCGGTGTTGTTTATGCCCTTGACGTGCTCCGCGGAGACAATATTGTAGCCCAGGACGCTGTTCCGCCAGCGCTCGTGCGCGACGCTGCCCTTCGCGTTGCTGAGCACTGCCCGCAGCGCGTCGCAGTCCGTTTTGAGCTTGATAGGCTGGCCCCAGACAATGTTGGAAAAGCTATCGAGTGAAAATTTTAGCGCGCCGAACTCGAGAAGGTGTGGGGGATAGCGCTCCTCTGCGTCCGACGTCCTCTTTGACGCGAACGCGATGGGGTGATTACGGGTAACGACTTTACCGCCGGGGAGCGTCGTCTCCATCTCCTGCGACAGAATGCCGGAGAAGCCCTCCTTGCACCCGTCCGTGGCGAGGTCGAAGGGGAATTTGTCGAGCGTCTCGTAACACGGCGCACGCAGCACGGGCTCCGAGGTGAGCAGGACCTTCAGCTTGAGGAAGCACTCGGTGTGCCTGGGCTCCCAGTGCGGCGCCAACTGGAACCTGGACATAATCTGGCGGTGTACGCGTTTCGTCGCGCCGGCTGGCAGCGGAACTTTGCGCAGGAGAGCGCGCAAATCCTCCTCGGCCTTCGTGTAGTTCTGGACCAGGTCCCTGAAGTACGATGTCAGCCCGAGGAAGGAAAGGAGGCTCGCTGCATTGAGGGGTATTGGCCACTGCACGACCGTGGTCAGCTTCGTCAGATCGGGCGAGACGCCGCGCGGCCCGACGACCGCACCCGCAAACCGCGCCTCGGTCATGAACAACTGTGTCTTCGACGCCGAGAGCGACAAGCCCGTCTCACGGATGCGCTGGAATATAACCCGCAGTTTCCCCATCATCTCCCAGAACTCATTCGCTGCTGCGCCGCCATCGTCCACGAAAAGCTCCATCAACTCCTCCATCGTGAGGTTGTAGAGCTTCTGTGCAACCATGTAACCGAATGAGGTTGGTGCATCTGAGAGGCCGAACGGCATGCGCGTGTACGCGAAGAAGCCCCTGCCTGGTATCGAGACCACGAGATACGGTTGGACGTCCTCGTCGACGTGCAGGGCAAAGAACCCGGACGCGAAGTCAAACACTCAGACGTAGCGGTGACCCGAGAGACGGCGCTGCTTATCGCGTATGCTCCCCTGCATCATAGGAGGTACGTTCAGCAACTTATTGAGTTCGGGAAATGTGCCGCAGATGCGCCACTTCGGCGCTCCTTGCGGCTGCAACGGTCGTGGCGGGTCACGAGGAGGGAGATCCATGGCGGAAGGCAAGCCCGCGCGCACGCATTGATCGTTGACCTCGTGGAGGAGCTCGTTGTAGGTCATCCCGCTGCTCTGGTCCTTCTCCACCAGGTGGATGGGATTCAAGCATTTGACGTCTTGCGGGTGAATGGGGCGAAGAATCCCAGCGGCGACAAGCTCGTCAACCTGCTTGTTGACATAGACCGCTTGCGGCTTCGTGAACGGGCGCTGGTTGACCCTGAGAGGGAACTGCATATCCACCGGGATCTTCGGTGCGTAGACCGCTCCTTCCGCGATGCATACTTCGCCGACCGACAGCGCAAAAACGTCTGCGAACTCCTTGATGAGGTCCTCGACCTGGACGCGTTCCTCCGCACTCAAGTCTGCACCGACGCGTACGTCCTTGAGGATCTGGGCAACGCGCTCTGGCTTGAACGGGTCCGTGTCGCGCGTGAAGATCGACGGCGCCGGGTCCGGGGTCGCTGACGCCTCGGAAATGGTGTTAACGCTGAGCCATTCCGGGAAGATATCAAGGAGTACTCGCCTCGCGGGGGCATCCGCGTACGAATATGCCCCCGTGAAGGCCGCGCGCGTAGCCGCCGTTCCTCTATTGCTACTCCCGCCTTGGTCCGCGCCCTGCTCACCCATGCTCATCTCTGGCGTCGCGTCTTCGAAGGACGTCCCTGGAATGTCACGCTCGATATATGGGTTAGCGACCATTGCGTGCGCAAACGTTGCGTATGGGACTCGCCTCGCGGGGGAGATCGCGCACAATGCTTCCCCCGTTAAGGCCGCTCGTAGGGCCGTATCCCCGTTCCACTCCTCCATGCTGAACACCCCATGCGCCCGATCCTGCACTCCCCACGCTGCTGTCTTCACGTCCTCGCGCGCTGGCTCACATTGCCTCGGCCAATTTTGGTCAGCTGCGCTCGTGTATGCGAACTGGAAAGAAGGTACTCCCCTCGCGGGGGCGTCCGCGAACGAAACGGCCGCCTTGAAGGCTGCTCGCGTTGCCGCGTCAACCACGGCGTCCTCCGCCATCGCACCCATCTCGCGCGACCACTGCTCTTCACGCTGCTCCGCCGTTACTACCTCCACTGCGTCTACGCCCACGTCCCCGCTGTCTTGCACGTTCTCCCCGTCCTGCTCGCCTTGCTCGATCTCGTTCGCGTTGCGCTGGTCCTCCGAAGGTAGGTGTCTGTGAGTGTTTTTGGAAACGGAAGACGAAGGGACTCGCCTTGCGGGGGGAATCGCGCACGATGTCACCCCCGTTGAGGCTTCGCGCCTAGCCGCCAATGCAGCTTCCCTCCTCCTCGCGACCGCGGCCAGGTGCGCATTTTCGAGCATCGCGGTCCTCCTGTTCGCGCTGAGCGTCACAACATCGGCGCCCATATCATGGACCACGCTGAAGGCCGCTTGCATCGGCTTGCCGAAGAGCATTGACCAGCCCCCGCCGCTGGCGAAGACTTCAAAGCCCGACCGCGCACGAACTCCGCCGACCTCAAGCTCGCCCTCCCAGCACGCTGCCGAATCGACGAGGACGTTGTTGGCCATCCGCAACCTCTTCGTCGCAGGCCCTCCTTTCCCCATCCTGTGCACCATCTTCTCGTAGAATGCCGTATCCATCGCTCCCACCATCGCGCCGCTGTCGAAAAGCGCCAAAACGCGTACTTTTTCTCCGTTCGGTCTCATCACGATCACCCACGCGAGGAAAGGTCTGCTAGGTCTCTGACGCTGGCACGATCCCACCGAGTACAGGTCAACGATCTCCAATTGAGATGTATTGATATGAGTACACGCTGGAACCGCCGCGCCGCCAAGTCGGCCGGGGTCCGGGACTACAGTGTGGCCGACTACTGCAGTCCGTTTACAAAACCCTCCGCAACGTCGGCTGTCTCTCCACTCGCTTCGTCTTCGCCTTCATACCATGGCACCAACTTGACCACCTCCACGACATGCACCGCCGCCACCGCGCCCGGCGGGCGGAGGTCGACGCGCCCCAACCAAGTGCCCGCGAGCGCGCGCAGCGTCGTCTCAAGCGCAGGCAGCTCCGCGCGCGGCGCGCAACCCGCCGGGGACTTCGTATGAGACGGGGAGGTGGCGACGCCGCAGCGCCAACACTCGCCGCTGCACGGCGGGGCAATGCCGGGGGAGAGGGGATATCCGGTGATCTCGAGTTGGAGGGAACTGCGCGGGACCTTGCGGTACTTCTCGTGCCACAACGCAATGTCCTGGGCGTACCCGGCGCGCCCCACCGGCGTATCTGGGCGCGTGCGGCGGACGCATTCGCGGAGGACGACGAGGAGCAGGTCCTTCTGGGACTTAGTCAGCGGCGCGCGCTTCCCGTTTGCAGGCGCCACGGGCGCCGCGGGCGTCGCGGGCGCTGGGGGATTAAGCGGAGGCGGATTGGGGGCGTTGGGGGTACCAGAGGAAGCAACGGGGGGCGCAGGGTTGGGCCCGACGCGCGGCGCCGTCGGGGTGATGCGCGACGCGGCCATTGACATGCTCGCGAGCTTCCTCTGAAGCGCATCCACCTGCTCCGCCATGCCCTTCTGCTCACGGTATTGCGCTGCGGCCACTTCAACCTTCGACTGTGGTACCCTCGACAATGCGGTCGTCATCGCGCTCCAGCTCGCGGGCACGACTCCGCCGATCGCCTCCTGCAGAACGGCCGGCAGGGCCGTGTAGAAGTCCCACATACCAACGTTCTTCGCGCCGGCGTCGACGTCTGCGACTGCGTCGTGGACGCGCTCCACAAAGTCCGCGAGGACGTAGACCTCTCTGTCGCCGACTTGAATGGAACCCTTGGCGAGGTTGCCCATCTCGATTCGCATACGGCCGAGCTCAGCTTCAAGCTGAGCGGCCGGTTTCGAGATGGGCGTGGCGCCTTTGAAACGTTCCTTGAAGGCAGTGCAGAAGGCGCCCCAGTCGGCGCGTTCAGTAGCTTTGACAGGGTCGGACTGGATCATATTGAACCATTTGTCTGCGGGCGAACCGTGCTTGAAGCGATCGCCCGCCTCGACGATTTTCTCCGCGACTGCGGTGACGCCGTGCGAGCGAAGGTGCGCATTGAGCTTTTTGAGGAAGTCGGCCGCCGCAGGCTCCTTCGCGTCGCGCTCACCGGTGTACAACGCGTAATCCGCCATCTTGGCGCGTGGTGCACGGGTCGGGGGTACGAACGCAGGAATGGAAGCGAGGGGCGGGATGCGGATGTAGACCGGTGGGTGCGGCCGAGAGATGGGACTGACGGCGAGCTGCGATAGCTGCGGCCCAGTGGGTGCGCGTGTAGCAGTGCGAGAATTGCTGGCAACCGGGGGCGGCGCTCGTGGGAGTCTGGTGTTTTGGGGTGGTGTGGTGAGCGCGTCGGGAGAAGGCTGGGGAGAATCTGTGGCGTCCCCGTCGCGCGGTGGCGTTCCGGGGTCTGAGGAAGCACGTACGCGCCGAGACACTCTTTTTGGGATGGTTTTAGCAGGTGCTGGGTCTCCGGATGCCGAAGTGACTCGAGGGCGCAATACTCGGTCCGATGTCGACGCCAGAACTCGTGTTGCGCTGTGCTCGATTCGCGGGTGCTCGGTGCTCAGGTGCTCGTTGCTCGGGTGCGCGATGCTCAGGTGCTCGGGAAACCAGACAAGCTCAAGCTCGCAAAGCCAGATCGATAAGGGAAGCGAGGAAAAAGGTGGTGGAGGTCGATCTGGTCCGATCGGGTGCGTGGGGACGAACCTGCTCCAATCACCACAATGGAGTGGGCCGGGTGAACCGAGGTGGCGGTGAACGGCGATCACGCCCGAAGAGATCCTCTGGGGATGTGTGCAAGATGGAATGATCCTGTCGACAACAACCGCTATCTACCCCAAACAGCCCGCAAACAGCCCTAGCACCGCCACGGCGGAGGCACTCCGCCCCACCACACCACATCCTCTAAAGCTGTAAAAAGCTCTAAAGTACAACTCGGTCTCACCCAAAACAAACTGTTATTACCGGAAAACACTCTCTTGCTCCTCGAAGACAGATTCCTTCCTATACTGAGCCGTCTGTCGGCAAAGTCAGGTTGTTATCGAAGCCCAGCTCTACACTTCCCTATCTGATCTAACTCTCTTCCTCACTAAAAGAGGGTAGTTGAAAAACCTTCACACAAAGCGACGCAGCCAAGTTCGGTGTGTAGCCGCTAGCCTAGATCGGATTATTTTGCCCTCGGCAGGCAGATAGGAGAAGAAGAGAAGGAGACGATTGGTTGGGACATTATTACCAAGAGGTTGAAAGAAGGGAGCACTCGGCCGAGGAACCGAGCTTGTTAAAATAACCTTCGCCCCAGCCAAACAGCTTACACACCAAATACCTTCGGAGTCGGATTATATGACCAAGGAGACCCTCTAAAAACACATATTTCACCTCGGTGTCCTCGATTCAGAGCCAGCATTGCGCTCGATCGTCCCTTCTTGACAAGCTGTAGAGCTCAGTCCGACGGTGCACACTGAAAAGACTGTTCTATTGCACTAAAATGTGGTAACCAGTTGTAAATTACACCTTCTTTAGTAAAGAAACACACACCTCCTATATAAAACCACACTCTGAATTAAATAAACCTAGCACCGAGGTGCACTGTTCACAGCGACAGAAATATTCCCCCTAGAGGATGTACAATTCTAAACTAGCCCGGTTTACCACCTCGCTTGGCAGTTTACGAAACTGCAGTCCACATCACAGAGTGCAGGCTTTTGGGACTCCATGCATCCGTCTTTGCTTGTGTTCCTGCATTCCTGCATATGGGATGCGTTATGTGCTTGCTTACGGCGGGGCTCGGGCAGTGAGGGGGGTTATCCAGCTGGGGGTCGAGGGCAGCCAATCCCAGGAGGTGATCGAGTCAGGAGGAGGAGGAAGTTCATTTGTTCTTGCTTTGCGGGGACTTCAATCTTCCCACCCAGACGTGTTCCACACAAACTGTCATGATCCGTCTTTTCAAATCTTGAACACCGGGTCAGACCGCAATCACAGGAACACGTTATCCCGTGATCGCGCCGCAGCCAGTCACACATAGCACCAAATCCCTAAAGACAGACGACACGCGACCTCAATATCCCGATAACTCGCGATCACATCCCGGTCGCCTATACATTTTCTGGCTAAACCTCAAAATCCCGAGCAACCCGATAACGCGCGATCGCGATACTCCGACAACTCGCGATCACATCCCTGTCGCTCGAACCCCTCTTCGATTTCAACAATAGCCCTTTATGCCTCACATAGGGTATATTGAAACACAACACATAGGGTTGACACAATCGGACTCCTAGCTATATTAGTATATAAACCCGAGGTAGAAACTCCTGTACTTTAGATTCTACCTCGTCTAATCTCAGGCTTTACCTTTGCTTGACTCTTGTTCCCTCGGGATTACGAGGGACGCTGGATTCTCACCTGTGGCAGTGCATACGGCGCTGTCTACGACCTCGCATCATCTTCCTCAGCGGATATCACTCCATCTTTGACTCCTATCAGTTCCCACCTGCACAACGCTCGTGGCCTTACACCCCAGGACCAAATGAGGAAGCCGTTCGTCTCATACTACTACTCGGCAACCGCACAGGTTACTAGACGGGTTGTTAAACCCCGGGCGGGATTACTATTTGGACGACTCAAGCCGACCTACAGGCCGTCGTCGACACAAACACATTGTGCTTGCTCGCGAGTAGTCACCCTAGAGTCGCCGCCAACCCGTTCCATCACACTGCGTCCCCCTCCAGAGGGTGAATCCATACAGCCACTCGCTTACATCAGCACCTGCAGGACACTGGCTTATTTTGCCTCCATTGCCAAAAGCCCTGCCCCCACCCCATCCCCATGATGCTCATCGAAATTGACAATGTGGACACCGCTTTACTCTTTGCCTCTCTACCCCACACCTCCAACACATTGTAGCCGTGCAACTATCGGGCAGCTACCCTCTCGCGCCTCCAGCAAACTATTGCAGCTGAAGCACAATGCACCAATATGTGTTGGGTTCTCATAGACGAAGACGTTGAAATGGCCGTAGCAAGCTCTCCCTCCGGTATGTCAGCACTTGGGCCCTCATCTGTCTGCTGAGGACTAATTTCTTCTGCAGGTGTGCTGCCCACTAGCCATGTTGCAGCTGCCGCAATTTCTGCACCTCCACGCACGGCCCTTCCTATTGCGACCCAAGCTCCGCACCCTGTGATGCTGCCTCCATGCCCTGTGACACCAGCTCCCGCGATCTCCCACCCCGCGACCCCAATGAGTCCCAGGAGCCCATTCACATTGCTCAATGACCCGCTCTCAGCGGTCTATGCCTCGGTGTCAGCTTGGAGAAATTGGGAACACCCCACGCTCGGCCAAGGAAAATCATGTGGATCCTGAAAAAGGTAAGCTCAACCGTACTACATGCCAACTGTTATCCATAAAATTTTCAGGACGCCCTGCTATTACCTCAATGCGCCCTTTGATCTCCGCAGCTATGGGGAGCTCAGAAGTTTTGACTACAGGAACCACCGACATTTTTGGCTCCCCGTTATTGGCTCCGCCTATTCGACTGCTCTCGCCTCTGTGTCTTCCTTCCCCTGCTGCTGTTTCCCTCCCCTCCTCTTCCCCCACTCTTCTGTCTCCCACCAGCACCCTTGTCGGCTCGGATTCCCCAGACAAAACAGCTGCTGCAGCCATCTCCTCAGAACTCACACCCACTTCGGCACTGAAGAAAAGGAAGGCGGCTGAGACCACCCTCGAGCCTTTCTCCCCACACCGTTCCAAAGGACAAGCGGCTGCAGCAGTGACGGCTGGGGGTGACAAAAATGACTATGATGGGGGTGGTAGCGATGCAGACTTGGATGATGATGTTGCTGAGGCTCAGCGCCGTCGACGTGCTACTGGAAACCATGTACGTTCTCCATGTCCTCAAGGAGGCAATCGAACACATGGTGGCGAAGCAGCTGCAGCCTGGGTCACAGCCAGTACTATCAGCAAGATCCTGCAGCGTCTCAAGGCGGAGCTGGATGGAGAAGGAGTTGGAGAAAGGGCTGAAGGAGCAGACAGGGGCATGGAGCCGGATAGCTGACCTAAAACGAAAAAGGCTTCGAAAGCCAAAACCAAAGCAAAGAGCGCCGAGCAGACTGCCAAGAGGCAGACTCCAAATCTCTCTCTTCTGCCACTTCTTCCCCCATCGTTTGGCTGTCATACATCACCACCTCCCCGGAAATCCAGAATAAACTGGTAGATTTGCTACTAGCTCTGCTGCCTCCTCCTTCTGTGTCTACCAAGGCCGCGGCTTCTGCTTCTGCTGCTGGTCCCACAGCCGCCCCTGTTTCTTTATCTCCAAATCCTGTTACCCTGAAAGCTCTCGCACAGCGTTGTTCAGCTCTTGAAAACGCAGCTGTCGTCAATGACTTCTGGTGAATGATGTTGTACATGGACTTAGCTCTGCATGTGCAATGGTGAGCAACCTCTTATCCTCTCTGTTCACCAGCTCACCATGTGAGTTCCTGGCTTCCGTGCAAACACCGGGGGTCCTGACCACTTCTCACCAGATTAAATAAATGGTTGCTTCCAGAAGACTACATGGAGATGCAAATATATGTTAGCAGGCTGCCCTTGAATGAACACAGCCTTGCCTACCCTTTTGGCAGGTTCGTAGTCAACATTGGCATCACTACCCATGGCCACTGCAACCGATTTGACAAGAAATTCTGCGTGATAATCCCTGCAGGCTGTTAGACTGGCGGTGAGCTCTGTCTCTTTGAGACTGGGTTTGTCTTCTGCTTGCACCCATGGGATATTCTTATATTTCCATCCTGCGATGTGACCCATTTCAATCTGCACTACGAGGGTGTCCATGCGTCCATTGTCTTGCACTCAGACAAGTATGGCAACCAGTGGGTCCGAGATGGGAATGGTTGGCTTCCTAACAACAACGAGTGTGATAGTGGGGATGAGGATGATGTCTAATCATCTACGATACTAGGGATGAGGATGATGTATAATCTTCTACGATACTAGAGGGTCCATTTTCTTGGGAGTAATTCAGTAAATAATTGGATGTTTTTTCATATTACCGCATGTATAATACATAAAAAAATACCAGTGACTTTGCACTGGGTTCCTAAAGCTGCTGGCAATGAGTAAAGTGAAGTGTGCGTCTGTTAGAAGTTCACCAAGCCTCCAAATTCTGCAAATTTTGTAAAGGGCCTCCACATTGCTTATTGGTATAGATCAAAGTCTGTGTATGTAGTGTTGTTGTTGGGAATAGGCTGATTGAGCAGCGCCTTGATAGGAAGTAGCAGGATATCTAATTGCTCAAAGCAGCCATGGATCCAAACGAGCGGTGTGCTCTGAGTGCGAATCAGTGATGTGTTTTGGCTAGATATGGTATGCCCATATATCAGGCCAAGCAGGGTTGCTTGGATCGAGAACATGTTCATCTTCCTCAACCTTGGCAAAGAACACCATCTAAAAGCAGGTAAGCAGAGGACTAATCTCTGCAGGAAACTCAAGTGTATCTTTGTAGTCTCCGAGTGAGGGAGCTGCAAGTTCCCGGTCGTGGTTATCAAAAACATCAAGGCTCTGGTAAGAGGTTGCTAGCAGTGATTTCGTGCTCAGCCCACATCAGACGTGCCACAGGAAGCAACGGATAGCGAACAATCCCTGGAGCTGATATGTAATCTATGAAAGCAGCTTTGTACTTTTCTTCCAAATCAACCAAGCTCCGATCGGAGCAAGGAATCCAGTGCAGACATGCTACAAGGTCCTCCACTTTTTGAAGACGCCCTGCAGACATCTTGGCCATCATGGGCAGCAAAGATGTACCAAAGCTCTGAAACGAAATGGAAATTAGTTGAAGACGTATGGAATGAATAGAAGCACATACCTTTCCCAGGGTCAATGGATATCCATCTTTGAGCTGATGGTTGAAGGTGGACTTGAACATTTGCATGTCTGGTGAGTGATCAAATTTGGTGTCCTCTCCAAACATCACGCGCCGTTGAACCAAGCGTCCAAAAGCATTGTAGGACTCTTGAGTCATATTGAGCAAGGTGTTGGGCTGGACTTTAATCAGATAGGCTGTAAACAACAAAACTTTAGAAAGCATGCCTGCTTATCAAGATATGTCCCAGTAAGATAATTAATGTTAGCATTGTCGGTGACCTTGGCCAACTCAGAAACTGTTTCAGGCCATGCTTCAAGAATCTTGGTGAGGCTGGATGCGGTCAGATGCATGTACATGCCGTTTTGAAGCAGGGCCGTGTCCCTGTCTTTAGGCTGTAGAATGGCTGTGGCAAAGAAGACCAAAAGCTGGATAGGCAGCTGCAGACGGACGATCATGTACAGCATAATCACATAACCGTAAGTTTTGAGCCAAATCTGCCTGTCTGCCTCCATAGGAATTCCATGCGGGAGTTGAGAAATGATGAAGCCTCTGACCCTCTTCCAGATGTCCTCGTCTGCAAAGATAACATTCATGAGACCCTCCATAACTGAGCGCCCAATGCCACAGCCCAAAGAAATGCCTGAGGAAGTGTCTGATCCACCATTGCCACTAATAAATGTTAAGTATGTTCGTTAAGCCAAGTATATCTTGACGCACATCATCCAATTCAGAGTGGGGCTCATCAAACCGAAGGGGCCTGGTGGTATCCGCAGCATGGCTGCATCTGCAGGGTTTGCAGGCAAGTAAGGACTGCCGCCATAGAAAGCTTTGATATGCCCTAGAAGCATGTGGACAATTGAATCGACCGTAGGACCTTGGATGGTGAAATCATGAAAATGAAGCACACAACAAAGGGCTGAAAGCCATCCAAGAGCCCCATGAATAGGTCTGTCGGTCTGTGTCACCTGTCAGACTGGCTTTAAACAAATGCTTTGTGACTCATAAAATCCTCAATAGGAATTGCTGGGATGTGTGGGACTTCGGTGCATCAGCGTTGGCTGGCCAGTGGGCTCTGGTACAACCGGGTAAAAACAGCCTCTGAATATTGGTGCTTATAATGAGCTTACCTCTGGCTCCTAGAAAATCATGCTTTGAAATTGCAAGAGGATCTTACACTGGAATTTCCTACTCTACTCCCACCAGCTTGGGTGTTCGATACAGCAACAGCATCCAGGCGAGACAGGGCAAGAGCCTGTAGAAAATCAGGATCATTGTCGTTGTCGTCTTCCATAGCAGCAAGAGGCTGGAGCCAGATGAGTATGATCGTGAATCTTAAAAGCAAATTCCGGGGACTAACCAATTTTGGAGAGTCCAGAATAAACAGCGGTGCTGTTGAAGAGGAAACCGGAGGCACCATTTGTTGAAGGGAATACACGGAAACCACCGGGGCTCTCAGAAGTGCGCCTGGATTATTGGTGCAACAATCAAAACATTCATCATTGTCTGCAAAGGGACCTGGGAGTCAGGCAAGAACATGGATTGGGAAGCAGAGGTGGGTGCGGGAAAGAGAAAGGGAGGGCACTACCCCGCGAATAGGACCATAAAGAGGAGCTGTGGTAAATCTGTTAGAAAAGGCGCCATTGTAAAAAAAAATTGTACCAATGAAGTACACCAAAGTTTAAAATTGGGCTCAGGAAGGGTTTGGCAGCTTTGGGAAGACTTTCAGAGGTAAATTGGTGCCATGAGATGTCTGCAGGAACAAATCTGCGTGCAAAACCAGCCTTGGTCGGAGTGTTGCCAGCCTTCTGGAGGGCCCAGGGCAGCTCCTCAAAGCACTGCATGTGCCATGGGGGGGAATAAATGGGGTGAGTGTTGGGCATGAGAGGCAGGGAACCCGGGGCGAAGTGCAAGTTATTGTTGTCCATATGATCGACGAGCCTCTGGTGCAGCTCCTGGTAAAAAGGGCCTGCATCTGCAGGCACCTCAAGAGTGAAGAGCAGGTTGAAGGCAGCAGGCTTGCCAAACAGTGCACTGCCATTTCCCTCAATACGAAACTCAGCTTGGTTAGGATACAAGTAGGGACAAAAATCGAAAAGAGCTGAATCAACCTCTTGGGGCAAGTGCAGAAGCTAGGCAAATGTTGAGCAACTTGTGTGGGGAATGAATAGCGGAGTTCTTACAGAGATAGGATAGATAGCAAAGGAGATGCTGATGGTTGCAGCCGGTGCAGTGACAGTGTGGTTGATGCGTGGTTGTCCTTTCCGCATCTGAACTTGTCCGCCACCACCAGGAGTGAATGAATTGTGGAGGCCTCGAGCAAAAGAAATGCCAGTGGTGGGACCAAAGGTCTTATGATGCACAGCCCTTTCCCGACGATGACTGTCGGTGCTGCCAACAGTGGTTTGGGGCAAGCCCCAAGAGCTCACAGGCACCGCTCTGGCAGGAACCATGGTCATGCTAATAATTATTTTTTTCAGATGTTATTCAGGAAGGAGAAAGAAATATGCACGGAGGTGCAGGAGGAACAATGGAATGAGGGGCAGGAGCTTCACATCATGGGAGATGTAATAGTGGCCGCACAAGGCGCATATAGTCATGCCAGGGCTGTTGACTTGAAAGGAGGTCTATAATTAAAAGAACATTAGACGAGAAAGTAAGATGGCCATAACATTACCGTCCGAAAACCTGGGCAACCAACACAGCAGGGGTTCCTGCAAGGGCCCCTAGCTTGCAGTGGAGGAGGAGTGGGAGGCAGCTGATGAGTGTTTTCTGGATGGCTGCAGAGACAATCTCCTGAGATGCCATTGGCTGCCTACCGACAAATGTGAATAGGAGCTAAGAAAACATCAAGGCAACAACCTACCGTGTAGTGGAAGCACTGGCCTGGAGGGCAACAGCCACACCCAGCATGGACGACCATCATGACTGAGCCAGACATGACTGGGACTTGAGAGGAAAAGCTGAGAAAACCACAGACTTAGAAAACCATGGACTTGATGTGATGCAAGTAGGTAGTGTGCATTTTAAGTTGGTGAAGTGAAATGGGATAAGACTCTGAATAAGGTCAGCATAGAAAGAAACCTGCCAATGTGAAATGGTTTTACAGGCATTTGAAATGAGAAGTGTCCCTAGGAAATCAAGAACAGAGCATTTAAAATCAAAAGAGCAGCAGCAAGATTGAAAGTCGGCCAGGTGAGATTAAGATTGGGAAAAGCCAAATCAAGACCGGCAAACTCCAAATCAGTAATTGAGAAAAGCAAATCAAGATCTGCAAAAGTGTAAATGAGATTTTCAGGTGTTTTTTCTCATTTTCGCCAAGCGTATAAAGTTTTCTTGCTGTCCTTCATTAATGTTTGGTATACAGGTTTTAGATCTTGAAAACAGAGGGCAAAAGACATTTCCAGCTGTGTTCACGATGAATCATCATGTTCAACGTTCAAGAACAAGATCGCATCAAACGAGATGGTCCAGAAACGGTCGGACCAAACCGGTTTATTTTAGTCCGGGGAGGACACCCATACACCATCCCTTAATTTACCAACATTACTAACATTATTTCATTTTATTACTAACTTAGTGGTGAATGATGTGATAGAGCCGGGTGTGTCTAACTTAGTCTTGTTGTTACCACGGGGGTCGGATCGTGTAGCCGTGTTATTACGTGATCTCACATAAGCAAATCACATGTGCCGCCTTGACGCTTCTTTTTGGGAGCCTCGAGACATGTTTTTCTCCTTCCTCACTCATCCCCACTGCATCAGGCACACTCATCCACGCGTAATAGGTCTATCCAATGGATCCCAGACCCCCAAATCCCCCTCGGCCACGTCTCAATCGCAATTATCTTACACCACTAGATGCAAACCCGACCATTCCACGCCCACCAGCCGACATTGATTCGTATAGACCATCCTCTGCTCCAATATTTGCTTCCTTGATTCCGTTGCCACCTCATCAGCCTCAGCGGGCTCCTCGATGTCAGAGAGCATTGAACCCAATGAGCCTGAAGATGACGGCAAAGACCTCAAGCGATGCTAAGCTACGCAGTATTTTCGTCAAAGAAGCGGGGCTACAAGAAGAGAATGGAGAAGGGGATGTTGAAGAGCACAGCGACAACGATGGAGAGCTCGAACTTGATCAGGAGGGCGAGGTGGAGGAAAAAATTGACGACTGTGAAGCAGAGGAAGATGGAGAGGGGTATCCAGACTCAGGGGAAGAGCATGATTCAGACTCAGATTCCGGCCCAGAGAATTACAATTAAATTATGGCCTTTTCCCTTGATCCCTGGGCTTGTACTGACATCCATACTCCTGTGCCGTCTCAGCTGCACTCTGCAGTTCTCGTCGTGGCCGTTTTACATTTGTGATTGGTTTCAGTGCGATTCGCCTATTAGTTTCAGTAGATTTTGCACTGCGGGAGCGAGTGGATCTGGGTGGGATTGGGATACTCTCTGGGACTGACGAGTCGGACTTGATAGAACTGTCCTCTGCAGCGCTACTCTCCTCCGAGAGGTCTGAACCTTTGTCAAATTTGCGCTTTTGGGCCCTCTTTTGACGAGCTGCGGTGTTTTGGGCAATTTGGGCTTCATTGTGCTTGTCCTTGATGTCAGCTTGGATGTCCTGAATGACCTTATACAGCGCAGTGCAGTGGGCTTCACAATGACGCCAGGTCTGAATGAGTAGCTCCAGTGAGGCAAGAGAGGATATCGACAGGAGTTGATCAAGAATAAGAGTTTGAATGGAGAACGGGAGAAACATTGTTTGTGGATGCTCTAGGAAATTTCCGCATCGGTGTTCCTGCGAGCGGATGGAGTTCCGGAATTTTTTGAGATGGGACGTAGTGCTCTCACGCTCTTTCTTAGTTAGCTTGAGCTGTTTAGAAGAAGAACGGGGTGTGTATGAGGCCGTAGCAGGTGTCAATGGAGGAAATTCGGGAGTTGAGGCCGGTGCTGGAAACTCAAGTGTTCTATCGGTTCGTGCCAGGCATAGGGCACAAGGAATGAGTCGTTTGGCGGTGATACAATCCAGCGTACTTGTTTCTGACGGTGGATTGTCGTAATGTCGGTTAAGAAATGTGATGTGGCAGTTGGTTTCGGTGATAAACTGCGCCTTGGCCAGAGTCATACTTTCGGAGGTTTTCTTCTTGCAGCTTCCTTTGCCCTTCTGCAGTTTTGGCAGAGCAGGAGCAGAAAGCGCTGGGAATACATGGTTAGACTAAATGCAAGACAAGACAAAAAAGAAAATGGCCTACATTTCAGGAATTTTGTCGGAAGGATAATTGTGCTCTGTTGCACAAGCATGATTCCGTGCGCCAATGTCCCCGGTGCGCAGCCAGCCCGCCCCTTCTCCTGCCACATAATATCCAGCATGCTAGAGAAACCCAGAGAAATGCTATCGAGGATCCCCGTTGCATTGATTCCGTTCGAGAACGTGACTGTAGCTAGGACAATTTGACAGTCTGGGTCCTCATCTATGCGCCGGATTGTTTCCTCATTGTACTCTGGCAGACAAAGACTGTGGTACATGCGGATGCGGCACATCTTGTCTGCGGAGGAGGGCTGAAGACGCCATATGTAGATGTAGCACCAGAAGAGCATGTCGAGGGTGTGAACGTGGAGAATGAGTTTGCGACTGCTTTGGAGAAATGGAAGGAGGTCTGGAAATTCGTAGCCGGAGAGGCCGTGTGATAATGTTTGCATGGAGAAATGTATATTTGGTCGCTCGTTTGTCCTCCTAATCATGTGAAATTGCCCTTTGAATAGCCCGGGACTTTGACAAACAGCAGCAGTATCTTTCCCGGGTGCTAATGTTGCAGACATCCCGACGACGGAGACAGATGCAGGAAGTCGTCCTCAGACGAACAGACCGATGAGCTTGAAATCTACGTGGAAATCTGTTCCCCACTCGTTGATTAGATGGACTTCGTCGACGGCGGTGTAGATGATTTTGGAACGAAAGTGTGGGGATTCCGAAATATCGCGCCAGTCTTTGGTTTTCAGATGTTCCGGGTCGACGCAGATGACCTGCCATTTGGCGCAGCTTTTGATTTCATCGGCAAGCTTAATGCCTCCACAACGCGCATCCGAGTGATTCCCGGCAGTACGCGAATGCGGTGATATTGAGCCGACCGAGTTCGAGAACCTGGTCATGTGGTGAACTAGTGGGGACCAAGGAAAAAAATAGATGCGTACAATGTTATTGGCCAAACCTTTGGTCGGGGTCACAATGATTCCTACCGGGTCTACGCACGTCGGAAGCCCAGGGGGATATTCGGATGGGTTGGTGTTGTACTCGTTTAGTACTAGAATGGGAACAGAGAAAGCTGAATATTTTCTATCCCCAGTAGCAGTGCAGCAGAGCACGTCGTCGCCGTCAAGCATCGCCGATGTTAAGTCTTCCTGTACCGGCCGCAAACCATCCTTCCAAGCAGGAATTACCTTATTTACAATCTTCTGCAGTGTGTTACGACCCGTAGTGGACTGCCAGCGGAGTTTCGGGGCCATGGAGGGGAGGAATGCGGGCACGGCGCGTCGAGGAAAGCAATGACGCGGTAATACAAGCAATCACATGTGATTCGCTTACGGGAGATCACGTAATAACGCGGCTACGCGATCCGACCCCGCGGTTACAAACAGACTCTAACAAGCGAGGTACGAGCTTCATTGTTAGAGCGTCTGTCCACGAGAGACTATGTCTAACTTGCTCTGGCGGCCGGCTCGTCATAGGCATTCTCCGCTCTGAGAGCCTTGGGGTTTGCGCTGTGGCAGAGGTTCGTCCTCGGCAGCGAACCCAGCGTCTATTCCCATCCATGTGCCCTCAGATTTGAGGAGGTCCAATGTTTTATGTCGATGGACATCCAACTTGCAGAGCAACGTCCGACGCTGACCATTAGCGAGGGTGCTCTAAAGCGCTCGAGGATAGTGCTTCGGGATACTCAATAATAGTGCTCCGAGCACTCCATGGTAGACGGTTTTTGATAAATTAGTACTACTATTGAGTGCCTGCAAGCACTCAATAGTAGTGCTCTTCAAGGAAAAAGCACTACATGTGAGTGCTTTTTGGTGCTCATATGAAGTGTTTTTACTTCCCACAGTGTTACATATTTACAGTCGTTGTATTTCATTCGCGTGCACTACACTTATACTGCCAGCGACTCGAGCATGTCCGGAAAGCGGGGCACGATGCGACACCCAAAGTTCGTCGCACACCTGTCCATGGCATTCAACACGGGAAGGCGTCGGAGGGATAGCAAACCCACGTTACGGTGCCCGTCCTCCACTCGACACTCGGCTCGATTTCGCTCCCCTCCGCATCGCGCGCCCTAGATATGTTGAACGCAGCGAGAATATTAGCCATCGCGAGGAACAGAGACTGTTCCGCCAGCGCCGCGCCCGGGCACACCCGCCGCCCGAATCCGAATACGAAGCTAGGATCGTGAGCTGCTTTTCACAAAAAAAAAGACATTATCATCGGAGCTAGACGCACTTGAGGGGATTCGGTTGTGGGTTGTCGCCGAGGTGGCGCGCGGGGTCGAAGACAGACGGGTCCGGATAGAGCTCGGTGTCGTGCGTTATGGCCCTGGTGGTCTATTAGCACAATCGCGCAGGCGTACGCGGGAGGGCGCACCATATGTTGGCGATCACTGTCGTGCCCTCCGGGATTCTAGGCCTCATTGGCATAGATGTGCGGGGGGGAAGGCGAGCGCTTACAAATACCCATCATACACGTCGTCCTTGGTGACCCTATGCCGCAGTCCGAGCGGCGCAATGGGCGCCCAGCGCAGCACCTCTTTGAGCACGGCCGTGACATACGGCAGCGCTTTCTGGTCCTCGGCAGCTGCGAGGCGCCCGCGCCCGACGACGGCCTCGACCTCCGCCTGCGCGCGCGCCTGCACGGCGGGGTGTAGGGACATCAGGAGGAAGAACGACGTGATCGCGGCGGTTGTCTGGGCGGTGTGCACCGTGAGTCGGGATAGATATATTCGGGCGAGGAAGACTGACGGTGTGCGCGCCGCCGGAGTAGATGGAGGACGCGGTCCATTTAAGGATATCCCGCTCCTCGGCGTCGGGGATGTGTCCGTCCTCGGGGCTGAAGTACCGCGAGAAGAACGACTCGGCGTAGCGCCCGCTCTCCTACACTTCCTGTAAGCTCTGGCACGACGCGCAAGTGCTGACTGACGATCTGCGTCTTGGCCCAGTCAAAGGGGACGACATCGATAGCGTCGATAACGGGCCGGCTCTTCGCGAGCGCGTGCTTGAAGAAGGCGAGCGGGAAACACGACGGGGTGAATCGCACTGGGCCGTGTCAGTGCAGAATCGAAGAAGGGGGGTGGGTGACGGACAAAGCGGGAAGACCTCGACAAAGTAGAATGGCTGGATCAGCGAGTCGATCACGCGCCCGCCCTCTTCGATGAGGTTCACGAAGTAGTCGTGATCCGTGGAGACGTCGTAGCCGTACGAAATCTGCGGCACGGTAAGCAGCTCGAAGACCAGAAGCGGCGTTAGAAGTTCACTTTAAGGGCGATAGACGCAACATACCTGCGTTCACACCAGTCAGCCAGAGATAACGCTCTCAGAACAGACATACGTCTTAATCAGCACCGCGAACGCCTCCGGCCTCTCACCAAGCCCCCTCATCAAGACCTTCAGCTGGCGCTCCATAGTCGGCTGGTACGCCCCCGTCGCCTGCCGGCCCAGCCCCGCGTGCAGCATCCGCCGGTACGTCGGGAACCGCGCGTCGGCCGAGGAGAGCGCGAACATCGTTTGCTTGCGGCCCGCGAGGTGGCCCAGCATCCACGACTCGGGGCGGTCGGAGTAAATGCCGGAGCGCGCGTCGAGGAGCGCCATCGCCGCTTTGCCCGAGTTGAGGATCATGTGCGTCTTGTGGAAGAGGCGGAGGGTGACGATGGGGCCGTATTCCTTCGCCCACTCGGCGTAGCGGAGCCAGGGCTCGCTCTCGGGGAGTTGGTGGACATTCCCCGTCAGGAGGCGGGGCGGGGGCCCCGGGGGCAGCGGGAGGCGCTTCGCGTGGAGGAGCCGGCGCAGCAGTTCCGCGGAAAGAACGGCGGCGGCTAGGAGGCCCAGGATAGAATGATTTCTCATGTCGACGCCGGCGCTGTGATTTGAACTAAGTATTCAATAGACGTACGCCGTACGCTGCTCGTTTGAAGGGCAGGATTTACGGGAGGGCGCGATTGGGACAGTTGGAAAAGATCCGAGGGACAGACTCAGAACAGAACGGAACCCATCATCACTGGTCCTGTGAAAGCCGTGGCGTGCGTCATGCCAGGATCTGTGGGGCCCTGAGACAATGCCAGATAGCCAGATACAAGGAAACCTTGAAAAGCTGTTCGAGCTTCACTTTGATAAGTTTGAACTTTGAACCCTTGTTCTGAGCTTGAAAGACTGCCTCGACGCGCCTTCAAATTACGCCCGCGGCACATCGCCCGTCGCCCGTCGCCCGATCTTGCCGCAATGAGAATTCAGCTAGAAGACAAAGCCGTTCCTTGAACTTGTAGCGCTTGAGCCTGTACTTGACAGAAAAAGCTAAAAGTTCCAGTGAATGGGAGAGAAAGAGGTCCGACGGCGGCGTCGCGGGCCGCCCACGTGGTCGCGTGCATTGTTTACGTATATCCGGCCAAATCGGGTGCCTGACCGACGACTCACCGTTCGGTCCTTCACGACTGGGATGAAATTTCTGAAACTCAAACTTCAAGCCTGTGAATTTCTGCCTCGCTGAATTGCCTATGTACTAGCCTTTACTAGCCCTGCCAAGTCGGCGGCTGCGAGCTTATCTTTCCTCAGGCTGTCGGGCTATTCTTGCCACTTTTGGACGACGGCGTTCTATTCCTTTAGTCTTTTGTTCTCAACGGGTTCTCGGGTATTTCCGTCATGTCTATCGAGGCGACGGACCCCGTCTATCACTTCTGCTCAATTATGCCTCGGAGTCCTCGTCAATGCGCCATGTCTCTCGGATCCGCTCGCTCTGAATTCGGGGTGCCAGCTTATTTCTGCAGGCGCCACCGTCCGTCCCTTCGCTGTCTTTCTTTACACTGGACCCTGGATGAGGCTTTGCGATTGCGAATCGGGCGTCTCGGAGAGCTAATTTTGTAATCTAGTTCTCTGTCAAGGATTGTCAGGGCTGATAGGACCATCTCTCCGTCGTGCTTCTACTGTGCAATGATCAGAATCGGGGACTCGGAAAAATACCAATCGGATTTGTTTTTTTCTGGAGGAACTTTCGGTGGTGATTTGAATGATGGAGATTTTTAGCAGTTGGTGTGAAACGGGGGAGCAAAGACCCGGTGCCGGTTTTTTGGTGGATTGTTTCGGGTAGATTAGTGTTTCGTTTGAAATGTTTACGCGTGTTGGAGTCGATCGCTTGTTCCCCACCTCCATGACCTCGTCCTGATTCCGTCCTCTATACTCTCTCCATCCCGCCCTACCCCTCGTCGTAAGGATACCGCCTGATGTATGCCACGACCCTCCCTCCCTGCATCCGTCTTAGACTCACCCATTTCCCCAGAACTCGCGACCCTTATCGGCTTCTTCTTCCCGCCCTCCACACGCACCGCCCTGCACAATACCAGCAAGAGTACGCTCGAGAACTCCTCGCGACTCCACTCCCAGTCCTCCGCAGAGAAATCGCGTCGACTAAGAGTCCTAGATATCCCAATGGCCCTCACGATCTCCCCCCATCGCCTGCCGCCTCCTCTGCCTCGGACGGCTCCTCAAATTCCGTTTCCACAGGCCCCCCGCGCACTCCGGTGCTCCCTGATCTTCCCCTGGCCACCCCCATTCTCTCCAAGGGCACCAGCACCACCAACACCAACACCACGGGCGCGGCACCCACGGGTGGAGTCAAACGGACCACCAAACCCAACCGCCGCGCCAACACGGCCGAGCGTCGTGCGACCCACAACGCCGTCGAACGTCAGCGAAGAGAGACCCTCAACGGCCGCTTCCTCGTGCGTTGCCATCCCGAGCGCTCGCACATCGCTAACCTACCCGCATCAGGACCTCGCCGCGCTTCTTCCCAACCTCTCGCAGATCCGCCGTCCCTCAAAATCCTCCATCGTCAACTCGAGCATAGCCCACATCAACGCGTCGCGCCGACATAGAATGCTCGCCGCGCAGCAGCTGCGCCTCCTCAAAAACGAGGCCGACGCGCTCCGCCACGAGGTCAACGAGTGGCGCATGCGCGCTGGCGTCCCCGGAGTCGAGGAGCCGCGCCGCCCCGACGGCTTCGGCGTCATCCTCAGCGGCGAGCTCGAGTTCGAGGCGGGCGACATGATGGAGGGCGACGAGGGCGAGGAAGAGGATGACTTTCCTTCCAGCGGCGGCGGCGTGTACGGTGGGAGGCAGTACGTCGGCGGGGGGAGCTACGCGGATGAGCCGGACGAGTTCATCCACCTCCAGCAACAGCAGCAGGTCGAGCTCATGGCGCAGCCGCTGCCGTTCGCTGCACCCGAGGCGCCGCAGCCCATCACCATCGCCATCGGTGCGCCCCAACAGCAGCGCCAGTCGCACTCGCCGCCGCACTACGCGTCGCCGATGATCGCGAGCCCGACGGCCGGCGGGTTCGACGCCGCCGCGCTGGCGTACGACCAGCACGCGCGTCAACTGCACCACCACCAGCTCATGCTGCAGCAGCACCGCCAGCAGCAGGAGGAGGATAAGTGGGCGTATCAGCAGCAGCAGCAGCAGATGCGCGCGCAGCAGGGCGCTTGGTAAAGCGCGCCTTCGCCGTCACACTATAGATGCGCTCCTGCTCCTGCTCTCCCCACGACCAATCAATCCCCTTGCCCGCCCCACCATGATGACACCGTCTTTATTCTTGTTTTTTCCTGTTCTATACTCGACTGCTTCTTGCTTCCGGGCTTGGCGCGACACGCTCGTTCGTTGTTATACCCTCCCCCTCCCTCCCTCCTTTCTTGTTTGGCTGTAATCGTACAGAAAATAAACAAAAATAAAAACAAAAACGCATAAAATGTGAAACCGAGATCGTCTGCGGTCATATGCTAATAGGCAGGGCATAGTAACCGTGGAGTACACCCTTGGAGTAAGTAATAACCCTGGACTAGTACTTGTCAAAACCCTCCACTGCACAGATCCGGATCCCCGTTTCTTAACAGGACCGCAGCAACCCAAGACGTCGCACAGAAGAACAGCCTGTGCCCCGGCCGCTGACCCCCGATATGTCGAATCCCTCTCATGCGATTCCATAGTAAAACACATCAACCACGCTTATATGCCGCAACGGATTACGCTACAACGAAAATCAGCACGATTACTCCGCGCGTTGCAACCATGAACTCACCCGAAACGCAATAACGCGCTCGTCGTCGAGGCTCACGCCCCTATACAGCTCGAACTGGTTCGGGCTGCGCGTGAGATGGCACGCGAGCCGCGAGCCCACGGCCTCAGCCCAGATGCCGTGGTCCGCGAACTGGTCCGCCTCGGGCGGGATGCAGTGCTGGCGGTCGATGCGCACGTTGTGCGGGTTGAAGTCGAGCACGAAGAACGGCGAGGTCTGGCGCGCGAGGAGGAGCACGCAGCGCTGGCCCGCGGTCGTCGTGATCCACGCCATGTTCATCCCCGCCGCGTCGAGCCAGCGGCACATGTCCGGGCCCCAGTTCGCGTAGTCGCACGACTCGCCCGCGGCGTGCTGCGCGAGGAGCGCGAGCAGCGCGCGGCGGTGGATGAAGAGGAGGAACTGCGCGGCGAGGAAGTTGATGTGGAAGATGATGATCGAGTCTTCGACGGCGGAGGCGAACGGGGCGCGCGGGAGCGTGCGCGGGGTGTAGACCGAGGGGTTTGGCTCGCCGCGCGCGGTTATTACGGTCAGCGTCTGCCCCGGGACGAGCCGCGGGAGGTGCAGCGTGAGCGCCGGCGTCGTCTGCTCCGATTGGAGGTCCCACAGCTCCATCGTAGCGGTTATCGTGTTGGGCAGCAGGAGGACCTCGGGCGATAGGAACACCGCGGCAAAGTAGGTCCCACTTTCGGCTTCGATTGTCTGTTGAGCGGTTTAGTTTCGCGAAGACGACTCGCGAAGGTAGCCTACCTTGACGATCCTTCCTGTCCGCCAGTCGTATACATAGACGTGGTCCGCGGGGCGAGGTTCTTCCTCTAGGATTCTGTACCTGTAACTCTCCACAAACACCATATAGTCGCCGACGATTTCCACGATGACGCTGGGATGACCCCATGTTGAGGTGCGCACTTGAATCGCACGCGCGCGCGGATGGGGCTGGTGCGAACTAGACATGGTGAAGGGCTCCAAAGTGATCAAGCCCTCGGGAATACCCTGGGTAATTCGTCCGGTCGGCGTGCTGAACCAGGTTAGAATATGGTCCACCAGTTAGGAAAACGAGGCCTACAATGTGGCTACGACGACGAGGTCGTGCTCTGCGATTGCGAGGCCAAAATCTATGATCTTGGCCTGTGGATCGGATATAGGAATGCGGCCCCATTCAAGCGGGGGCGCGCCCGGTGGAGCAGGCTCCGACGGAAGCTCGACATAGCGCAACGCCTGCCGGTCTTCCTCTCCGAGGAAAAAAAAGCCAGCTTAAAACGGTTAACGACGGAAGCAAGAAAAACGACGAGCAGAGCTACCTGATACTTCGTACAATCCAGAGGTGGGAAACGGCACGGCGATCGAGCGCACCCAGCTCGGCGTCGCCTGCTTGAAAGCGTTCTCCCGCGCGTGCAACATCGTGAGGCGGTCCGTAATGGGGTGCGGCGCGGACGGGTGGTCAGTGACGCCCGCGGCGGTCCGGGCTATGAGGTACTGCAGTTCAACGGAGTCGTTAATGCATTCATTGAGAAATCGGGACGAGTTTCGGCAGGCAGAAAGACTCTCAGTTGGGAGGAAGCTAAGGATGTGGATGAGAAGTTCTGGAGGGACATCCAAGAGGCGAAAGGGCTCTTCCACAGCAAGTGTGTCTGGTTCGGCCATGTCAGGCTTACTCGTAGTTATCGCGTTCAGTGAGGACAAGAATCTTCGGAGGCCGCGAAGTGGCGCGGGAAAGGCGGCGCGGCCACGTGACCATGCCGAAAGCGAAGACTTACAGCGTTTACGTGCCCGTTCACAAAGGACTGAGACTGAGAATGTACGGAAATCCAGCCAGCTGGGGAATAAATAGATAAATACTAAAAGCACAAGCATCTACGACGAGTAATGAAGCCCAATATTTGAATACAGTACATAGCTATAGTGCCCTGTCGGCATCGGCGCGTAACAGGCGACCACCGGCGGGAGACGAGCACCGAGGCGGGAGAGGAGGCACAGGGGCGAGAGGTATAGAAAATATTGCATACCTTGTCAGCGTGGACGCGGGTAGCCGTGCTTTGGAACGAACGATGGAAAGCCAGTGCGAGGTGAAGGAGTATGGTGCCTTATCGGCGTCGGGCTTTGATAAATACGAAACCAGAACGAGAGGGTGCCGGTGGGCGTCGGGTGCCTTATCGGCGTGGGCGGCGGTCAGCGCCGAGGAAAGACGACAAGACAGGCGGACGACGACGACCAGACCTGAACGAGGCGAATAAGCATCAAGGAGGACGGAAAGAAGGTAAAGAACTAACCACAACAACACCCTAATACCAAAACCAACTCAAATCCGAGAGCTGCTCAGCTAACGCTTCCCGCGTCGAAGCGCGTCCACCCGCGGGCCAGCGTCGGCCTGAGTCGGGTCGACCACGTACCGCGGCGTGCGAGGCCAGGCGTCCCAAGTCTGCCGCACATCTTGATCTTCGCGTCGTGGTCCTCTCGGGAGCGGAGTCGGAGGTGGTGGTGGGGCGGAATATGGTGCTCGTCGCCGTCGTCGTCTCCAGCGGGCAGGGCAAGTACCGGGCGAGGGATGCCGGGGCGACGGGGCGTCGGGAAAAAAGCCAGACCCGCGTCTATCCATCCCTGCACGGCACAGCCATCCTGCATGCCGCTGGTGCCCGTCTCGGCATCTTCGCTTGGGGTCCTGGCTGAAAACTGCGCGGGGAGCGGCGGCGGGGAGGGAGAGTCGGTGCGTAGAGATGCGGGGGCGACGAGGCATCGGCGGGAGGGAGACTTTCCGGAGAATAGGGCGTCCTGATTCCCGCGGACCTGTGTCTATCCATCTACTACGCGCGACGCGTCCTTCCGTAGTACGCGGCTAGGACCTGCGCAGTCCTCTCGGCTGGCGACTCGACGGGCGGCGGCGGCGAGAATGAGAGGCGGCCTCTAGATGCGGGGGCGACGGGGCATCAGCGGGAGGAGACTGGTACGTCCTAGGCCCGCGGATCCACGTCTATCCATCTTCGGCGGCGACTCGACTTGCCGCAGCTGCAGCTGGCGCCCGACGAACGCAGTCGACTGGTGGCGACGCAATCTCGACGGAGGGCGGCGTCGAGAGGGAGGATGGGACGGGCGGCGTGAGGGTGCAGTGTTGATGGGGGGCGGCATCGAGAGAAAGTGTGGGGTGAGAGTTGTAAGAACGCGTGGGCGAGGCGAGACACGCATCGCGGTGTAGACGGAGGGTGGCGTCGACAAGGAGGGCGGGGCGGGCGGAGAGGCGGCTGACGGTATTTGAGCGCGTCACTGACAGGGCGAGGAAGGATTTGCGTCGCCGAGGAAGATGAGGTACATGGAGAGTGGCGTCGATAGGTGGACGAGTCACAGGTTGAGCGCGTCACTAACAAGGCAAGGTAGGTATTGACGTGCTGAGGTCGATGGAGGGACGGCACTCACTGGGGGCGGTCTCAGCCGCATGCCCAAAGGCGGTAAGAAAGAGCGCGCGCCCGAAGGCAGGAGGAAGGAGTGGAATGCCCGAGGGCGAGAGTAACGACAGGACGCCAGAGGGCGAGGAGGAGAAGAATGACTGTGAACATTTGAATGAACGTGGTGGTGGGAAGAGAGAAAGAGAGGTGGGGAATGTTTGCGCGTATGTGGGATTCGAGTTTGGCCTAACCGTCAGCCGCAGATCGCGTATTCCACTTCGAGGTGGCGGTGCGCTTGAAAACCAAGCAGAATGGAGCGGAAACTATTGCGTAGAACAAGAACGGCTTGACTTTGGTATGTATATACATTGAGGGACCGAAAAACGTTGGATGGACTTTGAGCTATCAGCTTCCGCGGCGCGCATGCTCCAAAACATAGGCCCCCGTAACAAGCTGGTGCACGAAGCTCTAGTTTCACAAGCTTGCAGAAAACCGCCAGATAAACGAGAAAGGTGACCCAATCCTTGGCCGCACGCCTTCAACAATTCCCAAGCTTTTCATCTGTCCAAAGCGATGCTTCAAGCGGAATGAGATCTTGATGGTCAACTGGGTTTTTGAACGCGAGGGAACGCGGTGTATTGACTGAGAAATCAAAGCTGGTACGAAAACGTCTTGAACTGTTGGCAAATGTACTTGGAGGTTCTGGTCCCATGTACTAGCGACCCAGTCCGCGAAGAGCGCGGCATCGGTGACGGCGCCAGTGGTATACGCGAGTAATTTGGGAGCGGCTCGCTCCTGTGAATCCAGGCGCGATGTTGGTCAAGATGCGTTGTTGGATGCGCTGCAAGCCCAGGCCATCGTCTGGCAGAGAAGTACAGAGAGATAGCTCTGCATGCTGAAGCTCTTCTTCGCTGGGAACAGCCTGCGATACCTCAGCGTTGGTGAAATCAATGAAGGAGGAGTTATTTTCCTTCCATGCCGCTGAGTCTGAATGAGTTTGCGGCGAGCGTCGCCTGGAGGCCACCACTTGAGAATTGGTTGAGATGGACTCGGATGTCGGCTGCTGTCGGCCGAACGGCCAGCAGTGCCACTGATGCGCCTCGATTATACACGCTCACGTGAGCATTATCCCTCCTCCACTCATGCTGCTTTCCTTCGGTCTAATTGCGAGGGCTCCGGGATCCAGAAGGATTTTTTTCACTTCACGGTCTATCGCTACCGCTTCATTAGCCCCCATGTCACTGTTTTCAGGTGACTTCGAGAGTTACAAGAGCGGTTCTTGGCTTTATAACGACGCGCTACGCAAGTGAAAGCTTTTCTGCTCCTTCGTATTGTATATCCAACTAAGCTGTGCCTCGCAGAGCGCAACAATCGACGGATCAAATTCAAACCCACGGCTCTTGCAGCAGTGGCAGTTGAAACCGCTGGCGCATGCTCTTGCACGAGCTTCGCGTTCCTTGCGGACGGTTGGCCATGCGGCTCATGCATACTTTTTGCAGCTCACGATGGTTCAAGGTACATCTAACCGCTTGTTCGACATCCGTCTCGACAACGGCGTTGAGCTGGTCGCCAAGCTGCCGTTCGTCATCGCAGGTCCGGCGCATCTGACCACCGCGAGCGAGGTCGCCACGATGCTATTCGCGCGTGAAGTGCTGGATCGCCTGGTGCCCCGCATCTATACCTGGTGCTCGCGGGCGGAGGAGAGCGATGTGGGGTCGGAGTACATCATCATGGAGAAGGTTCCAGGAGTCCAGCTCTTCGACCGCTGGACAAACATCCGAGAAGGCGTGCAGACCATCATACAAGATGTCGTCAACGCTGAAGAGAAAATGACCAACACACAGTTCGGCATGCTCGGAAGTCTGTATCTCGCAAATAATCTCCCGAAAGGTGTCGGATCTCCTCCACTCCGCTTCTCCTCCACTTCAGACAAGACAATGCCTCGCAAATACAAAATCGGTCCAAGTGTGGATCGCCGATTTTGGCGTGGAGCGCGATCCCAGATGGAAATCGACCGCGGCCCATGTAAACAAATCTTCCCTATTTGATGAGGCTTGAACTCAGATTTCAAAGCCGAACTTTTCCGCGTACGCTCGCGCGATAGCAAACTGTGAAATCGCATGGCTCCAAGCGCACGCACGTCCGCACGCACTGACTAGCCCTTTATATCGATCTCCGGCCGAGAATGACCCCAAAACACACATCGCGCTTCTCCAAGCCTACCTTTCTGGTTATTGATTATCTTGTTCCGCCGCGCGACGTGCGTGCATTTACGCTGTGGCATCCTGACCTTTACGCATCCAATATCATTGTTACCGCCCCACCAACTGAAACTCCCCGGATCGAGTCGATAATCGACTGGCAGACGGCCCGCATCGAACCCTTACTTCACGCTGGGGAGACCCCTCCGTTTCTAACTTACTCGCACGGCACATACGCTTCGCCGGCTCCACCGGGACCGATTGCCCCGCAACTTCCCGCTAATTTCGAGGCCTGGATGAAGAGGCGCAGCGTCTTGCGAAAATCGAGCTGCGAAATGCTGCTAGGAGTAAAACGTACGACCTTCTCACGGAAGAACAGAATCCAGACCTCCACAAGTGTCGCAACTTCGAGCACAAAGAGCTGTGCACATGGCCGTACTATTGGGCGTCGCGCACTTGGGACGAGGGGACCGTCGTTTTCGAGAAATTCCTTATGCAGGTTTGCGACGACTGGGAGTATATCGGCGCGTCCGAGACGCCTTGTCCCATCTCGTTCTCGGATGAGCAGCGGGAGAAGCATGCGGAGGTCATGCTGCAGTTCGTTCAGGAGAGGGAGATCGAGGGGTTGATCGACGAGATTGGGGTCCAGCCAGATGGGTTGGTGGCGGTAGATAAACTTGACGAGGCCAGACGCCGGAATGAAGAGGTGCGGGAGAGGTATATCTTGGGGCTCGAGGAGCGCGACAGAGAAAGGGTACGCCGGTGTTGGCCGCTCCAGGTTGGTGGCTGTCTGGATTTTCTCTTTGATGGTCAAATGAACACTTTGCTTTTCATTATCAGGACGGGGCGCTTTCTCTTACCGCGGAGCCGTGTCGGTAGTGGAGGGGGATTAGAGGAATACAAAAAACAACTCTACTTACCGAAATATGCTGGTTCGGAATACCTCGCCGTGGACTATGGCAGTGGATTACTAGTCCAATCAGAGCGGGAGAGAAAGAGGGAATTCCCTTATATAGACACATCCGCTTCTTGCTTCCTTCCTTCAAGTTCAACGCGCGCGCGAAACCTTCCTTTACATGCCCTCCCTTCACGACTTGCCCGCCATGACACCCTTGCAGTCCTGCATCAACGCCGGCGTGCACGCCCAGCTCGAATCGTCCACCTTCTCGTTCCGTTCTCCCTCCGTCGCAAACGACGTCTGGCCAGGATTCCAAGACGCCCCCGACTCTGTCTGTGAAGAATACATGCTCGTCGGCGACCATGTCTTGCGCAACTGCTTCTTGTCCTTGATGCTCAAGCGCGGCCTGGCGCGTCCAAATGGTTTTTTCGCTGTGACTATACATTCCTATTTTGGATCGTCCTCCCGTTCCTCACCACCTTCGCAGACCGTCCGGGACCTTGTCCTGTCGCCCGAGGTATACGCTGTGCTTGTTACCAAAGGCGGCCTGCAGTGGTGTGGCCCGAGTGCGCGTCCCGCCGCAGAGGCCTTCTTGATTTTTGTCGCCGCGTTGCACACCTCGTTCGCCGACTACGCTGATGTTCTCAACTGGTTTCGTGCGGTCTTCCTTCCGCTTCTGCGCGCTGCGGAGGAGGCGTACCTCAAGCAGTGAGTGAAAGAAACTTCAACGTTGCACTCCTCTCAATGTGTGCAGCACAAAGCTGGAACAAAATGTATCTCCTGATACATACGCACGTGGTCCGTTTCCATCCAGCTCACACGATTGGCCGTGCTCATGTTGCGATCCAGCCCTAGATCTTCTAGCGCAAATCAAGGTCATACAATCTCAATGGGCGACATGGACTCGCGATGATGGTCCAATCCGGGCTCTCTCAACTACGGTCTCTCTTCCAAAGGCAAGTACCATTTGCCATAGACCGTCGTGGAAATGATTTTGACATGTCTGCAGCTCATCTGGAATGCGTCAAGCCTGGCCGGCACGATGACTGAGTTGGCTATCGCCCCAGTGCTCCGCTTCGCAGGAAATACCATCCGGGCCTCTGTCCCCCTCAAATGGATCCGCTACTGCAAGGCCACCGAAACGCTGCGACCAAACCTATCCAAGCGCCGCGCTTCTTCGGTCCTCGATCCACGCCCGTATCGTGCCCTCAACTCCGAGCCCGAAGGCAATGTCCCGAATCCCGAAACTACTTTCGCTTCAGCCCCTGTCTTTACGCGCAACTCCCCGCTCCCTCCCGTCTCGCCGCGCCTCAACGCTTCACAAGCAACTGTTCCTGTTCCGCCTCCCTCAAATGTCCGCCCGTTTAGGTACTCCGTGTCCGCTGGTCCGAAGGCATCGCCCGCGCCTATACCGCTGAGACTCCCCCGCAAGGCTAGCTACGGGCTTCGAGAAACTCCGCGGAACGAAGGAGTGCCTGTGGAGTTTTCTCGTCGTGACTTCTCCTGAGCGGCACCGCTGTTCAAGCCCACGCGTCTCCCATCTCTCAACATGGATTTCCAACATACACATATTTCTGCGCCTACGCGCGAATTCGGATTCTCTTTCAGTCCACTGTAACATCAGCCATTACACCAGCGAATTTATATCCACTATCCTTAGACTTGTTTTGTATCCGCAACTTGGATTGTACAATTGATAATACCAGAATACAGCAGAATTAGGTTGAGTACATACACGAGTATAGTCCAACTCTTTTAGATGAGAATAACATACGAACAGCGAGCGACCCAGCGCTAAATCCAGAGCCAACCACCAAGTCAGCGCTATAGTCTATCCAGTCCGTCTACCAGCCAGTCTTTTAGGTCCCAGACAAGCCGCCGGGCAGCCACCTCGAGCTGCTCGTCTCTCGTTCGCGCAACCTCCACCACGGTCCTCTTGCTCCCTGTTGACCTTCCCGAGCCGTGGGTAGTAAGAACGAGCCCTACGCGTCGCGACGAGAACGACACGGACAGCGCGGAAAATGGGAGTGGGTTTATCGTCACTTTCGTGGAAGGGAGTGGCACGGGCGCAGCGGCCTTGGCCTTACCCTTACCCATCGTCATGCGCCAGAACGACGTCGAGCTGCCGGCACTCGAGGCGGTGGACAGGCGCGCAGTCAGCGACGCGTACGACGCCGCGGAGCGCAGGACCGTCGACCTCGGTGCTTGTTCCGTGACCCGCAGATCCGAGACAGAGGAAGCGGGCGTGCCGCTGCGCGCGCGCCGGCGGTCGACGTAGATCACGCCCTGCTCGACGCCGTACTCGCGCACGAGGTCCTCGAGCCGGCTGCGCGGCTGCATGAGGTTGAACAGGTCCGTGAATGACTCGTCGCGCTCCAGGTGTAGCTCCGAGTCGTCCGTCCACACGTCCTCGCGCACCTTGAGCGCGATGAAGAGGTCGAGCGTGACCGTCTCGCGCTGGAGTGACGCGAGCGCCGAGCGCGTGGCCGGCGCGTGCGTGTGCGGGAACGGGTCGGACGTGTAGGGCGCCCGGATAAGTTGGTCGTACGCCGGGAGGTATATCGAGCGCAGGACGTTCATGGATGCTGTGCCGGGGTTAGCAGATATTCAGCGCCTAATTAATTAGGGTTACTGACTCGTGTAGAAGAGCCGGTTCACGAGCCTCAGCCCGACCGCAAGCCAGTACAGCGTCTTCCGCTGCTCCTTGGCGTCCTCGATATCATAGGAGTCCGAAAACGTCGCATAAACGATTTGAAGGAGGAGATGCGGGGGCAGTGAAGTGAAAGTGCGCCATGCAGCAGGGGTTGGCGTCGCCTTGGTGTAGGGCGGCGGGGGACTTAGCACCTTTTCGTCGATGATCATTGCGGCGCAGGACAAGGACGAATGTGGGCAGTGCAAGCTGGGGGAAGGCGTCCAAATACGATCCGAGTTGCTGCGGGGAATTGCCGGGGATGTCAGCTGCGGAAATGATCTGCTGTGCCGCAACCTCCTCGGTGCTGCGAGATTTAAGGCGCAGCGAAGTACCTACGACTACGGACGCTGACAGTGGGAAGGAGCGGAGGCCTGAAGTAGCCCGACGACGGCGGATGACCTTTAATTGAGCGTCAAGGTGAGCGCTAAAAAGAGAACCTGATGTCGGCACGCCAATAGAGCACTTCAACTGCGCGAACCGAAAATATTATTTAACAAGGGTAGAACATATCAAATAGCGAATACGTGTACGGAATATGTAGCAGGGTACAAGGCGACAATGAGACAGCGATGTGTGAGAGCCTAAGGAGTATCTATGGATGAATTCATGAACGAGCGTGATGAAAATTAGTCGCAAATGAGTGTGTTGAAATACTGTATGTATTAGAAGGGACGAGGGTGGAAGTTGTTGGGGAGATCGGGACGGAAAAGCTGTTGTGGAAACTAGAGGCGCAGATCATCCGCGACGCTGCGCCACCAGGCGCAGCGCTTCGGATAATCAGTCGTACGGTCGGTCATGCGGCTGTTGGGCGTCGTGGTGGTGTTGCTGGCCGCGAGGTCAGCAACCATGAACCCGCCCTGCGACGCCGCCTCCCACTTCGGGGAGCCCGCGACGGCGTAGGTGTTGGGGTCCAGGCTGCGCGCGAAGCTCGACCACCACCCGACGGCCTGCCTGGCGAGCGCATCCTGCGCCGGGTTGAATGGGGTGAACACGGGCTGGGCGACCGAGGCGCTGGGGCCCGAGTTCGTCCCGTCGTACAGGTAGAACAGCTCGGCGCTACGTGGGCCGTCAGCGGGCCGGATAGGATAGGAAGCGCGAGGAAACGGGCTTACGTGTGGGCTGCGCCTACATAGGCGCCGCGCGACGCAAGGAGGTTAGGGTCCGGTGCGTCCCAGCGGTAGTTGAAGGCAGGCTTCCCGCTAACGTTACCGATGTAGTAATCCCAGCATGCCAGCTGGCCGATATAATGAGCCGCTAATCAACGGAAAGGCACTGGATCTAACCTCGCTCTCCATGTACGCGTACATCGCACGCTCCCACTGGGTCGTCCAAGGCGTGGTTGCCGACGCAGGGGGGTAAGTCTGGAGCATAGCGGTGGTGGTAGCCGTTGTCTGGCATTACACGTTAGACGCGAGCCCCCAAAGATGATTAGCGACGAACCAAGGCAGGGTAACGCTTGAGGATCGACGTGACGATATCGGCGTCGGTGTTGATCGTCGCGGGGGCGCCGACAAAGATGGAACCATCCTGGGCGGTGTGGCCCGCGAGGATGGGGACCTTTATAATATAACCTCAGCATTTGATCAGATACATTCCAAGAAGAGGAAGTCACCTTAGAGAATTTACCAGCGGTGAACATTTTGCTGGTGATGTCGGGGATATAGTCGCCGTCGATGATGGGTTCGTACTTGCAGGTCGAAGGCTTGTTGTTGACCGCAGAAATAATCGCTCCAACTGGTAAGCAGATATCAATCAGCACGGAGGAATATGAGGACCAAAAAAGCAGACGTACTCGACGCCTTGCGCAAGCAGGCCACCGTGTCCGTCTCACCGTCGCAACCGACCGCCTTCGTGACGTTTCCGTAGCACTGCTCGGAGTGGACGGTGGTGTAGAAGGGGTCGAGGCCTGAGATCTCCTCAGCGAAGTTGAACACTGAGTTCAAGGCACGAAAACGTACCAGGGCTCTCAATAACCTGAAACCGCGACATTCAATACGGGCATGACAATGGGTAGGCAAACTCAAAACTCACAGCAGCACGGAAAGGCTAAAGGCGCATCAGCAGTTGTCGTAGAGTAACAAACAGAGGATAACTTACCGGGTTCTTCTCTCCGCCATAGGCAGTGAGGTGCAGAGCAACGGATCCTCCTCCCTAATGGGTGCGTCAGGAAATTACGTTGCTGGTCAATTGTCATGGCGCTTACGCTGCTTTGCCCTACGGAGATAAATATCAGCTGTTGGTCCAGGTTGCCATAATGATATCAAAAATACTAACCGCCAATCGTAACCTTGGTGGGGTCGCCTCCGAAAGCGGCAATATTGCGCTGGATCCACTCCAAGCCGGCCCGTTGGTCGAGAAGGCCGTTGTTAGGGCCCGCGGTCGAGCTCTTGACGATGTCGGAGCCGGAGAGGAAACCCAAGAGGCCGAGCTGAGGGAATAGGATTCAGGAATGCGTGGGGATATGGAGTAGGCGCACTTACACGGTATTGCAGAGCGACGGCAATGAGGCCGCCGCTGGAGCGCGCGACCCAATCGTTTGCGGGGAATCCTGTCTGGTGTTACTATAATCCGCGGACAAGAAGCCGGACCGTGTACCTTGCGCGCTGCAAAGTTCCGTCAATTTTGAGCACGAGATTGAAATGCCGGCACTCACGAGTTGTAGTAGTGTCCTCCTCCGTGCTATCGAAAAGTCAGGCCCCGGCGCGCGTCAGCCGCGCGAGAACGCACGATGTAGACATAGACGGGAAGCTTGCTCTTGGAGGTCGCGTTCGAAGGTTTCCAGATGTTGAGGGTGACACAGTCTGTCCCCAGTCAACGGAATAGAGCGAATTAAGCGTCCCAAAGTACCTTCACTGCCGATTCCCATAACAGCGGGCTGCTGAATGCAAAGAGGACCCCAGTTCCGCGCGTCAACGACGTCGGCGTTGCTCAAGAAGATGTTGGGAATTTCGTTGAGCCGTTGCGGAGGTGCGAAGCGAAGATTTCCGACTGGCGGCTGGATGTAAGGGATGCCGCCGTAGAAGGTGAGGCCCGGGAGAGTGGCATTGCCGGCGTACGCGGCGTAGCTGCGGGACGCGTCAAAAAAAAATCGTGGACGAAAATGCAGAGAGAAGAACTCACCCGAGCTCGACCACCGGACCCAATTTGGAGGTCAACGGGCCGAAAAGGCCGCGGGCGTCGACATCGGCGGCGAGGGCAGAGGGTAAAAGAGTGAGAGCGAGAACGGCGGCGGTGGTGGGGAGGAACATTGTGAGTGGTCCAAGTAAGTGGGCGCTGCCAAGAGATGTTCAAGTCTGTGCTTTTAGCGTCGGCGGCCCGGCCTCGTAAGAGACGGCAAAACTGTGGAACCATTCGTTGCCAGGCACTGCCAGGCACCACATTGGTCAGAAAATTCTGCATCAAAAGGAAGTTCCGAATTTCTGCTGGAATCCTTATGGAGCTTGGCTGCTTCGAGCGAATATGGCCCGGGGGCCCGGTGCCTTGCATTTGCGCCTGGATACAACCTGGGTTAGCCAGGGTTACACTTGTGTGTTTCTATTGCCCAAAGGCTTCAGAGTCCAGACGTCTGATCTCAACATGGGCATCTCCTGCTGCTTCTCCTTGACTTTGCAAATCCAACTTCGCCAACCAAAATTACTCTAGCGCTTCTTACAGCTACTTTTAAAACGATAGACAATCTTCGTTTTCGAGCAAAGTTCAGCAAGGAGAATGCCGGCTCCACGAATACCCATCTTCAGCCGTTCTACAGCTCAAAAGCTCAATTTTGGAGCTTTTTTGTCCAAATTTAGCACCTCGGCTTGCCAATGCGAACTTTGGTCGAAAATGAAAATTGTCTATCATTTTCAAAATAGCTGTAAGTACTCTGCCTTACTTCGACGCTGCATCATTGGTCCGAGGCATTTTTTTTTGTTTCTTTTTTTTTTTGAATATTAATTTTACGCGCTGCACTTTCGGAATCAACGACCATCGCGATCACGGCTGCACTTTCCCCATACATCTTAAGCGTCTGAAGCGAACAGCGGAAATTGGCGGGTTTAGGACCAGCCGGAAATGAATCCGAAACTACTTATAGTTTCGGACTCATTTCCGGCTGGTCCTAAAGTTTCAGATTCATTTCCGGCCGGCCCTGAACCTAGTCTACGCTTTATCAATTCTAGCTCGTACCTCGCTTGATAAAGTCTGTTGGCTAGCGCCCTGTTACCCGGTAGCCTGTCTTGCTTGTGCCTTGCACAAGTTGTTGCATTTGCGTCGGGCCAAGAGGTTTCGAGATCCTGAATCAGGCACGAAGAGAGCTAATTACATAGTGTAGGGGCCCAGTTATGCCAGAACTTATTATACACGATTTTTCCAATTTTTTTTTACAGTGAGGTTGTGGCATACTCGACTTTCGGCATGCCGGATATATGTCCCGATTTGGGGGATGGGCGTCCCTTCACGTCCGTTGATGAGTCCTCTGATCGAGTGATCTCGGCAAGAGGTAATTGGATCATGGACTCCTTCCCACGACTCCCTGCCAGAAAAGGTAATGATTATCAACGGCTTGTCAACGGCCGTCAGTATTGCATCGCCGCGCCACTACTATTATAGTACCCCTTCTGACAGTGCACCCTGATGTGGTAGTCTCACTGATGCCGACCCCATTTTTCCTTCTTCTGCCCCAGGAAAAATCGTGAATGTGGATTCACATGCCAGGCATGGTCTGACCAAATTCTGTGGCCATATGAGCCCTCTGAGGCGTGCAATAAATGAAAGGGACGTTTTTGTGACGGTTTGTGACCCTGCCAAATACATCCGAAATCCGCTACCACATGGTGTCCCGCCCTCGGGATGACAACATCTTTCCTCGGTCTCAACCTAAAATCTTGAAATTATTTGAGTGCATAGAGGACATACTAGAGAGCCCAATTCGAGGTGCCGAAGGGAAACCATCGAATAGAAATGATTCTTTCGGCTGCGATCACTGCCTCTGTCATTGGGGGGACAACGATAGTACGTCCACTCGCATCCTCGCGCTCGCCATAGCCTCAACCTGCAAAAAGAGTACAGCACACTAGCACTGTATATAGTGCACGTAGTCTGTCCAATGGAAATGCAATTACTTCTTGAATCTGTACATATGTAATTATTTCACTACTATTTCGGCAATGGAGAAGGGCGACGGGAAGCAGGTTCTCGAGGATGTTCCTGAAGTACTAGCATTGAATAGTATAGTACTACTACTTACATAGCGAAGACGATGGGCGAAGCGCGCCCAGCACTGAAAACAGATGCCGAGTGGCGCCGGTTGATTGATGGTGTTGACATCAGAGTCCAAGATCCAGAGATCAATCACCTCTTGGATCTCGGAACCTTTTGCGTCGGGCGCGGCGGCGCGCTTTGGATACAACGGCGGCGCGCCGGGTTACACAGAAACTGAGCTGCTGTTGGCGGTAAAATCACGTGATCCATGGTTGAATTTCTTTACTTAAACTTTCACTGGTTACACTTGCGTGTTTCCATTGCTCTCAACATACTCTCAACATGGGCATCTCTCAACTTGCTGCTTCTTCTCGACTTTGCAAAATTAAATCCAACTTCTATTTTTTCGACATGCTGTATCATTGATCCGAGGCACTTTTTTGTTTGAATTTGACGCCTTCGACCGACTCCGATCACGGCTGCATTTTCCTAATACGTCCATCTTACGCCTCTGAAGACAGAGTGAAACAAACGAAGCCTTTGCAATTTATTCCGTGGTACACTAGCTGGTTCTTCGTTTCTCAATTTCGAGGGCTGAACAACCATTGAAATTGCTTTGGAAGTTCGGGGCGGCCGCCTGCTAAGCGGTTACCGGTTACCGCTTCAAATTTCTTCCTTGGTTCAACACAATTCCCGCCCAATCATTCCACAAGTCCGTCCAAATCCGACAAGTTTGATCGTGGCATTATCAGCACCCGTACTTGACCAGCCCTGACCGGAGGCCTCCAGCCAAGTCCTTGATTCGCGACATCGAACTTCAAATCAGTATTTTTTGTCGTTCTCAGAATCTCTTGCACCGCCAGGCCTGCAAACACGAGATGCTAGTGAAATCTTATTGTGTGAACTCCTGTACCACTCAAAGTATGTAGCGCACTCAGAGACTCAGCGAGTATCCTCTTTCTACTCAACTTGCCCGATGCTGCCGAAATTTGCCGTCGATTGAGTTACCGCGATCAGAAGCCCCATCAATTTGCAATTTGAAGTTTGAACCCGCACCACATGCGGTTATCCAACTTCAGTGTGCACATGGACTCTGGAGCTGGGAGGGGAGCCGATACATATAGGACGTCTGGGCTTACACGAGCTCTCCAGTCCAACTCACTTCTCTCCCACCATGGTTGATGGTAAAACCAACACCTTCCGGATAATGTATGCATGTTGTATCGCGATTTTCGACGCCGTTGACGCGACGCGCAGTTCTTTCACTCTGGCGGGCGCAGACGTTCTGCAGACGTTTCCGGGGACCTTCAACCTGTACAAAAAGCAATGGGTGAACAAAACACTCAGCCCTGTATGTATCTTTTACGCCCTCGCTCGCTAGTGAGTTTTCTTTATCCTATTGCAAATAAAACTCTGCTCATTTTGCGACTTATCTAGTATGACCATCATCTCCCTTGTATCAAATGGTATCGGTTTTTATTCAACGGACTACACGCTTGAAACATGCAAGCCCTGTGAGCGCGTTCATTGCATTTGTTCACGCTAACTGACTTGGATCTCAGTCTACATGCTGCCCAATGTAACGGCCAGTGCGTACATTCTTCTTCTTCTTTTCCCGGGCCTTACACCGGACTCAGTGCTCGCGGGCATGGCTGTCCAGATATTGGTGTTCATTCGGTGAGGCAACTAGCCATCGCTCCAATCCAGTACTCATCCGCCTGAATTCAGCACCTACGCAGTATCGGGCCGCGCCAACTTCGTTTATTGGGGGATAGGCACAATCATGTTCATCGGCTTTCCCGTGCGTGAAAACGCCAATTTCTGGTTCAGTTGCTCAGCGACTTTAATAATAGATCCAAGCTTTCGGCATCATCTACCACAGAGAGGTGAGTTGCGCGGAGCGTGCGTTGTACACCTTGATATTAACGAACCATCATAGCCTGTAGTCGTAAACGTGTGTTCTACGATCCACTTTTCCTGACGGGTGCTAACCCAGCCTGCCGTCTGTTTAGGGAAAGTGCGTTATTATTGTCTCGTCTTTCGCGCCGCATCTGTCTGACCATTTTCTAGTTGTAAAGGGAAGGTGACTGCGGCGGGCGAGCCGGATTGGAATATTGTGTACTTGTTTTAGTCTCTCCTTGCCGCAAAGTTGCTGACGGCGTGCTGTAGTTATTACAGTGCACACATGGGTGATTATTTTATTCTCCCGTCCGTTCCCGCTCAAGCCACTGATGGTATGCCGACATAGGTTTCGACCTCATCGTCTGCGCAACGGCGACATTTTACTTGGTCCGTTCCTCCTGGAACCTGGGTGTATTGCAAGTCACCCATCTAGCCAGCTGTCGGGTCGTCGCTAACTCTCCTGCAGTAACACCTCCAAGTTCCTCCGGCGTGTACTGCGGAATGGCTTGATGTACACCGTCGTCGTTTTTCTGTCGAATCTGTGCGTTTGTGTTTTACTTTGGGTTCAACCTCGACCGGTACTCATCTTTTTGGCAGATGGGTCGTGCTGGAGTTCCGGGGGGTCCTCAAAACGGGCGTCGGGGCGACTCTCCCGCTCGCGATTGTGCTCATTGGTGGGTCACGCTGGCAGCCATGCGCGCTTGTTTACCGACTACTCCGCAGCCGTCCAGCACCTGATCCTCAGCACGCAACGCCCGCACTCGGACGCGCCGTCGAGCACGGACGAGTACTCGCGCTCCGGGGGGCAGAGCGGGAATCGCCGCACGAACATGCTCCCGCTGCGGTCGCCGCGCATCTTCACGCGCGGGGAAAGCAGCCGGCAGGACGTCGAGCTGCAGTCGGGCGTGTTCGTCGTGACGGAGACGTACATGCAGCCGCGGTCGGACGAGCGCAAGACGACCGACTTTGGCGAACCGCCAGACCACCTCGCGGGCAGCAAGGAGGCGGTTGTGGTGGACAAGGGCCGCGTCAATTTCAGTGCTATGTAGAGTGTTTCTTACTGTTCATTGGGCTTTGGTGGTTAAATATTGGACGGACTGGAAATATTTATTGTGCCGCCGGGAACTCCGCATCACTTACGTTGTGCGTCTGACGAAAACAAGCTTACAGCCCGGCCCGTACTACTATCCCCAGAAATTTGAAAACTGTCCTTCGCTGTCGTTCGCCGCCAGGATGCCTGCCTCGCCGTTGCCTTCTCCCATGGCTCTCAACGCGTCGCCGACGTCCTCCATATTCAAGCGCAAGAGCGCCGCGTCCCCACCGCCCAAAACCGCCGCCTCGTATCTGTCCGCCTTGTCCGCCGCCGACGCCCGCCGCCTCAAAGCTCACGCCCCCACCGCGACGCCGGCCCTCTCCCTCTCCTCCTCGATCACCTCCGACTCGGAGGACTCCGTCTTGCACGAGAAAGAGGCGTATGCGTCTGTCGCCGGGCTGGAAATGCCGCTGTGCCCGCCGACTTCCGAGCAGGTGTTCACCACCGTCCACTCGGAGTTTGGCCATTGCGCCCGGGAGGAGTTCCGCTCTGTTTCGGAGCACACACCGGGGACGGTGCTCAAGCACGTCGCGCGCGAACCGCCGTACTACATCGTGATTTCCACGTATATCAGGTTTGTCGCCCACTGCCTCTCGACTCGACGTTAACAACCAATCGCCTTCCAGCTACCTCATCTTGATATGCATAGGCCACATCCGCGATTTCCTGGGCAAACGCTTCTACCCGAGGGCATACCGCCATCTCATGCCGCAAGACGGCTACGCGCCGCTCAACAGCGACTTCGACTCGTTTTACACACGGCGGCTGAAGCGGCGTATGGACGAGTGCTTCGGCCAGCCCGTCACGGGCGTCGCTGGGCGCACTATTATGCTGCTGGACCGCTACTCCCCGGACTATAACGCGACACAGATCTTCACGGGCACCCGCACGCGCGCGCTCAACATCTCGTCGTACAATTACCTTGGCTTTGGGCAGGCGACGGGTGGGTGCGCGGACGCCGTGGAGGAGAGCATCCGGCGGTACGGTGTCTCGTCGGCGGGGGCGCGCCTTGCGGGTGGCGCGTCAGATCTCCATGGCCAGGCGGAGGCGCTGGTCGCGCGCTTCGTCGGCCAGGAGGACGCGCTCATCAGCTCGATGGGGTTCGCCACCAACTCGGCGTACATCCCCGCCCTCGTCAACAAAGGCTGCCTCGTCATTTCCGACGAGCTGAACCACGCGAGCATCCGGTTCGGCGTGCGCCTGAGCGGCGCGAACGTGCGCATGTTCCCGCACAACGACATGGGCGCGCTGGAGAACTTGCTGCGCGAGGCCATCAGCCAGGGGCAGCCCAAGACGCACCGGCCGTGGAAAAAAATACTCCTCATCGTCGAGGGGATATACAGCATGGAGGGCACGTTTGCGGACCTCCCGCGCATCATGGAGCTGAAGCAGAAGTACAAGTTTTACCTGTGGGTCGACGAGGCGCACAGCATCGGCGCCGTGGGCCCCCACGGGCGGGGCGTCGCGGACTATTTCGGGATCGCGCCGCGGGACATCGACATTCTTATGGGTACGTTCACGAAATCGTTCGGCGCGGCGGGCGGGTACGTCGCGGGCAACAAGGCGCTCATTGACCGCCTCCGTGTGCGCGGGTACCTTGGGGCGTACGGGGAGTCAATGGCCCCGCCTGTGCTCGCGCAAGTCGTGTCGAGCATTGCGAGCATCATGGGCGTTGCGCCCCCGCCCCTCACCTCCGGCTCCGGTTCCACCCTGCGCCTAGTGAGCACCGCCCCCGACCTTGACGCATATACCGGCCCCGCGCCGCCGGCGCTCCTGCCCGCGTGGCTCCCGAGCCTCGGCGCGGGCGCCGCGGGCGTTACACGCGTGCGCCGCCTCGCGTTCAACGCGCGCTACCTGCACTTCGCGCTGAACAAGCTCGGCTTCATCACGTATGGCGTGCCCGGCTCGCCGATCGTGCCGCTGCTGCTGTTCAACCCGGGCAAGATGATCGCGTTCCACCGCATGATGAAGGCGCACGCGACGCCGATCGTGGTCGTCGTCGTGTCGTACCCCGCGTGCTCGCTCATGACCACGCGCGTGCGGCTCTGCGTGAGCGGCGCGCACACGAAGGAGGACATGGACACGGTGCTGCGCGCGTGCGATGAGATTGGGGACGTGTTGGATTTGAAGCACGGCCTAGGGAAGGGCGAGCGATGGGGGATCGACGAGGTGTGCGCGCGGGCGGTCGAGCTCGCGGCGATGCAGACGGAGGCCTAGATACTAGTATAGATAGGCATACACGCCGCGAGCTGCTTAATTATTCGCTAACCCGTAATCTCTTCCCCAAGATCTTTGGGCCCCAGATTTGAAGAATCCGCAGCGGCTTGATTTTTGAGAGACAGAGTCGCGCCTCTGGAAAATGCTGCAGGGCGAGAAATTGCATCAAAATCGGACTAGTCATTTTCTACAAACCTGAAGACGACTCTACAAACTGTCCAAGGGACTCTTATGCGCCGGGGAAAGCAATGGGAGGGCCCTGACACGGTGACAATGAAATCTCGAAAATATGTTATTGCCTTTTGTGGTTATTGATCCATCCTGAAACACCCTTTTTGATCCAACCCATCTTTTTGGCTGCTGATCCACCTACACTTTTGGCCGTCACCATATTGATCCAACCTTCGGCCGGTTATTGACCCGACAACCTCAACCTTATTGACCTGACCCCACTTTTCAACATGTGGACTCAGCTAAGCTTTTTCAATGTGGAACCAGCTTTGTCGTGTTATTGAAACAACGACACTTTTTTTGGGAGGGCGAGTTATTGAACTGACCTTACTTTTAAAATTGTCACGTTATTGAACCAACCACACTTTTGAATTGCATGATTATTGAAATAACTATACTTTTGGGCCGGTCACGTTATTGAACTGACCTCAGTTTTGGGATGTCTCAGTTATTGAACTAACCACACATTTTTCAATCACGTTACTTCTGTAATTCAACCGCGCCGGCAAATTGTGATGCGTTATTGAGTTAGATTAGATGTGCAGGGATAATGGGTCGTCAGATTCACGCTGGCTACCCTTCAGACATGTCGAGTTCACCGTGAGACACATTGAATCGCGTCCGGACGCGTCTGACACGGTCAAGTCGCATCAGATCAAGTAACAACGCGTCGTGGACGGTCTAAGCTGTTAAATTGCGCGTGAAAGGGATATTCGTGGCAAGGGCGCCCTGTGTGATGAGCCCTTGAATTAAAGGCTTGTGTTGGTAGACTACTTGACTCTTTCTAGATGTTTTTGGAAAATGTGTGGTTGAGTCAATAACCTTGTGTTCAAAAGTTGGGTTGAATCAATAACTTGACCAGACAAAAGTTGGGTCAGTTCAACAACACAAAAGTTGGGCTGATTCAATAACTGAGGTGCCGCAAAAAATAGGGTTGATTCAATATCATCTGTTAAATGCAGTTAGGTTGTTTCAATAACTAGGCATTCAGAAAAGTGAGGTTGATTCAACAACGTGACCGCGCAAAAAGTTGGGTCATTTCAACAACCCAAGAAAGGCAGCTCAACAACCAAAATGGGCCATATCAACAGCAAAAAAACTGGGGTCAGGTCAATGTTGAAAAAAATTGGGTCAAGTCGATAACTAGCAAATGCTGGATCCATAAGCGGAAAATGTGGGTCAAATCAATAACCGGCGTGTGGTCAAATCAACAAGTTCGGTTTTCGGCTGGGTCAATAACTGAAAAAGGCAATAACATGTTTTGAAATCTTTGCACCTTCCACCAGGGTCACGTGGCCGCGACGCCCTTGCTAGCTCTTGCTAGCTTGAGACTCCGGATCCAGCGTTCCAAGGCCGCGATGTAGCCAGCTCCGACTTCAAATACTCTGCGGTGGGTTCCAAGAAAGCGAAAGTAAAATTAATAGCTTTTATACAGACTACAGTTCTCCCGTGATGCGAAATCGACGCTACTCCCTTTGAATGAGCGCCAGCAGCCCCAACCCACCCAATAACGCATATTTGAGCTGAGGGAAATCGTTCTGGAAGGAGAGAGTTTCGTGAGCCTCGAGTTCCGATTACGCAGGGAGAAAAGTACCATTGCAATTGTCACGTAGCCGATGTAGGGTAGGAATCTGCAAATGCGATGAGAACGTGGAGGACATGTGCATGGGACGACGGCGCACCCTCGGACCTTGCCCACGATGTGCTTTCTCTCTAAGTAGTCTAGCCCGCGGTAGAGCTCAATATCATTGACGTCGTTGTTGTCGCCCTTGGTCAATAACCGCTGGTTCTGTGCGGGGAGCGGTCCTCTGCGACACCGTCAACGTGCGGCCCGCGCAAGGATAGGTGGACGGACCTGTACTTGGCGTCGTGCGTCTCTAGCACGCGGTGAACGATGGGGATGTCTGCGCCAGGGATTTTGTACACCGTGATGTCGCCGGTGTGATACCGCTCGTGCACCGGGTTCGTGAGGAACAAGAGGTCGCCGCGGTAGAATGCCGGCTCCATCGAGCCACTATGCAGTTGTTAGGTCTGCGTTTTGCGCAAAGTGGGCAAGCGCACCTCAGAACGACGACAATGGGTGATTCCGAGTTCGTGATGAGTCCCAGGCCCTTCCAGATCATCAAGCCTGAAGCGATGACCGACGCAAAATTGAGGGCTTGTAAGAGGACCTAAGAGCAGTGAGCGCGGAACTCGGAAACAGACCGAGTGCAAGCATACATGGCGGAAGCCAAGTCTACGGAAAGCTTTCAGCTCCTCCGTGAACATTGAATCGCAGATGGAGGATTAAAGGCGGAAGGAGTTGGACGTCTACGTGGAGGTCGAGGCAAGCGGAACAGCGAAAGATGGGGTCGTAAAGAAACCGGTTGGGGACCGAATCTCCGTGACGTGTGAGCGTCTGATTCTCATTAAGCGCTCGTTCTTTCCGCTTTCGGACTGGTGGCAGGAATGCGATTTTTATCCGCTCAGAGTCAGGTGTGGGGAAAAAGATTGTTTTATGGACGTCCGCAGGATCACTGAGGTAGAAAATTAAAGATGACGGGAAGAAAGTAAAGACCTGAAAAAAATACTCTCCGCCTGGGAGTCGAACCCAGCTCACACGCGATCCAGTTGAATAGCATAATATGACAGGCGTGTATACTAACCGATATACGAGCGAAGACATGATAACGATCCAAATCCTAGGATTACACTGAGACCGGCAGTTAGCTGAGCGCTGAGCGCTCAGCAGTGAATTGATGAATCGCAACTTGAAGTCCCTGGCTCGTTTTCGACCTTCGACTCGGTGGTGAAAGTACTTTAGAATCAGGCAACCGACAGTACTTGGCTCTTGCGCTCTTTCCTACACCCGAAGGCACTTGTGCGGATTTACTTTTCGGAAGTCTCGATGCCTGGTCTGGGCGATTGCTGGGCGATACAGGCTGCGGCGGTGTCCTGAGACCTCAGCATTCCTGAACCCGCGTTTTCCGCTCCGATTGAGAATGGAAGTCAAGTTGGGCCGACTCCTGCTGCTCTATAACCGGCGTTGATTCAATGGGCATCCTTCCTCCGCATCTGCGCGCCCACTCAGTATATCTGCCGCCGAATGCACAAGTCGCGTCGTAGTCATTTACCGACCAGATCCATGAAGCCTTTCAGATGCTCGGAGACGCTCGGATAGTTCAGTTACTCCACTTCGGATAGTTCACCCACTCCAATCCGCGACGATTCCGCCGATCCGTGTCTCGACCTTCCGCGAATGCAGATCTCAATACCCCTGGGCCCAAAGCTTATAAAAGCCTGAAGGAGCTCTCCTCAACTTCACTCGTCAACCGGGCTCTCTCGTCTCACATTTCACGACCACTTCACGACCACTTCACGACTCCACCCCCGCCCGACACTAAAAAAAATGCTGACATTGAACTTCATCTCCATCGCCGTGCTCTTCAGCGCACCTCTGCTCTCCACCGTGACCGCCACGCCCTTGTTCGGCTTGGGCGCGACGGTTACAGTCACCGCTACGGAGCGGTTCACAATCCTGCAGTGCCCTACTTCGAGTGTTTCAGTCAGCTCCTCGTCCAGCGCGTCTTCCAGCACCTCGACCAGCGCTTCGTCCAGCTCTTCGTCCACCCCATCGTCTAGCGTTTCCACCAGTGTGTCGGCGTCCAGCACCGCGGCTTTGGTGGACCCCACCAGCCTGATTCCGAGCAACGTCCTTACCGGCGCGCTCGGGACCGCTACGGGCGTGTCTTCCCAGATCACCACTCTCCTCAACGCCCTGCGCCAACTCGGCCCCGCCATAGATGGCATCACCTCCGCCATTCCGACCCTGCTTAGCACTCTGAGCTCCGTCACCAACACCGTTGGCTCCCTCACCAACGCTCTCGGCGCGCTCGCCGGGTCCACCAACCAGGTACGCTTTCCGCGCGCTGCGCAGTTCTTTGACTCATGGATGTACCTCAGGCACAGAGCTCAATCAACGGCCTTGTCGGCCAGATCCAGTTCCTCACCAGTTCCATCGGATCGGTCAACAACATTCTCGTAAGTCTTCGCTCAACACCCCTTCCTCCCGCCATTCACGATGTGCGCAGTCTGGTCTCGGCAATGGTGCCAGTGGATCCACTGGTGGCAACCAGATCTTCACTCTCGTGCAAACTCTCCCAGCCCAGATCGAGAGCCTCGCTACCCAGGTTCGTCCGTCCGTCTGCGTTCTTTTTTGTTCACTTACACGCGGCACAGGTCACCCCAGTCGTCACCGGCGCCGGCTCGAACGTCAGCTTGAATCAGCTGCAGTCCTCCATCCAGAGCCTGCTTAACGCCTGCCTCGTACGCCCAGTTCAACTGCCCGCTTGACCCAAGCTTACGCTTCTCTTCAGATCATGGCCCCCGGCCTCAGCAACCAGTGCCCCACGCAGTCCCAGGCCCAGCTGCTCTCTACCGCCTGGGGCACCGCCAACCGCGCGCTGAACACCTGCCTCCTTCACTTCTAAGGGGCCAGACCAGACCACACTTCTTCCACACCGAACCTGTCATCCGTAGGCCTTTGGTATCTCACACATCACTTCCTATGCCACCTTCCACTTGTATTTGATATTGTAGACTTTTGTATGTATACATCTTGTATCCGGCGACCAATGCCAACCTTTTGATTTTCCGTTATGAAAGACTTTCGAAGCAAGCGTTGTTTAATTTTGCGCCTGACCTTGTCTTGGATTTCCGAACCCTCCCGCAGCTCGAATCCTTCTCCTTACAATGGGATCCACATATCTTCGAAATCCGTGCGCCCGTTCATGATACATTCGTCCTTGTACTTCTCGCAGTAGCTGTCAAACCCCTCGCGCGTCATCATGCGGCGCGGCGGCCCGTTGCCGTCGCCAAAAACATCGAGGAGGTGGTCGTGAGATCGACTCGCGGGTAAGTGGCTTGCCGTCCTGGCGCATCACGGTCACCTGCATACGCGCAGTTCAGTATTCACGTCAGCTCAGTCCTCTGAGCCATCTTGGGCGCAGGCTTGGAATGACACCCACAGAACCGACGCACATCTGCCACCTCAGACATCCGCTGATCAGAAATCGTCCTGCGCCCACGTAGTAAACTTTGAACTCACTTTGGGGGCGCGAAGCCCGATTCCGGGTCGATCATCAGGAACGTCGCGCGCTGGTTGTCGAGGCCGGGGTCCCGGTCCATCGAGAGCGGGTCCGCCTGGATGTGACGGTACATAACGAGCGGGAGCCCGACTTTGGCGGAGACGGGGCAGACGATGTCGCGCGTGTGGATCGGGTGCGTCGCGTCGAGATCGATGTCGTTGAACATGTCGTTCTGGGGGTCGGACTGGCAGCCGAGGACCATGCCACGGACAAAGGCCTCTGGGGGCGGGGGCGCGCACAGGGCCTTGTGCGACTTCCAGTCGGCGGTTTGACAGTCTATGGACTGCGGTAACGAGATGAAACTTTATAAAGTGGACGAGTTGGGCTTTGGTTCTTGGACATACGCAGTAGACGGCCCTTTTGCACCGAGAGCAGCGTTTGAGCGACTGGTCATTTGTCTTCGAACAGTTCGCGCACTGGGTAGACGACATGGTGGTAGAATTAAGAAACTAAAGGTGATTGCCGACCAAACACGCGACCATAGCACTCATCCTCGCAGCTGCTTTTGGTAAGGACTATTTTGGAACCATCTCCGCGCGCAAACCACGTTCCGACCCTACCGACGACAATAATCAACTACAGCAATGTTGCCCTCATCAACAGTATCAACGATCGCGTGTAATTGAGCATGCCTTACTTGGCCTAAAGTGAACGAATATGGAAGAAAGCTGAAAGTATATGCAATATGATACAATGTGTGAGTGTTCAGTCCAATGTTCGTCCAAACCATCTTCAATCTAATCATCCCTCGTCCTCTGCGCCCCCCAAATCCCGCTCGGGTTCACCCACCCAAAGTGCTCGAAAGTGTCGTCCTCCGCCATCTCCGGCGGCTCAAGCGAGAGCGCCAGCACGGCGGGATGCCCGTCCACGAGCGCTGGCTCCGCGTCGGGTTCGACGTGAATCTGGTGGCGGCGTTCTGGGGAGGATGATCAGGTGGGCTGGGAAGAGGGCTGGAAGGGACACACGCTGCGCCCGGGGAATGACATGCTCGAAATCGGAGGTCCTGAGCCGAAGCGTAAGAGAGGTGAAGATAAAAGAAAAGAGGGGAAACGCACCCATCCTCGTGCTGGAAGTACGGGTGTGCGCGGAGGTCGGCGGCGCGGGATCGTTGGCGGGGGTCGATGGCTAGGAGCTGGCGAAGAGTCAGGTTAACACATGGATGGAATGCCAAAAGCGTGCGTACCCCGGACACGAGCGACTCGGCATCCACGCTGAGCCCCGCGAACGTCAAATACGACGTCGACGAGTGGCCGTTCTGGTGCCACGACAGATAGCGGCGCACCTCCTCCTCTGAGTTAAACAGGACCTGGAAAATACTCTCCTGTGAGATTGGGAGAATACAGAATCAAAAGCGCACGTACGTCCGGTTCCTCCGCGACGAGCTCGAATGCCACACAGCCCAGGCTCCAGTAGTCTACCCCCGGGCCGTACATCACGGCCTGGGACCTGGGTTTCCGGCGGTTCGCGAGCATCTCGGGAGACATGTACGCCCATGTTCCAGTGACTTCGGACGCGTACACTTTATCCGGATCCAGCGCCGCCGCGCCCATCTCCGTGTGGGCCGACCCAAAGTCCGAGATGCGGATGTTACCGTCCGCGTCGAGGAGGAGGTTCTCGGGCTTAATGTCCCGGTGGATGACGCCCGACGCGTGAATCGCGGAGAGGCCGAGTGCCTAGAAGCTTGTCAGTACCATCTCCAGGACAAAGCACGGAGGGCATACCATCTGGCAGATCCAGCGCCGCGCGTTTTCTCTGCGGGGGAACCTGTAGCCATTGAAGACCGCTAGTAAATCGCAGTCCATGAGCTCCTAAACAGGAGATTAAATCAACGGAACAGCTGATTGCGACGAGGAAGACGCACCATGACGAAGAACAGACGCTTCTCGTCCTGCAAAGACGCTTCTAGCTCCATCACGAAGCCCGAGCCCTCATACTCTCGGCGGGCGCGGGCGCGGGCGAGGTTTCGATATGCCAGCACCTCTTGGACGATGCCGGGAATGAGTTCCCGCAGTTGGGAGGTGGCTTTGTTGAACACTTTCATGCAGAGGACGCGGCCGGGCGAGACGCCCTGCAGCCACGCACTGTCCAGCTCGCGCACAGCGACGGCCTCGCCATACGAGCCCGATTGGACTCTCGTGAGGAACAAGAACGGCCCGGGGGCGGGTATCGCAACGTCGGAGGACCGACGCGCAGTCTTGAACGATTTGGGTGGCATGCGTCGACGCGGTTTCTCCTCGACGGGCGGGGGCGCGGGAGGGAGCGAGACGGGTCCGTTGGTGATGCAGAACAGAACATGCTTTGCACTGCCGTGCTTTTGGGGGGCCTGCGGTGCCGAACAGCTCTGCGGCGACAGGAGCGGCGGAACAAAGGAGGCCTTTGCGGACGGGGAGCAGCCCTTGCCGTCGAGGGTGACAGGCATCTCTGGGGCGGGGAAGCCAGCAGAGCGTGAAGATAGCATTATGGGAGAAGAGGCCTTTATAGGGCCGGGGATGCCGCTTTAAATAGAAAGCTGGGACAAAGGAAGGTGCACTGGCCGCTGAGGCCACCGTATTTGATTGCCTGATTGCATGGAGGGGTGAGACACAATAGCCTCGGGGTATGCATGGCCCCATCGACGGCGTTTGTAGCTGAGCTCGGCGAGGAGAACTCGCCTCCTCCGTTGATTCATGCCAGCTGACGGGACGCATAGTTTCTGACCAAGGTGGGCGGGAGACGGACGCCTGCAGATATTGCCATCCTAGCCTAAAAGATATATGAGGCGCAACAAGCGCAGTGAGTGTCCGCCGGCGTCGTCTTCGGAGGGAGGACGCGGTGTTTTGCCTGAAGCTCGCTGCCAAATAAAATAAAATGGGCGCCGAATTGATGCCGAATCTTATCTAATCGTACATACTAATCGCCTTTGCTCCGCGCACTCACGACAAAAACATGGCCACTCCCCCAAGCCGTCGCTCGATCCTGAGCCTCTACTCTACCATGCTGCGGACGTCCCACTCTTTCAGTTCGTACAACTTCAGGACCTACTTCGTCCGTCGGACGCAAGAAACCTTCCGCGCTCTCCAAGTGCGTGTTGTCCCGTTCTTTGAAAGAAACTCCGTTGATCTGACTGTCTGCAGAAGGAATCGGAGGCGGGAAAGATAAAATCCATGTACTCGGACGCCGTGGCGGAACTGGCCGTGTTGCGGCGGAGCGCTGCCGTGAATCAAATGTATGGTGGATGGCGACTCGCAGTGGAGGATTCGAAGAAGCCAGAAGCGGTATCGGAGCGAGGAGATAACTAGACCGCAGGGAACTATTACTGCTGCTGCAGTTGTACGTGGAGGGGGGATGATACATATTTTACGACCAGCTGGGTGAATGAAAGCACGCAGTAATTCAATCCTGTTTGCAGACTCTCAGGGACTTTCATCGTCTGGCTTACCCGGCGGCGGCGCAGCAGGCACTTTCTCTTTCGATAGCATCCCCAGCCACCCCCTGCTCTTTTTACCGCTTTCGCTGCCCCGTCCTAACCCCATGAGCACTTCGCTGTGTCGTGCTAACGCGCCCTGTCCATACAGCCGCCCTTCCGTGTCGTTCATCAGCTCCGCTGCACTCGTGCGCGCCAGAAAAGTGCGCTCTTCCTGCAAGAGCAGCTGGCGCAGATCCCAGTGCACAGTCCGTTGGAACCGGTCGGGGCCCCAGTCGAGTTCGCCCATCCGGGACGCGCCGACGAGGAGCGCGACAATCGTGAGGCCCTGCATGGCGACGCGTCCTCGGAGCCAGTAGTTCATCTTCAAGGATTCGCCCCGCGCGTGGTTCAAGATTGCCATGACAAGATTGGCGACAGTGAGGAGCCCGCCTGCGAATTGCGTTAAAGGCCGACCATGTAGAAAGTAGCAAAACGCACCTATTGGGACGTAGGGGTTTTCTCTACATTTCCTGCCAAACTTCTGGCCAGTGGTTTCGTATGGACGAGCCACCTGCGGCGCTGGCTTCAGCCCCCAATTCCAACTCATGCCGGTAGCGGGACGATAGATGATTAGGTAAGAAATTCAAATCGTTTCCAAACTCCCATGTTCTCCAGCTTGAATCTATGGCTTTACACCCCGGCGGCAGAGCCCGTTTCTGCGCCGCACGCCCACCCCGAACCCGTTGATCTTCCGAATGAAATCTGGGCTCAGATCTTCGAGGAACCCTCGCTGAACAAGAGAGATTTGGTCGCCGTTTTCACGACATGCCGACACTTCAACCACCTTGCCCTGCCTATTCTTCTCTTCAATTCGGGAACAACGCTTTCCGCGCTTGCTGCTGGAAACCTCGAGATAACCTCCGATACGGTCCCCGTGCTTAATATGGCTGTTCGTCTGCCTTCCCTTTCGCGAATAATCTGCACATTCGACATCCTCGGAGATTCCCGGGCGCCGAGAGATTTAAGGGCCTTGAAAGCACTCGTCGCCCGGGCCCGAGCGCCCATTGATTTGAGGCTCAATTTCCTGGGAGATCTGCTGTCCGCGTACAAGTCAGATCTCGTCCCACTGACCCCGCAACGCAGCATCACAGAACCGTTCTGCGACCTGCTATCGTCTCTTCCACAACAGCCAGACGCACCCATCGTCTTTGTTGGGACCGAAGTATTTACCTGCCGGGCTGCAGACGTCCGGAGTTGGCAGCTGGACAAATATATGTTCGACGACACGAGCACCGGAGGGTTCTCCGGCTTCCTCCGCACATTTACGGGGACGCCAGCTCGAAATCCACTTCGGACCAAGACTTCGATAAAGCAGCACAACGGTCTGCATGCGAACGTGTTCCCGTTCATTTCCATCTCGTCTCTGGACATCCAGCATTTGCCGGGCCCATTTTCCACCGAGTGCGCCGCGTGGACGCTCGTCACCCTCAATGCAGGCTTATCCTACTGGCCAAACGCGCTGAACCTCTCCGCCCCCCTCGCGGGCACGGAATGGGCTGCCATCCTGCCGCGCCTCGCGTTCCCGAATCTGCCGCTCCTCCGCATGGCCCCCCCGCACCCGGAGGGCAGCATCCCCGCCGTCGTGCTCGACGCGTTTCTAGGCCGCCACCACGCGCTCACGCGCATGTCGTACTACCCCGACGCGCGCACCCTCCCCGCTGCGCCCGCCTTCCCGCACGCGGCGCTGCCCCGCATACGCAACATCACCACCTCCGCGCGCGGCGCGCTCCACCTCTTCTGCGCCCCCGAAGCGTTCCCGAACCTCTTCGCCGTGCGCATCACCGGCGCCGTCGCGCCCGCCGCGCTTGCCCTCCTGGGGCGCCACGCGGGGCACAACAAGCTGCTGCTTGAGGTGTCCACCGGCTCGTGGATGGAGACGGACGACCCGGGCGTGCTGCGCCGCGTGGATACGGTCGTGCTGTTCGAGGCGACGGACTTTGTGGGCGCGGACGCGGTGCTGCGGTGGTTGCGCCTGTTTCCCGCGCTGCGGCGCGTGGGGCTGCAGGGGTGTCTGCATGATGATGTCCCGGAGGAGGATCGGAAAGCGTTTACGTCCCGAGCGCGCGCGGCGCTGCCTAAACATGTGGAGCTCATATCGACGCATGGGGTCTAGTATTGGAGTGGAGCCTAGTTTTTCACTCGGTTCTCACATAATATACAACCTATGGAATCGTGTCACTGCCACGCACCGACAAAGAGCAGCCCCCGACTTCTGTGATGGTCAGAGATTTTTGATAAATTTAAGCAATTCTTGTTGAGAGCTATCTTGACAAACTTCTCTCGCGCCTCGTCCTGAGAGCCGGAGTTCGCAGTGGGTCCTAACGAGGAGGTTGCCAGGATAGACCGAATCAATTAATTAGAGTAAGAAAAGAGTACGAGGAAGATTATAAGCGCAGATTTCCAGACTCGTAGGGAAAACCCTCCCCAATTTCAAGATTCTGCGCCATTACGCCTCGCGGCGCACGTGGCTTGATTGTAGATGCTGTGCAGGAACGTGATCGCGTTTCCCCAGCCCCAACGTCTGGTCTTACTCCACGGCTCATACTTAGCTGTTCCGGCCACTGCACGGAGGTGAAAGCCCTTGTTTAGTGGCCATAACGTTCGATCACCATGAGCGGCATATCTTTCCCAGTTCAAGTCGCTTTGGTTTTGCGCAGGCTCGTCAATGTCATCTCCACCCTCTCTGTGTCGAACCAGTGTCTGCAGAAGCCAACGACGGCAGAAGAAAAGACTCGGCTGGAACGTGACGGAAGATGGACAATGCGGACTACGTTAAGCTCACAGAAGATCCTCGACTGGCGTTCGGTGTTGTGGAATATGACAGCACAATCTATTAATCCTTCGCCTGTTCATGGTACGCACATTGCGTTCGGCCGTTCCGAGTTCATGGCTGAATATGTGTATAGCGTCCACTACTTCCCTTCCGTGGTGGTCGTACCGCACATTAGCTATGTCAGCCATGTCCGCCCAAAGTCAGAAGGAACCCGAACAAGGCCCGCCGGACCCAGGCCCCGCCCACAATGCGCCTGAAAAACTTCCCGAGCCCAAGGCGCCCAAAATCACGCCGCCCCAACCATCTCCGCCGGAAATCGAGCCGGATCTTTCGAAACTGGATACAATCCACCAGCTTCTTTTGCACCCTGCGTTATTCGATCCTCTCCGGACTCCTCGATATCCCATCGTTCTAAGTCACGGTGCGGTTCATTCCGCTCCGACTGGTGCAGTTGATTAAAGAGGGCCAGGTCTCTACGGGTTTGACTCCCGGGGCCCCAGTTCGTTCCCTAGCATGCGGATGCATTACTGGTCGAACGTCCTCAATACTCTCCGGGACAAAGTTGGCGCCGAAGTGATCATTACATCCGTCCCAGGGTATACTCGTTCCTAATGCGAGAGATACACGCTCAATTCATGCAGGACTGGTTCAATTGTTTCGCGCTCAGAAGCTATGCATCGCCAGATGCAAATAAAGGCTCGTGGGCGGGGTGTCAACTTCCTTGCGCACTCGATGGGCGGCCTGGACTGCAGACACTTGATCTCACATATTCAGCCAAATGAGTATGTCCCACTGTCTTTAACGAGCATCAGCACGCCACACCGAGGCAGTCCCTTTATGGACTGGTGCGCTGTAAGCACCGTTTATATCATCTGTCACAAACACTAAACCAAGGTGCAGGAGAACATCGGAATCGGCAAGCTGAAGAGAGAGGAATTCCTCTCGCGCTCAGCGGCAAGCCGAACGGTCGATGAAGATGTCTCTCCAGCTACCGCCGATCTTCCCTCGCCACCAGAATCTTCCACTCCGAAGGCGAAGGACAGCTCGTTCTCCCTCTCCTCGCTCCCCTCTTCCTTTACGACCCTCCTTCTCGGCGTCGTCGACTCCCCGGCGTACGCCAACCTCACATCGACGTACCTCAACACTGTGTTCAACCCACAGACCCCCGACGACCCTCGCGTCAAATACTTCAGCGTCGCCGGCCGCATGCCCGGCGTCAGCATCTGGCACCCGTTCTGGCTACCCAAGATGGTACTTGACGGCGTGGAGGAGAAGGAACGCGAGAAGCTGCGCAAGATTTGGGAGAACGAGGGCGGGATAGATCCGGACCCCATCTGGCGGAGAGAGCGCGAATGGGGAAACGACGGGCTCGTTACGGTGCAGAGTGCCAAGTGGGGCGAGTTTCTGGGTATCATGGAGGGCTGTGATCGTGGGTCCCGCTTGCTTTGCTGGATGCACCAGTCTCATTCATTTGTGCAGATTGGGAGATGAGGGGCGCGAGAGGGATCGAGTTTGGTGTCGACCTGCCCGCGCTCCCTGTTCTCGGGCTGGGTGGGCCCGGAAATGCGAACACCGCCAGATCCGCCTCGCAAGGGGATGGGTGGGGGCTGATGGACTGGAATCGATTCGTCGGCGCATGGAAGAAGGAGGAGAAGATCCAGCGCGATGCGGCGTCTGCTGCCTCTGGCCATCAGCCTTCTACACCTCACGAGCAGGAGCAGCTTAAAAAGAACACGGACGACGCATTGATCAAGATCTCCGCAGAGAAGATCTCGTCCGCTTTCGACTGGCTGGTGGAGCAGGCGCCGGTACCGCGGCTTGGGTCCAAGGGCAAGATTGTCGAGGATGCCAAGGACCGCGCGGAGGAAGGGGTTGCGCAGATGCACGGAGATGTGACGGAGATGCAGAAGCACATGAAGACGGAGGGGAAGAGTCGGAAGACGACGGAGCTGGCGAACAAGAGGGATCTGGAGAGGTTCTATGTCGCGCTGTCGAGGAAACTGTATGACGAAGGCTTGTAACAGTAGACCTATCTTATCACCAAGTAGAATACATTGTACATTATACACGATTTGCCTCGCATCGCGGTTCCTTTAGGCTTGAAAAGGTTTCCTTCGTCGCGTTCCACGTGGTTGTGAATTTGAGCATCAATCGTCAACGTTTCAACATCACTTTCACTCCGCAACGTCCATGTCCCTATCTTTGAAGGTGGAATTCAGCGGCGGTCTTGAGCTCTTATTCTCAAATCAGCGCTCGCACAAACTGAGCGTTCCAGCCCTGGTCCCGAAGACTTACGGGGAAACTTCAAGCGAGACGAAGCCCGCAGACATCACGTTCCTCATCCACCATCTGCGCGACAACCTACTCAAGGAGCGCGTAGAGCTTTTCATGGAAAATGGCACTGTGTGCGTGCCATCATGGGCCACCACTTTTTCCAGTGGAATCAACTGACTCGACTTAGTCGCCCAGGCATTCTGGTGCTGGTGAACGACACGGACTGGGAGTTGGAGGGCGAAGGAGAGTATCCCCTCAAGGAAGGAGACGAGATCGTTTTCATCTCGACGTTACACGGCGGATGAGGGGAAGTTGGGTGCTTCCCGCAGCGAGGCAAGTTAAGGTCATGGAAGGACTTGTCAAATTTAACTGACCTTAGACAGGTCCGCCTGGATGTATCGTGCGGTGGCATGTATAACAGCCCTCGAGTCTCCCCGAGCGCCATCGCAGATAAAATGTAACATCTATGTACCGATACTCCGCCGCCTCCATCGAGCATGACCTCGCCGTGCTTTCGATCGCGTCCCACGGATATAAGACGTTCCCAGAGCGTTCAAGTTGCCATTCCTGTCGAGCAAATCTAGGATGGTTAAGTCGAGCAGGAGATCAGAATAAAAGTGCGTACTGGATTGCAGACCGTTCAGGGTGCGCTAAAAGGGACTCATTCAGAATGGTCTTTGCATGGACTATATTCACGCACGGCATATGCGAACCAACTGTACCGCTCGATCCACGATTGGGCAGGATCATCCAAATATTTGAGCACTGCCGCCATGAAGGTCGCGCCTTCTACACGCGAAGCCATGAGTGCAAGACAATCTAGGTCGCCCCAGCTCACCGGCGGCATTCCCAGAGGTCTCGGCGAACTCTGTAACCCAAATAGGGTGTTGTGGGAACTGCCTATGCACACCGACAAGGTACTTGCTAAAATTGTCGGCGCCCAGCCCGTACCTGATCCCCGCTCAAGTAGAAATCCTCGTGATGGCTGCCGAAAACGCACCAATGAACTACAATAAAGTCGATTGTGCAGCCGTTGCACGCCTTCATGAACGCGGACAGCCACGGGAGGCCCCCTGGCGCACTAGACAGGGCGGGGCTGCCCAACCTCACGCCAGCGCTTTTAAGCGGCTGTATGTGCTGCTGCCACAGTTGCGCCGCTTCTTCCGGAGGGATGTTCGACTGCGGTGCGGGCATGTCTGGCTCGTTGAAGCCCTGCAAAGAGCCGTCAACTTACCTCGCCAAATTCATTGAAGCAGCGTCGTACCACGATTGTCTTCGCGCCAGCTCTGCGAACTGTGTCGGCGAATTCCGCCACATTCTCGCGGCCCCATTGCATTGGTACGAAGGCTATCCCCACCGGTGCGGACGTGGCCGGTGTCGGGGACCAGTTGTAGAACCAGCTGCACTCGCTGCCGCTGACCTTTCCCAGGTCAGATTCGCTGCCTTGCACAACCGCCAGCCCGCGCTTGGGGTTGCTCCCTCCCACGGACGTTGCGGATAAAAGACACTGAATGAGTACAACGAACTTCAGAGCCAGAGCCATTGGTGGGTGACTCCAGCTGGGATTAGCGCCGATTATAAGGGCTGAGCTTCTGTGGTGCGATTACAGGGACGTAAGGATAGTTATTCGAAGCTTTGATAAGGCGACGTGTTGTTAGTCTGGGATGCGAACTCTACTCGATTTATGAATTGACTCCTGTTGTTCTCGCCGACATCGCATATTCTCTCTCATAGGGCTATCATACGATGTCCAGTTAGTTTGTCGACAGCAACGGGGCTTTCAAAGGGCCGCTCCCCTCCGCAGAAAATCCGGGGTGGTGCATACTGATCCAGAATGGATTTAGGCAAGGCACGTTTCGATCGTCTCCGCGAAATTGACAATGGCCTCGATAGAGGAAACCCGAAGGCGGTCATCACATTGAATTCTTCTTCTGTTCAATCAAAATTTCATGCAACCGTCCCGCCTTGATTACGGACCCACGAGCTTTCCGATTCGGCTCAGCACCCAGAGTGACGGAAGCTAACAATCACACCTCAAGGGTGCGGGGGGCTCATCCATTTTTTCAACCAAGAATCGATTCAGGTTCTCTTACATCGCTGCACTCCGCGAAGGGATGAAGAAGCGCTCTGAGATTCGTTGGCGCTCAGGCTTGGGACGGATATATCAGGGCCGCTCAACAGCATCACAAACGCAACCAGCGATGCAGACGTTGAGTTCTATGCGCGTTCACTATGCGCGTTCACATGCAAAGGCTGCGGCCAGTTTGCCACCCAGGGTGCTGACTACGCTGTCCGATCCGGATCTCCTTGCTGAAGGTGTTTCACAGCTCCGCGTCGTTGATCTAGGTGAACTCCATGACATTCGGCGCTATGCAATATGCTGATGTAAAGTGTTGATCAATAGCAGTTCCCTCCTGCCGGAAATAGTCAAGCCGCGGTTTATATTTAAATTTTAGCCAAGAGGGCAGCCGATTTTAAAGCGAAATGGGAGTGTTTGTTTTACTATGTCGTCAACTTGCACTTTTGCACAATTGTCTTGTCATGTTTCAGAGGTCATCACGGGCTGATGGAGCACTCCTACCCTTACTGGCATCGTACTAGTAGACGATTCGGGGTTCAAGTACTGGTCTCGTGGACATTGCGCCATTCCGAAGATGTATGAACGAAGGCACCATGCTGTAGAAGGGTGCCTGAATCGAAGCTGTCAGCACCCCTTGACAATCGGTGGAAGAACATATATATACTCTCACTTCCGTTGAATCGAAACAGGCATCATGCGACTCTCAAATGCTCTGTGGCACTTGGCTCTCCTTGAACCTTCTTTAGCCGCCATCTACTCTTCTTTTGCAGAATTGCCACAACATGCGTTTGACTTCATTGTTATCGGCGGCGAGTTTCGCTGTTGACTGCATCAATTCGGGTTTTAAAGAATCCCTTTACTAGGCGGTGCCGGGGGTAATGTGGTCGCCAATCGCCTGACAGAGAACCCTACTTTCTCCGTTCTTCTCTTGGAAGCTGGACCCTCGTATGTTTTCGTTTTGAACTCCGCCCATTCGAAAGTCGTCGCAAACAGACGTCGGCAGTCCCGAAGGCCTTTTCAACTATACAGTCCCATTTTTCAACATATTCCTGAGACAACCGGGCCCGTTTGACTGGAATTATACTCTCACTTCGACTGGACTGAACAAGAGGGTCCTGACATATCCGCGTGGCAGGATCCTGGGCGGTAGCACTTCCATAAGTTAGTATCGCTTGATCTCCATTCGCCACGAACGCTCATGGACGTACTCCAGATGGACTGGGATATGTGAGAGGTTCCAAGGATGACTACGACAGATATGCTAAAGTCACCGACGATCCTGGATGGGGGTCAATTTCATATATTCCTGGTTATGCATATTGCAACACTGACTCGCAACACAGATGGGACGAACTCCAACCTTACCTCTACAAGGTACGCTACATTTAAAGTTTCAATCGTACATTTGGGCAAACATTATTTTTCTTTTTTCAGAACGAACGATGGACTCGTCCCACAGACAATCACAATCAGACGGGGCAATTTAATCCCAAATATCACGGCTTCCACGGCATCAACTCTGTCAGCCTAGCAGGTCGACCATTCCCCTCCTTTGTTCTCGATTTTCCTTTTCCAAATCGCCTTGACAGGATTTCCTTCTCCACCGGACATCGATGATCGTGTCGCAGGCGTAACACAGGAACTCGACGAAGAGTTCCCATTTAATGAAGACATAAACTCTGGCTCCCCCTTTGGTGTCTGTGAGTTCCAACACATAATCCGAGTGTCAACTGCATGAATTTCTTACAGCGTGGGTTCAAAGTAATATCAAGCACGGACAACGGAGCAGTTCGTTCACCTCGTACCTCGGACCGGATTTCATCGGCCGCCGAAACCTACACGTACTTTTGAATGCCCAGGCGACCAAACTAATACAGACAAACAACAAACCAACCACCTTCCGTACAGTTGAATTCGCTGCTGGAAGAGATGGTTCGGAAACTCATTAAATTCTCAAGTATAATGCACTGATGCCTCATTAGATCCCAGGCAGTATGTTACAGCATCCAAAGAGGTGATTATTTCCGCCGGTGCTCTCGAAACCCCAAAGCTGCTTTTGAACTCTGGCATCGGCGATGGAAAATACCTCTCCTCCATGGGCATTGAGCCCCTGGTTTCTTTACCGGATGTTGGCAAGAATCTCTCACTCCATGTTGCCGTTTCCCTCATCTACAATGTAAACTCGACCCAAACGTTCGATGAAATCGTCCGCAATGCAACCCTGCGGGACGACCTTCTTGCATACTGGATCAAGACGGGCGGTGCTGGACCCTTGGGTATCAGCTACACTAGCCACGATATTTTCGTTAGACTCCCGAACAGTTCCACAATATTCCGAAACAATCCAGATCCGGCCTCCGGGCCGACGGCTACTCACCTTCAGGGAACGATACAGGTAAATATACGATCTTTGAGAGAGATATTACTGATGATCATTGTAAAACGAGAACGGGGACATAAATCTGACGCCCGAGGGAAATTTTCTCAGTGTCCCGGCCACGCTTTTGACACCCACATCCAGTATGATCTCTTGTTTTCTTCTTCTTGCAAACAGAAGACTCATTAACTCCAGGAGGGAGCGTAAAATTGAGGACGAGGGACCCATTTGATTCTCCACTCATTGACGCCGCGTGCTTGACCACTGACTTTGATGTCTTCGGTCTCCGTGAGGCTGTCAAAATGACGCACAGATTCCTCAATGCAAGTGCATGGCAAGGATACATATTAAACCCCGCAGGAAATCTCTCTTTCGGAGCAACGGACGATGAAATTGAAACTTATGTCCGAGCGAACGGCGCTCCCAACGGGCATGCTGTGGGAACATCGAGTATGTCCGCAAAGGGAGCCGATTACGGGGTTGTCGATCCGGACCTCCTGGTTAAAGGTGTTCAACACCTTCGCGTCGTGGACGCATCTGTTCTGGTACTGCTATCTTTGTCCGAGAGCCAATCGACTGATGAATTCTTCTAGCCTTATCTTCCTACCGGGTTTACCATGACCGCAACTTATCTTGTTGCTGAGAGAGCTTCAGATATGATAAAGGATTTGTGGAAGTAGTATTTCGATGCTGTAACTGATCCAGGAACGCGATTGTTTGAATTTCTTGCCATATTTAGGTTGAGGAGGTTAATGTTTATTGATGTTTGTTCAGGCTTCTCAACTGTTGGTACGTGCAGGTTCCAATAATATTAACCGTTCAACTAACCTGGCAAATTGTAGGGTGTGAAGAAATTTTGTATTATCCTCTCAAGTTATTGGTTAGTTCCCCAGAAGTCTAGAACATTGTCATCCAATGCCAGGAATTTCAACCACACATCACGTGTGATGTTCAAAAATAAAAAATAAAAAAGGCTTTAGGGTAGTCAGCCCCAGGAGTCCAGGACCCTAGCACAATCCTCGAAGGAGAAGAATAATTTCAAAAGCGATACCGAAGAAAATTCATTCCTGATCGCATGGAAGATGACCCAATTATCGGGCCCGTGCGGAACTTTTCCCGCGCTTCGACTACTACTACGTAGTACTAAGACGCACACACGCGTCACGGAAGGTAGCAATCGTAGCGCACATCTTGAGCTCCTTTCCATCCAACTAACCAGATTTAATCAGGTGGATGACCACAGGGGAGATAAATTGAGATGCTTACCGCATTGCCAGCAGTCGAGTAGCGAGTGTGGGTCACTGTTGGTTTCTTTCAACCACTAAAATGGAGAGAATAGCGAGGCGCTCACTATTTCTTCTTGATAGCAAGAAGCGCAGGATAATTCGGACCCCAGAAAGATTCTGTAGCAGCGGGTAACTCGTTAGCACTTAACAAGACCCCAGTCCATATGCATGCCTTCGTGATTGGTCTCGTATAGATCTGCTTCGTTCTGTTCTAAAATTAGAGTTTGGTATTGAATGTGCCTTGTGACGCACCAAATATGCTCCGGACCCCGGTGTTATGTCTCGCATTAGCTGTGCGATATTGCTCGCAATCTCGTATTGAGTGCGGATTTGAGATACGGTGGCATTGAATTGCCACCCTGTGTGCCCACCCAGCTTCGATATATGTCAGCACAGGAATTGAATTCCGACGCACACTCACCTGCCACAGCGCTTTCCGCCAGGCCGGGGTAACACTGGTTGCATTCGCTGTCCCGTTAAAAAGAAAGGGCGTGCCGACAACAATGTACGGGTTTATCGCGTACTGCTGTATCATTTGAATCATCGTCTTGGTCAAGGTAGTTTTACCGCTTTTGCTTGTGAAAAGATCCGTTGAGATGAGGCGGCCCATGAGCGTGTTTTCCACCCCAACGCTAGCTTCCGCAGTCGTGACATATTTGGTGAAAAACACCTCCCAGGACGGGAGTTCTTCGATCACAACAGAGCCGTTTTGCGCTGTGACATATTCCGAGACGTTCTTTAGAGATTCTGTGGCCTCCTCAAGCGTCAGAAGAGGATTGACGTTGATCAGATTTGTAGGCTGAAGGAGATGAATGAGCTGCCGATGGACGGAATGGTAACAAGATGACTCACTCCCATATGTCCGCCCCAGCCTTCTGTACCCCACTTGTAAGACTCGTCCACAAGTAACCGAAGGAAAGGCTGGTAGTTGGTCGAAGTCCGGGTAAAGGACATCGACGCGCTGAAATAATAATACTCCATTATTCTGACCTTGATTGGAAAGCAAGGCAACGCACACTTGTAACGTCATTCGTGGCTCGACAAGGAATGTCGACTCGAGAACAACACCGAAGGTCGAACCTCCTCCCCCACGCAACGCCCAGAAGAGATCCGAGTTCTGGAAACTGTTCGCAACGCGGTATATTCCATCTGGAGTAACGATTTTGAATTGTAGCTGCACGGAGTGAGTTTATTCCTTCTCATATACACATGCAACCTACCACCCGGTCAACACCAAGTCCAAAAACAGGCGAGAGGATGCTGTGGCCGCCGCCCTGTATGAAAATCGATGGTCGCACATCAACAAAGGCCAAATGCTGATCTTACCATGACCCTGGTTGTAAATCAGTTGAAAGGAATACAGTAAAAACTGGCTGAGCCTATCATGCTCCACTAGGAGATATCGTACTGGCGTATCCTCCGACGGCCGTGAGATTGTTCTCATCGGCAAACTTGTACAAGTCTTCAAATGGAACGCCCGCCTATTTCGTCGTTAGAAAACTCTTCTCCTTCCATGTAAATAAGACGCACGCCCATGGTGATAGCATGCGCATAGGGCCGCTCGCCACCCTCCGGAATAAAATTCGGGATATACAATAGCTGAAAAGGCATTGAATTTCGGCGCAAAAAGTCATCTGAAACCGTACGCTATCCAGATTGCGCGTCTGGATATTTAATCAGCACATCATATTTCGCCGGTCTATATTGATTTACCCATAGATTCAGGGAACCTTTGGAGCCAGAGCGCCCCTTGTAATCATGGCCTGAAGATTTAATCGACAGGTGGATGCCTGTCTTGGCGGAAAAGAGAAATGATTTCTGGACATCCCCTGGTCCGGATACAGCCACCTGGATATTTATAGTTTAAAATGAGCTGGATAATATACTCCGGCACGCACGTAGTATTCAGACACGTAGCCCTGCTGGCACGGAACAGTGTACGCCAGGGGATTCGAAGGATCGGTGGGGTCTAACAAGCATTTTTCTTCCGTCCTCTGGCATGTCTCCCATTGCGTCTAACCGCAGAATTCATGTCCATCAACGGCATATGAAGGAGTTGGTTGAGGCTTACAAACATGTATGCAGGCGCGCGAACCGACCGGAAGTCTGCGACCGTGTAATTTGACTGTATCACAGAGCATTCTTCGGGATTGATAGTGGATTTCTCGCCGTTTACAACCGGAAAACAGGGCGCGGACAACGGAAGTGCCTTGTGCAGGCGGCCACTAAGGGAGTCGGAAAATTCTTGCCATTCTTGAGCGGACGGCAAGGCGAGTGAGCTCTGAGCGATGAGTATCAACGCTAAAAGTTTTGAGACTGTCGGGGGCAACATTGAGGTCGTATTGGACCAGTGCTTGGGAAGACCTTGAGGAAAAGGCCTTGCCGGGCTTCTAATTTACAGCTGATTTCAAAAAAGTGTACGGGTTTTGATCGAGTGGTGCTGTTCGTTTTGTGCTTACCTCTGTTTGACGCTGAGTCTCCTTTGCTCCACAATTCGTCATAAATCTGTAACCCACGTTTGGTGAACTGGGGGAGAATGGAGTGCTGGGACCGGGTTGGGACGTGGGTTTGCTTGGTTAATGCTCGGGGATCTACATTTTGCATACCTCCCTCATCGTCGACCGCCTTGGGCCGCACAGAGTGAAGAGTCAAGCACGATGACATCATAAAAGTGGAGCGGAGACAAAATAAAGGTAAGCACAAATCGAATAGCACCACCCGATCAAAACCCGTACACTTTTCTGAAATCAGCTGTATCCTGAGTCAAGAGGTGAGCGGATCATTGATCTAGCATACAGATCACCACACGTGAAAGGCCCCCCCCCCCCCAAATAAGGACTTAAATCCGAAATTGACTGCGCCGTCTGCAGCATTGACCGTCCAAATATCCTTCGGCAGCAGCTAATAAGTATTCCTCATGCATCTATTCACTTCCTGGCTACGAAATATGCCCAACACCTTGATTTTTGCTATCCCACATCAGCGGCATCCCGGATTTATATCCGGATTTGGGAATGGCACGTGTGATCATCTGTATGCTAGATCAATGATCCGCTCACCTCTTGTCCTAAGTTTTATCCTTGGAGATCGGCTAAGTGGGGTTCAAGGCTCGGCTACCAAAGTAGCAGCGCTAGCGGCTATGATTAGCGCCCCCGGTCACTACCTATTATGCCGGTCCGGGCGTAGAGTACAAGTAGAGTAAATCAACAACCGATTTTCAGGGGTCTTTTTTCCGAACCAGCGACCGCCAGAGGTTTTGAACCTCCTGGAGCTATGCGGAAGCACCAAACTAAGACAATTCCAACGTGGGGAGGCAAAAAATCGGTTTTTTGCGACCTCTAGGGCCGTATTACCGTCAAAATAGTAAATCAATCAAAATCCGTACTTTTTTCCGGACCGGCATAATAGGTAATGACCGGGGGCCTATTAGCGATGACCGTCAGCATTCGCGACCGCTGGATGTTCTCTTGATCTTGTCTTGATACATTCAAGGCGCGAGAAGTCGGAAGATTTTATCGAAACTCCTCAAACTCCAATATTACACTGGCACAGAGCTGCAATCTAGGGCTATTCCCCAATGCCGACGCAGGCCTACGCTGGCCTACGCAGCTCTACGCAGGCACGCTCTCGTACTAAGCGAGATACAGCAATGCCGTTACCTCTACACCTCTCCACACTTCTGTCTATTCCTTCTTAATGTTTCCATGCTTTCTTCTGCTTTCTCTTGTTGAAATAAAGGTGAGCCACGGCCTTTACTCGGGACTAGCAGAAGGCCCTCTCAATCACACAGGGGATTCATTTGACAACTACAAGGTAATATACAGAACTCACTAGGAACCAATTAAACTAAGTAAAGAGAGAATAGAACAATTAGAATGAAAGTAAGGTACAAGGGACAAAATGCGATGCAGAACACAGTGAATGAAAGGAACATACTAGTTGCCTTGATAATGATCCAAGGCATGATGTCGGAGATAGCGAGCAATGGACTCGGAATTCCAACATCTCTCGGAACATGTGAGCAGGCCCTCATTTTTTTTTGAGAGACTGAGCCAGGAGGGTAGCAGTCAAGGAGGGTCAAGGTTGGAGTCGGAAGACAACGGTGGGTTCCAGGTTGGTTCCAGCCGCATGCTGAGATCATGCCGGCGGCGGATCAGTCGCGTTGAACTACTAGGTCTTCGCTACACCAACAATATACCTCCTCCTCCAACGAGCACATGCTCCAGGTTTTGATCAGATCATTCAGATGCGACTTGTACAACTCATCAGCCTGCCTTCCAATCAACCCTGAAGGCTGCACTCACGTCACACAGTGGCACTCACTTCAACTAGCTTCAATGTACTGAAGAGACACTTGTGGTTCGGCCTGCCTCATGAACTCTCAAGCAATGCTTCTTTAACCCCGGAATGGCGCGCCACTGATAATGGGACTCACCCACACAAAATGCCAGCTGATTCTCCGGCCCTTATTTCGGCGTCATCAGCAAAACCTGGGTCGGCTACACAGCACTACATAGTGGCTCATAGTAGCCTATAGCTTGTATAGTGCCCATAGCGGCTGTAGCAAAGGTCTTTAGATGTGTAGCGCTGTATAGTTGGGTCAGAACTATATAGCAGTCCATAATTGGCCTCTAGCGTTCTGTAGTACAAGGTCCATGGTATTATAAGAAAAGTCAATGGCCTTCAAATATTGAAGGTCAGTAAGTAACCAGTAAGTAAGTAAGTTGACTAGTCAGTATGTAAGGGAGTAAGGTCAGTAAGAGTTTAGTTAAGCACGTCCTAAGGGATATTTAATTATTTGCCACCAGTGAGAATCGAACCGGGGACCTTCGCGCGAGCCTAGAATTCAAGGCTCCATTTGGCTACCGTTACTTTGCGTAAATTGCGTTACTTGGAGCTACTTTGGAGCAAAATTAAGCGGGCGAAGTGATGCAACATGACACAAAGTAATGCTAAGTAACGGCAGCCGAATGGAGCCTAAAGTGCGGACAAAATAACCACTACACCATAAGCATGATATGAGGCATGGTACTCTGTGCTCTTTATTAGGTCCTGCCCGCTGTGCTTCCAAACACAAGGCCGTTTTCGACACCAGCTCTCCTCAACTCTGCCTGACGTCGTTCTGGCACTTATTTCCCGGAACAATAGGATATAGAATTTGACCTTAGTCATGTGACAGACTGTGAATTAGACTTGCGAGGGGCATTTTCGGGAATTGGGGTACAACATTTCCAAAGTACCTTGATTAATGGTGCAAGTGGGATATGATTGAGCCCAAGGTAAAATCTAACTCCAAAAATCTTATGTGATCACCAAAAACTTCAGAGCACTATAGAGATCCGGTATACTACAGAGGACTACATGGAGCCCCTTGTAAGACTTGTTTAGAGCCACAAGGAGGAAGTTGTCGCACGCGTGCCCGGGCGAGAGATAAGGTTTGCAAGGTGGTTGCCTGCTGGCAACAACCCTGCTCGAAGGGGTGAACGGTTGAGAACAGGGATAATATAATAGAGCTTCTTAGCTCTGATCCCGTAGTTGAATAGTGTAGTGTTATCTGGTGTCGCCTAGTGCGCAGTGCCGCGTCTCAAATAGAGTATGGCTTGGCACACAGGCGAAGGCTTGGAAGTGTAGTAGGGGTCGCCTAGTGCCTATATCTCGGAGGTACTCAACGAGAACTGCTCGGAGGTACTCGACGAGAAGATTTAGAAGTGCGGAGGCGATGGTTTGTGATAAAGATGATTGATCATCATGTGATACTGAGTACATGTTGACTTGTAGCTAAAGAGTATCCAAAAAGGGAAAACCATTCCTTACAGAGCCCCCCACTCTTCAGCTGCAAGAAGAGTATATGTGTGAAGGGAGGGCCTGGCAGGAAAAGAAAAAGTGACGAACATCAAGAGAAATGAAAGAAAAAATTTTGCACTGCTTTGCATCCTCGAGGCATATCCATCTCCGCGGTCAAGCCCTTCTCCAAGTCCATTCCATCATTAGCACTCCAGTTCATCTCCGTCTCAGCTCCATTCCCCCTCCAAGTCCTCTTCCACTCCATTCCATACACTCTTCGATTCCACTTCGTTGTGTGGTTGCTACGCTCCCTATACCATACCCTAGGCCCCCCACGAAAGTAGGTGTTAGATACGATTAAGCGAGAGTGGCTGCTTTCGGAGCATCTCCCAAAATCTAGCCCCCCATCATAGACCTATAAGCCCCGGGATGGAGCGGGCGGGCTGAAAATGTCACGGTGGGGAACGGAAGTACGTTGGCGGGGAATGATAACAGAAGCATGAGGCCGAGGTGGAGGCGACGGCGTTGAAGGAGCCAAGGTTGTATGACACGGTGCAGGGACGTGTTGCGCAAGCTGCCTCTCCAGAGGGCTTACACGTAAAGGAAGGTGGCCTGGCGGCAACGCTGGAAACTTGAAGGGGAAGTGTCATAGCTGGAGCGAGAAGCTCGAGGCAGTGAGGCTCTGGGGCCGAAGGAAAATGGGAATAAAATGTTGATAATGAGCAATGTGACAAGATTTTCCAAGGGACTCGCCTCGCAGGGGCAATCGCGCACGATGAATCCCCTGTTAAGGCTTCGCGTTTGTAGCATTACCCAAACCTCATGCACGAGGGAATACCGATGCCGGTGATACGACTGAGATGTGAACAGCAGTGAAATGCTCCAAAAGATGGCTTGACTGGGATTCGAACCCAGGACCTCCCCGTTACATCGAATTGTGTCCAATAATAACTCCGAGATACTTGATCTCGGAGTTATTATTGGACACAATTCGATGCGCATGGATCCCGTTAAGATCCGTGGTATCACTGAGTGGCCCGAGCCCAAGAACCTTAAGCAGGTGCAGGCGTTCTTGGGATTCACGAACTTCTATAGAAGATTTGTGAGAGGTTACAGTTAGGTGGCAAGGCCACTTACACGGTTAACCAGGAAGGAGGGCTTCTCCTGGGGAGCAGAGCAAAGATCTGCGTTCCAGAAGCTGAAGGACCGGATTGCCGAAGACGCTGTCTTGACACTTCCCATGGATCACGGGAAGTTCCGGCTAGAGGCCGACGCGTCAGAGGGAGCGACTGGAGCAGTGCTCAGTCAGGAGCAAGAGGGGGGGTGGCGCCCGGTGGTGTTCCAGTCTCATGGCCTCAACAAAACGGAGCGAAACTACGAGATCTACGATAAAGAGATGCTCGCAATCATGCTCGCGTTGGAGGAGTGGAGATCGCTCTTGATGGGAGCGCGGGAGGCGTTCGAGATTCTGACAGATCATCAGAATCTCCAGTATTTTAAAAGTCCTCAGAAAGTTAGTCAGAGGCAAGCATGCTGGATAGTAGAACTATCTGAATACGACTTCACGCTTTCTCATCGGGCCGGGGCTCTGAATAAGAAAGCCGATTTATTATCCCGCCGGGCGGACCATGATCAAGGGAAGAATGACAACGAGAACATCATCCTTCTCAAGCCGGAATATTTCCGATCCCAGGAGATCACGATGGAAGGACCGGAGGCTGCGATCATGTCACAGATCAAGGCCACGAAGCACGTGGACAAAAGCGTCAAGCTGGCGCTTGAGAAAAATCTCCCTGGATGGGAGAAGATTGACAACCTTATCTATTTTAATGGTCTGATTTATGTTCCTCGGGATGAGGAACTCCGCAATAAGATTATTGGTTTACACCACGACTCGGCGCTACTTGGCCATCCAGGGGAGAACTGAACGCAGGAGTTAATAGAACGAAACTACTGGTGGCCGAGGCTCGGCAACCAGGTTTCTATTTATATCAAGGAATGCGAAGCATGCCAGAGGACACGTGTGCATCGGTACCAGCAGGGAAAGCTGAACCCGCACAAGATCGCCGAAGGACCATGGCAGATCATATCCATGGACCTAATCAGCCCGCTTCCGATCAGCAACGGCTTTAACGCCATACAAGTCTGGGTGGACACATTCACCAAAATGATTCACGTCGAGGCCGTGAACATGGAATTAAACTCCGAGGGAGTTGCCCGGTTGACCCGGGATCGAGTGATTAGATATCACGGCGTGCCGCGGAAGATTATCTCGGACCGGGATCCGAGATACGTATCCGGTTTCATGAGGGAGCTCAACCGGCTCCTTGGGGCTGAAATGAACCCGAGCACCGCCTTCCATCCGATTACTGATGGACAGACGGAACGCATGAACCAGGAGATCGAAAAATATCTCCACGTATTTGTAAATTATCGCCAGTCGGACTGGGTGGAGTGGCTCGCACTGGCCGAGTTCACTCACAACGACAAACAGAGCTCGTCAACGAGCATGTTGCCGTTCTTCGTGAACACCGGATACCACCCCTGGAAGGGGATCGATAACGCAGTCGAGTCGCGCAATGAGGCCGCGAACGACTTTGCCGAGAAAATGAAAAAGATCTGCGACGAGGCGGCAGCTGCGCTGGAAAAAACCCAGAAAACAAATAAAAAATATTATGATATTCATAGGTGCCAGGCGCCTAACTTCAAGGTCGGCGATAAGGTGTGGCTGGAGGCCAAAGATATCACGACGGATTGTCCGACCAAGAAGCTCGACGATAGAAGGCTGGGGCCTTACGAGATCTTGGAGAAGGTCGGAGCTTCGGCATACAAGCTCAGGTTGCCTGAAACGGACAAGTCACATCCGGTTTTCAACAAGGCATTGCTGACCAAGTATGTCGAACCTCCGGCACATCGAAGAGAGGAACGGCCAGCACCGCAGATCATGCAAGGTCACGAGGAGTACGAGGTGGAGGAGATTTTGAAGCACCGCAGGCGTGGAAAAGGCTTCCAGTATTTAATCAAGTGGAAGAATTACCCTCTCGGGGAGAGGACTTGGGAGCCCAGGCAGCACCTATCAAACGCCAAGGAAATACTTGATAAATATAACAAGGATCACGGGATCGAGATCCATGCAGTTCCGGTTATGCCGGCTGGATACTGGGATTATTTAATCAAAAGATTCAAACACCGCGAGGAGTCGCAACAATACTCAACAAAGAAATTATTTATCCCAGAGGCAAACACGTTCATCGAGATCAACGAGGACGTTGATTCTAGAGGGGGGGTAATGTCACGATTTGACCCCAATCTAATCGCTCCAACACCGATCAATGAGCACGTGACCCCAGCGCTTGTTGCACGAGCGCTTCACGCCGATGGCATAACATGGGAGGACTTTGCTGGCTAAAGATCACACAGCAACGGAACACAATAGTTGTTTCCATGAACTATATTTAGTATTGACACTTGACACTTGACGTCTCTGATCACGATTCACCTGGTAACCTCATTGTATTATATACTTAGCTACTTGAGTTCACACGGTTCGACAAACAGTATAAGTAGAGTAGCTATTCACTTGTAGTTCTTTAGTCTTTTATTCAATCATCTTTTCGAGACATTTCCCTGCACTTCCCAATCCACTCTCTTGTAGAGTTGGACGCAAGGTCTTGACTGTGACACCTGTGGTGCAAAGAGTCGGCGGCGCGCGAGTGCGGCATACGCGATGCCCCAAAACATTTGAGGGAAGCCGCACAGGTGGGGCGCAAGCACCAGCGCAAGATGCGGCAACGGAACCTGGTGGCCATTATGCGGGGCAGGTCACACACTGATGCAGGAACACGTTGTGCCGAGAGGCACAGATGCTGCATCTCCAGAGGGCTTCCACGGGGACGAAACCATTTTCCTGTGCACTGGAGGGTCTCAGAGCCGGATATCCATACACTTTGACCTCTCCATCAGCTCACAGTTCAGTCGGATATCCGGAAAGACTGGTGAGCTGATTTGTATGCAAGCCCTCTTGGCAATATCACATAAGCAGGGGGGGGGGAGCAAGACAGTGATCCGGCGGTAGCGGCGTATTGATCGCAGCACGCTGAAGGCGTTGATCAACGGAGGAGCGCAAATGCAGCCTCTCCAGAGGGCTTACGCATGGAGAAAGGAAGCAGCACGGAGGGACGCGATCTGGGAGCAAGGACAGCGCCGCTCTGGAAAGAAAAGTGGTGCACGGAACGTACAAAATCGAAGTCCCAAAGCCCCACCCTTGTTTAGCTTTGTTCCCAGCCCAAATTCGTCCGAACCCTTCCACCTGTACGTGAATAATTGCCGCGACTCGAAGAAGGCTCTTGAGGGCACCTGAACATGATACTTCGAGGGAGGAAGCCGCAGAAAGAGGGGGAGATGAAGCATAGAAGGAAGAGAGCAAAGAAAATGTGTGCCGAGCGTGTGAAGGTCTGCAGCATGTGGCCGAAAGCGGAAGAGAGTATTTGTTTGGTCTTTGATCGTGCTGGTGCCAAACATCTTCTTCAGCTTCTCCTCTCGTCGTCCTTGTCGCACTCCAAACCGGACGACAATCACCGCGTACCAAGTAACCGCCTCTCATGCTGAATACAGAATGCCTAGCCGCTCTGCATTCGGCGGAATCTCGTGGTGCCCTGGATCCAATTTCCAAAAGCAGCACAAGTCTTGAAGTCTGAGAATGCGAGTGCGCGGGACTGCTTTGGGCCGAACCGAAGCCGAATGCGCGTTGCTTGCTGATCCACCATCCAGAAAGGTAAGGAGGTCGAAAGTTTTTGAATAGAAACTGAAAATTCGACAGAAAAGCGGAAAATATTGAGAAGAAAAGTCCATAACTGGTAGATGATGTCTTGAGACGCTCTGAAGCAAGCACCTCCGAGGTCGAATTGCCGTTGCCATGTGAGACCGGGCGAAGCTTCCAGAGGTAAGTCCTAAGAGTCTTCGCAAAGGGATTTGGAGTCTGAATTAAATTCAGATGCGTCTACGCGTGCCTGCGCCTGCGAATACTCATCCGCGGCAGGTGCTGATACCTTCCCACTCCCATGTCATGCATGGCACGAGCTCCCCGCGTGCGATACACACAAGATACCAGGGGAAGAATGACCATATGATTGTGCTGATGAGCGCGATGATTCCAGTGCCAGATGCCGAAGAGAAGACCAAGGGGAGAAGTAGAGGGTGCGCGAGGGAAGCTTGAGTACTGGTGCGTATAGGTTCAGCACACCACGTCGCGAGACACTGATGTCTTGCAGGTGGGCGGCGCTTCAGGCCCCCAAGCTCAACCAGACCTCCATTGAAGACAGGAGCGAGAGCAGGGGTGTTGGACGTTCTGGCCGCGAGCGCCGACATGTGCCGCGTTGGAGGTGGAGAGTCACTCGTGTGCGGAGTTCTTTCCAAGGTGTGCATTTCCAAATTCGTAATCATGAGCTGCTGACAAGATTCTTTCAGCCCCCCATGCTCGACGGCCTCGTTCCTCATGACAGCTGGAGCGGGGGACTGCAAGATGCCGAGCAAAGGCGTCATGTCGGCGCTTACGCCCTCTGTACACGGCGCTGTGACTTGCCCATCCTCCGCAGATGGGCTGTGCTTCGGCCCCCCAAGCTCGACCATACACTTGTTGAAGACGAGCACGGGAGCAGGAATCCAAGGCGATGGAGCACGAGCAGCGTGAGCGGTGTTCGGAATGGTGGAAGCAGCGGTGAGTCTCGTGTCAATGCATGCAGCTATAGACTCAGGTTGTGCGCATAATTCTTTGTCCAGCCCCCCAAGCTCAACCGTGGTCGGGTTAACGACTGGATTTGCAGGAGCGGAGGACTGGAAGGATGCAGGGCTGGCGAGTGTTTCCAAGGTGCGCACTTCCGAGTGTGAAATGCCGAGCTGCTGGTACGAATCCTGCAGAACCCCAAGATCAACAGTGGCCTCATTCCTCACGAGCGCTGTCGCGGGGAACTCTAAGACCCCAATCGAAGGCGTAATGACGGCGTCCTCGACCTTGTGGTCATTCAGGCATGACTTCGAGCGAACGCCTGCAGTACGCAGCTCCATGTTTGCACAGCGTGAAGCGCACACATTGCATGTGGTCGTGGGTTTATTGACCAAGCTCCGTTTGGTGAGTGCTCCAAAGGTGCATATCTCCAATTGTGCCGTGTCCGACTGCTGATTTGAAGTCGTAGTGGCATCCTGGCTGTATTCCCTCGGGGCCGAGATGCTCTCCTTTGCCTCGATGGCGGCGACCATTGCCTTTACGGAAAGACGAACGTCGTGGCGTGCAGCGCAGGTGGAAGACAGAGCGGTACTGCGGAGGAGAGAAGGTGAAGCATCTTCGGTGAGTATTTGCATTGATCACACGTGAGTTGACTCAGCTGATGTACAATAACCTTTCTCCTGCCCCCAGCGCCGGTGTCGGTGGCCTCAAGAGGTGCAGAAGCACGCTCGTGCGTGGCTATGCTTCCAGCATGATACTGTGCTAGAGGGACTTGGGCCAGCCCCATCCTCTTGCTGAGGGCCTCCCATGCCACGGGGAAAAGGCCGACGGAGCTCGTACCACAAAGAGCTTGCAAAAGCTCTCTGTGCGGGTCCACCAGGAAACACGTGGCCTGGTCCGAAGTTTTGGTGAGCTCCAATTGCATTTCCCTGACCGTGTTCTCCACACTGATGAGGGAGCGAGCTTCCAGCCCAAACTGCCCAGCACGATGCCAGTCACCACAATCCATAATGTTCGACGGATCCAGCGTCGCTTTCCGAGCGATGCTTGCAGCTCTGTCGGAGAGTGGAATGGTGGAAATCTCGAAGAACTCGAGGAAGGCTTTGGGCAGTTTGGTGCAGAGTGTGAGAGGGAGTGCCGAGGCAATGTGAGGAATCTTGGATGCCCATGCATGTCGCGAGGGGTCAAACGGGCTGCCGATACAGAGGCCTTCGAGCTCGTGCATAGCTTCCCAAAGGCGATTGACGAGGGTGACCCAGGCGAGTACAATTTGACTCTGCGTAGCACATGGGTGCATAGCTGTAGTCCCAGTGAGGACCTGTAAATCTGATTGTCCAATGAATGGTGCTCCTGAAAGACCGTGGTACTGCACAGCATGGTGGAGTAAATGATCCATTGCCGGGACAATCTCCACCAGCGGTGTGGTGAGATTGGGGTGCAGCATGAACCTGCCGCCGGTCAGGACGATGTCGCATGGTGTGAGGAAGTGTTTGGTGAGCGCTACACACGTCTGCTGAAGCGATTGCATGCACGATAAGGGTTTTGGGGAAATAGTGTATATAGACCACAACTCAGCGAGGTAATGGTCCAACATTGTGAAATCCATGTCCGGCCAGGAGGTAATGACATTTCCCAGTGGGTCCACTTTGTAAGACTTGTTTAGAGCCTACAAAGGGGAAGTTGTCGCATGTGTGCCCTGGCGAGAGATAAGGTTTGCAAGATGGTTGCCTGCTGGCAACAACCCTGCTCGAAGGGGTGAACGGTTGAGAACAGGGATAATATAATAGAGCTTCTTAGCTCTGGTCCCATAGTCGAATAGTGTAGTGTTATCTGGTGTCGCCTAGTGCGCAGTGCCGCGTCTCAAATAGAGTATGGCTTGGCACACAGGCGAAGGCTTGGAAGTGTAGTAGGGGTCGCCTAGTGCCTATATCTCGGAGGTACTCAACGAGAACTGCTCGGAGGTACTCGACGAGAACTGCTCGGAGGTACTCGACGAGAAGATTTAGAAGTGCGGAGGCGATGGTTTGTGATAAAGATGATTGATCATCATGTGATACTGAGTACATGTTGACTTGTAGCTAAAGAGTATCCAAAAAGGAAAAACCATTCCTTACACCCCTATCCAACTACAGAGCACTATATAGTTCTACCTGAGCTATGTAGCACTATATAGTTCCCCCAAATCTATAGAGCACTATGGAGCACTATGGAGCACTATGGAGCACTATGGAGCACTATAGCCATGTTTGAGGCTGCTACATTCTACTACAGCTGCTACAGCCTGCTAGGGTGAAAATCAGGGTTTACTGATGGTACTACACCGTAACCTACCGGCACTTCTCTGTCTCGCTAAACATTTGAGTATGTATATATCGATGGAGCATTCCTGTTGACTCTCTCTCTTTCTCTCATCCACTGGAACGCGTGTATCATGGTCGTCTGGATCCAACCCTCAACCACCACGAGCAGGAGTATGTTTGTGTACTATTTTAATGCACCGCCAATGATCCAAAGTTTGACCTCTTGTGTAGTTGTGACAACAATTCTACTGGGGACCGCTCAGATTGCTATGTTCGTTCATTTGTTCCTCTGCATTCGCACAAAATGATTCTGATTAGACAACACAGGTAAGGAAATGATTTAACCGCTACCTCAAGAGCTAATTTATTCATTCCTTACAGGGGTTGTCATGGCGCTCGTTTGTTCCTATATCCTTCTAGTTGACATGTGAATAAAAACAGACCTGTTGCGTAGCACACACACCAGGATTGTTGCTTATTGGTAAATCTTTCATTCATTTTCCACGTTAAAACTGGCAACATTAATTCCCGTGCATGTAGGTTGGTCTGTCTGAACTTTATGAACACGCTGTGGGCGTCTAGAATGGGTGTCATATTCTCGGTCCTTCAGATAATCCCCCATCAGTTTAGACTTCGCAAGGTAAGTACACCGCATGCTTGAAATATTTGCAAAGCATTATGAGTCCTAAAAATGGAATTCTTAACTCGTTACTTAATCTATTTTACTGCCAAAATTTTCGTCTATGCAATCATATTTTTGACCCAGTGACTGATCGGTTTGCTCCTTTTATAGTATTTACCGTCAATCCATCAGGTCTGGTCCTGTCGAAACACTGCCCCTGCACCACATAAACATTGCTTTTGCACCGCATAAACACTGCTTTTTTGTAACACTGCCACTATTGCGCGTTCAAGGCTTCTTGGCCATCTTAGCCTGTCTGCACTTCTGTCGCTGAACCATCGCGCGATCCGCGAGTTACGTGCTATTTTCTTCCCTATCCAGATGTCGCAGTCATCTTTCGTGTTCCAACGGCCCACCACTCATGGTAGAGGTCAGAGGCCGCAGCTTGTTAACAGGACCACCAATCTTGGGATCATTGCCTTACCTGATGAGATGCTGTTGGAGATAGTGTTGTACCTTCCACTGATTGCGATACCAGCCACACCATTTCCTGTGGCTTTCACACAACAAATTGGGAGGTTTCGGGGCACCCTGAAACGTTCCTGAAATTTCTAGTTTAGGTCTCCAGATACATAGACCTAAAAACATAACTGAAATATAAAGTTTCCATAAGCCTGAAGCTGAGGCCGAAACTACCTGATTCAAGTATGTTTTCGGCATGTCTGAAATTTCTGATTTCAGAAGTGATTTAGGGCCACCTGAAGCCACTCCTGAATCTATTGGTTTCAGGAGCAGCTTTAGCCTGCCCTAAACCTATTGTTTCGGCAAGCCTGGAACCGGCTTCCGAAACAATAAGCTTCGGCACCTGATTCGGTGCAGTGCAAACTAGGCCTAGAGCGCTCTATGTAAGGGATTATTTACTTACTTTGATGGACTCTTTAGCTACAAGTCATATGTTCGGTAGTCACCTGGTAACAATCATCTTTTATCACAAACCATCGCCTCCGCGCCCTCAAATCTACTTGTCGAGCAACTCCAAACAGTCTCGTCGAGTAACTCCGAGATGGCATAGGCGACACTACATTCTCAAGCCTTCGCCAAGCGCCAAGCCTTACTCATTAATAGACAAGAAGAGGCACAGCGCACCAGGCGATCCCATATCAAGACTACACTAACGACTACGGCCTCAGAGCTATGAATCCTTATTACCTCATCCTTTCATGCATTACTGTTCCTTTCGAATAGGGTCATTACCAGCAGGCAACCATTTTGACGCCTTATCTCCCGCCAGGGCCATCGGACGATGATTCCCCTTTGCGAGACTCTAACCAAGTCTTACACTCTAGGCCGGCCTAGAATCAGTTTCGGCATGCCGGAAACCCAGATCCGAAACTTATTGTTCTCAGCGCTGGCTCCGGGGCTGCTGAAACAATAAGCTTGGGGTACACTGGAAGTGCTCCTGAAACTATTGGTTTCAGGAGCAGCTTCAGGTGAGCCAAAACTGCATCTGAAATTAAACAAATTGGGTAGTTTTGGCTCCAGCTTCGGGCGTGCAGATAATTAACATTTCAGGTGCATTTTCAGGACTCGAGTAACCGGTCCTTGAACTAATAATTTCGGGAACATTTCAGAGCCCCCCGAAACCTAGTCTGTTAGTTACCATGCCTGATTACCCAGCGGCCTGTGTTGTTATATAAGCATCCATTTTGGGAAGCCACGTGCACCTTCATATGCATGTGACTTGACGCGTAGGACACAACATAGCATTCTGAGGGTATATAATGAGGGCTAGGACCAGTCCTGACATCGAAAGAAGTGTCCCTCAAATTTCAAACCCTCCAGTTTCAGACGGAAAGCCGCAGACTCGGACTGAGGAAACCACTGTTCTTTGCTGAATTAGCCGAGGAATTCTCGGGAGACACAACTCAATCAAGAAAAATTATACTGGTGGATTTAAAGGTGCTTTGGTACTTCCTTACATTGAATATCTCGAAAACACACAAAATGGCCGAGGATGAGGTGGAGACGCGTGAAGTAAATGGTTTGTTTGGTTGTGAATCCTCCATCATTACATAATGACACAGGCCGCTGGGTATCAGGCGCGGTAACTAACAGACTTTATCAAGCGAGGTACGAGCTAGGAATGATAAAATGTCTGTCAAGAGAGACTACCCGAAACCACTCAATTTGCCATGTGTTTATTGGGTCATGCATACAATCGTGGATACTTTGTTGATTTGTGACCAGGATTTTCCAGAATCTCTCGAGCCTCGTCGCCACTGTTAAACGACCGAATTATTTTTGTGTCTCCTGAAATGTTAATAGTCGCTTGTTCGGCCAGGATTGCCACCTAGGCCATGAGGAGCAATCGAAGGTCGGCGACGAGTGGCCGAAGGTGGCACACTATTATGTGTGGAACAATATGGCAATAAGAGTAGTAGAATCTAGTACTCCTCTGTCACCGTAAGTCAGATCATTCGGAAATACAACCAAGTCATCTCTTTATTTACTTCACAGTTGTTAAGGTTGGTGGGGACCACATTCTTTCAACATATTCACTTGGAGTAATTTGCACTGTGCAGGTGTGGGTTGCACATATTTTATTGTGCAGCATCACGATCCAGTCCTATGATCCGCGAAGAAGACGAAGCCATTCCCCAAACTGGCTTCGGACCACGGGTAGGACTCGTATTGCCATGCGCAGCAATAGGGTGTTTCACAATTGACTTTTTGACCCCAACTCGTACCTCAACTTCGACCTCAACTCGGGGCAAGTTGGGGTCGGATTTGGGGCACAAAAATCGAAGTTGGATGTCAAATCGAGGGTATGACCTCGACTTGACATCCAACTTTGCCCCAATTTCTGCCCCAACTCGATCCCTAACTTTGCTTGCAGCACAAGATCTGATCCCCAAACCTCAACTCTGCCTCAACTCTGAGAAAACATCTGCTCAGGTGGTTCACAATTGAGGCCCCAACTTGTGCCCCGGCTTGGCCCGAGTTGAGGTCAAGTTGGGGTTGGATTTGAGGCATGAATTGGGCTGGGTGAAATTGAGGCGCGTGCAGCGGCGTTGAGGCGCGCTGAGGCGGCAGTGAGGCGGCAGTGAGGCAGCAGTGGCTGTGTTTTGAGGCGGCGTAACGCGGTGTGACAGTAAATTGAGGCGGCAGGTGTTGCACAAGCCCCAGTTCCTTCAACACTCATTCCTGGAACTCAAATTAAGCTCACACAGTGTTTATAAGTGCTAATACATCATTTGTTTACAAAAGACCCTCACTCATAATTTGGCCAATCAAACCTAGTCCACTGCAGGGAACTCTTCGTTTCTGATAATTGCAACTTATTCCACTCACCTGGAACATTACAGCATGAGACTACTTCATGTTTATGCCGACAAAATTGGCAAACACTGCAATGAACTGGCCGCTGACCTCAGGCAGAAGTTGAATCTAGATTTCCTATTGAATTTAACTGACCGCGATGGTGACTGGATATAAAATTGCATGTTGAATGGCTTGCAGATACTGCTAGGTACTTTCAAATACTCCAATTGACAATCGGAGTCTCGCCTTGGTTGATCCTACGCTCAGATTCCTAACACAGCTCTCAGGGGTAACCAATAATCTACCCGTTATTGCTACTATTCAGGCCATGACTGTAGTGATTTATCACAGGATAGTCCCCTTTTCCCGGGCAGGATTTTCTGCGCCTAACTTTGTACTCACGGTGGATTTACAGTAGACCGGTGATCAACCGTAACGTTGCTGCAATGCAGTCTCAATACAGTCCTGATGAAATCTTGCAAAGTGTGTTGTGGGACTCTGTGGTGTGATCATTAAATGGAGGAAGGGTAGGAGTTGCAGTCGGGCGGAATGCCCGTGAGCCCTGCTACAACGGAGCAGCTTTCTTGGTTCCAAGTAGTCACTCGAGCATCAAATGTTATTTTCTTAACATTTTGTCCACATGCACAGTGTGATCAATCTGGCTGAATCTGATCTAATGACTCCCTCGCTCGGGTTAATGTTCCACCCCCAAGCACACATAACTAAGCACACAGAATCTTCTATTCAGTAGCTGGGAAAGTCCGTACCTCAACTTCCCTAACAACTCAAATTATGCAATATACTGTTGCTCAATATAAAGCTTGCACAGATTACAGGCAATTCAGGACTCCGACCTGTACATCGGTTTAAGCACTCTGTGGCTCTCATTTTTCCGAGAGCCCATGCGCTCGAAGTCACTTCCAGCTGTGACTGGACTGTGTGAGTCTAGATGCCAGACCAATATAAGTTTGAATATGCTGTGGGACTACTAAGTTCAAAGTTGGAATAGAATCAGACTGAAACACAATGTAAATCACTCCACTGCTTAATGAATCAAATCCTCCTGGTCGAATTAACAGCTACGGAGTCCATCGGCCAACACGAATCAATCCTCGCACTTCATGGCCGCTTGTTCAACTTGAAGAAGGGAACTGTTCTAACCCCTTACTACGGCGAATAGGAGACTGGAGTAAGACACCGCAAACCGAAGGCAGTGGACTGTAAAAAATGGGCACAAGAGAATTAGTGTGCTTCCTCATGTTAAACAAGCTACGCTCGTTGTCCGGAATTTATTTACATTATTCATTTGTACAATATTACAATGCATCCACACCTCAGCATGAATTTGAATCTTTCTGCCGCAACTCACCGAAGAAAATAATCCAAAGGTTGGAGAGCTTTCGCTCGCTGAAACATATATTTCAACAAGCCTATACGATGCAGTCCTTAGCAACTGCAGCGGCATTGAGGTGGCGCATGTGGCAAGGCTATGGCGGAACAATGGTTAAAAGTGAGGTGACAATCTCACCTTAAACCACACAGCTTCTTCGAACAGGTACTAGTTTCAACCACAGTCCTTCGAATCTGGTCTGTCTGAACCTCCTCCATCCTTCCCTGGGGAGCTCTGAAAGTGTATTGGGCCAACTCATCCACCATGAGGACCCGTGCTGCATGATTCATTCATTAATGCAGGATTCGGTGAACTGTCTCAACTTAATCCCAACTCCCCGGAGGTTTGAAGGCTCTCTCTCCATAATTATCATGTTTCCAATGTACTCCAGTACAGTGTGCCTACCCTAAATACTTTGAACAAGGTTCAATTTACTTTATTCAACAAGGTTGGCCCATTCCCGGTACTGATTTAGAGGGTTACACTGTATGTTATCTGATACCTCCATGTGATGGTGAATGCTGTGAGCTACTGCTCTGTATTGATAGATTTTCCGTAGATTGGATCTCGTGCAGAATTATGTGTTGACCCGGCCCCTGTCACCCTGGTACATATATCCTTCTGCAAGTGGAGCTCAGGCCTTGCATCCAGAAACGAGTGCTCTAGTTACTGATACTGGTGGAAATCACCCGATTAATGAGATGAAGTAAAGTGGCACTGTCGCAGGTTAAGGCGGTACTGAGGCGGCACTGAGGCGGCATCGAGGGGGCACTGAGGCGGCGGTGACTGTGTCGAGGCGGCATTGAGGTGCGTTGAGGCGGCGTTGAGGCGGCGATGAGGTGCACCGAGGTGCAAACGAAGTATAATTGTATTGACTTCAGAATGTCGCAGGCCAGCTGTTAAACACATTGAAACAATGAACGACATATGTACCACAACAGCTTTGTTGAAATCAACCTCGGGGTTTACTTTCCCCCTGAACTGAACCAGAATTTGATGCTAAAATTTAGTTTTCAGGGCCTCTGAGTGCACAGAGGCCCCCCAAAACCATTATTTTAGAGATTCATAACTCCACGATGGGTTTACCAAGGTTCGGAATAAGTTCAGGGAAACACCGCCTCACGCCGCCTCAGTGCCGCCTCAACGCGCGGCAGCCGCCTCAATTTCCCCAGGCCCGCATGAATTGGGCCCCAATTGCAAATCCAATTGTGAAACACCCTAATGGCCCTTACAGCTCTTTGCAGAAGTAATGACACTTCCTAAAAATAGATTAAGAAAGAGCAACTTGAACACCCCGCATCTTCGTGCTCATTTCTCGGCCAATTCTGGCCTGATTGACATGATTCCAGGTGGGTTCAAGAGGCAGGAAGCAGGGCTTTCTACCCACATCATACATTACAGACAGCTCCCAAGAATTAGGTGCCTCAAAATTCATCCCCTTTGTTTTGAACCGCAGCTTGAATAGCTCAGTATTCGGTTAATTCTGAACTGGATTGGATGATCTTGGGGTCATTTTGACGGGATTATATAGGCATAGGCGCTCCGGGCTTCACCTTTTGGTTTCACATCCAAATTCCCATGGTTCAATGAATTCTTGAAATCTCACACAAAATATAAGCTTGGAGGAGTGCCGGAGTGGTGCGACACATTTGGATATACTAAGCATTATTGCCTATATTTTAGGGTCAGGAATCATCCGGATTCAAGAAAATCAACCAGGAATTGAATGAGAACGGTCAATCAGAACCTGTCGTTCGGAAGACCGGGGTCGAATTTTAGGGTCCTCAAATTTCGTGTTTAACCCTTGGTGTTTAGTATGGGTTGAAAGCCCTGCTTAACTGCTCTCTAATGTGCCTAGAATCAAGTCAATCCATCAAGAATTGACAGAGGAATGAACATGAGAATCAGGTGTGTTTAAATTGCTCTTTCTTATAAAAATAGGGGTAGTGTCATTACATTTGCAAACAGCTGTAAAAGCCATGTAACACATACAGATTGCAGTTTGCTTTATGGTGCTGTTTGGCCTGATGTGGATCGCATTGTTGGTTCAAAAGGTTCACCAATGCGCATCGGACAAGAGTTGGCACTGCAGAAACCGCAATGCCATCTGGGGAGGGGCGTGGCTGCGATGGAACTCTTCAGTACGTTGCAACTTGCTTTTGTGTTATTCATGGTACTAATTTCCCCCAAATGACTTCACTGCGGACTTGATACTGGCAGCACTCCTAATCGAGTTGTTAAGCTTCGTGCAAACGATCGTTTCGAGCCAACGAAAGTGTGTGTCCTGTTGGGCGTCGACAGCCGTGTTTAAACGGCGTCGAATTTAGACTGGTGATCATCATTTTCGCCGCAAGCCTTCTGACGACCGCGGTGTCGATTGTCCACGCTGTCTACCTGCTCGGCCCTACTGGGCTCCTCGAAGGCACCACGGCCCAGGTGGAGGTACTATTAATTATTTTATTGCCATGTCTACTGACCACCAGCCCAGGCCGCCGTCTCCCTCGTTGCGAATGCAGGCGTCATAGTCCCAGCATTGTACCGACTCGTTAAGAAGTGAGCCGATACAGAGTCAGATGTCTATTCGATCCATTCAAACGGCGTCGTTGTGGGGAAGGGAGCACACCCGTTGCAAAATGTTGGGCTCGAGGTCCGAGGAGAGCACTGTTATGTTCAATTTGTGTTCAAGCACCCAGGGCTGTCTTTGACGACTCTCGAGACGATCAAGTCAGACGCCATGTAAATTGAACTATGTGGACCTGTATTTTAGTTGTAAACTCATGGACGCCGTATGAAATAACCGTTGAACCCAGAACCGGATAATTCCGGAAGCTCCGGGAATAGCCGGAGCACCACGTGACTGTATAGCACCTGCATTCAAACTCCGCCGCTGACTCCGCCTACCTCGAATCCACCTCAAGACCCCACCCAACATGGGAAAAGGTAGCGTCCTTCGTCGCCGCCGTCGCTCTGCTCTCATGTCGTCTCCTAGTTCACGGCTCCCTCGCCCGTGCCGGCAAAGTTAAATCGCAAACACCCAAGGTCGAAAAGCAGGAGAAGAAAAAGACCCCCAAGGGCCGCGCAAAGAAGCGCATCTTGTACAACCGCCGGTGTGTCCAAGAGACTCTTCATTCCTGCCCCGTTTCCTGACCTCCCCACCAGCTTCGTGAACGTCACAACACTCCCTGGCGGCAAGCGGAGAATGTCAGTCACTTTCCTCTCTCCAGCGTCTCCTCCCCTCGTGCGCTCGGTTCCCCCGACTTGCGCCCGTCTACGGATGATATACACCGAAACAAGCATAGTTCAACTGAATCTCTATGTTGATAAACTAGCATCTAACGTCTTTCGCTCCTATCTGATCTCACTTCCTTCCGTCTGCTCTGTCGAGGTCTCGAATCGTATGCTGACTCGTTCGACAGGAACCCCAACCCGGAGAAATAAAAGCCTCGCCCGTTGGAGGTTGGCAGGACCTCTCCCGCTCCGGGGTTTCAGCTCACCAACACGAGGATGGGCGTTGGGTCACGGTGGTCGTTGGGTTATATCTCTTCGCTTTGCATACACACTACATGCTGTCTATTTCATGCCCAAAACCAGTTTATGATCCACCACCGCGCCCGTTCTGTACAACACGTCGATTGCCAAGAAATCGTCTTATTTAACACTATAAGTACAGATAAGTACAACAAGATTTTGGGTTTTCTCCGGCCGCATTTCAGAGGACAGGACTAGTTCCCATCCATGTCCACATCAGGATCACTTTCGCCATCGGCGTCAGCATCCAGGACTGGGTCTTCGAACTGCGTTGGCGCCAGGGGCGGTGACCGCGGCACTGGGTCTGCGAGCTGTATTGGCGCCGGAGGCGGTGAACGCGGGACTAGGTTTTCGAGTTGCGTCGGCGGTGAGCGCGGGACTGCGTTTGCGAGCTGCGTTGACGCCGGCAGAGACTCAGCCCCTCCCTCAGTCGCCACATCGTCCTGGACAGCGGGGTCAATAGACGGCATCGGTTCCTCGACAGATCGAGGAGTAACCGGAGCCGTGGGTTTCACGACAGGATCGAGTGTTACACCTGCTGGTGCCGGCTCAGGGAGTTTATCGGTCTCCGTAGTGGGCTTATCCGTCTCTGCAGCGGGCCCATCCTCCGCATCCTCTTCACCATCCTCGTCCTCCGATTCCAGGTCGTCCTTCTGCCGCGGAGGCGCTCGTGAACTCGCGGAAGACGCGAGACGCCCTCGTTGCACCCACTTCGTAGCGGGCCGCGGATTCAACCCAGTTTCGCTCGCGCTGATGCTCGTGCTCGCGCTTGCGCTTGCGCCCTCAGGCTCGGCGTTCGTTGGGCCTTGGCGGCTCGGACCGGCAACAGGCACGGGTGAAATCACCCTCGAGGCTTTCGACGGCGCACTCAGCGCAGGCGCAGGTGCGACCTTATTCCGGTCCTTGTTCGGCGGCCGCCCGCGTTTGCGCTTCACAGTCGGGACAGAGTCCGCCAGCTCGTCCGCTTGCGATTGCGACTGCGCTTTCCCCTTCCCTTTCCCCGAGTGGCTGAACACCGCCGCCTGATCCGCCAGCACGTCCAGCGCTGTCCGCACCCGCGCCGGCGACTCGGACGTATTGCTCGACAAGCGCCGGCGCTTCGGCGCGGGCCCCTCCATCTGCGGTGGCTCGTTTGCGTTCGCCGTGCGGCGCCTTGTCATCATCCCGGTGCTCGCACTGCTGGTGCTCGCGCTCGGCGGCCCCGCACCCGCCCCGCCGTTGCCGTTGCCGTTGCCGTTCTCGTTCTCGTTTGATTCGTCGCCATCCATCATGCTGCGCGCAGCATTCAACAGCGAGTCCAGCGGCGTCGGCACGCTCTTCCTCTTGCCCCTCGGGGCAGGGGCATCGCTCTTCGCGGGCGTCCCCGCAGCGGTCACGTACCCCGCCATGACGGTCGCGTACCGGCTGCCGCCGCCGCTCCCAGTGCCCTCGGGCTTTGTCGAATCCCGTGTCGCATCCCTCGGCGCCGGATCGCGCGGCAGCCGATCCCGGTAATACGCCCCGCCCCCGCGATTCCTCCTCTCCCGCTCCGCGCGCTCCTTCTCTTGCTCCCGCTCCCGTTCCGCCTTCTCGCGCTCCATGCGTTCTCTTTCTGCGCTGATCACGCCCGCGACGATCCCTGCGCGCTCGCGCCCGATGCGCCGCGCCGCAATGAGGAGGTGCTCCGCGCGCGCGTCGGACACAAGCAGCTGCGGGGGCACTGCGCGCCGCGCCTTGCCGTGCCGGGACTTTCGTTGAGGCGGCGGCGGCGGCGGCGGGGGCTGCCCCGACACGTTGAGGACGGTGCGCGCGCCGGGGGGCGCGGCGAACGGCGAGTTGCTGTGTTGGCTCTGGGACGCAGAGGCAGAGGCAGCGGCACCGGGCTGCAGCGCCTTTTTGAGGTTCGCGGCGAGTTTCTTGTTGCGGCTGCGGGTGGTGGCTACGTTCTGGAGGGACGGAAAGGGCAGGGATTCGAAGTACGCGGAGGCTTGGGCGAGGGCGTGGAGGGTGGGGGGCTGGAGCACAGGGCGTTCTATCGTTATGGTGGGCGGAGTATCGACAGTAATGGCATCTTCGGGGGAACTTTGGGGCGTGCTGTTGATCTGAGGGTCAGGTAGGGGCGGGGGTACATTTTCCGACATGTTCTCGGTTTCCATTTCGGTTGGAGGAGGTGTATGTACAGGATTGGGAGCAGGAGCGGACGCTGTTGTCGGGGGCTGCTGGGTTGTCGTGGGCTGTTGCGACGCTGTCGTGGACTGCTCCGACGTTGTTATCTTATGCTGCTGGGCCGTGGTGGTCGTAGGTCGCTGCGTAGGCCGAGGAACAAAAGGCTGCATGAGGAGATGCGGTTTGAGCTTGAGAAGTTCAGCTTCAAGCGCAGTGATGCGCCCCTGGGTATGATCCAGCTGTCGTCCATTAGTTGTGCTCATGAGAAGAAGTGACGCAAGAGGAAGCAGCCGACGAAAATAACGGACATACAGAATTCGAAAAAAAAAGATAATGGAATGGACAACACACCTTCTCTTTCAATGCCTTGTTATCGAATTCCAAGCTGTTATACATCCTTCGGAGCTCCTAGAACGAGCGTCAGCTGGCCTGCGCGAAGTTTAGTATCTCGACACCATCTCACCGAATCCTCTGGGCCGTTCACCTTGCGGTTCCGCTGCACAATCAAGGCCTCCGCCATGCGCTCCCACCCCGCCTTTTCACTCTCCCACATCGACCTCTCCTCCTCGATTAAGCGCGTCAGGTAGTCGCGCTGGTGAACGAGCCCCGAGATCGTCTCCGCCTGGATGACGAGCTGCGCCGGGTCAAGCGAGGGCGTGTTCGGGTTCGTTAGGCGCAATACCTAGGAAAGCAAGCAGAAGTCATGTAGCATAGCAAAAGCTAAAGAGGTAAACGCGGAGTACCATGTCGAAAAGCTCGCGCTCCCGAGGGGTGGCATCAGTATTTTGCTCAGTACCCAGACCCATCTGGAGAGCCTTAGCCCGCATCTGGGCGATTTCTTGGTCGTGTAGGGTTTCCGCGACAGGTGAGTTTGGCGCGCGCTCCCGGGGCGGCGGGGACATGGGGTGCATTATGTCAGAGAGGGAAAGAGACGGCATCGGAGGCGGCGCTAGGGACATGATTTTTAACTTGTTGATTCTGCTCTCAAATCGGTGCGGTTGAATCTCAAAACCGGCTGGACTGTGTTTGCTGGGAACGCGACGTGAATCCTGGAAAAGCAGTTAAAAATGAATCTCACACGCTGCAAATACTTACTCGCTTTTCAGCGGAAAATCTGGGGAACGAAACTCAAGATTCGGATGTAGTTCCTTGAGCTATGTTCCCTCCCCGGCGTGGAGGCGGGCAGAAGTTTGCTGAAAGGATCACACCAAAACTAGATGAGTTATTCTGGGAGTTGGATTCCGTGAGTATTCCAGGTAGTGGCCTGGAGGCGCTGGACAAGATGAGATTATATTTGCGTCTGTTGTTCGATTCGAGAAGGGCGTTTATGTTCACGTGATCCAGGATTCGGGATTCGCCGCCGCTAATTAGTAATGCGACGGTAATGACCAAAAATTAAAATTCTCGCTCTTGTACTACTAGCCTCTTGAATTTGTAGACCGCTCCGGCCAATAAATATACCATAAATCTATCTAGCACCTATCCAACCAACGACGACATCCTTGCCCTGTGGTACCTTGCCCGCTCCCTTGCTATACGCCGAAAGGACCCGCTCAGTTGCCAGCTCTTCAATGAGATTAAGACTTTTCGGAATAGCGGTATTCGAAGCAGACGGGGACGAGTTTGACATTAACCGGCGGGAGCACTGGCGGTCAGACGGGATCAGCCGGGGCGCATCCGACGTAAGGATATGCGACTGACGAGTTTGACGCCCAACCACGCGCGGACGCTGATTCCGACGGCGGGCTTTTCCTCGGGTGAGTCGAGGTCGCGTTCGCACATGTCAACGGCGACGAGGAACGTTTTCAATGCGAGGGGAAGGTCGCCGGCGGTGTAGGCTGTTTCTGCGAATTGGAGCACGTAGAAAGGATTCTGGGGCGCCAGGAGGAGGGCATGGGATAGCGCTTGGAGCGCGAGGATATATCTGGCTGTGAGTTAGCTCCGAAAATGCTGAAAGAAAAGAGAGTATACTGGTTGCATGAGGTATATATGTCCGCCAGCTCTAACCAGCCATCGACATCTGTGTAAAATGTATCGAGGAGCTGAGATAGCTCCTCAACGGCCTTCTCGATCTTCCCGGTGCGGCGAAGGACGGAGATTCTCCGCTTCCATATGGCCTGCGGGGAATTTGGTGAGTTGCACCTCGACACGATACACGTCGCGTACAGCGTTCGCCGAGTCTGCATCCAGTATTTGCGCGTAGTATTGCAGCACAACATCGGGGGGTTCAGAGGATTCCATGCGAATGCCCGTGAGCACGTCCACGCGCGGAGAATCAGGGAACCGTTCGGCGAGTTGTTTCAGGCATTGCTATCGCAGTCTCGTCAGCAGTGTACATACAGTAACATGGCGCGGACGAACATCAGCGACATCCAGGCGCCCGATGTCGACCGAGGCGAGAAAGAGCTGCTCGAGAACTGCCCAGCCTATAGTACAGAGGAATAAATAGTGGTGAATGGCCGATGAGCGGAGGTCGGCACACCATCGTCCCCGAGTTTTTGAGCGGATTTGAGGATCACAGAGGCAGCCTGGAAGGTTTCCTGGGACGCCCTTGTGTTATTGGCACGAAAAGTGGCGAGCTTTTCGAGAGCGGAAGAAAGAGACATTGGCGGTGCGAAGGACGAAAGGCGCATCAGTGGCGGTGAAGTTCGGCCGACTTCAGCCGACGTCCCGGCCCTTCTCTTCTCTCTTGACCCCGTCAAGAGGACGATTTTTCTCGTGCCACCGTAGTACTTCGCCCGCTCGGATACTGAATTCAACTGACTCAAAAACACGGTCACCACATCGCCGACCATCAAGACCAAATCAAGACCATTCGAACTTGCAGCTCTGTTCGGCAAGCAACATCGTTGGATGGATGAAATCACTTTAGGAAGGCGTCATTGATTGGGCTAGATGGTAGTTCTCTGCAAGACTGTGAAACCAGAGCTTCAGAGTTCCTTGTGCACCTATAAGGGGGCCTATGTTTCAACTTATGGAGAACGCCGCGTCGCTGCGTGAAAAGTCTGCGAGCTCGCCGCCAACGTTCTTGCGATAGCTCAATGCATATACAAAACTCAAACGCGTTCTATTCTACGCAATGGTTTCCGCTGGTTTTCAAGCGCACTGCCACCTAGAAGTAGAGTACATGCGCGATCTGCGGCTGACTGTTAGGCCAAACTCGAATCTCACATACACGCAAACATTCCCCACCTCTCTTCCATTCCCTCCACCACCACCTTCATTGTAATGATCACATTTGTTCTCCTTGCCCTCTGGCGTCCTGTCGTTACTCTCGCCCTCGGACATTCCGCTCCTTCCTTTCGCCTTCGGGCGCACGTTCTTTCTCACCGCCTTTGGGCATGCGGCTGACGACCGCCCTCAGTGAGTACCATCTCCATCGACCTCTGCGACGCGAGTACTTACCTTACCTTGCCTTGTTAGTGACGCGTTCAACTTGCGACTCGTCCCCTGTCGACGCCGCTCTCCGTTCACCTCATTTTCCTCGGCCACGCGAATCCTTCGTGCTGTCAGTGACGCGTTCAAACCCTTTCCTACAACTTTCGCACCCCACCCTTCCTCTCGATGCCGCCCTCCATCAAGATTGTGCCCTCCCGCCGCTCACCCACCCTCCCTCTCGACGCCGTCCTACGTCGAGATTGCGTCGCCCCCAGTCGTCTGCTCTCCGCGGGCTCCAGCTGCGGCAAGTCGAGTCGCCGCCGAAGATGGATAGACGTGGTTCCGCGGGCCTAGGACACACCAGTCTCCTCCCGCCGATGCCCCGTCGCCCCCGCATCTAGAGGCCGCCTCTCGTTCTCGCCGCCGCCCCCCGCCGAATCGCCAGCCGAGAGGACTACGCCGGTTCTAGTCGCGTACGGAAGGAAGCGTCGCGCGTAGTAAATGGATAGACGCGGGTCCGCAGGAACCAGGACGCCCTACTTTCAGGAAAGTCTCCCTCCCGCCGATGCCTCGTCGCCCCCACATTTCTACGCATCGACCCTCCTCCCTGCCGCCGCTCCCCGAGCAGTTCTCAGCCAGGACCCCAAGCGAAGACGTCGAGGCGGGCACCAGCTGCATGCAGGATGGATGTGCCGCGCAGGGATGGATAGACGCGGGTCTGGTTCTTTCGACGCCCCGTCGCCCTGGCATCCCTCGCCTGTACTTGCCCTGCCCGCTGGAGACGACGACGACGACGAGTACCACACGCCCCACCACCACCACCGACTCCGTTCCAGAGAGGACCACGGCGCGAAGACCAAGATGTGCGGCAGACTGGGGACGCCTGGCCTCCTCGCACGCCGCGGTACGTGGTCGACCCGACTCAGACTGACTCTGGCCCGCGGGTGGACGCGCTTCGACGCGGGAGGCGTTGGCTGAGCAGTTCTCGGATTTGAGTTTGATTTCGGTGTTACTGTGGTTAGTTCTCTACCTTCTTTCCGTCCTCCTTGGTACTGATTCGCCTTGCTCAGGTCTTCTCGTCGTCGTCCGCCCGTCCCATCGTCCTCTCCTCGGCGCTGACCGCCGCACCACGCCGACAAGGCACCCGACGCCCACCGGCACCCTCTCGTTCTGGTTTCGTATGTATCAAAGCCCGACGCCGGGAAGGCACCACGCTCCTTCACCCGACGCTCATTTCTCGTCGTTCGTTCCAAAGTACGGCTACCCGCGCTCACGCCGACAAGGCACGCCGTATTTTGAAACCTCTCGCCCTCCGTTGTGCCACCCATCCCGCCTGGCGCCGCGCCACTCCTCCCGCCCCGGCGCTCGTTTCTCGCCGGTGGTCGACTGTTGAAGACAATGCCGATAGGGCCCCGTACCGCCTCCCGTTACTCGTTCGGACCTTGTATTCGTGGGATAGTACATATTCAGTGCCTGTACTATCTATTTATTTCCTCAGCTGGCTGGGGTTTGTCTATATACTCTGGTGCCGTGCGAACTTATTGCTCGGTAATTAATGTAGAGGCAGGTTTCTTGAGTCTCTACTCTATTCAGGTGTTCCCTTTACAACTACTCTTGCGGTCACGGTAGGAAGGATATACATCGTTATGAGGAGGATGAAGCTCGACTGGGTTGTGGATTTATTATATCCTGTATACTATACGAACGGCTCGGAGGCAAACGCGACCTGAGCCGGTTCTTCCACATATCCTGACGCCTCTAGATGCAGCGCTCATACCCTGGAGAAGATCCCACCTCCACGCCCCTTCCGACGGACCGTATCAGATCTCGCTCGCAAAATGCTCTCGTCGACCCCGCCGACGGCCCTCCGCCCGCCCTCTGCTCCGACCGCGATGTATCTCTGCCTGCTCTAGCACGCAAACGCCCGCCAGCGTAGAGATGGCGCGCAGGGCGGCGCAGCCGAGGCGGAATGAGATCCATTGGGGCGAGATGGTGGCGGATGACCAGCGATTCTGAGGAGAGGAAAAGCTCGAGGGAAAGTGTGGGTATGTGCAGAAGACGGTGGCGCGGACGAGGGACTTGAGAGGGAAGACGGGCTGGCCTCGTTCATGCACTGATTTATTTTTTCTAGAGCTGGATGGTTTCACTAAGAGTTGGCGAATTGCAATGCAGAGCTCATTTGTTCTTGTTCTTTCCAATTGCACGAGGATTTGAATGGTTGCCAGGTTGTGGACCAGAACAAGAGGCAATTTCGGCTTTATTTACGCGTGTTTTACAAGAATTACTCCTTTCGTGAGCCGTGAACGCGATGAGCACGACGCCCGCCCCCCGCCGTTCTCAGCGCGAAAGGAAGGCGCTGCCACCCCAATCTCCCGGTAATAACTCCACAACATGTCCCCTTCATTTCCACTTATTCTGTGCCAGACGACGCGCCTCCGAAAGGAAAACGCAAGCGCGCAGACTCTGACAGCGACGACGACGAAGATCCAAAGCCCAAGCGCAAGACAAAGCAGTCCCCCGCCACGAAGAAACCGCGAAAGACGCGAAAGGCAAAGGACACAGACGACGCGTTCGATCCACAGCAGGCCGCGAAAGAGTCCAAGATAAATCCCGACAATCCCCTCTTCAGTACGTACTCTCCCGACGCGACTCAGTCTTCTAATTTATCCTACTTAGACGCGATTCTCAACCCCGCCGCTGCCCTCCAATCCACCGCGGAAGACTTTCTCGAGTCATTGGACCAATCGCCTGGCCTCGCGCAGGCTGAGCTCATTAATCTCGTCCTGCGCGCCTGTGGCTGCAACGAATCTCTCGATGCAGACCAGGTCCTGGACTTTGACGGAGTTCTCGACGTGTTGGACGAGTTTACAGAGGGTCTGAAGAAGGTGTGTGTCTCATTTCTCGTGGCGTCTTGCCATTTATATTTATATTTGACAGGAACAAGCCCCCACCGCGTACCCCCTCACCTCCAAGCTTCCGCTCTTCAAAAAATTCCGCAAGTCGCTCCATGAATTTCTCGAGCGCCTCATCGACGCTGCCGCGTCCCTCGGCTCCCTCTACACCTCCGATCTCATCCCGACACTCCAGGCGTGGGTCATCGCCATGTCCAGCTCCCAGATCCGCAGCTTCCGCCACACCGCAACTGTGGTCGCCCTCGAGCTCGAAAGCGTCCTCTGCGACGTCACCGCCGCCGTCGAGAAGGAGGCCGCGCTCATCGCCCGCACCCGCGAGGGCCAGAACAAACGCCGCGGCAAGCCCGCCCCCGTCAAGAACAAGGACACCCTCGACGCCAAGGCGACCACGCTCCGCGGCCACCGCGAAAAGCTCCACGAGTTTATCAAAGATTTTGTCGACGGCGTCTTCGTGCACCGCTACCGCGACCTCGACCCCATCATCCGCGCGGACTGCATCCTCGCCCTCGGCACGTGGTTCATAAAGTACCCCGCGCATTTCCTCGATGCGACGTACCTGCGTTACATCGGGTGGGTCCTCTCTGACCCCTCAGCGCCCGTGCGCCTCGCCGCCGTGCGCGCGCTGGCGGGCGTGTATGCGCAGCCCGAGTACGCGCCGCAGGTGCACCACTTTACGGAGCGCTTCAAGGGGCGGATGCTCGAGATGGCCGCGCGTGACGTGGACATCCCCGTGCGCGTCGCGGTGCTGGGCGTGCTCGAGCACCTCGGTGCCGCGATGCTCGAGGAGGACGAACGCGAGCAGGTTGCACTGTGTGTGTTCGATGCCGAACCGAAGGTGCGGCACGCGGTCGCGCCGCTCGTGCGCATGTGCTGGCTGGAGCTCGTCGACGAGCGGCTGGTGGGGCGTGCGGTGACGACGGAGAAAGAGAAGAAGGAGGAGCGGGCGCGCGCGGGGGTGAAGGCGCTCGGGGGTGTGATGGTGCGGTGGGGCGCGCGGCTCGATGCGGTGGAGAGCGCGGGGGACGACGACGAGAGCACGGAGGACGGGCTGCCGCGGGCGAGCAAGCGCAAGGCGGCGGGTGTCCCCATTGGTGCGGGCGAACAGGAGCGCATGGGCCGCGCGGGGCTGGTGGTGGAGTCGTTGTGGGACGATGTGGAGGCCGTCAGCGACTGGGAGACGCTGCTCGATGTGCTCCTGCTCGACCACTCGTCGGCCGCGGCCGAGGACGGCCCCGCACCTTCACGGAGAGGCAAACCGAACGGCAAGGCGGCCAAGGCGAGCGAGGAGGGCTTGGTCGATGAGGCGTGGCGGCTCGATGAGGAGGAGGAGACGGTGTTGATCGAGGTCCTCGTCGCGAGTCTCCGGCACGCCAAGGCTGTCGCTAAGAAGGTGCGCGGCGGTTCTGCCCTTGCACCAATTTTACTTCATTTTAATTGGACCGCAGGGCGAAGACGAGACCGTGACGAACGATATTACCCGCGCGCTGATCAAGGGGCTGCCCAGGCTGCTCATGAAGTACCAGACGGACCAGAACCGGATCGCGAACGTCCTGACGATACCGACGTTGATGAACCTCGATCTGTACCTCGAGATGCGGATGATCACTGTGAGACGCCCTCGCCTCTATGCTTTTTTATTTCCCCGCTGACTTGGCGCAGGGCTACGCCGGCCTTTGGGACGACATCATGAAGCAGTTCCTCTCGCACTCGGCGCCGAGCGTGCTGAACGTGGCCGTGCGGGCGCTCATGCACCTCATGGCCGCGACGTCGCTCTCGAACACCAACAGCACCAAAATCCTCGAGCTCGAGGACGAGTTGTCGTCGGCGCTGCGCGACGCGGTTGCGGGGCGCGACGAGATCGAGGTCGCGGGGTTCGACGAGGACGAGGTGATCGCGCTCGGCGCGCTGTGCACGCGGCTGTCCGAGCTCTGCGGGCTGCGCGACATGTCCGGGTGGATGGAGGAGGACGAGGGCGGGAAGCAGAGCTCGGCGTGGGATATCGTCAGCGCGATCGTGGAGCGTGGGCGGCTGGGGTACAAGGAGGAGGCATTCGTGAGTCGCGTCGGTGTTTTTGGACCCGGGACGGGCTGATTCAGGGAACGTGTAGATGATTACGCAGGCGCTGGACCTGTTGAGCAAGCACCTCATTTGGAAGGTGAAGCGGCTGCGTATACAGGGCGACGTGCCCGACCCATCGCCGGAGGAGCTGCGCTTCCGTGAAAAGATCCAGGAACAGCGCGACTCGCTGCTGGAGAAACTCACCGAATACGCGGTTGGGACGCAGTCGAACACGGCCGAGGCCGTTACGCGCACGGTGCGTTTCTCCCGTATTTCTTCGCAGAGTGTGTGTACTTATAGTGGCGGGCGCAGGCGTTCATGTTCCTTGTGAACTTGCATATTCTTTTTGGGCCGGCGGAACAGCTCTCTATTGCGCTCGACGACGAGGTGCAGTTCCGCTGTGCGGGGTATGTGCAGGCGGAGATTGAGCGGTATGCGGAGACGCTCGTCGAGCCGGAGGAGGGTGAGCAAGACGATGAGGAGGACGAGGACGAGGAGAAGGAGAATGACAGTGGGGATGAGGGCAGCGATGACGGCGACGAGGGCAAGAAGAAGGGGAAGGGCAAAGCGCGGGCTCCTAAAACGAAGAAGCGCGCTGTCAGGGAGGGTGGGTTTCCCCCTTTCTCTGTGCCGCGCACCAAGTACTATGCTGACTGTCTGCGTCAGTTGACCCGACCTCCGAAGCACAGCTCCTCACCGAGTATTCGTTCCTGGAGCTCATACTCACCTTCATCCGCGCGATTCGGGCGGGCGTGCTCCACGTCCGGCACACGGCCATCCTGCTGTCACATTACGGACGCCTCGGCGCGACATTTGGGCACTTTGTGAAGTCCATTGTCGAGATATTGCGCGAGGAGGGCATGGAGCGGGATAATGGCGATGTAGTGGTCGTGGTGATCAACCAGGCGCTGCGCGAGGTTGGTCTTTTTTTCATTCCCCGTGCGATCCCATCCTTATCTATGTATAGGCGTTCACCCTGGTCCTGGACGGTATCGTGGCGGACGAGAGCAACGTCGTACAGTTGGCCAAGCACCTCGTGCCGACGCTCAGCCTCCGCGGGGCGCACCTTGCCGTCCTCAAGAGCCTGGATCCGCAGTTCATTGTCCAGATCCACACGACGTCCCTCTCATGGATCACGAAGCGCATTGCGGGGTATGAGACCAACGGCAACAAGAAGGCTTTACGGACCGCCATCACGTTTTTTAAGGCGTTGATTCCGCTGCTGCCATCGGTGATTCAGAGCCGGGACGCGATGAAGATGTGCGTCGTTTCCTTCTATTATTTTTCGCTGATCAGGTTTCTGACGTGCCTCGAATAGAAAAGCGCATATGGACCAGGTATTGGAACAGGCGAAGGTCGAGGTTTCTGCGACGTCCAAGCAGTGGGAGCCGCAACGGGCATACGAGAAGCGGCTAGTCACGCTCATGTCAAAGGATAAAGGTACGACCTCAAAATTATGCCGAAACGCAGGTCCTGACATTTTCTGCAAGCCCCCGGGACAAAGGTACGGAAAGCTAAGGCGAACAAGGGCGACGCCACGTCGAGCGAGGACGAGACGGATCTTAGCGAGGTGGAGAAGTTGGTCGACGAGCGTGGGACCCCGCCTGCGCCTCGGCCCCGCCCGCGTCCCAAACGCTTACCTAAAAAGACGGCAAACAATGACGGTGATCCGTCCGGGCCGCCTTCGCCGGACCCCGCGACGCCGAAGCCCCGCCCCCGCCCCCGCGCCAAGGCCACGTACCAGAGCAAAGCTGCATCCAAGTCTCCGACAAAAGCGCCCGCCCAGCCTTCCCAGGAGTTGGACGATGTTTCCCCCGCCAGATCCCCCGCTAGATCTGAGAGTCCGCCGCCGGATCCTGCCTCTGCGATACCAGCAACCAACAGGCCACCGAAGCGTCCGCGACCAGATGAGGAGGAGGAGGAACAAGATGGTAGTGCTCACGATTCAGTGGTTGCTGGAGATGACGACATGTCTGCTCCTGAACCAACACCCGCAGGTGACATGCAAATACGCCGAAAACGGGCTCGGCACTGAACATGACATTTCTACCTGTTTTTTCTTTCTTTTCCATGGGGAATTCCTCTTTACGACCTACCTACGACCCGCCACTAATACCTATTTTATCCTCACTGATTCGCTCTCTGTTGCTGTGCATCTGCTCTCGATGTATGTGTAAATGCATGTCCATTAAGATGTACACTACTCTGTGTAACACTAGTGGCGCCGAGACTGGCTCGATCCGATGACGGATAACAGCGTCCAGATAAATAAATGTGTAAATGAGCGGAAATGATGATGTGTATGACAACAGCGAAAACAAATGCAGGAGACGATAACATTATAATCTTGGATGTAACAAATTAGTCGTTAAGCATTCCGAGAGCCGCCAACATGGCGTTCCGCTATAAAAGGCGTCAGTGGGATACGAGAAGGACAGAATGGAACACGAACGTCCGCGGTCATGGCACTAAGGACTTCGGATAGTGCAGAGTTTCCGGGTAGAGAGGATGGGCGACTGGCGTCGGAGCGACGCCGCGACGACACAAGTGAGGATAAAATGGGATTTTCAGTTTCACTGACAGCACTCATGATCACCGATTGTGATCTGCGAGAGTTCTTGTCTGGCATGCTTATGCCAAGCATATTGTACAACTCGTCCTGCGCTCGGTCCAACGCCCTAGTTTCGGATGTAGGCGTCGTAGATAACTGAAACGGCTGGCGTTAGACAAGATTATCTAGAAATGGTGGTACGACTTACAGCAGGTGTGCGACTTGGAATGTCAGTCCTGATATCCTCCGGACGGCGGCGACTCGCAGGAATTGGCGGTACAGGAGGAATGTCGTCTATCGAGGCAGACGGCAGACCAGAGGAGCTGCTGTACCGATTAGCGTTGACGCTGCTGACGGAAGATCGCCTGCTCGAAGAACGAAGGCCGGCCTTGGAAACTCGGATGCTCGATTTCTTGACTGCGAGCACCCGGCTAGATCGCTTGTTGTAGCTACTAGGCCCCGGCGAGCTAATTTCCATCCGTTCATTGAGGTCGTCGTATTCATTGGCGACGTCGACGGCCTGGGTCCACGCTTCGTCCCGTTCAGCCTGCAGACTCTCCACTTGTGTGCGAAGTGCATCCGCCTCGGCGATCTGCTTCAAGAAGCTCGCATTCAACTTGCGCAGGGCCATCGCAAGCGCACTGGCAGAGTGCACGTCCCGCAACGAGGTCAGCTGCGCAATCTGCTCATCAGCAGAGTGCAGATCCTCCGCCAGGCGATCCAGCTCAGTAGAGATCTCCTTGAGGTTTTCCACGACACGGAGTGCGTAGGTCTGGTCTTCGGGCTCCGTCCCATCGAGGTGAGAGGTCAACGTCGCAAACAGATTAGTCCTTCTCCGCGTCAGCATCTTGTACCGCGTTTTTACATCAGTCCGTTGCATCTCAAGGCGATGGAGCTCCTCAGGGATATCCGTGTCCACCGTCTCCATCCGAAGAAGGCGTATAGAGGAAGCCTCCGCAGATTGCCGGATCGCCCTCGAGACGATGCCTTGCAACTGAGACGAGGAAAACGTCCACTTTGCGGCATCCATGGTGTATCCGCGCCATTTGAGCGGAGGAGTCTGGAAGCGGGGCGACGACGACGTTACCCGCCGTCCACCGGGCATGGTACTCGCGATGGAAGATACCGAGCCGTTGCGGTTCCGTCCCAGCGAAGGCACCACAGTCGCGGACGTGCTCGGCCGCGGGCCGACCGGAAGCGGCGGGCGCGCTCTGGGCCGGCGGCCCGGGCCGGGACTTGCTATTGATTGTATCGAAAGCGAGCGCTGTTCGCGCAACTGCGTCCCAGGCGTGGAAGGCGAGAAATGATCAGGGTACGAGCCCGACCCACCCGTGCTCGGCGTCATCCGGTCATTGTCGCGGCCAGCGTCCCGGTCGTACATGACCGTGTAGTACGGAGGAGGCGAGCCAAACGCGGACGGGAGGGGACTGTCGGCGCCTCTCGGCGCGGGCGTCAGCACCGGCACGATGTGCGGAGATCCAAGAGACGGATCTACCGCAGGAGGCGGAGAGAGCTGCAAGGCGGGGCGGGGTTGAGTAGGCTGAGTCGGCGATGGAACTGTAATTTCCTGAACTGGCGGCGGAGTGGGTGGGCGAGCGGGTGCGGGTTCTTCGACAGGCTCTGGGGGCGCAGGAGAAGGAGAAGGAGAAGGAGTGGATTTGTGTGAGGGGGGTGGTGATAGAGGCTTTGCCGGCTGTGACGGCGAGGTGGACGGCGATGGAAGTGAAGGCCGCGAAAGCGACGAGGACGACGACGAGGCCACTGACCGGACAACTTCAACAATGGCTGGGGGCAAGGCGCCCATCGCTTCCGACTCGGCGGGAGACGCCGGCGAGACGGGCATTGCTGGCAAAGGTTTCTGGTGGTAGTCTTGCGGGACGCCTTCACGAAGCGCGTGCCAATGAGCGTCGGACGAGGACGACTGCGAAAGCCGATGAAGCGACCTGGGCTGAGGTGGCGGTGGAGATGGAAATGCCTGAACGGAAGGAGTGTACATCGACGCCGACTCGGGAGGTTCAGTCATAGAATCGTCCAGCGGAGTGACCTGTTCCGCGTCCTTGACATCGTCGAGGTGGGGAGCCGAGTCCGCGGGAGGCTTCTCCTCCTTCTCCTCCTTCTCCTCCTGCTCCTTGCCCAGTGTGTCGACGGCCTGGCTCTCGTCATCTGGCGAAGCCAACCCTTCTTCCCGCAGCACCTCCTTCAACATGTTCGCCGTTTGGGCAGACGGAAAGATCGCCGTGCTGCGATTCCGGGCGCGCGCCAAGCTGGCCTGCCGCGAGTGGCGTGCGCCGCGCACGGTGGTCGCTGCGCGCGTCAGCAGCGCCTGCTGCGTAAGACTCGTGAACCCGGCCTGGGGAACCGGGGGCTGCATCATAGAGTTACGGTCCGACGCAGTCCCAGACGGCGAGAATGTCGGGCTGAAGGCGCTCGGCGTCTCCGGGAACGTCTGCTGCTGCCGCACTATGCCATTGTCGGGGCCGTCTTCCGTCACGGGCGTCGTGCCCGCGGACGAGTTCTCGGCGAGCGGGGAAACAGTGATGTTGTACGCCGTGATGTCGCGCGAGTCGCGAACAACTTTGATCGGACTGGGGGCGCTCCCGGACCGTTGGCGGTTGAATAATTGGCTTCGGGAAGGAGGTTCTAATAGAGGGCCATCGGTATCAGTATCTAATGAAGAAGGGAGGGTGGGTAATGCAGGGTATGAATTGCTAATGGCCAGCAGCGGAGGCGGAGGAATAGCGATACCAGGTACACTCTATCAAGGAGGTCAGTATTAAAAATCGAGGGTCAAAATAAACCGTACGATAGTTGAGCGGCGGTCGCCAATCGGAAGAAGTGGATGCGGGGGAAGGCTGCGAATCTCACGAGTCTCGGCTGGTCGCCAATCTACCCGCCCTGCAAGAGAATAAATTAGTTTTCGCTGACAATGAAAAGCTGTATCAGCTCACCGCTCCCTGTGGACGGCGCAGGACTCGATGTCAGCGAGATTTTCCCATTGGGCGTCCGTCTCGACCTAAACGAATTGGGCGACAGCTGCGAGCCAGACTCTTCCGTGATGGGTGAAAATGCTGGATGGTAGCGGTTCGGATCGGCGGCCACATCCGGGGTTGGCGGGTCGAAACCGCTGCTGCTGCCCTCCGCAAAGCCTGGGCTGGGCTCAAAGTTGTAGTAGTCCAAGACGTTATCGAGGTCTCGTGAAGACCGCGCATCCGAAGCCGCCGTCGAAGACTGTCCAGGGGAGGTGGGAAACGTCGACGGAGAGACTCCGTTGTGAAAATTCGAGGTATCGGGGGACTGTGTCGCAGCGCTGTTGGGCAGACTCGACATGTCGGGGGTGACGGGGGCCGTAGAGGCGGGCGTGGTCGCCTCGGAGATGCGTGACACGCGCCTTTCGTAGCGGGCATCTTCGCTAATGGCCCGCGATCCGCTGTTCGTCCGCGCTAGCGGTGTCATCGGCGTCTCGGCGTCGGACCCACTCCTCCTGCGGGTCTGCTTCCCAGCGGAGTCGTCCACCTTTAACCGGTCGCGCGTCTCGGCAATGACGCGCCGCAGCTCCTCTGGCATTGGCGGAACGGGAGGGATGGGGAAGCCCATGCCGTCGATGGGCGTGAAGGCTCCACTCTTCCTGGCGCTCCATGCTGGGGAGAACGGGTGTTCGCCGCGCGGGAGTGTGGCCGAGTCTGAGCGTGTCAGAACTGATGTCCCGCTTCTGTATCGAGACGACCGGTCGTTAGACAACACAAAGGAATCGCCGATCAGGGCGCGCGCGAGGGTGGTCCCAGACACCGCAGACGCGCCGTCCAGGGAAAACATCGAGTCGGGCCGCGACTGACTTGCGGACGAGCGCACAATCTGCACTCTAGGGCCATGCAACGAAGCGTTCGGGATTTTAATAGGCGACGGTGCGGCTTTCGCGGCTTTCCGGGCAGTCATCAGTGACGGGAACGCCTGCGTTCAACATGTTAATAGATTCATCACACAGTGGAGAGTATTGGAACACACTGTTGATTGTGCCATCAGACTCTCCGACTCTGGCAGATTCACGAAATCTGACGCCTGTTGGGACCGGTGGTTAGATAACCAGTGGGTCCAGGCTACAGAGTCGTGCCGACGTACATCCATTGCCTCGAGGTTGGAGACGAAATCCTCGGACGCACTGGAAAGCTCATCGTCCTCCCCTTCACTTCCGGCGTCTGTCGTCGGCAACGTATCTCTCGACTTGGCGGCGTCTGCATTCGAGGCAATAGCAGTAGCAGCGGCATTGAGACCGCTCGGCCCCGCGATAGAGTCGGTTTTGAGGAAATGGGAGGGAAACCAGTCGGCCGGAGTGAAGTCAATGTCTACCTCGACTCTGGGAGAATTGACTGGCTCTGCCGGGACCGCTCGCTGCGGGGCCAGCGGCGGGGCTTGGGCTTCCTTGAGCGACGCGGTTTCTGGCTCGGGTTCCTCAAACGAGGAGTCTCCGATATCGAATACCTGGGCCGCGTACGGGTGCGGAGACGCTGGATCCGGTCGTTTGCCAAGCGAGAAGGGAGTCTTGCTCGTGACTTTTTTGCGGTTCGGGCGATAGCTAATGAGCGAGGCCAACATTGTGGCGCGACGCGGGCTGCCAGAGCACAGGTGAAGGGGGTAGAAGGAAAGGCGAATTCAGACGTGAAGAGAGCTGAGAGAGGCGGCGATGGCAACCGCGCCTCGAATCTGAGACTCATCATTCCCAAGTCGCGATCCCATCACAACCGGAATCGGCAACACATAGCCACCCGATCACTAACCCGCTCCGGCGCTTCTTTCCCAGATCTCAGCCCCGACAAGTAAGGTACAGCAAAGGCCTACAAGAACGAAAAAAAAAAATGCGCATACTCCTCCGTATTTCCCCCGTTCCCTTCTTTGTAGATCGCTGATGTTCTAATTTTTATCACTCGAGCGCCAATCAGAACAAACTGAGCTCGCGTCTCGATTCAGTACCGCCGTGAGGCCTAGGTGTATGTACACGATACTATATATATTCGAGTGGGCCGGGCCGTATCCCGTGCGCAGGCAAGCGATGCGAATTTTGTTTCGTGCTCAGAGTCTCAGACTTGTGAAAAGCAGCGCGTTTGATCTAGCGGGGTGGCAGTGACTGCGCAGCGTGGCGTTATGGCCGCCACTGCAGACGTCGCCTTGTCCAAAGTCAACAGCGCATCATGATGCATGATGGGTCGTGATGCCTAGAAATTTCTACGTTAAATGGTGGCAGGCCGATGCCATCGCGCCGTCCGACTCAACCGCTGGGAAATCCGAGGCTGACTCAGACTGGAGCACCGTTATGGATCAAACGCGGACGCGGCAGCCATCAAGCGCTACATTTATCCCGAGTCTTTTGTATCCAATAAGCTAAATTCATCCTACAGTCCAGAATTCGGAGTAGCCGCGTTTCGGCCTAGGTCACCGCGTCGCCTGCGGAAATTTCTGAATTAATTATGGTTAATAGCTGTTTTATAATTACATACAGGGTCTGTGCGGCCGGTTGTCTCGCGAAAACGTAGGAAACGTAGCAAAAAAGGTTCCGTACACATGGAACCTGACAGATGAAATTTTTCGTTGCGAGGGCGCTACACTTCAAGTTGTGTACGAGCAAGAAATTTAAATCAAATGCGGCACGGTGCTCGGACGCCATGCAATACCTATCCCTCAGGATTTCTGTCATAGGTATCTATCCACTAGTATGAACGTTTCGGCCTTTACAGAAACTAGCGATCGCGTTGTGGGTCCTGCAAGTGCTCAATTGCTTTTAGACGACGATCCTGATGGGCATTGATCTGATCAGCGTGGATCAAGATTTGATGAAAGCGGTTGTTTGTCTCTATTGGAAACGAATGTCGATATAGCCACCTCCGTGATTGGCCGCTGCCTATGCATAACGATTGACGACGTTTCAATGGGCCCGGACGACTCGGTTATATTCTGCATGGACGCTCATTAAACGGATCTGCTTCCAGCGCCCCTGCTGTTGGCCCTCAATATATTTCCAAGACCATCATCTGGCCGTTGCGTCACCGCATACCCGGTGATTGACAGTAACCACTAACCACTAACCTCTAACCCAAAACCCTAACAAAGCCGACGACGGACGGTTGTGGACGTCAGCAGGGTCAGGGGCTGTACTCAAACTGCGGGCTTCAATCTCTTCCCGTATTACATTCAAATAAAAGTGAAACAGTGTCTCACCCGAAGTGCACGACGAACCCGGGGGCAATCTCCGACATTCCCGCAAACATCCTCTTCACGCTCGGATGGTCCAAGATGTAGTCCTTGCCTTCATGCATCGGATCCGTGACCAACGCGCAGAATGTGCTGGGCGGCATCCCGTACGGGTGTCCCAGGAGCCAGTTTCTGAACCAATCAGTTAGTCACGGACGAACAACGACGACCATGGATGCCCTCACCGGATGTCATTCTCCTGTTCTTCTGCCTCAGCGATCCTCCCCATGCGCCGCAGGAGCCGGCTGAAACACGCGCGCGACCACAGCTGTGTATGGTACTGCATTTCGATCGCAGGCGCATGGGCGTACGCGGCCTGGAAGTGGCGGACCGCCGCCTCCTCCTGCCCCAGTGCGACGCCGAGATACAGGACGGGCGTCACGTCCACTTCGCCGTTCGTGTGATGGCTGTCAAAATGCGCGATGACTTTCTCGAGGCAGGGCGTGGCCTCGGCGATGCGCGTCGGCGTCGAGTACTGCGTGAAATCGATGCATTGTGAGGGCAATACGCAGAGAATATACCACCGACGAACCCGAAGACACGTCGCGAGCTGCCAATTGCACATGTCCAAGACATTGGTTTTAGTCTGGGCGACGGTTGCGCCCGGGTTCACGGCGCCGATCTCCCTCAAGTATTCAACATCGTCGCCCTTTGCGTCGATCTCTGCCCGAAAGGCTTCGAGGAGGGTGAAGAAAGCCCGTTGTTCTGTGGGTGAAAGAACATCGAAGATTTCAGAGGTGTGTTTGCTGAGGACAGGGACAGTCCCAGTGCTAGGGGAGGTGAATGTCGGGATGGGCATATCGCTTGGCGGAGGAAAAAGCAGCACGGTGGTGTTTATATGTTCGGAACAAACTTAAAGTTTAAAAGACTAATTACGTTTGGGTTATCATTTGGACGCTCCACGCCTTGCGATCATCAGAACATGTGTGAATCAGGGTCGACGGACAGACTCAGAGCTCGAAGAGTGCGGCCTGAAGGAAGTTGGGATTTCCGCCGTCCAGACTATTAGGCTAAACTGCCTAACTGTTTGTTTCTGTGGTCATTGAAGTTTCTCTCTTCTCCCCTCCTAGTGCCTCCACGCATATTTACGCGAAGCGGCTGCAAAGCTTATCCTTGATCCTTTTATAATTAAACTTTCGACCCGCAGTGCCAGGCTAGTTATGGGCGAAATCACTCACGAAGCCCTCCAACACGTTGCTGGAGGCGTGGAGGTCTCTTCCGTCCAATATCAGCCGACAGATCGACCCATCGAAGACCGTTTCTCCATTACACTGGAAGGCGGGCGACTAGTATTGGGTCTATACGATGGTGCACTTGGAAGTGGTCGTGGTTAATCGAGAAATGACGCGTTCTTCACCTGTAGGCCACGGTGGCTCAAACACTGCGGAGCACATCAGCAAGATTCTACTGCCAACGCTTCTCCGTAGCCCTCCGCACGACCACAGGGGCGTTTTCGAGGCTATCGATAACGCTATGCTCGACGCTTTCAAAGCCGACCACGCCCCTTTCCGCGCACGATCCAAGGAATGGCGACACCATGCTCAAGTCCTCAGGTCGGGCTGTACAACCCTCATCCTGGACATCGACATAGCTGGAATGCTCGTACATTATGCCAATGCTGGGGACTGCCGCGCGCTCGTTTGCGATGTTCAAGATCCAGACTCGGAAGACGTGGGGCCGCTGCAGCAAACAACAGACTTGAATGCAAAGTCTCCATCAGAACAAGAGAGATTGAAAGTCGCTCATCCAAACGAAGATCTGCTCGTTGTCTCCGGGCGGCTGTTTGGAAAGCTCATGAGCACACGAGGTGATTCGCTTTCTATTACCTCTCGTCGACGTCGGACCAATGCACCAACCCTCTGATCAGGCTTCGGCGACGGGTACTACAAACTTCCCAGGGGAATCAATAATTGGCAGCACAAGAAATACATTGACGTCCTCTCTTCCCTCGACCAAAATAGCGGCAAGGTTCCGTTAAATGCGCAGTATGATTCATACTTCTATGGCTACCGCACACCCCCCTATCTCATCTCCACCCCGGACGTCGGCGTGATGAGCCTGACCGGCCGCGGTTTCATCGTGTGTGGGTCCGATGGACTGTTCGACCTGGTGACGAGCGAGGAAGTTGCCAGAACAGTTCGGAAAGGGATCAAGGACGGTGTTCAAAACCTCGCAGCGTATGTATTGTCTGCCGTTATGGCAGTCAAACTGCCAGGAGATGATGTCACTATATTAGTTCTAAAGTTTACCAACTGACACGGGTAGATCCTGCTATGTAGATTATGCCGCTCCGAGTCCGCCTCTCGCCGTGGCTTTCGATCATCAACTGCTGAATTCGCGCCTTCAAAAAATGCTTGGTAAATGCTTGAACAGGTAGCACGGTTGTATCTGAATAACAATGCCTCCCAACTGTTCGCCGGACGTACCGTGAGACTATTTGAAAGACTCTTCGAATAAAATAAACCGCTTTGACCCAAGTCACATGACTGAACTTCTCTTGAACTTGAACCACGACACCACGAAATCAGTTTCTCCTGTAGGCTCCTTATACCATTTAACCATGTAGCACCTGACTCTTTTAGGTTCCTGATGGAGACGTCCACCGACTGGAAATCAGTCAAGGCTGTCATATTTGATTTGATGGGTACGCAGTGCCAGTCTCTCCAGCGCCGCAACAGTTGAAAGCTCGTGCCACATCGGTAGGTACGTGCACCGACTGGAAGTCGTCCATTGTTGCGAGTCTGCAAAATCAGCAACCTCCAACAACTGTCGATCTCCCCGCCTTCGCCGACGCATGGCGCGCCGGATTTTTTCAAGAAATCCATCGCAGATTCGAGCTCGGCGAACCCGCTGAAGATATAGACATCACTCACAGGCGGGTCCTGGATTTTTTATTGGAAAAGGCGGGCATCGGATGGGGTGAAGACGCCAGGCGGAGTTTAGTGGCTAGCTGGCATAATCAGACCGGTGAGTTATGGAACGCAGTGACCTCAATACTGCCTCAATAAGTCTCCTAGCCTGGCCTGATTCGATAGCTGGGATTGAGCTGCTGAAACAAAACTACTTTGTGTACGCCCAAGTCCTATTCTTCCCGTGAGGTTTTTTTTAAAGAAACTGGTCGACAGCGTGGTTTTAGCGAACGGTACCACGCGGCTGCAGTTGGATATTGTAAAATCATCCGGTCTTCCTTTTCACAGCCTCTTCTCCTCGCAATTACTCGATCTAACCAAGGTGAACTTTTTCTCGTCATCAACCGCATGATTTGCCTACGAACACTTCCCGCAGCCTGATCCCCAAATATATTTAAAAGCTGTAAAGCTTCTTGATTTGAGGCCGTCCGACTGTGTCATGGTCGCTGCGCATGCTTACGACCTCCGAGCTGCAGCCAAAATGTTCGTTGCGTCACTTGCTATGTTCAATCTATTCATGATTCGAGTATAGTGGAATGAAAACGATTTACGTCCACCGTATGCCTTATTCTCGTTTCATTGTATGCATCTCCTTCACTATCTTCCCCAGGCTTAACCGAAGACTTGCACGAAGATATGGAGCGCATCCGGACAGAATGCGATGCATCCGTGGACGGAACAACGGGCGATCTTACCGGAGGGTTATCCGCTGTCGCCGCTATCCTAGGAGCGGTTAGTACATGACAGGCAATACAGATCGCTTGCGGATTTCGGTGTTCGATTGGATAGTGACATGCTAGATACCCGGCAACGTGCAAATCCCGCCCGAACGTTGACTCAATTCCAACATTGTGCAAGCCTTCAAGTTGAATGTCCTAGCGGTTGTACCTCCGAGGCCTTCACCAGTAAATCTGCACTCTGGAACTGATGCGAATGTTCGGTTTCAACATATTACGCCATGGGCCAAGTCAGCAATAACTCAAACACGGCTAAAACCTGCGTGTAGCCGTCAAGGGCTCCATCGTGAACCCCCGAGGTAAACCCATTTTTGGCTGCCGATTCGCCAGTTGCACGTTGCACAGCATGCAGGGCTAAGTGACTCTTGGTGACTCGAATGCTGACAGTTTTTAAGTATCTCATTAGGCCTGTTGATCGCTGGTACGTGATAGTGATCTCGAACGCTGTTCCACTGCTACTCGCAGCTGCTCCACTGCTAATCGCAGCAGTAAACACAAGCCACGGCGTACAGCATTGAAACTCACCCACGGCCTTTCACCTCCGTGCCCCATATATCCAGCGAGTTGCGGAACAAAAACGGACTGTCTGAGTCACTGACCAGGAGATTTGAGGGGTCGATGTGAACGGAACCCTGGCAACTTCCCGAGATTTTCCTCCGTTCCCCTGTCGTGAAAGCTTGGAGGGGACTACCGTCCGAGAAACTCGTTTCAATGTTCAAGGTAACAGCCCATCCGTCAGACCGAAGACAACATCAACATTTACTGTATACCGGGAACCATATAAATGGGAGCACCGCGGAAGTTACTTTATCTTTGCCATCCTTCATGTCTTCGCCTCACTCATCGAAGCGCAAACCGCTTTCTTATCTGGATGTTGTCCGCATCTTCAATGAGCTCGAACCCGACCTCAACGATGCGTGCAAAACGTTGGCTCAGTCGACTGTTCGACTAATGCAAGACTTCGACTCCATCGCAGCGCAGCTGCATAGCGTCGATATCCAGGCCATGATGCCTCCCGTCAAGCCTCAGTGCGTCTGTCGCAGTCCTTCCATCCCGATCCTGAGCTGAATCGAACATCAGGTGGAAATTAATACGGAGGGTAATTATTGTTTCCCCGGGTTCTTCCCGACAGCCTTGATACCTGCGTCTAGAACTACAAGGAACTTGTATCGCAAATCCGTACCAACGCATTAACTATATCTGCGCGAATCAAAAGTAGGAATCCTTCCTCTTATTCATCCTGACTCAGACTAAACATCCTTTTTCCGTCAAGTGTTCTGTGCTGTCATTTTACCACTTTCCATTCGGCCTTCTGCCGGCCAGTCGTCGCGGTCACATCACGAAAAACTACATGTTCTACAATCATATATGGCTGTAAGGATCGGTCTATTAGTATTGATTTCTGGCGTACTGATATTCACGCATATGTCAGATTTCTGCTGAGCAAGCGGTTCTCACATTCCAATTAGTGTCGAAGGCTGTAGAACTCAATTCTGTGTCGAGTAATCTCCACACAGAAATTGCAAGAGCAACCAGTCAAAGGGCATCATCTGGCCAGCGAGAACTGCAAGATCTTTCGCAGAAAATATCGGCGCTACAAATGAATGTTCAAAAGTGTGTGCACCATATCCGGATCCATTTAATCGATAACTGACCAGTTTTTTGATACAGCCTATATTCTGGGGTGTGTGCGGCTTTGATCTTGGAGATTTCATCTCACCTGGAAACAGAGTTCGAAACTCTCGTGTCCTGACGCGACATATGTGGCCTTTACAGCCTTTAGGATGATCGCATCTGCTGGACGACAATCATCAAAGGCAAAGCTGTCACGCTATCACTTAGTGGGTGTTGAATGAACACCATTCCCGCCCCGCGACTTAATATTCTACAAAGGCTCTACAAGGCAACGATCTTTCTCAAATATCATCCCTCTTTCAGGATCTTGACGGTGTGTTCAAACCTTTAGCGCCTCTATCCTTTCCCTTCTAAATACAAGTTTAGGAACGCGCAATGAGGTCACACACGCGCAATATACGACCCAGATTTCGCATCGGAAGTCAGATGTGCTGTCCAAGGCTCGAACTGCGATCTCGGACATCGTGCCCAATGAAATATTGATGCTTGAAGCGCCCCTAAATCTCCTTCTGGCCATATGGCTCAGGCTGCAAGCTGACTGTCTCGAGATTGTCAACTGGATCCAAAATAATCGGGTAACGCGTCCCTAACTCGAATTATCATTTTTCATTGAAACGAAGAGCAGGAATCTCCGCCCTGCGTGTCAGCCTATATACATGGCGGTTACTCGATATACTCGGTGTTGGCGAACTCCCTGGATACCTACGCGGAAGGTCTCCATGCTCAGCAATTCCCCAACATGCCGTCGTAGTACTTAATACTATCAACTTCCGACACTTGAACACACTATTCCTCCCATAGTCTTATTTTTTATCTACCCCTTTTTCTTTTGTAAATTAGACTCCTAAAGACCAAGTAAACAATCAAAAGCTCTTGGCTCGCTTGTGGAAGTTGTAAGCCCCCTATTCCAAATTAGCAGCGATCCAAACAAGTCCAAAGCCCGGGTCATTTCGTAACTCTCGTTGATCTCAAACGCAAACGCGTCTTTTGCGATGAAGTACTTTTCCACTCGTGGCGGAAGACAGAAACTCTCTTTTGAAGAGGTCAATGCTCACCACGCATTTCTCGTCTGAAACCGACATTTGACAGACCGTCCTTACTGGTTTAGCGCCGAACGGTGGCCTTTACATCCCAGAGACCATCCCATCTCTTCCCTCCGATTGGAAAACGAAATGGAAGGCCTACTCGTTCGTCGACATCTCCGTTGCTGTTCTCTCTCTGTACATCTCCCGGGACGAGATATCGGAAGTAGACCTTCGCATGCTGGTGGAAAAGTCATACCAGACCTTCCGGCATCCAGAGATCACCCCTCTAAAAAAGCTGAGCGACAAAAGATATGTCCTTGAGCTTTTCCATGGTCCCACGTTTGCGTTCAAGGACGTCGCCCTACAATTGTTGGGCAATTTATTCGAATTCTTCCTACTCCGCAGAAACGCGCAGAAAGCCCCTGGCGAGAAACCTGAGAAGTTGACCGTCGTTGGTGCTACTAGCGGCGATACTGGAAGGTGCGTCGTTGCCCCAGAAGATCATCTTTCCTATTTATCTTGTTCCAGTGCCGCCATTTATGGTCTACGAAACAAAGCCAATGTATCCATCTTCATCCTTCACCCAAAAGGCCGCGTTTCGCCGATCCAGGAGGCGCAAATGACGACAGTTACCGACGCGAACGTGCATAACATTTCCGTCGCTGGCACGTTCGACGATTGTCAGGCGAGTTGGCGCTGATCCTACCACCATCTCGGTCCTTAATTAAATCGCGTCGACGCTAGGATATTGTTAAATCGCTTTTCGGCGACACTAACTTTAATGCAACTCATCGCCTTGGCGCAGTCAACTCCATCAACTGGGCCCGTATCCTTGCGCAGACCGTTTATTACTTCCTTTCGTATTTCCACATCCAAGCGCAGCTGTCCCCCGCTGAGGATGTCGAGATTCAATATGTTGTTCCCACCGGCAACTTCGGGGACATCCTGGCTGGATACTACGCCAAGCGGATGGGTCTACCCATGGCCAAATTGGTTGTCGCAACGAATGCAAACGACATTCTTGCCAGATTCTGGAATGCAGGAAAGTACGAGAAGGTCGACTCTGCCGTTGATCTTACCTCCGACGGCAAACAAGGGACCTCTTCAAGTGGCGTCAAAGAGACGCTGTCTCCGGCCATGGACATCCTGGTTTCGAGCAATTTCGAACGGCTACTCTGGTACCTTGCGTACGAGAATGCTGGCACCGACGAGGCAACTCGTATGACCGCCGCTTGCGAGACCTTGGCTGGGTGGATGAGCACGATGAAAAGCGACGGTCGGGTGGAAATTCCTATCGCTGTTCTGGAAACAGCCCGACGAGATTTCCTTGCGGAGAGAATTTCGGATGAGCAGGTGCGCATAATCTAAACATGAAATGCTGTGGCACCTCACCGTTCGCCTAGACCCTCGAGATAATCCAGTCCCACTTTGAAGCAAGCCCATCATATGTTGTGGATCCGCATACTGCAGTCGGATTGGCCGCCGGACAGATCGTCGCCTCCCGAGAGTTGGTCATCCCATTCCGGGCACCCACCGTGTGCTGAACCGTTCACCAGATCCGGCGCGACCCATCAAATAATGCTGTCTACTGCGCACCCTGCCAAGTTCTCCGAAGCAGTTACTCTGGCTCTTCGTGGCCAGTCTACATTCAACTTTGAGCGAGACGTGCTGCCTGCGGAATTCGTAGGTTTGCTGGACAGGAAGAGGAATGTCATCGAGGTGCCACAGCCTGACATCGATTTGGTGAAGGCCGTGATCGAGGGCTTCGCTGAAAGAGACCCTAGCAGTGAAACCGTGGTGGGTTTGTAGCCAGGAAAACCCTCGGGAAACGTTAATGTACCAACAACGAAAATTGAATGCGCATATCTAGAGTACTATTCAAAATTTGTTTATCCTTGTCTTCCTACACCTTCCGCGGTCGACGATGCAACCTCGACCTCGAGACACTATTCGCATCAATGATCTCCTCCTTATTGTACCCCTTCTCACAGGTTCGGTATGGCCCAAGCCTCCAGGGCAGGCGGTCCTTCAGCCGGTCCTCATCTCCCTCTCCATCCCGCACAATATCTCCTCGACGGCCACCACGGACGATCTGTCGCACACTATCAACTACTCATTTCTGTGTTCCCTCTTGCGGGACTCATTGAATGAGAAAATTCCTCCGTTGGGGACCTTGGAAAACCTTTCCACCCGGATCTTCGATCTCTTATTATCGCGTTCGAGCTCAGATGCCCCGTCGCTGACTGAAGCTCGCCTAAGGGTCGTGCAGCCCAGGGCGCCTCTGAATTGCAAGGCAATTGGTGTCGAGTCTAGAGCCACAACATCTTCAGGCTCGCGGTGGTCCACGGGCTACGTCAAACACTTTTGCGAGGATCTCGAATGCTCGACCATCATTGGGGTCAATGCATGCGAGCGGGAAGAGCGGCAAATCGTCCGAGTAAACATATCCATTGAACGTTGGGACTCCGGGTTACAACGTGAGAGTTGGGTGGATTTTCGGTTCATGACGAGGGAATTACATGCGGTAGATTCTTTCATCGTCGTTCCGTTGCATAGCTAACTTGCCCAAGAAAATACAAAAAACCTCCTACCAGACGCTCGAAGCTCTTACATCCTATATTGCTGAAACCGCTCTTCGCCATCTGTCTACGGACAGAACAGAACAGATCCAATCGCCCCCACTTGTAACAGTCAGAGCGGCAAAACCGTCCGCAATTGTTTTCGCGAGTTCGTCAGAGATCGAAATTTGCAGGACCTATTCGGATTATCCCGAGAGCTTTATTCAGGGAATGGAGCCTGGCCAGGTGCGATTCATACTACTCAGCCGTGTAATCTCATTGAGAGTCGTTCCCAGAATCCCACATCAGACATGGCCACTCATACAGTGGCGCTGGCCCTGGGCTCGAATCTTGGTGATCGCTTCTACAACATCGAGCTTGCCCTTCGATTGCTTGAAACCCCCGAGGCTTTCCTCGGGACAAAGGACGCCACCATCGCCGTTGTCGACACGAGCTTCATGTATGAGAGTGCCCCTATGTATGTTACAGACCAGCCTTCTTTCATCAACTGTGCTTGCATGGTCAGTCGCATCACTGGCTGTCGTTTATATCGCCTGATTCTTACCGTATCAGATTGAAACCAACTTGCCGCCAGTCGCGCTTTTGAAGGTTCTGAAACTGGTCGAGACGACGGTCGGACGCGTTCCATCTATTCGCAATGGTCCGCGCGCGGTTGACCTCGACATCATATTGTACGACGACGCGGTGATCGACACTCGAGGAAACCCCAGGAAAGAACTGGATGACCTCGACGGCGAATTAGTCATTCCTCACCCTAGATTGATCGAACGCGAGTTTGTTCTTAGACCACTTAACGAGTGAGTGGTATCATAAACGCAAGTTTTCATTTTCTGACTCATCGCGTCTGTAGTATGGTTCCGGATTTTATGCATCCGTTGCTGCATCAGAGTGTGTCCACATTGCTGGCTGTGCTCGATATTCCGGCAGATACTACGCCAATGCACAAGGTTATCCCGTTCCCGCAGCGTCCACTGCCCACCGACTATACGTTCCCGCACTCTGTGGCGGTGGTTCCGCCTACTCTCACTCACTGGACATTCCCATCTTCTCCTCGCCCTACACAAAAGATAGCCGGGCCTCGCACCTCCAAAACGCGCGTGATGGCAACCCTAAACGCGACTCCAGATTCCTTCTCCGATGGTGCCACACATAACACTCTTCCAACAGCCCTCGAATACGCTCAGAACGCTGTCGTCGCCGGAGCCAGCATCCTCGACGTGGGAGGCTACTCCACCCGGCCCGGTGCTGTTTTTGTCAGCACCCAAGAGGAGATCTCTCGGGTCGGACCCTGCATCGCGGCGATCCGCACTGCGAACGCCCAGCTCCCCATCAGCATAGATACGTTTCGGCCCGAGGTCGCGCGCGCTGCTATCTTGGCTGGCGCGAATTGCATCAATGATGTGTATTCTTTTACTGGTCAGGAGTCCTATCCATTCCCGCGAACGGGCAGCGCTGCGGGCGGGTGCATGTCGGACATGAAATCGATTGCCCTGGAATTTGCCGTTCCCGTCATTCTAATGCATTCGAGAGGCGACGCGGGCACAAACAAGGACTACGAAATGTACCGGTATGCCGGAGCGGGTCAAGAGGTCCTCGAGGGCGTCAGAATCGAGCTAGGGGCGAAAGTGGATTTTATAGTGAAAGGCAGGGGCGGAGTGCGGCGGTGGTTTGTCATCGTTGATCCTGGTGTGGGTTTTAGCAAGACTTTGGAAGGCAATTTGGAAGTCCTGCGGGACGCTTCCGCCATCACGGCCGACTGCCACGTCGGGAGCGGTGGGTTTCGCAGATTTTGTATTTACCGAATGCATTTCCTGATGGCGGCTTGTAGGACGAGACAGATGCCGGAATGCGTTGGCGGGGTATCCACAGCTTATTGGCGCCTCGAGAAAGTCATTCCTCGGGGTCATACTCGAGCAGGGGGGTGGAAGGAAGACAGAACCCCAAGAGCGGGGATGGGCGACGGCTGCAGCTGTAGCGTGTGCTGTGCAGCAGGGCGCCGCGGTTGTGCGGGTACATGACACTCGCGAGATGGTAGATGTGGTTCAGGTTGCGAGCGCCCTTTGGGAGAGAGACGTGACTGACGCGACTTGAGGGCTCTCGAACTTGAAGCTTGAAGAAGTGCTATTTCACGGAGCCTGAATCGCTCGAGCACAATTCCAAAATCATTCTCCCTAAGTTTGGACCGATTCGCAATTCTTCGTAGGTCTGCATGCTTAGACTGTGGTGTAAAATAAGCTGAAGAGGACCAATGAAGATAGCAAGTAGCTAATTCGATAACCAGCCAATCATTCTGTTACTAGGTCCCGACACTAAAAAACGCCCGGCATCAACGCGTATGGAACTTTTGAAGCGTAATTCTCCCACTCCTCCCCGAATTGCTTCCGAAGGCCCTCGTCCTCCTTTGGGATGCGCCAAGTCAACCCCGTCACGACGAGAAACATCAGAAGGGCATATAATACCCCAAATGCCCTGCCGGCCGCGCTTCCCTTGATCACGCACTCCATAACCCACGATCCGGGACTTGCGTAGTACAACATTAGTCCGAAGTACGCCAGGAACGCGCCTGTGTAACCCGGATGGCGGACGACGCTATAAGGGCCGGTCGTGACTAGCTGGTGGTTCTTAAAGATGCCGATTTCGAATGTGAAGTGTCTGCCCAGCGCGTTGTAGCAAAGCGCGCGGAGGATACCCCCGCTGACACACAGCAGGGATCCGAGCGCGACTGTGGGTGTGGCGGCGAAGTGAATTTGAGTAAGATCCCCGCCCAAAGCGAGTCTGGCCAAAATTTGCTGGGTCCAGATCGATGGGGATGCACGCTGCGCGACAATGACGGCCATCTCTGCGGCTGCGACACTCCAATACAGAACCTGTATTCAAATGAACTAACTTCCCTGGCGGTTTTCAAGGATACTGACTGTTTGAATCGTGCGCAAATGGCGAGAAGCCAACATAAACTCCAATTCAGTCGGCGCAATTCCTCGCCCAGAATCTGCCGGAGGAGGGTTTGGTGATGTCGACGCGGTGTGGAGACCTAGCGTCGATGCAGCGATGCACAGTATCCTTGGGAGAGACATGAAGGGTTCGTTGGACAGCGGAGATCGTGTCTCCTTTCTTTTTCTCCTTATGCTAATTTTATGGGACAATTCAGGTGGCGTAAAGCCTCGCGGGAGGAGATTCTTTGAATCTCGATCTTGGGAAACGCGTGTCTTTCTGACTCGGAGAATCACTCGTGATTTAATAAGTAGCTCGCCGACAACGTTCCACACGTCACAGAAGAAAACAAAAACGACTCTGCCAGGCGGACATCGCTTAAGCTTGCAGCAATGTACGCAAACGCGGTCCACCTGGATCATCAGCAAAAAAAAAAAAAGATACCAAGTTGTCCCTCGAGCGCTAAAACAAAATCCTTCCTAGGGAACCGGAAATAGACCGCCCCTTCGCGGGAGAAGAAGCAGCTAACTTTACAACAGTCCCTGATTTCATGTTAGTAGGTTTATCAGAAAAAGGATAAAGTTCCACGTGTGACAGAAAAACCGGACCCGGCCGCACGATAAGTAATGAACCTTGTCATGACCCACAGGTTTTCACCCTTCTTGTTATTCAGACTCGACTCCAGAATTATGGCGCTCAAGACAGACAAGTTCGATTATTTTATCTCTTCTGCAGGAAGATTATTTGCTCCGCCGACCAACGCTGAAATCCGAGCATGCTGGGAGCTATGCCGCTTGCATAATAACATCGGATTCTGGGTGGTATGGCTTCCCACAGGCAAGTTGTTCCAGCGTTTCCCCTCCTCGATTTTTCTTACCATCGTGTTTAGCGTGGTCCATTGCGATGGCGTTCAAAACCCACCCCGAAATTTCGGCAACAAACACATTTTATTACGCTCTCACTTACGTTCCCCTCTGCTTGGTGAGTCGCTCGCTACCATTCCGTCGCATGGCTCCGCGATTGCTTTGGCTGCACTCGTTAAAAATCACCCCAGGGAATGAAGTCAATGATCATGACGATTGATGACCTTCTCGACTACGACATCGACGCGCTGGTCGAGAGAACCAAAGATCGGGCGCTTCCCCGGGGTGCGATCTCGCTTGAGCGGGCTTGGTGTTTTTTTGGTCTACAGGTTGTTGTAGGCGTATGCCTGGCGTTCAAAATATTAAGCAGCACTGCGTAAGTCGCTGGTTTTTGAGTACGTGGCAGTAACTTATCTGCAAGGCAGGCTTTATACGTCGATGATTGTGTGGCCCCTCTACGTTATCTATCCTACCTGCAAGGTAAATGGGTTTTATTGCGTAGATGAAGCCTCATCCACTTACTTGTATTCTCTGTTAGCGTTGGACAAACCTAGCGCCTATCCCTCTCGTCAGTACCGACCCGTTTGCAAGCATATTGTGTTGACACTTCATACAGGGCCTGATGTTCAACATAGGCATTTTCATGGGCTGGAGCGACATCAGTGTCGACGGGTCGGTTCCTTGGAACGTCCTGGCTCCAGTTTATCTCGGTGCCTGCTTGTGGACTATCACTTACGAGACAATATATCAGCACCAGGTATGTTTCAGCTCGCTGTAGGCAACGCTCCTAACGTTCCGTCCACACGCAGGATAAGATTGACGATATTAAGATTGGGATCAACTCGCCCGCTCTGCTGTGTCGTCGGTACACTATCCCGATTTGCACCACGACTGCGCTGGGCTTCCTGTGTCTGCTGGCCTACGGAGGCATATTGAACGGGCAAGGGATCTCGTTCTATGTTGGTGTCGTGCTAGGGGGGATTATTCTGGTGAAGACAGTGGTCACCACTGACATCGATTGTCCTGCGCAGTGCAAGGCCATGTTCCTTACCACACCGCTCGTTGGCCAGATAGTTCTTGTCGGATTTGTTGCAGACGCAGTTGTTCATCGATACGCTTGAATATTCCCCGTATTTTTTATGCAATAGTTTTGGACCTGCAGTGAGTTCCCACAGTCCGAATCTGCACCAGAATTTTGATCCACCTTTCGATTGGTTGTTCGATTGTGTCGCTGCTCGTGGTGTCCTCATTGCAACGTTCTTCCTTTTCGGACATCGCCAACCAGTCGGATGTAGGTGCTTCTTTGACTTCTTTTTCCCAGTTCCTTAATTACTGGGATTGGCGTCAAATCTGGGATCCGGATCGACCGGTCATAAGCCTGGTGTTTGGAGAGTCGAAATATTCGGCAAGGAAAACTGTCGTACCGTTTCCGTGGCTTATTTGATGGCGTTCGAGTCGTCGAGATTCGTGGGCTGCGTAGGAAGGATTCGAAGTATTTGAGTATCTCTGTTCGGCAGGTTTCCCACACCTTACAGAAAACCAATAAATTCTCGTAAACGACAATAATGAGGTGTGCAAATGAATTTCAACGCAAAGGGCTTACTTAGTAGGTATTCGGTACCCAAGTTCTGGACAACTATCACTGCGTTCAGCCCCAGCTAGCAACCACAAAAACGAGGCGGGTGTGGGCGAGACACAGCGAGGCGTTGGCGAGGCGTCCATCCTACTAGCAAGCCGGTTCTAGGATGTGTCATGTCTAACGGCTCAAAGCGCCTCGGCTTGACTCAAGCCGAGGCGTTGGCTAGGCACCGCGCATCACATCAATATATATATATATAACACTGCCTCAGTCGCCGGTGGCTCAGCGCGCCTAGATTTTTGGCCAAACTAGCGAGGGCTTGATCCCAGAAACTGCTGCACTGACCATTTGAACAGCCAGCCGGATCTGCTGTACCTCCATCAGCAAAACCTGGGCCCACTCTGGAGCACCAGTAGGAGCCCGTAGAACTCGTAGCATTGTAGACAAGGCCCCTATCTCTGGAGCACTCCAGAGTACCCATGTAGCAGCGAGGTAGAAGCAGTGTAAAGTGGCGTAGAGCGGGGTAGCAACCACATAGAAGCGGTGTAGCAACCATGTAGCATGTGGTAGCAACCACGTAGCATGTGGTAGCATCACATAGACATAGAAGACCCAACTTCTCTGTAGTGCCATGCAGGAGACCCGCATCTCTGTAGTGGTGAAATGGTGCACCTAAGTATGGGCTGAAATGTGACAAGACTGAGATCTAAGGCATGAACACCAAAAACCAACAACCAACACACACACACACAACCAATATGAAGTGCTTATAGTTGAGTTCGGGTCACCCTGAAATATATAGTTAAGATTGAACCTTCTCAAGAAAGTTGTCAAGATTGGTCTAGGATGTCTTATTGGACTTCGAGAGACCAACAGTAGTTTCTGACTATCAAATTTAAATCATTCTTGAACACAAGGACAACAGAGTTATAGAGCTTGCAGAAGCTCTTGAGCAACCAGTAAGTGGGACAACTCAGATTGTTTGTTGTAATCATCCAAAGGGGACGTTACAGACAACAGGCCATGTTTACACCTACATGAAACTCCCTGACCAACTCTGGTGCTTATCAGAGATCTTTTTGGCTTCTTGACAAGGCCTTCTCAATTGAGGTCATTGAACCATTGTGACCCTCCACAAGCTAGCTATAGGACAAGGGATTATTGCAACAGGACTTCACTGAACAACAGCAACAGTGGTATAGCCAGAAAACTGCAATGAGACGTCACTGAACAGTAGTCTGTAGCTCAGATGACCTTAAAGCTGATATAGCCAGCAAGAACTTATTAAGGAATCTACACAATAGAAATGTTTTATAAACAAATCTCCATGTTAGGATACTGAGAACACAAGGCCTATTGACTTACAAAGCTTCGACAATAGTCTAGGCAAAGCCAGGCATGAATGAGCTGCAGACCTGCGTGTTCTCGATGGTCTTTTCTACTAATCTCAAACTACATGACAGGACAGGTGTGAATAAACAGAAATAAGAGGAAATGAGTAAAATGCGGTCCAGAACGAAAAAGGAAGGGCATCTTTGGCTTGGCCATGTGCAGGATCAGCAGGTCCATGTGGATGGATGCCTGGCCAACCCGCTTTGGGGTGTAATTGGTTTTGAGAACAGGTTCTCGAACCTTGATCAGGTGTCTGTCTTGTCTCCTCTGGTAAGAGCAGAATAGGATGTCCCTGTTGGCCGGAGCCTATGTGTCTAGATTTTGAACCCCTGGGAGTCGTTGGCCATCAAGACCATCAGACTTGGACTTGTTTGGCGTCTTGAACGCGACGTGACTGGTCACGTGTGGTCTACTTGAGTCTAGAGCACCTCAGAAAGGTCTGAGTCATGCTTCTCAATCAGTTTTGACAAGTTCTCGAACTGGTTTAGAGTTCTTGAATGTTCACAAGTCTGTAGGTCTCTGCAGATGCAGCCCTATGTATAGTTCTTAAACTGGGTTCTGCCCAGCCACCTGGTGTAGTATTGTTCATAAATGGGTATCAAGGTGTATTATAGGTATATCTCCTTGGTATGGTTTGCAGTACAGCTTGTCCCTACATATAAGTTATGAACTAAAATACATCTATGCCAATTCCCCTTTGGTAAGAACCAAGCATACACAACTCCACAGTACCAGTTATTTCCCTCTTGCATCATTAATACATAGCCAGCAGCTCAGAGCTCACTCTGGCTCTAACTGTATATCACTGAACAGGAGGTACCTGAGGTCCATATGTGTTCTCAAACTTCTGTAGAACTTGCACAAATATGTGATTCTACAGCTGGTTGAAAGCCTGACTCACCAGGCTTCACTGAGAAAAGACCAAGAGACACGCAAGCAAACAATAAGACCTTTGATTGGGGTGAGATGAAGCAGAGAGGGAGATATGAGTAGGGGGATGATCATGGTAAGAGAGAGAGACTTCGTAACATGTGACATGTGATGTGAGTAAAGTGACCGCTATGTGAGTATCAGTTGGGTTTACACCCTCCCTGTCTTAAAAAAATGAGTGCACCTCAGCAATTCAACAGGAAGGGGGAAGATAGGTAAAAATGTGTGCCCAGCTGCGTCAAAGCCCACTATGGGGAAATTGACTGACCACTAATAGAAGGAAGGGTTGCCTCGCCAGGCACAATGTCGTCCTTCAAAGCGAGCCAGATGTCGAGCACCTGAGCCTCAGCGAGTTTGCGACCAGGAAGCCATCGCTCGTCTTCCATCCCATGGCTGTGCCATCGGACAAGGTATTGTTTACCGTGGCCGCGTTTTCGTTCATCAATAATTTCTTCAATTTCCCATTCCTGTCTGAGGTCAGTGAGGATAGGACCTGGGCGAGAGAGCTCGCAATTAGGGAAAAGCTCAGCATCGTTCTCTAGGGCTCAATTTCGGAGTTGTGGAAAACAGGGAACACAAGGGGCTCGGCGGACATGTCGAGGGTTACAGTTGAGCATTCTTTGTGTACCACGGTAATGGTGAATGGGCTGTCGAAGCATGGTATGTATTTGGCTATGCGGAGGTTGGACTTGCCGCCAGAGCGAACATAGGCGCCTCTGTGGTTAGCCATAGACAGTTTGATACACTCACCAACCTTGTAGTCCGGGTCAGGGTCACACATCTTATTCGCTTGTTCTGCCTATGAGAATTTAGTGGCCAAGGTAGGGGCGATTTGAATGCTGGTGCCCAAGCAGTCAGTGAACGTGACAATGCAATTAAAGCCCTCGTCTTCTGAAAGCGGTCCTATTAAGTCGATAGCGACAGAGTCGCCACGCTCGTCAGGGATTGGCAGGGGATGTAGCAGACCTGCTTTCCTTATAGTGCCAGATTTTTTACGCTGACAGTCAGGACAGCCGGGGATGTACACGACCTCAAGGTCGTGCCTCATGTTGGGCCAGTAATACTCGTCGCAGAGGGACCTGTAGGTCTTGTCAAAACCAAAATGCCCTAGAGTGTCGTGTGTAAGGCGGTAGAGGTCTTTGCAGACAGAGGCAGTGTGTGGAATGATCAAGCGAGAGCCTATGTACCATAGGCCATTTTCGCGTCGAAGCCCTGAGAAGCTCGGAGTGATAGCATCGAATTTAGCGCACCACAGGTCTGAGGCATAACCAGTCCGGATAGAATCAACGAAGTTGCCGTCAACGTTAATGTTCATGACCGTGCATATAAGTGAATCAGACTCAATCAGGGAGCGAATTTGTGTCTGTGCGAGGCAATGCGAGTGTGGAATGCAGAGTCGGTGGGCATGGACAGAATTGAGGTGTAACGCCCCGTCGTTATCACTGCCGTATACCTAGTAACCCGTTAAGGGTTACATCCTGATCAGACAATTATCTAAGCTATTATTACACCTTTGGTGGTGTTGTCTATCAGTGGACTAGTAATTACTATATAGTTAATAGATACAGTACTAAATAAGGGATTTACCCTTTACCTTGTACCTTACACTACCGTGTCAATACATCTCCTCAGGAGACGTGCTGATTTACCTTGTGTGAACAACAAGATATAGGATCAAATCCTAACACTTTTTTAAATCACACGTACTACGTGTTGACGAAACTGTTGTCGTCGACGACACCAGAAAAAACTTTAAACAGTTAAGAAGTACTGAGATGCCCTCAGGGAAAAACCGTAAAAAAGCGAAGCGCAATCAAGCGCTGCTCGCTCATGTAGGCGAGATCACTGACGACTATCAAGAGCCGTCGGGATCGACAGGAGATCTGTCACGATCGAGGATCAATGATTCTGGAGATAATCTCTCCAATCGTGCCGGCAACGCCAGCGATAATCAGCTGGCAGTGCCAGGCAATCACAGAGACTTGCCGTCACTGGCACCAGCGGGACAGATCTCCCACGATGACTTTGCATCCACTTTATCAGCGATCTCACCATCGCAAAGTGGTGTAGATACCACCGGTATTACTGGCGGAAACACCGAGCATATTGGGCGTATAGCGCCCTCGGATAGTGTTCGCGCCAGCGGACAAGACAACTCACAAGTGGTAAGTGAACTAGCCATAAAGGCTAAGAAAAAAGACCTGCGGCCTACAGTGGAAGCGGTCACCGACGATGAAGACATTGCACCATTGAGACGGTCATCAGTGCCTTCGAAGGCAACGAGTCGGCGTAGCGGAAGCTTGCCGGAGTTCGTCCACTCGGTAATCCCACTGTTGCCTCAATTGAGTAATAAGAGTTGTATGGCGTCTACAAGAAATAGTGAGAGTTCGCGTATGCCGCCGAGCTCGTCTCGATATCCGGTGAGTCCACCCCGTAATAATGCTAATGAAAGCGAAAAAACAGATGAGCAAGCGTGTCATCAACAATGCGAAGGGAAACAGCAGTGCAATCGCGCTGACTCTATCGAATCCGCAGAAATGTGTATAGCTGCTGCCCGTGGCCTGGCCGAAAGACCAGAGGTATCAGACGCGGGATCAAACTCGCGCCCCAATAACTGGGATGATATAAATCTACACCTTGCAGCAGATGCACTCGCTTGTGAACACGGCGAGAATAAGTCCAATTCTGTTTACCAGAGACGTGTGGCCGCGTGGAAGCGCAATGAACAGCAACTGTGCATTGGATGTGAAGCAGACGACCTCGCGCTCACGGAAGAATTGCAAGTACGCGAGGTACTGGAGAGCGAGGACTTCGCTCTGGCCACTGCGATCGAGGCCAAGCAACGCAGCGATGCGTGCCAAGCTCGATTACAAGCCGCAGCTGCACAGTGCGCTATAGACTGAGAAGAGGAGGAAGCCACAAGCCTTGAAACAGAGGCCGCTGCAAAATGCGTGCTTACGGATAAGAGGAGAGAAATCCTCAATGATTATCTGCACGAGAAACGCGAAATGCGCATCAGCGGCCGCGTGATCAGATGCACAGAGTACGCAGGGTGAGTCGGTATCGCGGTCGTTGAAAGTACGGCCATTGCTGGCCCCACACGTTCAATGACCACGTAATTCTCCAGCAAATGCGCTATCAGGAGATACTTAAGGGCGAGATGCCATTGGCGCCCGACCAGAATATCTCCTGGGACAACGCAGGGAAACCATATAAGACTGGACCAGCCCCTAGTCGGGGAAGCTCAGTGGGATTTGGACAAAAGTCCACCTCTCCACTTGGGGACGGCCCCACGGCTGAATCATCACGTCGTGATACGCGCGCACCGACATTGACAGCTGACGCTGGACCGTCAAAGACATCAACTGGCTGCGAGCTGGCGGACAACGACTGAAGCCATTCAACGAAGCGGGAACGCAAGAGCAGTTTTTACGGGCGCATGGGGACAACATCCCCTGAGATCCCTCCGGCCTCCCCGAAGGCAGCGAGCAGGAAACTGCCCTCGTCCTCCGGATCATCGAGCAGTAGCAGCACAAGCAAATCGAGTGATTGATCATCTGGTACCTCGTACCATAGCTCGTCGATTAACAGCAACTTCGATCCGACGTACCAGCCAGAGGATAACTATTCACGGTCAGAAACGACTGATAGTGCGTGGGATGAGTCGCCTTCGGTAACAATATCCGAAGTGACAGCGAAAACGCAGTCGCAGAACTCTGATGGAAGAAAAACGCGTAGCGGTACACATTACACGGCAGCGGGTGGTAATCCCGGAGGCGACTCATCGTTGTCTGAGAGTACGTGAAGCTCCCACAAAGGAGATGCGTTCACACCGCACTGCAACCCTCACAAAAGTGAGCGATCACGCAAGCATAGACATCGGCAAAATTCATGCTGCAACCATCATTCGAGCGCATCGAAAGCGGAGAAGCTCCACCTGTTTGAAGCCGGAGACCCCGTTATGGCGGGTGTGCCGCTTAAACAGCAGCGTAAATGGAAGCGCTCACTGCACGCGCCATTCAAATTAATGCATGATGAAGTACTAGGGAAAGCATGCCCGGCGGACCCTATATTCGATGAAAATTGACAAGTGCGGCTGCCGCTACCCGAGAAATATTTGGGCACAAAAGACATTAAGGTCTTCGAGTATCACATCACAAGCATGTTCAGGTGGCTTAAGCTGCTGGGACTGGGTGGTAAGCAGTTGTTTGAATGACGACATGAGATTCACTCATATCACCTCAGCGGTGCCGCTAAGGAATGGTACGAAACCAACATCGCCGGAATTGGGTGTCAGAAGCGCAAATGGACTCACATTGAGGTGGTCCTCGGTCTATACAGCCGATTTATTGATACCTCAACGGTGCAGAATGCTACAGAGGCGTTCTGGGCCACGAAATATTCCCCAGACATGGGTATTGCCGCGTTTTATCATGAACTAATGAACAACGCCGGCCGTATGGTCAAACAACCCGATTCGTACATGTTCAAGAATCAATTCATGTCGCGAATGCCTAAACGCATAGTCGAGGAGCTGGTGCGTTGTAATGTGACAGCGGAGTACTGCTCTATCAAGCAGATTCTCGAATGCACAGTAAATTGGGAGTGGCAAGAGGGCGTAATGGCCCGATATGCGACCATGCAGTCGAATAACTGCAGGGACTCATGTCTTAAGCCTAACGAGGCGTGGGATGCGCCGAGACTAGCGGGCGTGCAATGCGACGAGCTTAAGCACAAGCTATATCGTCTTGTTAAACGAGATAATATTATGAAGGACGCAAGGCCTTATTATCATCCAAGACCGACAGGTCGTGATGGGGGAGCAATTCCACCAAGACCTCCGTGTCCATACCCAAATCAGCCAGCTCCCGCTAAACCAGATATTAAATGCTATCAATGCGGGGGACTGCATTATCTCAAGGACTGCAAGCAGCCCGAGCACGCCCCGTTAAAGGGTCAAATGTTCGCAGCACAAACAGTGGTGAGCGATATGTCAGAGCTGGAAGAGAAGGCGGATAAGCTGATAATCGAGGCGCTGGCAGGACACTGCGAGGAGATGCATGAACACATGCGGAATGCCCGTGAGGACGCGCCGGAAGGGCCGGATGCGGCTTACGACTCCGAAAGTGAGTATACAAAGGAGGAACACAGCGACTGCTCGTGGCATGAAGATGATGAACACTGCGCTCACGTGCAGGAGTATGATGAATGGTCGACAGACCAAGACCTCCCAGAACAGTCAGACTCGGAAGATGGGTCAGAGGCTGAAGGGGAGATAAACAGAGAGGGCGCTAATGCACAGGAAGACGAGTGGTTCAATATGCCGGACCTCCAGGAGCAACCAGACTCGGAGTCAGAGTCGGATGCCGACACAGAGAGGTATGACATCCCATCGCTTCACGAGATGGACAATGAGTCCGATATGGAAGAAGAACGAGGCGCTACTGCGCAAGAAGGCAATAAAGACCATAAACTCGAGTCTGATGCTGATCCGCGACACGGAAATGATGGACAATCGACCGTGATGCCGATGGCAGTGAGGACTGAACCCTCGCTGTTTAGCATCTGCGACGATTGGTCGGAGGATGAGTTCGTGAGCGAGTGAGAGCTCAATAAACTGTCACGTCGGCTGGCTGACCATATTATTTGGCAGCAAGACACTGTAGAGGTGGAGGAGTTTTTATTCGTGACTGGCGAATCGAGTTCTCTTTCGCAGAGAAGTACCCCTATCCGGAAACGGAATGTTTATATGCGGCGATTAAAACAATTGCAGCCTCGACCTGCACCAACAAAAGCGAAGAATTTCTGCCTCACAGCATATGTTACAATTAATGGGCAGAAAGCGTTCACGTTATTCGACTCCGGGTGTACCACGGAAGCATGTAGTCCCGATTTTGCATGGGTTGCAGGGATTAAAGTATTCCCGATTCAAACAGCGGTAACGCTGCAGTTAGGTACGGCTGGAAGTCGATTGAAAATAAACCATGGCACGATCGCCAAGATGGAGTATGACTCTATCAGTTGTGATGAATATCTCGATATTGTGAACCTTGACAGGTTCGACGCCATCATTGGCACAAAATTCATGCATAAGCATGGGCTCTCACTGGACTTCGAGTTCAATACAGTTCGTGTGCGCAGGCAGCCAGCCGACATGCTTACCAAAAAGGAGGAATCCTCTGAGGTTGAGCGCTGTAATCCGGCGCGAAGAGTGTCGCATGCAGACTGACTGGTGGCTGCAGGGCCACACGCACCTGCAACCCCGGCGCAACGAGGTACGGTGCTGGAGAAGCCCTTAACAGGGAAGTATCAGGGCGGCAACCCGTCTGAGTGGGCTCAAAACATGGAGCGACCTCCATTGCAGGAATATCCAGTCAAACTGGAAGAACTCGGCAAGATTACCGCTGAAGATGGCAGCAAACATGCTGAAATATTACAAGAGTTCTCGCGAGCTCGGTTTCCAAGTTGGTATCCCGATGTTCCCAATAAATTCAGAGTAGAAATACTCTCTCAGCGGGCTGTAAAGCCAGAACGGACAGTAAAGTTGCAACTGCTGAAAGGTGTTACAACTAAACTAACCGAACTCTTCACTCGGGCAGCAGAAATGCATGTCGCTGAGTTGAAGGAAGGTGAGGTCACACTCACCGAGGGAGACATTCCTCGACTGCACGAGCGGTGGATGGAGATTAGCAAGGATATCATGTCCGGCGTCCCCGAAATCATGCCGCCGTTACACGAGGTTAATCACTGAATTCCTCTCATTGATGAGGCGAAGGTATATCATTATCATTTACCCAAATGCCCCGACGCAATGAAGGAGCAATTGATCGAAAAGATCAATAGATATGTACGCGCCGGCTGGTGGAAGGCGGTACAAACAAATCAAGCAGCTCCGATGCTGTGTATCCCCAAGAAAATGGGACTTCTGCGCACCGCGATTGACTGTCACAAACACACGTTGAAAGACGTTACCTCGTTCCCTGATTAGGACCAGATTCGCATGGACTGCAAGAGCAAGATATCGGTTGAAGATCGACATGTCCGACGCGTACGAACAGATCCACGTCGTGACAGAGGATGTCTGGAAGGCGGTGTTCACTACTGTGTACAGAACATTTGTGAGCCACACCATGAAAATTGGTGATTGCAATGCGCCCGCAACATTCCAACACATCATGACGATGGTATTTCAGGAGTTCATCGGACACTTTGTCCATGTCTACCTGGATGATATTTTCATCTATTCAAACTCCAGAGCGGAGCACGAAGAGCACCTTGAACAGGTGTTTAACACACTTTGCAAGAATAAATTCTACCTGAAAAAGGAGAAGTGCAATCTGTACTCTAAGAGTATGGATTGCTTGGGTCATTTAATTGATGACCGAGGGCTACACGCCAATGCTGATAAGATGCAACGCATCAGGGAGTGGCGTGAGCCACATAGCTACCATGACATCCAGAGATTTTTGGGGTTGGTTCAATACCTGGCCCAGTTTCTTCCCGATATAACGGCCTTCACTGGCCCACTCGCAGCGATGACCTGTAACGGTAATTCGTTTGTATGGCATCCGATCCACGCAGCGTGCTTTGAGAATATAAAAATAATATGCTGTAAAACAGCTATATTCTGCCCAATTGATCCCAGCTCGGACGAGCTGATCTGGGTAATTTGTGACACCTCAGTATCAGGGTTAGGCGTAATGTACAGGCAAGGTCCGACATGGCAGACATGCCATCCTGCTGGATTTATGTCCAAGAAGTTTACCACAGCTCAACACCATTACCGCGTATTTGAACAAGAAGCACTTGCCATTCTGGAGGCGCTCCTTAAATGGGAGGATAAACTTATGGGCTACCGTATTCATGTGGTCACCGACCACAAGTCGTTGGAGTTCTTTAAGACTCAATGCTGACTTACGGGTCGTCAAACGCGTTGGATGGAATATCTATCGCGGTTTGATTTCAATATTAGATATATCAAGGGCGACTTGAACAAACAGCCGACTGTCTCTCTCGCTACTTTGAGAATGACACGTGGGATGAAACTCAGAACGTACAAGACTACGTTAATGCGGATATACGCCTGGATCCAGAAATGGATGATTTGCCCGACGACCGGATGGCGGAAATTGAGCATATGGCCAACCTGGAGCTATTCCAGGAGGCCCGTCGCCGGAGTGTGCGATTAAACAAGAATGTCGAACCACGTGATCTCGAGGTGGCCACGCTCGAAGCAGCGGCTGAGCTGGAGGCCTCCCTTAAGTGGGAGCGCGAGAAGGGGGAGGACCCCACAGTATTCCAGTCGCGCCAGTGAACAGAGGTGGTTGATAAGCCACTAGAAGTTGAGGATGAACTCCTCCAAGCCATTCGTGATGGGTATCAGAACGATAAGTTTTTCCAGAAAATACTCGCCGATAAAAAGGTGTTCGCAATGTTTACACATCGAGATGGCCTTATTTACATGCTCAACCACAGGCGTGAGGAGGTTCTTTGTGTGCCTAACGGCAAGCTGGGGAGCAATCCCTTCACGGCGCGCTGATTGAACAAGCGCACACTACACTCAGGCATTACGGACCCCAATGCACGGGCGACTACCTCCGTCGCTGGTTCTGGTGGCCGCAGATCTCGAAAGAAGTTCACAACTTCTGTCATAGTTGTGAGGGTTGTCAACCCAATAAGCCGAGTAATCAGCTACCGGCAGGAAAGCTGCACTCACTGCCGATACCCACTAAGCCTTGGGAGTTGATCGCAATGGATTTTATTGGTCCGTTTCCAAAGTCGAAAGGCGCGGATTACTTATGGGTGGTCATTTGTAGGCTTACCAGCCAAGTGCATTTAATACCTATTAATACAACGACTCGGGCAACCGAGTTATCACACATTTTTATACGAGAAATTGTAAGACTACATGGGCTGCCTAAGTCTATTGTCTCAGATCGAGACTCTAAATTTACTTCCGCGTGGTGGCGTGAAGTTCATTGATTGCTCGGTGCCAAGTTACTAATGTCAACAGCATTCCACCCACAGACTGATGGGGCCACAGAGCGAGCTAATCCCTTGATTGGACAGATATTGCGCATCGTGGTTCAGCCAGACCAGAAAGACTGGGTTGAAAAGATACCCATGGTGGAGTTCGCGATCAACGCGAGTATTAGTGCATCTACAGGGTTTGCGCCCTTTGAACTATCGAGTGGTTACATGCCGTCCATGATACGCGAGTTCTCCTCACAAGATAAGCTGCTGAAAGGCGTTAAAGAATTTGCTGGACAGGCGTTGCTGAACCTCGCTGAAGCACATGATGCAATTATTGCAGCGCGAGTGTTCTCCATGGTGCAAGCAAATAAATGGTGCCGCAAGGAGCCCGAGATTAAAGAGGGCACCTTGGTCTACTTATCGACCAAGAACCTCTCGCTTCCAAAAGGAAGAGCAGCGAAATTGTTGCCACGATTTGTGGGGCCATACCGCGTGCAGCGGGCGTTGCCATACTGCTCAGATTATGAGCTGGAATTGCCTGAAATATTGGCCTCGCGACAGGTGCACAATAGGTTCCATGTGAGCCTGCTGCGTCCGTACGTCGCTAGTTGTGACAATACATTCCCGAACCGGTATCGGCCCGGGCTGTACAATTTTGGAGCGCCCGCAGAGGACAAATGGCTAGTGTCGTCAATACTGGCGCACCGCTGGCACGACAATGTCGTGGAATTCCACGTTCAGTGGAACTTGGGTGATACCACCTGGGAGAAGTTTTCAGAGGTCAAACTCCTTAGCACGCTGGACGACTATTTCGAGCTCCACGGTGTTAAACGGTGGCAGAATCTGCCAAAGAGAACCGCGTAGTTACGCGGTGGGGAGAGTCTGTGGGCCCAAATGGGATCCGCAGACACGCGGTGATACGCGAGACCACGTTACCGTGGAAGGTGATCAGATCGCCAATTTGCCGAAGCTGCACCTGCAGGCGCTTGTGGGAGCGGATTAATCAGCGGAATTCTTTTCTCTATTAAACCACCACCACGACCGAAAGGTCGCCCATCTTGACCCAACATGGCGTCTACTACCAACAGCGGTGACGCTAGCGATAAGAAGTTTTTGCTTGAACCCCCCGAGGTTGTGTTCCTGTCAGAAGGCGAAGATCTCGCGAGAGGCGAGATGGATGTCAATGAGACCGGACCGGTCGAAGACGCGGTCGATTACAGAGTTAGCGACAATGAGTCGAGGGGTGCGTTGCAGCCGGACGAGTCGGTGGACGACGAAGGGTCTAACGACCAGAGCACAGCGTCACAGGAAACTGTGGATCCCCTGCGAGGGGGAGGGAAGTGGCCGTACGCCAACCCGGTGAAGGGTAGGGCTATGGCGACCCAAACACTAAAGTGTGTCATGGCGCTGGAGGGCGAGGACAAAGCCCTTGAGGAGAAACTCCTCTAATGCATAGAGTACCGGCGTTGGGGTCTTAACGAGAACCTGATGGTGCCAGCGTGCAGGGGGAAACACTCCGACGACGACGAAGGCAAAGACTCGCAGAAATGCGAAATATGCAAGGCCTATACGGCCCATGTTGCCGAAGCATTCGGTAGCGGCGAAGGAAGCCTCAAAGCTGTGTTTCAGCTCAGACAGTTGTACATGCTGGCCGATGAGCGTGAGAGTATCACGAAGCTCAACAAAGAGAAGTTGCGATGGGAAATGGCGAATGAAATCGCGGAATTGATTAATACCAAGGCCAACGAGGACCTCATGGAAGCGAGGAAGGAGAAATCCTTACTGGAACAGAAAGTCAGACAGCTTGCAATGAAGCTGGAGGATGCTGAAGACCTCGTCAAGAGGTTAGATAGCCGCATTGACGAATGCAAAGGCGAGATAGATGAACTCTATGAAGAGAACCGGGACCTCGAAGAAAAGCTTACGCGAGCTCAGTACGGCCCTACAAGGGATAACCTCAAACGACCGCGTTACGATGCGGAAGACGAGCAGGCGGATGCTATGCAGGAAGACGCCGAGGCGTTCGAAGAATTACAGGGTGAAAGCCCTGTACTCTCGTATAGCCAGATGGTGATGCACGGTGTATTGCGTGGTGACACGCAGAAGCAACCCGAGGTCGTGATGAGTACCGCAACCCCAATCCCATTGGCCCAACAAATGGCCGTGCTGCACGCCGGGCACCCAGAGAGGGTGGACTATGAGCGGGAAGAAAAGCTCAAGGCGCTCCGGGATTGCAAGCGTCATTATATGACGATACTCACGCCCAATGTGCAACTTCCTCCATGCGACACGCCTCCAGCGCCAGGTATCCTCGAGGTCGACACACGGGGGTTCCCCGTCAATGCCCAAACTTGGTATGCGCATTGGACATTGGCGCAACAGGGCTGGTACTGGGTTTGCTCCCATAGGTATTTCATGTTGTGGGCGCTCGGACGCCAGGTCCCTGTAGCGGACCAAACTCCGGCCATGGAGTTAGCGGTCAATGAATTTTACATGACCGACTGGCATGCACTACTTCTAGGAAAGCTGGTGCATCTAAGCGACGCGGCATTCGCTGAAAAAGAGCGACTGTTGTCTCTGAAACGAGATGAACTGCGGTACGACCCGCATGAGCACGTGCTGCTTATGCAGCTGCAGGAATCCTGTGAGGTAATGGGATGCCCATTCGTCGACAACTGCTGGATGCTGGACTTGCGCCTAGTGCACAGGTTATCCCTCCTGGAGGCGCTCAGCATTGCAGGACAATCAGACGAGAAAAATGCAGCGCGCCGTGCAGCGCGATGGCGGCTGGAAAAGCTGTTTATTGAGCTATTCGCAACCCCCCGGCCTGTATCAGGCTCGCTTAACGGCGCTTCAGTTGACCCCTGCCGCACGATTTGTACCCATGCGCTGGGGCGAGGACTCGCTGGCTACCATCAATATCAATGTGGTAGTCACTGCCTTTGCCCATATGGGTGTATCTGTGTTGATGATTGACGACACATTCTCATTTGGCAAGAAATGGCTCCAGCAATGGAGTGGACGGACGTTCCCCCTGCCGGAATGGAAAAACACTGAGGTTAACAGCCTCCGACAAGCCGTGGATGGAATCCCACGCCCCCCCTGGCTTCAACGCCAACCACACCGATGACCTGTTCCCACGGCCACCGGTGCTGCCCTGGATGTCATCAGCCGACACCGCAGCAGCGTTCCAATTGGCGAATTATTGTCACCCCGAGCTGGCGGGGATGCGCCGGCAGCCCAACTCTGTGGTACAAGCACAGATTGATTCGGGAATGTGGGGTAACCCACCAGAAAATAAGGGAGTGATCCCTCGCCTCAACCCGTTCCTTCCTGGGAACAAGGAATGCTCCAAGGCGGCGCGCATTCACGCTGCCCCTGTACCCACTGCAGGGCTTCTGCCCTCGTTCACCCCCGCGTTTAATTGATGCAAAGGCAAAGGCCGCACGGCTGCTACATTCTCGATGCCCGGACCCGTCTTGCATGCGACAGGAGCTCACCCGGCGTCGCTTGTGGCCATCGCATTCATGCAAACGGCGTCTACCGACGCTGCGCTATTCGGACCAGGCCCATCGTCGCAAGCCAGTCCTTCCAACCGCGGAAATGTGGTATATTCTCTGTCGCCTCCAGACGGCGCCCCGTCAATATGGAGATGTAATCAACTCTCCATCTACTCACATGCCTTGCAGCATTATTCTTAAATGAATTTTGATTTTTCTTGGACAACTATTGTCGTGCGCCCACTTGGACGGGCAGTGTAATATACCATCGTTGTATTTTGTTGCGAGTAATATATCACATATTCTTTCAAGTGCCTTCCTCTTGTGCATATCTTGAGAAGACTTGAGCAAGTCTTAAGTGGGAGAGTGTAACGCCCCGTCGTTATCACCGCCATATACCTAGTAACCCGTTAAGGGTTACATCCTGATCAGACAATTATCTAAGCTATTATTACACCTTTGGTGGTGTTGTCCATCAGTGGACCAGTAATTACTATATAGTTAATAGATACAGTACTAAATAAGGGATTTACCCTCTACCTTGTACCTTACACTACCGTGTCAATACATCTCCTCAGGAGACGTTTTGGGGAACTCAGTCCTTGATAGCGCGTCCGCTACGGTGTTGTCCTTGCCTTTGACGTAGACAATCCTGCAGTCAAATTGCGAGAGGAATTCCATCCAGCGGGCTTGGCGACGGGAGAGATCCCACTGTGTATTAAAAATTTCTAGGGTGCGGTGGTCGGTGTATACAAAGACAGGGCAACCAATGAGGTCAGAGCGCCAGCAGCGGAGAGTGCGGATGATTGCGGGAAGTTCTTTCTCATGGACAGGATAATTTAATTCTGCACCCTTGAAGGTCATTGAATCGAACACGATGGGTCGAGCGGTTTCCCAAGTCGGGCCATAGGAAAGGACCGTGCCGGATCGGCGGTCGCTCGCATCAGCTGTGCAAAATATTTTGTTGTCACCCATGTCCTGATGGTCAATTGTGGTCAAGCACTCGCGACTGACCACAATGTCCTTGATGCCCTGAAAAGACGCTTGATGAGCAGCGGTCCACGGTGGGAAGCATTTATCAGCCGTCTTCGTGGTGAGTTGATGAAGGATCTCTGTGTGCTTAGCAAGGTTCGGCAAGAAGCGCACGACGTAACAGACAATGCCCAGAAAAGCGCGGACATTTGTAGAAGACTTAGGTGTGGGCCAATGTAAGATCCGTTTGATCTTGCTCTCATTGGCCTCGATGCCGCACTGGGAGATCCGGTGTCCTAAGAACTGGATTTCAAGGCAGAATAACTTAGTTTTGCGTTCATTGCAGTAAAGGCTATTGGCCTTGAGGCAGTCAAAGATAATACAAATGTGTTTCTCGTGTTCCTCGATGGAGTTGGACCAAATGACAATATCGTCGAGGTGAACATGGCAGATTTTGCCAATGCGCTTGCAAAGTGCAGTGGTGACATGCCGCTGTTAAACAGAGGGCGCGTTTCGGAGACCTTGTGGCATGACAAGCCATTTGTAAAGCCCCAATGGGGTGCTGACCACGGTGTATGGAATCGAATCGGGGTGTAGCCATGTCTGAAAAAAACTGTTGGTGAAGTCAATTGTAGACCAGATGCGACCCTTGACGCAGTCGGCCAGGATATTGTCCACGCGAGGGAGGGGGAAAACATCATGTACAGTGTTCGTGTTAAGCTCGCAGTAGTTTTTAACCCAACGTGGAAGCACAATCTTGTTGGCCTTAGGAATGAGGAAAGCGGGGGATGTGAAGGGGGAGTTGGACAGGTGGATCCGCCCGGCATCCAAGTGTTTTTGTATCAGTGTTTGCCATGCGTCCTTGTACTTCCGCGGGCTCTGGTAAGACCGTTTTGAGATGCATTTATAAGTGTTCTTGACTTTGATCTCACAGAGGACATCTGTAGGGAGATTGTTGACGTGCGGGATTGGTTCGAAAATAGGGCGGTATTGATCCTTGAGTTTGTCGCCCATGCGCTGATAGCGCTCCCATTCAGCAAGTACCTCAACGTGCTCGTGGACAGCGGCAACAACATCGACTTCTTTAACAGGCTCGAACAGGTTCTGTGCCACTAGCTTGCGCTGGCGTTCAGCACAGATCGTCCTCAGCTCGGCAGCAAGAAGCTTGTGGTCAGCTTTTGTTTTCTTCAAGCGATCACGCAACTTTACGAGGGGAGGTTCCGGGGGTGGCAGTGGTGCAGGGTTCAACAGGTTGTAATTCATACGCTTGTCAATTACAGTACGAAGATTGTGGTCAATGACAATGTGATTACATGTGAGCCATGGGGTACCAAGAATAATGTTGGTGCAAAGACCGGGTGCAATTAGCGCACGTACTACATTCGATTGCCAAGTGAGGTCTGAGCCGAGGGCGGAAAAGTTGACATACTCTGTAAGAAACATCTGTGGGGATGATACATTGTTCATTGCGAGGTCAATGGGTTCAGGCTTATGCAACTTGAATTTATGAAGGGCGAGTTGGTCGACAAGATCGGGGTGAATCAGGACTAGGTGACAGCTGTTATTGATCAGTGCACGTGCATTCACAGGTAGGTTGGACATTGGGACCTCCATACGGAAGTCCCAAAAGAAGTGGAGGGCACGATGGGACGAAGGACTCACGTTAAATGTGGAGAGGTCACCGTCCGACGTCCCGCTGTCATCAGGGTCCTCGATGTTGGGCATAACGGCGGCGGGGCTGTGGCATGCGGGGCTGGCGCGGGACTGGTAAAATGTGTTGGCAAAGTTGAAGCCGACAGTAGCGGCGGGGGCCTTCGGACGTGAGGGACCAGCAGTCACGGCCTTGGCCACATCAATGGTGGCCTGGGTGATGGTCTGGTAGCCGGCAGCGGCGTGGAACTCACACATCTTATCGGAAGACTTGTGGCCTGCGAAGGGCTTGCGGCAGCGGAAGCACCCATCACTTGTCTTCAGCAGGTCACACTCGGCGGGTGTCATAGCCAGGCAGCATTTCGCCAACGACAACGCAGGAGGGGCGTTACCGCTGGCAGTGGTCTGGTCATTGTTGCGGTGCTTGTTGGTACGGTTGCCGTCATTGGTCGTGGAACGTTTGCACAGTTTGCGCTCATGCTCCTTGGCCTGACGCGCCCAGCGATGATGCTCCTTGATCCGTTTCTCGTCAATGACCTTCACGGCAGCAATCCAGGGGATCAGCTCAGTTTGGGCCTTCGCCTCTTTGTCGGTCTTGTGGTCATCAATTAGATCCTTGAGCATGACGGCTTCAAGGTGGGTGTGGAGGCGGTCGTTGAAGAAGTGCGAAGTGGTGTTGATGAGCAAGGAGTTTTGTAAGCGGACGGCGGTGGAGAAGGCAACAAACATCTCTGTGGGGGATTGCTGACGTCCAAGCATCGCGATGCATAGGTTGTCCTCCCATCTGTCCGGGAGCATTTTCACACGGAGCTCCACCATGAAAGCATCAAACGTGATGGTGAGGAGGCGGGCACCCTTGTCCTTGAGCATGATCCAGTCATTGATGTGATGGTCCCTAAAGCAACCGAGGACAGACTTCATCTCCTTCTCAGGCGTGATGTCCTTGAAGGTGACGTAGTTCCCGAAGGCGATTTCAAACTCGCGTAGTGTCATCGGCGAACACTCGCCGGCTAGTAGGATTGGAGGCTTGCCAGGGTAGACATCGAGCTTGGCGGACATGGAGAAGGTGGGCGGTGTGGACGGTGGGGAGGTGTCTGCGTAAGATGAGTCTGAGAATAAGGATACAGGAGTATGTGGGGGCGAGACAGAACAAGTAGGAGTCGGTGGGGAGGCCGGCGGGGAAGGGTCCTTAAGCGAGTGTGATATTGACGGCTGGATATCTGGCGAGGGTGATCTTGACGGCAATGGGGTGGGTTCAGTCGGCTGAGTGCTGCACTTGTCCTCGAGTGACGAGGATATTGGGAACAGACGGTTGGCGTGCCAGTGTGATGATGTGGCAGGAAAAACGGTGTGGTACAGTGCAGTGGGGTCCTAATTCGGGCTCAGTACGGTTCAGTGGGATGGTACGGTGTGGTGTGAGCGCAGTGGCTCAGCCTCAAAGCGTGAAAACACTTTCGAGGTTCCCAGAGCAGTATCTGGGAGGATTGTGGTGATATTGTTCAAAAAATGAAAGCCTGACTCACCAGGCTTCACTGAGAAAAGACCAAGAGACACACAAGCAAACAATAAGACCTTTGATTGGGGTGAGACAAAGCAGAGAGGGAGATATGAGTAGGGGGATGATCGTGGTAAGAGAGAGAGACTAGCTAGTCGTAACGTGTGACATGTGATGTGAGTAAAGTGACCGTTATGTGAGTATCAGTCAGGTTTACACTGGTATGATACCTGCCATATCACCATGGCAGCATATTGGAGGGCTGGGGCAACTGTGGCTGCAGCAAAACATAAATCAGCATGAGAACACAAATGAAATAATGGCAAAGAGAATGAACATACCTTCAACCAATCACAATGTGCCCACCCATGCTTTCTTGTCTGCCCCTGCTATATGTTATCCTCCAGCTTCACTACCTGTTTTAAGCAGCAATGTAGTGAAGCAAGCACCTTTGTGCACTCATTAGGTCACCTGCAGCGACAAGACATGCTGGACATGTGGCTGTCCAGCGATGCCATCCATTGCTGTGTGCAGTGCACTGTACAAGCCGCCTGTGTGCACTGATGCTAGTAATGCTGCTGTGCATCTGGCATGGGCATAGCATTTGTGTGAGGCTTCCCAAACATCTTACGCATGCTCTCAAGCAGCGAGCTTGTGCTCCACAATGCGCCCTAGGTGGTGCGTCTGCCCCTAGGGTGTGACACAGATGAATACCATGGTCCATACCATACCTGTGGGACAGTAAATAACCCCGGTTATATATATATATTATAATATTGTGTTATAGGGGTTGTTTAAGGTCTTTGTATGCATCATACTATGCTTGGATATATAATATCCGGGTTCCTCTAGACCGTCGAAGATGTCATGTGTTTTTCCCTTTTATAGTTAGAATTACTGCTTATAGATGAATGATTGGCCATCACTAAATAAAACCATATAGCCACCTCCTATCTGGTTTGTCTCCTGGTAACCTGCCTCAGACCTCAGAAGATTTGGCTTTTAAAGAGCCTGTTATGTGATCTGGGTCTGTGTATTGAATACTGAACACTCATGCTGTTGGAATAATCTGAGGTTGGGGTTTACTTGGAATAGCAAAGCTTTCGTGTTTGACTGAGCTCTGCAAACACGTTGAGGAGTAAAATTGATGATGCGCTACTTTATATATCCTCCAAAATAGTAACTTTACAGAATGTTCGCCCTAGATTGAATATATTCCCAACACATGGTTCATATTTTGCTAGTAAACACGAAAAGGATGTGCACCTTCAATTTTATCCCCAGGCTCAGCTCTCACATTTGTTGGGTGAGCTTCATAGGCTCTCATCCTCATTCAGCTCAACTTTTAGCAGGAAAGGCTCAGCCTGTCATGCTGACACTACATATTTTATTACCTCAGGATTCTGGTGCAAGGCTAGGTCTCAAATACTAGCTTCAGCCTCCTTTTTAAAAAGAACAGAGTCAAGTAAATACTGTGTTACCAGGTAAACCAGGTATTTAGGCACTGCCTGTTGTGAGGACTGTATATGCTGTGCATATGCCCTCGCACAGCAGTGCCGGCACAACAGGGATGAAGCACAGCACAGCTATATCACCAAATCAGGACACACGTGGAAACCACATTTGGACTTCTCACAAACACACTCCTCGATCTCAGGCACCGACTGGGACATGAATCGTGACCCATAATCCACTATAGACACCATCGCTTGAGCCTCACCGGGTCTCTCGGCCCGACTCCTGGTCCAAAATCGCATGATTTTCTGTCCACTCCCGACCCGGCCAAAATCCTTTGATGTGCACTAAACGCCCCAGCACTCCAGCACCATGTCTCGTCCATTGCCCACATGACACCGCACCAAGAAGCCTCCTGGTCACCAGAAATCACTCGATTTTCACCAAACAATAACTGACTCTAATGATTGTGCCTGTAAAATCACTCAATTTCCTAGCATTGTACACCCATTTTGGAGTGCAGGCATCGTTGCCCATCTGTTGCCTTCCCTACAGACCCCAGAAACGAGGCAGCCAATGCACCGTGGGATGTTCTGCCTCCATTTGGGCTTGACCTGAAACAAGAGAGCAGTTCTCAGCCCTTTCCAGCACAAAATCACTTGATTTCTCAACTCTGAGACCTCAGAATCGCACGATTTTGCTGGTTCAAGCAGGCACCCTATGACTCATTGTGGGAGGGACTACATGGTACTGGGACCTGGGGGCTGTGCGAGCCAGAGGTATAAAAGGAACATTATTCTAGCACTGTAGATAAAGGAAAATTCCCATAGAAAATCCCCCACAATTCCCCTTATATCTCCGCTCCCTTGCCACCAATACACTCGTTTCACACACTCTCGCCTTTGACTTCAGGCTTGCTCTGATCCATCCTCGTACCTTTCACCACGGTGCACTAGCCTCAGACCTGCCGAAGTATTCACACTCTTTTGCCACACAGTTCGCTGACACATCTCATCTTTCCGAGACACCACCGGATACACCCATGCAACCAAGGACACACTGTGTCCTGCTCTAAAGCGCACCCTGCTACTGGGTTTCTATCGCATAAACACCCTAGTGGCTGAACGAGCTACACCGCAAATACCATCTATTTCGCATTGTAGCGCCGCGGTCCGCATCACACCGTTATGTAGGGCCATTACCTTGGAATGTGCAAGTATATATCTTTGATTTTTTCATATTTATACGGATTTATGCAACCCTCAGAGGTCCCAATACAAGTTGAAATGGACGAGATTAATCCCATCAAGACCACAACAAATAGTACTACACTTCATTCCAGATTGGGAAATTCTCACAAAATCCCTTTGCTTCTTGGAGACCTCAGCCAGGCATAGCAACCTTCCACAGCTTCACCCAACATTTGAGGATAAGGGTGTTAACACACTGTTTACACGTAGTGAGCGAGACAGGGACCGATGGTAGAGGAGGGAGGAGGGTGGCTGCTTTTGCTGCATCATCAGCAAGCTCGTTACCCATGGTACCATTATGGGCTGGCATCCAGAATTTGGTGATACATAGATCAGGAGACCTCTCCATCATGAAACAGATCAGCTGATCATAGACAATGGCATGGAATTGCCCAGTATGTGGGGAAGTGGAGAGAACGGTCTTGAGTCTGGCCTAGGAGTCAGACACAATCAGGAGATGGACTGCACTGAATGCCAGTGCCCATTCTGTTGTGCACAGGAGACCTTCCATCTCCCCTTCCGCTATCTGCCCCAAGAGGTAGGAGGATTCTCTCGAGAACCGTCCCATTTACCACCAGAACAGCTGCACCACTGGCTAATTCCAAGAGCAAGGACCTGACAATGTACCATGTTGCCCCTGCAAACCAGTTGTTCCCCAGAAATTCCTTCAGAACAGCCAACACATTCTCCTTTGCCAGGATGACAGTACAGTTGAAGCTCTTCTAACCCATACCTGTCGGTGGGCACCTCAGGGTATGGGGGTGTATGGGTTCTGGGAGGGGCAGGAAATTTTTAGTTTAAAATATTTCTATGGGCTATTTAGCGTGGACACTCAGTAAGTGATGTGTAAAAATGATGTTGGGGCCCTTGCAGCATGTGTATATTGTCCCTACTCATTTGGGTACCGAATAATCAGTAATTGATGTGTCAACAAGATTTTCAGCAGCCTCCCAACATGTTTCACGACCAAAAGTAGAAAGAAGTGCCTCCAGCTTGCATGTGAATGGGTCATGAAGGTCTGAGACAAATTTGCAGAGTGTTGAAGAGGCCTGCAGAGCAGCCTTGCGAGTGGGCTTGGGCTTTATAACCCCATCTGTGTTGTTGTCATCTCTGCCCTTTATCTCCCTCGCCTGCTCACCATTATACATCTTCTGGACAGCCTCGCAGATTTCTTCATCCGACACCTCACCAATCATTACCTGTTTGTCCCACCATATTGATAAGATCTTTGACTGCAAGCTGGTCCCCTTCTGGAGGATCCCAGTTTCCTGCAACCTGTTAATGGCGGTGGAGAGGGCCTTCTCGGCAGCCTCAACAGGATCTCTGTTGTCGTCTGGTGAGAAGGTAGACGAGGTTGGAAGGATGCCAGATTTGGTCCAGCAATGAGCGACGGTGGCAGCAGTAACCTCACACCAAGCCATATCTGCCATGTGCATGGCCTCAAGCTGAGCAATATTGTAAATCTTTGCCGGGGGGATGTCTAGGTCGTAATGGTCGAGAGCGCGTTGCATGTATAACCGCCTGTAATGAGCCTTGAAGCAATGTATGATGCCCACATCCATTTGCTGAATGTGTGCAGTGAGATTGGGTGCAAAATTCTCAACGCAGATATGGGTAAGGTCAGATGGGAGGATGTGGCCGGCAAAGTTATCCTGCAGAAGGAGGATGTGGCGCCCTTGGTCGGCCATCTGCAAGTTGAGGTCCATAAACCACTCTTGATAAATGGGAGAGGTCATCCAGACCTTTGCATTGTTTCGATACAGAAAGCTGAGCTCTGCACCAGTTTTCTTCTTGAATGCATGCCATCGCTTTGCTTTGCCAATGATCAATGGGGGAAGTTGTTCTGAGTCTCTGGCCTATTGGCATTGGTTTCCAGTGCATACGTGATCCATTTCTTGATGCCCTTCACACCAGCCATCTGTCGGTCCAGCGGCATACTGATTGAGAACATGAGACCAGTTTTTATTGATAAAACAGCCACTTACGCCCAGAACAGCCCCGTTTCATCCATGTTAAACACATCCTTCAGCTCGTAGCCCTCGTACAAATGATTTCTTGCATGTGGTTCCTCTTGGCCTTGACATCATCAGGATTGGCTGATGCAGCTTCACTGTGCCATTTCAGGTCCTTCAATCCACAGTGCTTCTTAAGCTTGGCAAGCCATCCATTGCTGAGAGCGAGCCGCTCGTTCTCCGGGATCCTGGTAAGATCAGCAAAGCGGGTCCACTTTTGGTGGATGGTTTTGCCGTTGAGATGGACCTGACCATGCATCGCTGTCGCAATCCAGAGTTCCACCATCTCATCCACTTCTGGATGTTCCACCTGCTTCAAATGTTTGGCGCTGTGAGGGCTGTATATGCTCTGTGTATGCCCTCACATCTCACCCATGCTGTATCAACAACCACACGTGCAAATCACCCTTCCTTCCGAATCGGGACACACCAAGAAACCACATTCGGACAGACGCCCCTGGATGCAGCCGGCGACGCCAGGACCAGGCACGGTGGCTCTCACCACACTCGAACATGACTGGGCGGCTCTCACCACACTTGAATACGACCAGGCAGCTTTACCACGCATGTGCACGGACAAGCAGCGTGCTCCGGACGCATCTGCACACCCCAACACGACCGTATTTTGGGCTTGGACCCTGTCTTCTGGGGCACGGCCATTGTTCGCTGTCAACTCCACCCGCATCTGTGGCAACCCAAGGGCTCGTACCTGTGTTCCTGTTGGTTCGGGTCTTCACCTCAGCAAAGGCACCACAAATACCATTGTATTTTGCCTCGTATTCTGACTCACACCAATGCATCCATTGATTTGGGTCCTTGCCAAAGCAAGACACCCTGAATACGAGCATATTTCCTGCTTCGCATTCAGGTTTTTTGGTCTCCTCACGTGTTCTCGCCCAAATATGAATGTGTTGGACCTTGGGGAATGATGATGGACCATTCCCTTGGGTTGTCTCGATATATGCTGGGCCCCAGAGGCTGTGCTACAGTAGGTATAAAAGAGGCGAGGTTTCTGAGCAGTAGACATCAATTCAGAGCCAATTCATTTGATTCAATTTGGGATTCAATCCCTGGGACGAGTTTGCCCACTTGTACTCTCCCACCAAATACATAGGATTTGACCACCACACCACAGCCCAGACTCGTCTTCGGGCTCCACTCACCCTTCCTTTGCAGCTTAAGTCCTAAGCTCGCACCTCACTCACTCTCTGCAGCCGTAACTTGTTGCGCTCACAGTACACCCCCAGCCCGAGCACACACACACACACTCGCCCGTGTATCTCACCCGGGTTCACTCCCACCTGGAACAACACAGCTCAAAACCCTTATGCACACCTCCCTCAAGTGTCCAACACTAATCCCTCTAGAGGACTGACCAGCTACACCTGTGAAGCCAATTTCCTTCACACCGTAGCGCCACAGTCCTTATCACAGCGCTCTCATCCTGGCCCTTCTCTTTTGCTTCGTTCCAATGCTCCCACCACTTTGTCTCATTTTTTAGCCAATCAGAGATCATGGGCTGCTTGAGACAGAGATTCAGGTAAATGGGGTCAAAGTGCTTTGCAGTCTTGGCTTGGTTGGGGCTGCTCTGGGCATGGTGCCAGTCAGGGATCTCAATACACTGGGCAATGGTGGTGATTTCCTTTTTGGTGAAGACAGGAGCCCCCAACTTCTTCTTGCCACCTGGATTCTGTGGCTTCTTTCGCTCCTCGGGACCTGGAGTAAACATTAAGCAGTGCCCAAATTGAAGCAAGAGTGACCCACATTTATGTTTGCCTGAGTTGATAATGTCTGTGCCAAGTCCTTGAAGTTTCTCGACAAGACCTTTCTGCTCCAGGTCGAGGTGTGAGAACCTGTGCTCATAATCAGAAGCATTTCCGAGCGTGTCAATGACAGCCTGTTCATTGACATGGTTTGCTTCATTGTCAAGCCAAGCTTAAGAATCTTCTCCTTTTTTTTCAGTCAGTTCAGAAGATTATTTTTGTGTCTTTCTACTCACTGCTTGACCAAGGCGAGGCCCTTTTTCAGGACCTCCAAGGGTGACTTGGTCATTGCGAGAGAGTGGTACAGTGGCAAGGGGATTTGATTCCAATTCAGCACCAATGGCACGGCCATATCAGTGATGGCTTGGAACCACTTGGAACCTTTGGAACACGGGTTTTTATCGCCATAGTGGAAGTCTTGATGATGCAAAGGGTTATTGAAGACACAAAGGAATGGACTTTTCACCCAGGCTTTGCGTCATTGATGCAGAAGCAGAACAATTCCTAAAAAGAAATCTAACAATGGGAATCAAACGGGAGGCCTACACAAAGTGACTCAAAAACAAAGCTTCATGTACTATACCAATCCAGCAAATTATACATAGAGACAGGGAAGCCGTGTGCCTATATTAGGTGGGTGCTTGGGTGAAAAATTATTGAAAATATAGGTTATGAACCCTCCCAATCCTACGGGTTATTGAGTACTACAGATTTATGGGTTTTAATTGGGAACCAACTAGACAGACCACCAAAACCTATGGGTTTTAAGAGATTATGGGTTGTTGGGGCCATGGGTTAGAAGAGCTTCGACTGCATTCAGTGGGAAAGGTTCAGCCCAGGGAGGTGCATAAACTGGCAGGATATGTTCTAGTCCCAAAGTGAGAGTGGACCCGGAGATACCAGCAGTGATTTTGGGATGTGGCAGAGTTAGGCTCTGGGGTTCAGGGATAGTAAAAAGGCTCTGGAAACACTGTGTCAGATGTTATGGGGGGAGCAGTCACGAGTGCTTGCCTACCTCCAAGAGGTGAAGACAGACCCTGAGTGTATAACTCAGTGGAAGACAATCTTGAATGGAAGGTGAGGGGAGGGGCAAAGCCCTTAGATGCCAAACCCGTTCTACAGACAGCATCTGTTATGAGTGATCCATAACACTGCCTGAGAGCAATGCCCAAGAGGTGAGGCAAGGCTAATGTAGCAGACTCAGAGATGACAGTCACAGGCTGATGGATTGGCAAAGCCAAAGAAGCACTTATACAGCAAAGCCCTGTACAACAAAGGAAGAGCAGAGCTGGGATAAGAGGAGGAGGACCAGGACAATGGTCTGTGGCCTTGAGCTCAGGAGAAGATGCAACACAGCGTGCGAGAATTGATCAGAACACAGTCTGATTTAATAAGCCTGAACTCCTCAAACAGGAGAGAGTGGCATTCAGGAGCAAGGAAATTATGAGTTTGGCACAGAGGCCTAAGAAAATCCTCCCTACCCTTAGAATCTGGATTTACAATGAAGAATTGCAGATGAAAGAGGGTTTTTCACAGTAGCCCTTTTTCTTTCCTTTTTACCTCCTTTTTGTCTTCCTTTGTGTCTTTTCAAAGAGGGAACTAAAAATAAGAAGAAAAAGGAACAGAAAATGAAAAATGAGCACCAACCCTTCATTTTTGAAAAAGTATCCTTTTCCTGTTCCTTTTATTTTTATTTTTTCAGACTGCTTCCCCTCCTAGATTTGGTACTTGTTAGGATACATAGGTCCTACCCTCTCATATGCACTCCCAAGAGGCCATGTATCCCTTCACCTATGCAAATATTCTAGCTCATTTATATGTTCCATCATATTCCCTTTTTCTCTCCTTTTTTTCTGGATCTCGTTGGTTAGCTGTTCATAGTAACTCATTTTTCACTTTTCTGTCACTTTTTCTTCATTTTCAGTCAGTTTTGCACCCAGAAACTTGTACCTTTGGATTTTAGACCCTCTTGAATGTCTGAATGGAAAAGGGAAAAAAAACTTGGACAAAAAGGATGAGAACATAAAAAACATCAGGAAAACCCGAAGTTTATAATTGCGAAGAATTGGAGATAATTTTCGCCAATCCAAAGATTGATGGTGATTGTGATGGATTCTGACATTGCGTAAGTCGCTTTCCGGTTTCACCAATTCTGGCTAAATATCACGGATTTGGCGCCAATTTGTCGCCATTATCCAGGCTTAGGGACACTTATGCAGGCCTGGCCAGAACTTTGCAAGGAAATACTAGAAATTATCATTTATTGGGTATGTATGTATGTAGTAGACATATAGGATACAGGATTAAGAGAATGCCTTGTCCCCAAGGACACTCTGAGTCATGCTTCACCTCTACAATGGGCAGCAGCTCCTTGCCGACAGGTGCTTCTTCCCCTTTTGCATTCCCATCCATCGAACCCTTGCTGCATACACCAAAAACAAGATAATCATAATTCTGACAAGGCTGGGTTAATGTGGGAGCAGCAGGGGATAACACACTGCAGCTAGAGTCAAGGTGACTCCGAGTTACAAGCATGGGAGAGGGAGAAGAGGGGAGATGCTCAGGCAGCCCAGTGCCTGTGCAGGAGGTGTTACTATAGAGCAAGAAAAATGAGGCAACCATGCACCTGCTGAATCAGGAGGGCTACACTCGGCAGTTCTGTGATGCGGGTGGCCACAGGCAGTGATGTAACACGTCCAATGGACTTGACAATGTTGCTGGATCAAATTGGCTCTGAAATGGATGTCAGTATCATGAGGAGCACAGGGAACAGTGTGGTAAGAACGGCAGTAGGAAGTTCAGTCTGGATTCACCGATAGTAGACAATGTGTCTCAAGTGAAAGTCCAGATTTGGGGTTCTATGACTAGCCGCAATGAAGATGGTGGGGCAGGAAACATACCTGGGATTGGCCCGGTAAGGTGCTTGAGGACAGGGAGGGGAGGGGAGTGATTTGTGAGCGAGAGAGAAGGTGGATGGAAAGGAAGAAAGGTGTTTGATGATGTTGTTGCATTCATCAAAAGCAACCAACTTCTGGGCTCACGTGTTCCGTTATGTGTTGAACAGCCCCAGGTGGCTTTACACGAGGTTTAGGGTGACTCTCAGTTGGCTTTAGAGACACCTTTCACTGTGCACTGTTTCTTCCTGCAAAGAATTCAGAGGTCTGGCACCTGTCTAATGTACCTGGGCATATATCAGGATGTAATTCCTGCTCTTCCAAAGCATAAAAATATTGATTGTCCAAAGATTTTACAAAATGGGAAGGATTGAGGTTGAATACTGGATTGTTGAAAATTGTCAGTAATTGACAAACAATTGGGGAATCTGGGTTTTCCTGATGAAGGAGAGAAAAGGGAAAAAAAAGGAGCTAAAAAGGGCTACTGTGAACAGCCCTAATGAAGCCTCAAGGAAAGAGAAGGGAAGCCCCATGTTGAACAGATGGAGTATATACAGAAGTAGTGGAAGTGCCTTGCAGTGGAAGTGGGTGCATGCCATCACTTGTGACTGATGTGCCCTGGGTTATTCCCAATTTGGAAGTCCATTGTTCTTGACCATGCTCTGCCACCCACCCTCTCTCCTTCGGCCCCTGTCCTGCACTAGTTTTCTGTATTTTTTGACTAAATTTTATGCAGGGACAGTTTTTTATCCGTGCACTTGGGCTTGGATGCCCCTGGTCACACTTCGGTCACACTCCGCTTCCGGTCCTCTGAGACCTTCGGAGTTCTGTCACATCTCAGGTTTCCATGCAATGAAGGATTACTGAGCGTTTCCCGTCTATTGCTTCATCTCCTGTCCTCCCCTTCCATCCTCCGGATTTCGGACCAGTCTGGAGCTGGCTCGGATGGTCTCGGACCATCGGGCCTATTACTCTATCACATATTACTAAGTGTCTTCCCATTTATCTGTTTATCCAATCTTCTCAACTTCTCGTTTATTGTCTTGTCTTACTCAGCTAACTTCTTTGTCCATATATGGACTCTCACTTATTGTTATGTTCTTGGTCATGTTACATTACCTTATTCAGGTTAACAATAATGGACTTAGTATAAATACACTTCAATATCCTCATGTACTTCAGCTGTAAAATTAACACTGTTTCCGTGTTTCCTCTCATGGACTGAGACCACTTCACCATCTTGTCTTTGGCTTGACTCCGGAGTTGCACCAAACCTCTGGACATCCTCTTCATCTTCCATCTCAACTTCCTCTCCATCTCCGACCTCTGACCTCTGGTCCTCCGGTTCCCATGCTCCTCCAATCCTCATCTGTCTTCCCCGGATCGTATCTGTGGACCTTCCGTTTGTTTCCGGAGTTCTTCCGGGAGCAGGGCTCAGACTGGGTTGCCTTTTCCGGAGTAGCCTCATTTTGCTTGGCTATATGCCATGGAGTATCTGTCCCTCTGTTTGTCTCTGCTTGGATGCCAGACTGTCGCACACCCTTCTGAGCTGTGGTGCTTGCGAGAATAGCCGAGATAACCACCTTGGGAATCCCGTAGTTTTTCTACATGTGATTGCTATAAATCTGGGAAATGCCTTTGCCGCTAATGTGCTCTGTACAGGGCAATATGCAGATGCCTTTGCCTAGTCAATAAACAACCACGACAATAGAATTGAACCCATTAGAGGGGGGAAGTTTGGTGATGAGATTGATGGAGATGTTTTGCTAGATCCGTTCTGGCACAGCGTTCGGATGTAAAAGCCCTCTAGGTTTTGCAGGGAATGTCTTTGTGTGTTGACAAGTAGGGCATGCAGCCACATATTTCTTTGCATCTTGTAGAAGGGTTGGCCAATAATAGTTGCGGGATACGAGTTCGGCCGTTCAATACTGTCTGGGATGTCCTGACAAGTAGTTGTTGTGATGAGCTCTCAGAATTTTATGGTGTAGTGATTGATCCTCCGGCATGTATATGGTTCCGTCCTTGGTCAAGTAATCATTGTGGTTGACCCAACCTTCTGGTTCCTTCCCATCCTCCCATAATCCCGTCACTTTCTCCTCCCACTTCACTTTCTTCTCCTTGATTTCCTCCATGAATCGGTCACCCAGGGTATTGTTGAGGACAGTAGGCATAGCTCGCAGAAATTTCTCTTTCAATACCCCCTCCTCCATCCCCTTGGAAAATGATTTTGGTAGCAGGGTAATCCTGGTGTTATCATTTTCCTCCCGTTCATGCCCTTGTCGTCTCGACAAGGTGTCTGTCTTTGCATGAGCTTTCCCGGGTTTATAAAGCAGGGAAAAATCATATTCACCCAGTTTCAGGGACCAACGCACTTGTCACCTGTTCAATTTCTTGGTCGTTGTGAAATATTCCAGGTTCTTGTGATTGGTCCAGATTTTGAATGGGATTTCGCTGCCTTGAGAATGATGCTGCTACTCGTAGAGGCACCGTATGATTGCCAGCATTTCCTTGTCGTGGATGTTGTAATTCTGTTCTGTATCACTGAGGGATTTGGATAAAAAGCCGATGGGAATCCAGACCCCATCCTGCTCCTGTGATAACACTCCCCCCATTGCAAAATCCGAGGTGTCTGCCTCCACCCTCCATTCCCTGTGGTCGGGAGGACCGGTTCTGAAGTAACCAGGTCAATGAGTTTCCAAAACGTGTCATGCTCTTCAGTTCCCCATCTCCACGGCATATCCTTGTGGGTTAACCATGTAAGAGGTTCTGTGTGACGTCTGAAGTCCTGGACAAACCAACGGTAGAAGTTCAGAATCCCAGAAAGCTTTGGATGTCCTTCACCATCTTGGGTGTCACCCATTCCCGCACACCCGCTACTTTCACTGGGTCAATCTGTATCTTCCTGTTCCCCACGATGACCCCCGAGTATTCCAATTCTTGCTTCTCGAATTTAAACTTCTCTAGTTTGAGATACAAGTCATGGGATTTGAGAATCACAAGCACTTCTGATATGGTGGCGCAATGTTCTTCCAGGGTTTTGGAATAGATGAGTATGTTGTCAAGATAGACGATAACCCTTCCCTCTGCAATCTGCCTCTCAAAAATCTCATTCATCATGGATTGAAACGTGGCCAGTTGGTCAACCCAAAGAACATCACCAATGGTTCCCATAATCCCTGGTTGGTGATGAACATGGCCTTCTCCTCGTCTCCTTCCTTGATGTGAATGTTGTTGTATTCCCATCAAACATCGAGCTTTGTGAACCAGGTTGCCTTGCGCAGCATATGCATGATTTCTGAGATGAGGGGAATAGGGTATCAATTTTTTACGGTTATAGCATTGAGCTTTCAGTAGGTCAAAGCTTCCCATCCTTCTTTTTGATGAAGAAGAAGGGTGAAGTGAATGGGGATTTGGAGGGTCGAATATGGCCAGTCTCCAAATGTTCCTTGATGAAGGCATCCAGCTCCCTCTGTTCAGGAACAGAGAGCGGGATACTCTGTCCTCATATGGGTTCTGCACCGAGTTTTAACTTGATGGTGTGGTCCCACTTCTTCCACGCCAGGAGTTTATTGAAGTCTTGCTTCTCAAAGACCAATTGAAATCCTGCAAGTAGTGTTCTGGGACCACCTCCTCCAGTGTCTGCTCCCCCTTGGCTTTGTGCGTGGCAGCCACTAACTTTGTAGCCACACTCCCCATTGCTCGGATCTGTTCTGCATCTTGACGTGATAAAGTACTTCAAATCAATTGGCAGGGGGGATGGATACACGTGAGTCAGGTATAGGTATGGATCAGGAGGACACAGCTTTCACTCCTGACCATCGATAAAATCCCCCAGGGTCTCTTTCAACAAGTCGGTCATCATGGTGTGGAACTGTGGGTTCTTGGCCATGACCTTGAGGCAGTTGCATGCAATGTGCCCCTCTTTGTTGCAATGGTAGCAGACTGGCTTGCCATTGCAAAAGCTGGGTCCATGCACGGTGGTCCTGTCAATGTCCATGGGCACTGTCACGGTGCTGGAGGTAGAGGCCACAGCGCTCGAACTGGGATTACCAGTTGAGGTGCTAGAGTTGTTACCAGAGTTCCTGCTCCATTCGCTGCAACGAGGGGCCCCAGTGGTACCACCAGTATTACCCGCAGGATTATGGGTGCGAGTTGTGGAGAGTGGGGAGTGGGTGGAGTGATCACGCAGGGAGTACTGCATGGCCTGGTAGGCACGTTTAAGGCCGTTGTGTTTAATGACAGCTTTCTTCCAGTCATCGTAAATCTTTGGCATTACTTCTTGTTTGTAGACTGACTCCACAGGTGGTAGTTGAATCCTGCGCTTTATGATATGGATGAGGGTGGTGTCGTCAAATCCTGCCATCTTGTTGAGTGCGTCCAGGATGGTGAAGTAGGCGGTAGCCGTGGTCTTCTCCTGGTGTAGGGACTCCATCTTCGACTGTGTGATTTCAACCTGCACCCCCCCCCCTTGAAGTCCTGGATGACGGCTTCTTCAAACTCCTTCCAGGTCTTATAAGTCCCAGTGCCATCCCCTTTGCGCATGGCCCGTGGCCCAGGCAGCGGCAGCCCCGTCTTTCATGTATGAAAGACAGTAGGTGATCTTTGCAATGTCGCTGTCATATGCCGTGTTGCCTTGGAAGTTGAGCCAGCAGTCGGCAAGGAGCTGGTCCACCTTCTCAGGATCACCACCAAACACGTTTGGGGCGGCAACACGGGGCTGCTTTGTGTTCACCCTCACTTCTCGGGCCTAGGCAGTACCTCCAATGGGAGCTTCTGCCTGGTGTATCTCCCTAATCTCATCCCTTGCTTCCTTCATCATCTCCAAGGTGTTCGCCCCCATCCCAGTGGTGGTGTTCCTGTCCTCTTCCATGCGGGTTATGCTCTTCTGTAACTCTGTTACAGTTCCCTGTAATCCCATAACCATGCTCTCCAAGGTAGTGCTGGAAATTTTGATTTTCCACAACTCCTCAGCCATGCTCTCTGCATCGTTAAGAGATTTGTTGAAGAGGTACTTGGTTCTTTCATCCAGGTCATGGGTGATGAACTCTGCAAACTCCACCCGGTTTACGTGTGGCATCTTGTCCAGTTGACTAGTCATTTGGGAGATACTATTCTTTTGTGAGCACAGCGGCTCGTCAGGTTCTCGGAACGCGACTGAGGCGACTGGACAAGGGAAAAGCGAAGTTGAGTGGGACAAGCAAACAAGCAGCTGGAGTATAGACTAGAATACTATAGAGAGTAGTAGAATAATACAGGGTTTATATACAAGTGCCAAGGTATTTATAGGTGATTAGGGGGTTTGGTGTCTGTGGTAACAGGACACATAGGGTTAATGAGAAATATTAATACCGATCCTTGTTCCTACGATTGGGATTTGGAGGGGTTGAGTCTGGAGTAACGGAGTAATGGAGTTGAACTGTGGGATAACGGAAAAGAATTCCAGATCATGACATAAACCCCCTAACAAAATGACATCAGTAAGCGAAACACATTTAGGTATTTAGAGATCACCGACCACTCCAATTTTTTGTGAGATGAATCTCCTTGTTATAAAAGTCCCATCCGCAAAAGGAATTAAGGAAAAGGTCCCCATGGTGTGCTCACAATTGAATTTTGTTTGCACCGTTATTTGCCACAATTTTTGATCCAAACCGCATGAGCCCGGTCAACCATAACCGACCCGTTGCCTCTGCAGTGAGTCGAGGAGGGGGTTTTTTGATGACGCTGAGTAAGAATATTAACATCCAGGAGGTTCAAGTTGCATGGATGAGGCCCAGTTGATTATTTTGTAGTGTTTCGCTCTCCCGTGATTTGGCCAAATCTGGATAAACCGGCCTCGTTCTCCACCAAATCAAGATGGAATCACTGCACAATTCTTAGTGTCAAATGACAGCCCAGAAGCCGCTCTACAATCCTATAAAAAGACCCCAACCAACTTATGGATCCATCACCCAGCAAATGGCCACCTTCCTTCAGCGTTTCGTTGGGGGTTTGTCACTGTATTATGAGTCCTAAAAATAGCATTTTTGGCTCATTTCTAATCTTTCGCATGGCAAAAATTATTGTCGATGGGATCATAACTTCAACCTGTGGGATGATTGTTTGCTCCTTTTATAGTAGATACCATCATGCACCGCACCCTTTTATAGTATTTGCCATCACAGACGGACAACCACTGCACTGCTCTTGCACTGCTTTATGCACTGCCTTCGGGCCTTCACACATTCGATAAGTGTTGCTTCATCTCCCACCTTTAAGTATTGATGTCACCCAATTCCAGGTGCCCCGGAACATGGCCTATCAAATCTATCCGCCCTGATGCTACCATGTGCTTCCACCATAACATGCAATACTCTCCCGAATCTCACCTTGTTGCTTTTGTTGCCAACACTTCGCCAGGATTTGGCAAATGCAGCCCCTGCAAAAGAGTACAACTGTGACACGACAAATTTGATATGGGGTGTTCAAACGCTTAGGTATTTGAACACTTATTTCTGGAGAGTTTCTTGAAAGACTTAAGTACCCTACACCGCCAATCGAAGATTTTATTTTTGAAACAGTTGATGCCAACAGTTCTCGAAGCTATTTGAGGACCTTTCCGAGAGGTTGTTTGAACATTCCCCAGACGTTTCAGTCAAAATATTGCCGTAACATATTGGTGATGTCAGAGGGACATTACATGAATATCCCATATACCTCGCGGGAAATGTTCTCACTGTATTCCAGCCCCAGGTGAATTTGAAGGGTATATAGAAGAGGTATACCCAAGGTATACCCCGAATGAGTCTCAGTTAGAACTGCGGTTAAAACTAGCGATGCAACTTCAACAAGTTTGAGCGCGGCAGCTGATCACGGCAGATTCACTTTCACATTTGACGTGTAAGTACTGTCCTAAACATGAACCTTCTGAATGGATGTCAGTGAGCCTGCAATGTTCATCCCACGACAGTGACAGCCACTCGACTCACAGGCAAGATCAAGATGGTGGAGAAAAGGTGGAACAGACGTCGGACCGAACAGTGGTCTGTGCGCATCAGACCAAATAACTGTCAATGTTGGTGCGCCCACAGTCTTTCCTTGTTTTCTTCTCCCATTCACCCATTGTTCGTTCATTCCCTCCCACCCTATTATGGACTACAAGCAGCAATAAGTCGGCTGTTGGCATCCTGCTTCCCTGTCATCAAGACCTAGGCACTCTTCGCATCCGCCACAAGACGGAAAGGTCCGTTTAATCCCTTTCAATCCACATGCAAGCTTTGCAACGATGCATATGTCAATCTCTCCGCAAACTCTTCAACTCCGAAATCAATCTGATCCTATCTGCTTCAAAACCCCGCTGTTCAGAGGTCACCGCGCTGACTCGCCGCTGACTCGCTGCAGCCTCGCAGTCGGTCATCTTCATATCCCCTCAATCATCCCCTCAATTCAAGCCTTCCCACACTCTGGCCGTTTCAAGTGAATTTCAACATCAATCCTCACCTCAACCGCCGTCAACAGGCAATATCTCTTCTTGTGAGACGATCATCACCCACTCCAGGCTGCCGTTCAGACTTGTGCGGGCTGTTGAGTTTCTTGATCTGTTCTCTCTCATGTTTGGGTTTCACCACAATTTTAGGTCCGATGTGCGGCCTGCGTGCCAGGCATGGCTGTGGGGATGATGATGACGACGAGCGCGTACATATTCTATCTGACCGTCATTAGCTACATTATACTGCCCCGATGATACCTATATTTCATGTAAATTGACATCCGATTAATCATTTCTTGGGCATATCAACGAGTGGCAGTGGGAACATTCAGCCGAAAATGCCTACAATGCTGACTTATTTGTTCAATATGGTATCTACCACACCTCGCAGAAAGGTTGGCCTGAATGTTGTACCAATGTCATGTCCCAGAAGCATTGAGGAATTGATGTTTTCATGTTCCAGTGATGTTTCCGGCAACATCTGATGATGGCCGTGTTTACGTCCGCAGATATCCGAGCCGAAACATTTAGGAAACATTTTTGCCAAATGACGGTGTAGCACAACTATGCCCCTACAAATTTCTGGTAAGTTTATTAACAGTTTCAAAATACATTTCTGGTGGGTTTTCTCAAAGGCTTAAGTATTCTAGCGCAACTCTGCCCCTACGAATTTCTGGTAAAGTTTATTGAGATATTAAAAATCCGAAAGCTGACCGCGTAGCTTTTGTTGCCAGGACATGGCGCGCACCCCAGCTGTTCCGAGAGACCAGAAATATGACCCTACGGATTGTGGTGAGTCACTTGTAGCACATTCGAAAGCTAACTATGTTGAAGTTGGCAGAACTTCGTGCACGCACCCTCGGATGTTCCGAGAGGCCGAGACCATGCCCTTACAAATTTAGGTAAGTCCCTTGTAACACCTCCGAATCCAAGCACTGACCTTATTGATTTTGTTAGTAGATGTTTTTAGGTTGTCAAATGTGGGCTATGAGTCCTACAAACACAAATTTTGAGAGAGAGAGAGCGTGCGAGGGCGGTGCACAGCACCACTCCCGAAGCGCACGAAGGGATAGCTCACATTTATTCTGGTTCAGATTTTAAAAGGTAGATTATGAGTCCCGAAAATGAAACTCTTGGCTTGCTTCTCCAACAATCACAATTCCAAGAGTTTATTCAAGGATCTCTCGGGCTTCGTCGTAGCTGTTAGACAAGCAAATTATTTTTGTGTCTCCCGAAATGTTAATAGTCGCTTGTTTCGCCAGGATTGTCACCTCTGCCGCGAGGAGCGACCGAAGGTCGGCGACGAGCGGCCGGAGGTGGCGCGCTATTCACTCGGAATAATTTGCTTGTTTGTATTGCATTGCGCAGCATAGCGCAGCATCGTGATCCAGTCCCGTGATCCGCGAAGAAGACGAAGCCGTTCGCAAAACTATCGGACCACGGTTAGGACTCGTATTGCCATGCGCAGCAATGGCCTTGAAAACCACGTTACATAAGACACTAAAAAACGCCCGGCATCAACGCGTATGGAACTTTTGAAGCATAATTCTCCCACTCCTCCCCGAATTGCTTCCGAAGGCCCTCGTCCTCCTTTGGGATGCGCCAAGTCAACCCCGTCACGACAAGAAACATCAGAAGGGCATATAATACCCCAAATGCCCTGCCGGCCGCGCTTCCCTTGATCACGCACTCCATAACCCACGATCCGGGACTTGCGTAGTACAACATTAGTCCGAAGTACGCCAGGAACGCGCCTGTGTAACCCGGATGGCGGACGACGCTATAAGGGCCGGTCGTGACTAGCTGGTGGTTCTTAAAGATGCCGATTTCGAATGTGAAGTGTCTGCCCAGCGCGTTGTAGCAAAGCGCGCGGAGGATACCCCCGCTGACACACAGCAGGGATCCGAGCGCGGCTGTGGGTGTGGCGGCGAAGTGAATTTGAGTGAGATCCCCGCCTAAAGCGAGTCTGGCCAAAATTTGCTGGGTCCAGATCGATGGGGACGCACGCTGCGTGACAATGACGGCCATCTCTGCGACTGCGACACTCCAATACAGAGCCTGTAGTATTCAAATGAACTAACTTTCCTGGCGGTTTTCAAGGATACTGACCGTTTGGATCGTGCGCAAATGGCGAGAGGCCAACATAAACTCCAATCCAGTCGGCGCAATTCCTCGCCTGGCAGAATCTGCCGGAGGAGGGTTTGGTGATGTCGACGCGGTGTGGAGACCTAGCGTCGATGCAGCGATGCACAGTATCCTTGGGAGAGGCATGAAGGGTTCGTTGGACAGCGGAGATCGTGTCTCCTTTCTTTTTCTCCTTATGCTAATTTTATGGGACAATTCAGGTGGCGTAAAGCCTCGCGGGAGGGGATTCTTTGAATCTCGATCTTGGGAAGCGCATGTCTTTCTGACTCGGAGAATCACTCGTGATTTAATAAGCAGCTCGCCGACAACGTTCCACACGTCACAGAAGAAAAAAAAAACGACTCTGCCAGGCGGACATCGCTTAAGCTTGCAGCAATGTACGCAAACGCGGTCCACCTGGATCATTACCAAAAAAAGCAATTAGATACCGAGTTGTCTCTCGAGCGCTAACGCAAAATCCTTGCTAGGGAGCCGGAAATAGACCGCCCCTTCGCGGGAGAAGAAGCAGCTAACTTTACAACAGTCCCTGATTTCATGTTAGTAGGTTTATCAGAAAAAGGATCAGTTCTGCACGCGTGACAGAAAAACCGGACCCGGCCGGACGATAAGTAATGAACCTTGCCGTGACCCACAGGTTTTCACCCTTCTTGTTATTCAGACTCGACTCCAGAATTATGGCGCTCAAGACAGACAAGTTCGATTATTTATCTCTTCTGCAGGAAGATTATTTGCTCCGCCGACCAACGCTGAAATCCGAGCATGCTGGGAGCTATGCCGCTTGCATAATAACATCGGATTCTGGGTAGTATGGCTTCTCACAGGCAAGTTTGTTCCAGCGTTTCCCCTCCTCGAATTTTCTGATCATCATGTTTAGCGTGGTCCATTGCGATGGCGTTCAAAACCCACCCCGAAATTTCGGCAACAAACACATTTTATTACGCTCTCACTTACGTTCCCTTCTGCTTGGTGAGTCACTCGCTACCATTCCGTCGCATGGCTCCGCGATTGCTTTGGCTGCACTCGTTAAAAATCACCTTAGGGAATGAAGTCAATGATCATGACGATTGATGACCTTCTCGACTACGACATCGCCGCGCTGGTCGAGAGAACCAAAGATCGGGCGCTTCCCCGGGGTGCGATCTCGCTTGAGCGGGCTCGGTGTTTTTTTGGCCTACAGTTGTTGTAGGCGTATGCCTGGCGTTCAAAATGTTAAGCAGTACTGTGTGAGTCGCTTGTTCTTGAGTAGTACGTGGCAAGTAACTTATCTGCAAGGCAGGCTTTATACGTCGATGACCGTGTGGCCCTCTACATTATCTATCCTACCTGCAAGGTAAGTGAGCTTTATTGCGTAGATTAAGCCTCACCCACTTGATTGTATTCTCTGTTAGCGTTGGACAAACCTAGCGTCTATCCCTCTTGTCAGTACCAACCCGTTTGCAAGCGTACTGTGTTGACACTTCATACAGGGTCTGATGTTCAACATAGCATTTTCATGGGCTGGAGTGACATCAGTGTCGACGGGTTCCTTGGAACGTCCTGGCTCCAGTTTATCTCGGTGCCTGCTTGTGGACTATCACTTACGAGACAATATATCAGCACCAGGTACGTTTCAGCTCGCTGTAGGCAACGCTCCTAATGTTCCGTCCACACGCAGGATAAGATTGACGATATTAAGATTGGGATCAACTCGCCCGCTCTGCTGTATCGTCGGTACACTATCCCGATTTGCACCATGACTGCGCTGGGCTTCCTGTGTCTGCTGGCCTACGGAGGCATGTTACACGGGCAAGGGATCTCGTTCTATGTTGGTGTCGTGCTAGGGGGGATTATTCTGGTGAAGACAGTGGTAACCGCTGACATCGATTGTCCTGCGCAGTGCAAGGCCATGTTCCTTACCACACCACTCGTTGGCCAGATAGTTCTTGTCGGATTTGTTGTAGACACAGTTGTTCATCGGTACGCTTGAATATTCCTCGTATTTATATGCAATAGTTTTGGCTGCAGTGAGTTCCCACAGTCCGAATCTGCACCAGAATTTTGATCCACCTTTCGATTGGTTGTTCGATTGTGCTGCTGCTCGTGGTGTCCTCATTGCAACGTTCTTCCTTTTCGGACATCGCCAACCAGTCGGATGTAGGTGCTTCTTTGACTTCTTTTTCTCAGTTCCTTAATTACTGGGATTGGCGTCAAATCTGGGATCCGGATCGACCGGTCATACGCCTGGTGTTTGGAGAATCGAAATATTAATATTCGGCAAGGAAAACTGTCGTACCGTTTCCGTGGCTTGTTCGAGGACGTTCGAGTCGTCGAGATTTGTCGGCTGCGTAGGAAGAATTCGAAGTATTCGAGTATCTCTGTTCGACAGGTTTCCCATACCTTACCGCTAAGAGTGAACATTAGAAAACCAATAAATTCTCGTAAACGACAATTATTTTAGGCGAATGAGGTGTGCAAATGAATTTCAATGCGAAGGGCTTACTTAGTTGGTACTCGGCAACCAAGTTCTGGACAGCTATCACAGAAAGACGAAGTTTCGATAACGGCCCAGAAATCATGTCGCCAGGAGAATTGCTTCGGATGTAGCCTGGTGGATGAAATCATTGAAATGAAGCCCCAACCGAAGAAGGGAAGCCCTGATCGGAAAAGCGACTCTTTTTGCTACAATGAATAAAACTGTTTCAGCGAGATGCCAATTTTTTGTTGTCGGAACCACTCGATCCTCGAAGCACCGTAGCGGACAAGTAGCGGATCCATAGGACTGCCAAGCAAGCAGCGTGTGAATGACCAGGAGTATGGGTCAGCAAAATGTTCCGTGTTTGTCCGATGCCGTACGTACATCACTCGGGCGGGATTGCACTCGTTTGGCCCTGGTCTCTTAAATCGAACCTCCACCAAGAGTCTCGACCTGCTATTCTGGATATCTCTGGCTCTTGGTTCTATTCTGGAATCTGGTATCTTGGTAGATCATCTTTCGGCGCACTAATGACAGTGGCGGCCTCCCAGGCTTGGAGTTCTGTACATATACCACGGCTGCTTCACGCGAGCCAACCGCGATTACCAATACCTGTCAGGTGCAGCTCAATTCTGTTCAATTCTGTTCATCTGGGCGCGAGGAATCATCACCTGACCGTCAATCATCATCTGACTGTCTTTTCGACGCTTTTAAATCGTCATGTCGAGAATTCGAAGGAGAGAGGTAGACATTGTCATATGAATCGGAGCGGATGCCCGGACGGTTCTCCGCAGTTTTATAAGTTCGGGATCTTGTCCTTTTGCTTCCATATTTTTCCCTATGTTGAGACGCACTTCTACCACTGAGAAAACTTCCCCAAAGGAGAGGGACTCGCAGACAATCTCCCATGAAGAACACCATGTCGTTCAGGAGCAAGAATTAATCGAACCCAACTGGTGGTGGAAATACCGGTATGCTCAAAATGCGCTCGGGTTACCAAGATGACGAATACATTGCAGTCAAATTATTCGCGAAGCCGCCGCCGAATTCACCGGGGTTATGATCCTGATAATTTTTGGGACGGGTGTTGTCTGCCAGGTCGTGCTTTCTTCCATTACCGCTGTCGCACCGTCACAAAAAGGGGTGAGTTATAAGCGCTTTATTCTACTCGGCAAATAGAATGGTAAATCAACTGCAGAGCTATATTTCCATCAGTTTTGGATGGGCTGTCGGTGAGCGGAGCTCAGAGCCTCACTTGTCTCACTGATTCCTCTCAGGAACGGCGCTAGGTACGCCTGATAGGATGTAATCGGTCACCACTCCATAACATCTACCGCCGTTAGGAGTCTGGGTCTCCGCCGGAATCTCTGGTGCGTGCTTGCTGGCTGCCATGAGTCCAAGTCTTACTTGTACGCGTAGGCGGGCATATTAACCCTGCCGTAAAGCTGATTCCCTCGTACATGTGGTTAGCATACTGATTACATTTATAACCAGGTCACTCTAGTTGGTTTTTTGTTCGGACTCTTGCATTTTAGGTTCCAACCGGACCTTTCAGGCACTAGCCACTTGGCGCGGGTTCCCATGGAAAAAAGTGCCAGGTACGAACACGACCAGAGATTGTTTAACGTCTGTAACTTTCTTCTCTCCCAGTTTACATTTTTGCTCAAGTCATGGGTGGGCTGGTTGGTGCTGCTCTGGTATATGCAAATTACATACATGCTATTGACCTCTTTGAGGGCGGTCGCCATATCCGCACCCTAAACACCGCCAGCCTTTTCTCAACATATGCGGTAAAATTGGTCTTATAGTCATTCTCCTACCGCGCTGAGTGTTTGAGCCAGCTGGGGTACATGACCAACGTTTCTTGCTTCTTTTCCGAATTCCTGGCGACAGCGGTTTTACTTATCGTGGTCCTCGCTACAACCGATAGCCACAATTCCCCGCCGCCGCCTGGGCTCCTGCCGTTGGTGCTCTTTATCTTAATTCTCGGGATGGGCACGTCTCTTGGCATGGAAACAGGTTAGGCGGCGTCCGATTCAATATACCATCGTTCTCATTCATCCCAGGATATGCGGTGAATCCGGCCAGAGACCTGGGTGAGTCCTACACAGTCTCTTTCCACGGGACCACCTGAATTATCTGCCAGGACCACGGCTTTTGACATCGATGGTATATCGTCTCTGCAGACACTTCGTCGAAATCTAACTCTTACTCTTACTTAGGTCGGGTACGGATCACAAGGTTCGTTACCTTCCATTCCCTGATATCACTATTGCTTCTTGCTAAATGATCGTCTCTTCAACAGTGTACACGTTCCGCAGGTGAGAGTGTATTGTTTTGACCTGGCTAGATATTCTGACTTGTGGGTAATAGCCAATATTGGCTGTGGTGTCCTGGTAGAACGCGTCTTCCTTGAATTTGATCGTTCCTGATCATCTTTCCCTTTTGCCAGTAATCGCAACAATCCTGGGCGGACAAGCGGGGACGTTGTTCTACGACATCTTCTTGTTCAATGGCCCTGAAAGCAGGATAAACCATCCGTGAGTATCATTCGGAGTGAATAAGTCTGCCGCCAGTGACAGCAGTTGTTTCAGGGACGCCGCGGCTCGCAGAAAACTGGCGGTCGCCAATGAAGCAGTGTAAAATTTGACCTCATGTTGTATTTTTACCCTTGTATCACTTTCCTTCAAAACTTATATACTGTGGCAATCTGTAGGGGTGAAACCACTTCTGGACCGTGACTGAAACGAACATGTTGAAACGAGAAACGGTAGGGCCGTTATGCGTGACATCCGATAAATATTGAAACCTATTGAAACGAGCCTGGGCGGTTTCCTGCGGTGTTAGCCACTGGATTGACAATGACACTCCTGTGGTGTTTGTCAAGCTATAAACGAAGAGATCTACTTTATGCATGTACCAGAAACTGTGTGAAAAAATATATCTGCCTGTCCCGTCACGATTTTTCAGTGAAACGGCCCACGGGCCCTCCGTTATCCGTGACCAGGGCGAAAAGCTGAAACGAAACGACCCACCCGTGACGCGTTACGTTTCACCCCTATAGATTGCCACAGTAGTAATACTAGTAGTATGTATTGGTTTCGGTTGTCACGTCGATCCCGAGTATCAGTAAACTTGTGTGTCTCCACCGACCTCCGCGAGCTTCGGGGAAGTTGGCCTAGAAGTTGGCGAGGCTGGCGGGTGGTCAATCCGTGTGCATTGTCGTCCGTGTCCAACTGTGTGAGCCCTGAATTCATTTTGAGTGCTTACGACGGTGCCAATGAGCGCTGAGCGCCGGAACGGTGGGAAACGAGGCGAACGGCGCCGGCGCCCAAAAATGATCATCATCGCTCTTTGCGACACATTCTCCACCCGCGTAAAAATCAAACCTAAAAGGCCCGCGAAATGAGCGCCTTGGATTACCAGCACCTCGGGCAATATGCCGATGCCCCGCCTGTTGAAGAGGTTCAGCCGAAAAAATCTTCGACAACGATCTCAATCGACTAGCTCAACGCCGGACACTCCTCCCATCCCTAAATCGGCCGCTGCCAGCGAGGTATCCTTTGGATATGTCATCCCGTCAGCGGCGTCCATGCCGCGAAGTGGCTCGTCTGCGTACTTTCCTCCAACTGATCCGTACGACAAACCCTTCCCCCCGATCCCGAACGGGACCAGCGGACATTTAGCCCCGAGCGGAGCGCCCTACCCTCCACTACCTCTACACCCGCCCGCAGCCGTGATTGGCAACACTATACCTGACGATGATTTCTCGAAAAACTTACAGGGGGCATGGACATCCGCGACGACGGATCCAAAGGCGAGCAAGACCGACAAAGCTCTGCTGAAATTAGGTGCGTCGGCGGATCGCTGTTCTTGACGCGAGAACTTATGGGCTCGTGTAGAAAATGGTGTTGCCGGCGCCATGGCAAAAGAAGCCAAAGGCGATATGATTATGACCGCTGTCAAGACAGGTCTCGACGCTGTGGGTGGCATGGAGGCCATCGAGAAAGGCCTCAATTCCTTCATGGAAGGGATGCCGGTTCTGATGAACGCGCTCGATGAGGTAGCCAAGCTGCACCCGTACGTCTTATACTCTCGAGATATGTTCACTATTCAAAAACACCCAGATTTATTGGAGTTGCGGTCATGGCTTTCAAGGTCTCTAACAGCTTATAACCCCCTTACTGTGCCCTAATTCTTTGTTGAAAGGCCGTATGGGCGCTGGAGCAGAAACGTCGCGACAATGACCGAAAAATACTGGCGTTGCACATGGAGATGAAGGAGATGATGGGTGTTCTCACCCAGTGAGTTCCGGTCCTACCCCAATTCCCATTGGCTTCATAATTATGTTTCCAGGCTAAAGAATGTCAAAGACTCTGAAAAGGTCGCGCCGGACGGGTCGACCATCAAAGGCCGAATGCAGGTCATTGTCAATGGAACGGCGGAAGATATCAAAGCCTGCGCAAATACCTGTGATACGTACAGTAAAAAGAAGCTCGTCCGTGTTTTTTTGGTGCATTCCCCATTTTGCTGCAGGCTGAACTATATTTTAGTTAGTGAAAGTACTGAAAGGTCCCATCTGGGAAGGCAAATTGATAAAATTTGTGGAAACCTTCACAAAGCGACGCTCAGAGTGTTAGTTCAAGCCCAACACGCACAATGCAGACACTAACCCATCCCAGTTGAATTTGCTTTGTCGATACATACCGCCCTCGGCGTCGATGCGGCCAACAAGGCTTTAAACACAGTGGACCAGACGACGCAGGAGATGAACGCGAAGATGGATATGATGATGAAGATGTTCCAGAATTTTGTCAGCCCGGAGCAGAAGGAGATGGCGCGGTGCGTCCCGATGTTCGTTCCCTCGCCTTGCGCGCTCATGTTTCTAGATTGGTCGAGCAACGAGGCGGGCAAGCGGTTCTGGAAAACGACAAGGTTCTCAAAGAGCTGAACGACTTCGAGAACAAGTCCGGGGGATCTCAGAACAATGCGGCGGCGCATAGCAGAACCGCCAAATCATCAGATATAGAAGATTTAAAAGAAGAGCTTCACCTAGACGTGGACGCTGCTTTAGAACAGAACATGACGGTGTTTAACCGGAAATTTGAGATCCAGAAGCGTCAGATTGTGTTCGTCCCTTCTTTTATTTGCATGAGCACACTCTGACAATAGACAATAGTGATGAACTAAGTCGCGTTATACAGCGCGAAGGCGACCGTGTCATCAGCGCTGTAACTGCGGGGCCCCACGATAAAATCATTGACCCGGTGCGTACTGCACTCGGATGTCTGCCCTGCTTGCTAATTCTCCCGAAAAGGATGTCCACATCATATGGAAAGAGATGGTGAGGAGGCATATCCCATATTTTCCCGTTTTAACTCGGAGCAGGGCTGGCGTGGTAGTGTTAAGACGCGTCACTTTGTCATGGCGCTGCGTGACCACTTCCAGGAGGGGCACAAAGGTTCCGATGAGCAACCTTACGATCATGCCGAGATGAGGGTGGACAAGGTGGACGAGTGGGCATTGGAATATATCAAGTGGGTCACGTGACCGTGATTAATTTGCGCGGTCTAACGTCTCCAGTGTCGTCCGTCTTCAACCCATCTCGGAGGCATTTGACGACGACTCATCTGGATGGGTCACAGTTGCCGAAGTAAACGCGTTCACGACCCAGAGGCCGCTCGAGTGGAGCGTTTTGAGGTGGCTTGCGTTCTGGGGCGTTGGGCATCACCAGACAATGCAGGTCTACACGAGCAAGATCAATGTGCTGCTAGCCAAAATGTTCTCAATCCTCCCCCACATCCTGCCGGTCAACAAATCGATAATCAATACCTACCTCGAGACCGTGTACAGGCCCGTGTACACGCTGACTGCGTCTTTAAATGCCTGTCACGTGAACGAAGCTATCCAAGTCGGTCCCCTTAATGGCGCTTCACTCGATCCACTATTGATACAAACTGTTTTCAGGAAAGATTCGCGACGTACGTTGCGGCAGAGGAGGCGCGACTTCGAGGCGAGTGCTGTTCTTAATGTTCCGACGTCAATTTAATCCTCCGAATTACCCAGCCAATCTGGAGGCTGTCCAGTACGACATCGATGCACTCGATACTTTGGCTCTGGTTACGGGTGGGTTAATGTTCGTCCTCATCGTGGGCTATTAAACATCTCTTATTAGGGGATGGTCGCATTGATAGAGTGGGTATTTATTCTCGAGGTTATTCAAAACTGAGGGTTTCTGCAGTATATACTGCCGCTCATGTTTCTCTTGCTGGAACGACACTGGGAGATCATGCGAGCAGCTCGAACGCGCATTTTGCACCCTGATGAGACGTGGGATGCGGCGGATACCATGGTATGGGTGTTTGATGCCGTCGCACTGCGGGTCGAGCTTCTGCAATGTCGGTCACATCTTTCCCTATTCTGTCAATATCTAATCGGTGTGCAGCGGTTTTCACGCAACAAAAGTTGGACCTGAAGCAGCAATTCAAGTCATTTTCACATGGTTTGGTACGTGTCATTCTTCGCATAGCGGGCTACTCGCGAATACATTTACATTTGCAGTACGAATATTGCAACGACGAAAATCTTTTGTGGGATGACAAACTGGTACTGGAGGCGTCAGTAAAAACCGCACAATTGCCTAGATGACGCCTGATGCCCCCTGCTAGTGACTTCGCCGAATATACCTACGATGACAGCGTAGAGGCGGAAGGCGTGGATATAACCAAGATCTTGAACTACCCTGTGGACCAAGATCCCCTCGATTTCGATGCGTATGCCCCTCCGAAAGCTGCAACTCCGCTAGACTCCGACGATGCCAAACCTCTTCCTTTTGCCGAAAAGCTGCTTAATGTGAAATGGCATGGAGTCTCATACTGGAACTCCACATCCACGGTGCCAAACTCAGGGATGTGTACCATAACCCTCAGGCCTTCCTCGGCGCAGGGCGAAGTGCAGTACTTTACCGCAGCCGAGCGCGCCAACAGGAGCGAGTTCAAGGTGACGGGCGAATGCCGCGCCGGCGACGAGCCGGGGGCCGTCTTGGTGACGTTCAAGCGCTCGTTCCCCGCTCGCTTCCCGACGCAGTACTACACGGGCAGATGGGACGTCGCAACAGATACGCTCACCGGCACAGTTGGTCCCGACGAGGACCCCGCCACTCAATTCTCGGCGTTTGTGTTCAAGCGCATAATGCCGGAGCACATGTGTTTCTGGCCTGCGCCGGTGGAGCTCCAGACGAACAAGGCGCGCGCGTTGTGGGGATTTGCGATCGCGGCGGTAAGATTTAACGTGCGCCGGGAGCGGTGGGCGTGGTTGTTCTTCAACGAGCGGCGGGATAACCGGAAGCGGTTCATCGAGCTGTATATTCGCAGCAGTGGGAGCACGCAGTTCGGAACGCCCTTGAATGACGCGGAATGGTTAGAGCTGGCGCTTGTTAAGAAGACCTTCTGTACCGCCGATTCGCGGTTTTATCATTCCCTTGGGGAACGACAGATCCGGGCAACGGTTGAACACAATGCTTCCTGCGGTACGCGTTCCAAGTTTTTCTTTCGAGATCGACTGCTGATTCAGGGCACGCAGACGCTTGCGGTGCGAATATTGGCGGGGCACGGATCACTTGTCTTGTTTGCCAGGTATGCATGAACTACTTGAAGAAGCATTGAACTGATTTCATGTATAGATAAAGGGTACATTTAACACGGTGCACAATGTAGTGTAATGCGTCACTGTACAAGGTTTAATGAGTCTTTACAGGTAGATCTATGCACGACGCCGGACTGCCTCACACAGCGTGTCATACGGGACGACATGCAGAAGGCGCACCTGTCGCATCACGACTTGATGAAAGTGCGGCGGGTAGTGCACACGCGTCAATTTGGAAAGACGTATCGTGATGCCAAGGAGGCACTGAAGCACGCACGGACGTTCTTCGCTGGCGGGACGACGGCTGAGGGGGAGGATGACTCGGAGAGCAGCGCAGTTGACACGGATGACGAAGAAGGACACGCGCCGTTGTCCGCCAAACGCCTGTCGCACGTACCTGCACTCGGTATCTCGATTCCCCAGACAGCCGGCGCGGCAAACCTCATGTCCGCGGTTTCGGCTGCGCGGTCTCACGCAACTCAAGTGCCGGACCCTGTGCCCAGCGGCCCTGCATGTTGCGGATGCAGCAAACCGGTGGCCCAGCCGTGCTGGTATTGCGTGCAGTGCGAAGGGGCGAGCTTTATCTGCTGGGACTGCGACACAAAGGGCGAGGTTTCGTTTGGGGAGCATGATTTCTATTCGCACGATCTCGTTCGAGTCAACGAGCTGATTGAGGAGAGAGATTTGTCGGTCGAGGAGCGGCTCAAGGAGATGGAGGAGCGGTTTTCGAAGCACGAGAAAGTCATGGACGAGCGACTAGGGCGACTGGAGGCGGCTGTCGATGGGCGGATGGTGAAGGTTGAGCGGTTGCTGGAGCAGCTCCTGGTTAAACTTGGGACGCCGTAGGGCGTATGTGCTATCTCTACTTTCATATTTGGATTAATGTGTACCGTTCTGAATCCTGATTTCCTTACCTGGTCTGAAACGTGAAAGGTGAGCTTGATGAGCAAGTGTGCGTAAATTACCGGGGCTGTTGCCAGACAAACGCAAACTGGAATCGTGATGGCTTTCAATACCCCCACCGACGACCCGTTCTACGAGATTCTACGTCCCCCAATCGATGAGACGCCCGCACAGATGACTGCTAGGCTCAAACGGGAGGCGGATGCACAGCGCATCAGCGACAACATCGACGAGGACATCAAACGTGACCGCGCCCTCCAGCGCAAGGCGCGCAAGGAACTCCGCATACTGCTACTGGGCCAGGGAGAGAGCGGTGCGCACACTGTCCCATGTCTCTCAGCAGCGTATTCATGCGTTTGCAGGAAAATCCACAACACTTAAGAGTAAAGCACTCCGCCGCCCGCATTGGATCTGGTCCTGATTCATATGTCCAGATTTCCGTATGCAGTACGCTCGTGAGGCTTGGGAGAAGGAGCGAGCTGGCTGGCGCGCTGTCGTGCAACTCAATATTATTCGGTCGATCATTCTCATCCTCGAGATCATCGAGGCCGAGATGAGTGGAAACGTACCGCTGGAGGAAGACGAGGCGCCCCGCCGCTTCTCCGATACCGCTGCCGACGTCTTTACCGACAAGCACCGTCTTCTCATGATCCGCCTTGCCCCGCTCCGCGGCGTCGAAACAGACCTCAAGCGCCGCCTTGGGGCCGGCGCAGAGTCAGCTCACCCGTCTCTCCCCATGTCCGCCACGCCATTTGACGACCCCGCCCCGATACCCGCTATAAAGCGCCGCGACGAATTTTTTGTCCGCAGCTGGACCGACGCAATAGACCCCGCTCGTCCGCAACCCTCTCCGACGCACGCGGACCTCGACTCGTCGACCATCACCCTCATGACATGCAAGGATGACATGCAAGCCCTCTGGAGTGATCCCGCTGTCCAGCTCGCCCTTGACCGCCGCAAGATCCGCCTTGTCGATACCGCAGGCTTTTTCCTTAACGACCTCGACCGCATAGCTACGCGCTCTTATACTGCTACCGACGATGACATTGTGCGTGCGCGGTTGCGTACGGTCGGCATCCAAGAGTATTTACTTCGTATCAGCGACGGCTTTCCGCTTCGTGAGTGCTCTTACTCATACATATATTCCTTTCCCGTTCATGTCGCTTATTACAGTCGGCGGCGATAACACCTGGATATGGAGGCTCTATGACGTTGGCGGGTGCCGCACTGTGGTCCGCATCTGTTTCTGCGCTTGCTGCGAAATCTGAATTTCCCCAGCGCTCCGCGTGGATGCCATTTTTTGAGGCGACAGATGTAATAATCTTCCTGTGTCCGGTCTCGTGCTTCGACGAGCGCCTTGACGAGGACAGCCGTGTGAACCGTCTCGAGGACTCGACTCTGCTCTGGCGGTCTATATGTTCCTCGAAGCTGCTCGCCCGGACCCAGCTTATTCTTTTCTTAGTGAGTCTTGTCCCTTGAGTTAGAGTCCCAGCTGATTGCCGTAGAATAAATGCGACCTTCTGAAACGCAAGCTCAAGCGAGGCGTCAAGATCAAGACGTATCTGCCGAGCTACGGTGATCGCCCGAACGAGGTTATGCCTGTCGTCAAATGTCAGTTGAAGTATTCCTCTGCGCGGCCGCGGAGCTGAACCCGTACAGACCTCCGGGAAAAATACAAGGAGATACAGAAACAGCACTCACCTGAGCCGCGGGTTGCCTACATCTACACAACCACTGTTACGGTGGGTTACGTTTTTGAAGTTTGGGCGCTGCCACCAGACTGATTGACTTTGCGCAGGATACGACGGCGACGGCGAAGACGTTACATTCTAGTACGTCTTGCTAGTTGCCCCGACGTCAACCCAAGCTTATCTTTCTTGATAGTCCGCGACCGCGTGCTGCGCGAGAACCTCGTCACATCTAACTTGGTATGATATCTATTCCCCGGCGCGGGTAGGAAACCCGGGCCAGGACAACCTACGCCCTACATTCACCTCACTTTGCCCTCGGTGTAACTGTACTGTATCCATTCAGCGCGACTTCCTATCTTTATTGCAACTGTATGTAAATCTGTATCGTGAATCGTTTAGAGCTCGGTGGTCGGCTAGACTTCGGTGGAGGGAGTAATAAATTACTGCAGCCAAGACAAATGGAATCAAGCAAATATTCGGAGACCAACTTGAAGATCTATGGAGGGTACACGTTTCGATACAGGTTACACACAAAGCCAACGTCGTGGGATGGCTATCTATCACCGTTTGTACTCTTCGGAGCCCGCGTCCGCAGCCGTGGCTTCCCTGCTCTTCGTTTCGTGCTCGGGGTGCGCGAACATTTCCTGGACCTGCACCCATGACATTAACGTTAATATCGAGGATCTGGTGAAGGGAACCCACATCGATGTGCTGCACCGTCTCCTGTGTCGTGTGCACCTGAATCCCCCCAAAGATACTGAGTTCCACCTCGTCGCGCTGCATCCCAAGAAATGTTAAAGAGGTACATGGGGGTTACAACGGAGGGGTACTGACAGCGCGCGTGCGGTTCCCGGAGAGCTCGTTGCTCGAGGACACGCCGTTGCGGCTGCTGTGCGCGGCGCGGATTGTACGCCGCGCGTTGAGCGTCCACATCATGGACACGGCGTAGAGCTTTGGCAGCGCCATGTTGAACGCCGTGCTGATGAGGTTTTCGCTGCCTGTGTACAACTGCGAGAAGATGAGGTTGAACATCGCGCTGGCGGCGTCCCATTAGTGGAGGACGGGTGGGTAGGCGGAAGGCGGAGACAGACCAGATCGCGGCGGGGGCGGCGGTCTGGAAGGTGAGGCGCACGAGGGCGCTGATGAGCCCGACGGTTTGCGGGAGCACGTTCTGTTTCGATTGGATCAGGAAATGGGCGGTAGAACACGACAGAAGGATGTCGGCGGCTGTTCGTGCGTGTCTAATTAGTGAGGGCAGGGCCGGGAAGTAGAAAGGGCTAACCAAATACCGAACTGAGATGCGCAGCAACTTGCGGTCGCTCGGGTCAGTCAAGAGAGACTAGCTGAAAGATACCACATACACCAGTTTCCGATTTTACTTGACGCCGAGACGCCCAAGGTAATGTAGTATGTCTACAAGCATGCTTTTAAGATAGATGGGCTCATTGTGGGGTCGCGCGCTGCTCACCGCGACTATCATGGAGCAAAAAGCAAAGAGGAACACGACTGCGATGGGCGCCACCACTAGGTACTTTTTGGAGATGGCAAGCAGACGGTAGCAGAAATACGTCTGGACGTAGAGGTCGAATGTTGCGACCATCATGGGGTTGGCAGCCTGTTGGGAATCGATATCATGGGTGATTGCGATATGATGGGGAGAGGCATGAGAATACCTGTTGGATTGACGTATAATTTAAATTTATCGCTCCGTCGATGTCCCCGATGAAAAGGATGCTTTGGATCCAGATGATTGCACTATTGCCGTGAATAGACCGCTCTAAAAAGATACAGCGCGAACGAACTTACAAGGCCTGGACAGATTTGAGAACCGAAAATATGGCGAGGCCGCCCACATATACGCGAAGAATCAGTTTGTCTTCATGGTACCAGCTGTAGTAGTTGAATATCTTGAGGATTGCGCGGGTCAGGCATGCTAATAGATAATGAATTCAGGGCAAGAACAATACCTGGCAGGTTAGCACACCCTGGAGGAAGATATCTATGCAGGAGCCTGTGAGCTACGGAACAGGATGAATAAGGACGAAGATGGTGTAGGGAGAAAAACTAACCCAAGGCCCCAGGAGAAAGATAGCTTCGTGGCGTCGCAGAGGATCCGACATACCTGTATTATCGTAATTTCATGCTCGTGCCTTATAGTCATATTCTCCACCCCTTACGTTGTAGACTCCCGATGGGATAATGGTTGTATTATGCAGGGTTGGTTCAACTTGACAGGACGACTTGAAGTGGGATTTTCGGTCGGTGCACGCGTTCGCAATATTCTGTCCGTGGTCCACTGGCAGAACATTCAGTCGGCTTCTGGAACTGCCACCGCGGACTCGGTAACCAGTCTGTCTACGGGAATACCGTTGGTAGCCAGACCGGTCGATCTGGGCTTGAGATGATGAGCGGCGCCACCAAAGTTGTCGGCCCCTAAGTTACGTTTTGATGTGGTTTTTGCGTGGTGATGGGCGATCAAACGTGACTTGCGACATGTCCGGAAACGCCCGGGCGCTCGTCTGAATTCAAATCCAGATCGACCGTAGTCTAGCTCGTACCTCGCTTGATAAAGTCTGTTGGTTACCGTGCCTGATACCCGGCGGCCTGCGTTATTATGTAAGCATGGCGATGCACAGTCAAACAACTCATGTATTTCACGCGTCTTCGCCTCATTTTGGCCCATTCGACATGATTTTCAAAGTCAGGAAGCAACAAAGTAACTTGAAATCTCCTCCAGTATTATTTTCATTGTTGAATTCGGTCTCACAAGAATTCCTCGGCAAGAATTCCTCGGCTGTGGAGAAGATGATTTCTTCCTGTGGCTTCCCGTCTGAAAATGGGGGTTTAAAATTTAGGGGTCACTTCTGGAAATGTAAGTATTTGTCCTAGCCCTAATCCTGTGCCCTCGGAATTCTAGGTCGCGTCCGACGCAAGTCCGACGCGTCAAGTCGCGTCCATATGAGGTTGGGCACGTCGTTTCCCAAAATGGATGCTTATATAATAACGCAGGCCGCCGGGTAATCGGCGTGGTAACTAACAGACTAGATCGACCGGTCGGCTCAGTCACGGTGTTTGTGGTTGCCCAAAACAATTACAGAAAAATACACCCGAAAAGGAAAGAGGAAAAGAAGGAAAAAGGAAATATTCAAGGACTTTGAGAGCTATTGCAGTATCTCTAGAGAATTTATTGCAAATCACCCTAGAGTTTCAATTTGACATGTAACCACTCTGCCCTTCAGGTAGCTCTGGGTACAAATGATAAGAGAGAAGGTCTCTTTCATTCTCATTCCCAAGAGAACTGTGTCTCAAGAACTGTGGATCCGAGCCCATCTCCGCCCAAATCATTTTCTCGGGCTTTTCCGCTTGCCGGGCCATCAAATTCGGCATCAAACTTCTGGAATTCTGCCACCACACGCTCGCTGAACAAGTTGGACTTTTCATCTGTCTAAGTGGGACCCAAGCCACAAATCCAAAGAAAACACACCCCCAAGACATGTTTGGGTTTCGAAAATTGTGGTGATTACATAATAGCGGCGCGGCTGATCACTCGATCAACCTTCTATAACAAACGAGGTACGAGGTACAAGCTGAGAATGTTATAGCGTCTGTTTATAAGAGACTAAAATCACCCATATCAATGGTAACAATTTTCCCAAAAAATCTGCTGGGGCCCGGCACATTTGTTCCAGCAGATAATCAAAGATTCAGAGATTGAAAGGACACTCTGAGTGACAGGAACTGTGTAAAAACCCATCCTGCTTGTGGGATGGACTTTGAGGCTAGAATCTGCTATGTAAGATTTTGTATTCTGGTGGTTTACCTGTGTCTCTTGGGGAGGTATTATTTTCGCGCCTGCTTGCTGTTCACTATAGTAACATGCAAGCCAGAGAAATTCCCCGATTATCCACGTAATCTCTGCATTTCTGCCGAAAATCTCAGCTTGAGCTTGAAAACGAACTGCAGCAGGCACCAGCCGTAATTGGACTTTGGGAGGCATGACACATGCTTCACCTTCAGGACAGTTGTTCCATCAACCATATAATAATGATATATGAACGAAGCATTGTCACCTCGGGCCTCGGCCCTGGAGCTGATGCACACTGCACACACCATGTTTCTTTGTGCCTGAAGATCAAAGTGGTTAACCTTGCTTTAGTAAGGTCCCCCTCAGTGAGAATTTGTTAGCCGAAAGCTGCATGGAACAAATACACCTAGACACTAGGTTGACTTCACTCCCGACAACTTGGCCGAAATCTGCAGGGAACAAACAAACCTAAATACTAGCTTGACTTCACTCCTGACAACTTAGCCGAAACCTGCACGGAACAAATACAACCAAATCCAACTTCTGTCTTCCGAACACCCACCAATAAGGCCCAAGGGGGTGTCGGGTTTCGAAAAACGGATATCGGGTTGAAAAGTTTTTTTCAGCCCTTCCTGGGACCCCTCCCTCCATACTCTTCCCATATCAGGAAGTATGCTCCCACCCCTAGAGCCAGGCCGGGGCTCCGAGTCATGGGCATGGTCACCACCACCTGATGGACAGGTTCCAAATGCAGCTGATGCTATCAAGATGTGTTTCCCAAGTGTTTCCTTTTGGTTTCCTTGGTGTTTCCACAAAGTTTCTTGTTGGTTCCGTGAGCTACCAGACTAGGAAGGGTGGTTTCCAGGTCCTATAAATTATAAACAGTGAGATTTCAAAGCTTCTGGCCTTGGAGGGCAATCAGAGGGCCTTCTCCAACTCATTTTTCAACCGATACACTTTCCCCAACACCTGGATATTGTTTTTGAAGGCCTTAGACTCCATTCAAAATGTGGGGCAAAAAGTTTTTTTCGGCCCTCCGGGGGACCCCTCCCCCCCTAACCCGATATCTGAAATATTAGACACCCCCTTGATAAGGCCGGCATTATTTCTCGTGATATTCCAGCAAGGTTTTAGGCGGCAAGGCCGGCCACTTATGACAAGAGGTTGCTCTTATTGGCCACACTGATGGCGCCACGTGGGAGACCCCCCCTCAAATCCGGATATAAATCCGGCCTGCCGTCAATGCCGAAACTCTCTACCTCTTGGTGGTTGAAATTGCGTGGAAGGGTTTTTATTTCATTGCACTGGGTCTCGTGATGGGAAAAGCCGAAAAATAAATAGGAAAGGGAAGGAGGGAGAAAGATTTCTCAAGAGATCCCACGTGTGTGGGCTCAGGAACCTCTCAGAACATTCATACAATGCTACCAACAAGATATATTTAGTGTTGCACTCTCATTTGTCTACACAGTACAGTGATCCACTGGTCAATGATACACTAAAATAGAATCTCAAATTAATTCACTCTCTTTGACTTTTTCGAAAATCCTAGTTGTCCAAAGTCTTTATATACTGGTAGTACATGTCTGAGTAAGAGGGCTTAATTTTCGAGCATGGGATGGGCGTGCTGTATCGCAAACTTCTGCCACCATTCACTGATACAGTCACACATCATGATGTTGCCGCATTTGGTTACTGGTCCGATATTTCCGACGGGCACTTGACGGGCGTCCTCAAGCAACCAAAGTACTTTCGACCGTATTTAATAGGTCTATTCTTCGAAGTCATCTCTAGACCCTTCCCCAGAGTCGAAAATAGCTGATTTAATGGCAGTGGCTAAATGGGGAGTGTGACTGATCGCCATTCCGAAAACGGACGACGGCCGAGAAACCATTCACCAGCTCGCCACCTGGCCTCAGAATATGGTTAAAAACACATAGGAAGATGCATGTATGTATTCAAACCGGTTTTTCATCTTGAGAATATCTTAAAAGAATATCTACACAGAGTACTAGGTGGTGATACATTCAAGTTCGTGAAAGATGATTTTCTATTAGAATAACCATTTACTTGCAAGCCATGTGGGTTGAAGGAAGAATAGATTACAACCCCAGGAATGCACAGTGTTTTTCTTAAGGTGTAGTCTGCAAAATAGGAGCTGAATGATAAATATTATCTGACTGTATCATTGACCCGTGGTGTATCCTTGACCGGTGGATCACTGTACATAGGAAAGAGCCTTCTGTTGTGTGAAATGGTGCAATTGGCCCGAATGCGAGGCGTAGGTGCACATCTAGATCTGTACGGTGGTTACCCCTCTTTATTTGTAGCCCCGCAAGAGTATGCGCGGCAAACACCGCATTCAGGCCAGCATTGTGTTCATGCAAAGTTGTATTTCAAGTCGCAATTGTGCGGCATGGCTGCCCAGGACCATGAGCAATGGTCTGCACATTTTGGTTGCGATGAACTCCACATCAAGCGGTTTCACAATATGTATGGATGTGGCGATTAATTATGTATGCACATAGGGAAAAAGAAACTTGCCACGTACTGTACCCCCGTGTATGGTAGCAATCGTAACATGTAACGAAGCCTCAAAATGTTGCGTAAATTGTTGCGTAAGGCTCCAAAATCTATTACTATGGAAGTATGGGTATGATGGCAGACTGTCCGGTGGACAGCTGGACAACCAGACAGCTTCAAGGTTTCCCTTTAGGGATTGGTTGCAGCGATCCCTTCCAGCATTCCCTTCTGGTGGCTTTCTTTGAGCCTGTCCCTCGAGCCTTTCCCCGGGTACCTCCAGTAGTTGTATCTCTCTATGTAAACTCTACAAACAATAACTCAAGGGTTATCACCCAACCATTCATTTGCAGTCAAACACTTTCATGGAACCTTTCCAGCCTATCCTTGGAGCTATCCGTTTAAATTATCCTTGGAGCTATCGTTTAAATCATCCACTGCAAGGATTGTCTTCATGGAACCTTTCCAGCCTATCCTTGGAGCTATCCATTTAAATTATCCTTTGAGCTATCATTTAAATCATTCACTGCAGGGATTGTCTTCAGTAAAATTTGGTAACAATGTCTGAGTTCCATTCCCAAACGAATCTGCTGCAAGACTTCTACACGCTCAACATCCTGTTTATGATCAGTAGGGGGGCAGCTGCTGGAGGCGGCATTGGTTTTGGGAGCTTAAGACTTGACACATTGAATCTAGGATCTGGAGAGAATTCATACAGCAAAAGCTTCAAATGATATGTCAGAAGAAATGCTTTCATGTAATCCATCGAAGGAATCAATACAGCTAGACACTTCAAACAAAAGTGTAGAAGGAATGTATTCAGGTAATATACTAAAGAAATCGCTACAGCAGACACTTCAAACAAAGGTATAGAGGTAATGTATTCAGGTAATCTAACAAAGGAATCGCTCCGGCGAAAGGTTTCTGAGTTTGCTCCAAGGAATCCTTGCAGTGCCCTGCACCAAGTCCCTGCAGGGTTCCGCTGGAGGGAAAACGGCCAGCCAGCCAGTGGAGCATAAGGGGTGCAGACACTATGCGAGCATGTCTTGACTGCAAGCTGCACATGCACGATGGCTTGCACATTCGTGGGTGTCCCTGCGTGAGCGGTGTGCAGTTGCACATGAGCATGTCCCGAGCCTGCAGTGGTCTTCAGCTCCCTGTGGTGCCTTGACCATCAGTGCTAAGTTCCAAGTCAGTAAAGCAGGAAGGCTGGACAAGAGGGCAGCACACCAGCGAAGTGAGTGAGGGCATGAAGCTCCAAAGCAGAGTTCAAAGCTGTCCAAAAAAAGTGATCTGCCAGCCAGTTCTCCACGCCCTGCGCAGTCGTCTTGAGCACATTGAGCGCAGAGAGCCAGCACTGCGGGTGCACATTCTCTGTCAGCTCCTGATCCACAGCAAGCAGCTCATGCACATCCGAATGCAAAAGTAGTACGTGGGCCAGCGGAGGCACAGGTGCTCATGCACGTTGGCAAGGAAGCAGGGCACATCAGGGGCACTGGATGCCCACAGGGCAATGGTGGCATTGAGGAGGGTGTCAATGCGCATGTGGGCAGCAACATCGAAGAGCAGGAGGCAGTGAAGGCGGCATGGCTGTTCTGCTCCACATTGGTTGGAGCGGACATGTAGCAGCTGGAGATGACGCACAACATGCCCGAAGTCCTGCTATCCAAACTCGGCGATGTCGGCTGAGGTGGGGACTGGGCACATTGAGACACAGATGGTTGAAGTGCAGACAGCTGGCACAGTGCGGGAGGAGGTCCTGGCTGCTGGCAACAACTGTTAGGTGTTGTTTGCACCGTCGGACTGATCAGCCAAACAGCTGATGGGCGATGCTAGAAGCCAGAATATGGATACAGGACGTGTACTACACAGGAGTGGGAGCGTGGTAAGTATACAATGTATGTGATCAGCATGTTCAGGTGGGTCTGTGACAATCACGTATGTTGCAGATGTGTCTGAACGTGCCAATCACACTCGCCTGCACGTTGACAATGTTCTGTATAGAAGGTCGCGTGGGTGTCTTGAAATATGTGCAGTGAAGTTTAGTGAAGGTGTTGAGTGTTGAGGTATGTGCAGCACAGGAAACAAGAAGCACAGAGGATCCTGAGTGATAAACAGAAGGGGATACTGCCGCACTTTGCAATGTCCTGGCCAAAGCCTGACAGAAGACTCCATGTAGGACACTCGAGGTGAGTCTACCAAATATTTATATATTGGGGTGACTGTCGAGGGAACGTCTGGTGAGCGTCGGGAGTCCGAATGGTGTTGCTGACTCATGAAAAAACCTGAGAGGTCAAGGACTTCCTTAGCTCTCAGATTCTGAGCCCTGAGCAGATATCCGCCCGAGGTGTGAGGGGATAGGAATCTGCAAAGAGCAGTTAGCTTCAAATACTAGAGAAGACTTACTTGTTCACGCCCAGTGACAATCCCCTATGCCCACATATGCCCCAAACTGCTCGAAACTGCCCAGCTAAAACGCGGCATAAATACGCAGGTATGAGCAGCAGAATGAGACTGTTTTGAACACATGTTCAAATTATGTTTAAGCACGGTATGCCGTGGTCTGACCGGGTATGCCAAATTTATGCTCAGAGCTGACGCAGGCTGCTTCCATATGCCCTCCCATATTCCTTGCTTCTGTTGAACAAATTCAGTGAAAAACTATATATTCAACCAAAGTACAACAA